>LR824547.2:12047141-12686307 GCA_902850265.1 Spodoptera littoralis
CAAGAATAGTATTAAATTATACAAAAACAATTGCTGTTCGCTCAAGTGTTCCAAGTGCCTTCACGATCGTAGTATGTATTTCTGAAATATATGTAACGAACGTGCCTGGAAATCGAACCTGAGTCTGTGTAACTAACTAGGGTATTACGATTTAGATCACATGAATTTCTGATCTTATGTTTCCGCTGAACTGTTTACACATATTTCAGCGAAAATTTGTTAAAGTTTCATTGCATTATCCTATTTCTTTATTACCATAATTACAATATTATTTGGATTTTGTGTTTAATAAATTAAAAAAACATGATAACATTAACATAAAAACTAAGATATATTTATAATACTGTTATATGTAAATATAATAATGTTACATTGTTCAGTGGCATTCAGTGCCGTAATGTGCACCTCTGCGTACCGCTTCGGGCATAAAACGCATGATGTTATGTTACGTTATGTTATGTTATGTTATAAAAATAAGTCGGGATTTCCCTTCTGACGCTGTAACTCCAGAACGCACGAACCGATTTCCACGGTTTTGCATTTGTTCGTTGGAAAGGTCTCGGGCTCTGTGAGGTTTATAGCAAAGAAAAGCTACATAAAGCGAAGCCATCTTGTGGCGAAACGGAGTTCGCCGGGTTTGCTAGTGTGACATATTTATAATAACAATAACCCCTGCTATTTTTTTTATTTTTATTTTCAATGTACAGACAGCACTTTTCTACAATTTTATTATATGTATAGATATAGTTATTCTTTTGCTTTAATTTTAGTTTTTTATACATATTTCTTATCGTATTTTTTTTCTCTTCTGTGAGACACTGTGTCTCATGTTTTAATGATATTTCCTGTCTCAGGTCTACTGGAAGAAATTCCAACAGGAATAAGTAGCACCTATGTACTCTTATTTTATAAATGTGTTATCCTCTGTCCTGTTTGTGTGTACATAAATTATTAAATAAGAAAAGATTGTTACTGCAAGAATGGAAGGAAAATTGTATTCGAAAACTAATTTACACAATACATCAGTTATTTATTGCTATATATTTTAATGCCAATATATTTTAGAAATATCGACTTTATTACAAAACCCTAAAGTTATAAATCTATCTGTGTATGACATACCTAGACAGATTTCCTTCTTTCAGCCCTACTTCACCTATAAAAGAAACACTAGTACAGATACCATAACCAATACTAGTGGGTGACCCGTCTTAGACACGGCGACCCCTAGACGCCTACAAGTACTGACTAATTACATACAAGCGGCTTACAATGTAATATGAGAACTAAAAATTATATAATTACTAGATTTTACCCGCGGCTTCGCTCGCGTCACAAAAGGATAAAAAGCCAATGTGACATATACCAATACACACAGCGCCATCTATACCAATACTTTTGTTTTTCCTCGGGAATATCAAATTTTTCCGGGATAAAAAGTACCCTATTATTTAATCCGGACTTCTAACTTTACGTCGGCAAAATTTCAAAGCAATCCGTTTAGTAGTTACGGCGTTAAAGTGGAACAAACAAACAAAATCCCTTTCCGATTTATTATATAAGTAAGGAAGTAAGGATGTGTTACACAAAGGAATCAGTAAGAATTGGCCTTGTGTGCACGGTTGGCGCAGTCGCTAAGCGACCGACTGCTACGGAACGTGTCACAGCTTCTATTCAGTTGCATGAATAATGCTCTTAGTTAGACATATAAAATCTAGTATTAGGGGACTTCTCAAAAAATACAATGTACCGTGTATAGTTAACTACATATTCTTTCTTTTTTCTTTTCTTTATTCATATACCAACATCTAAATACATCAAGCTCTGTCTCCTGAACAAGGCGTTGCCTGTATCTCAAGGGGCACTACCTTCCCGTTACATTTCTGGTACGAATAGAGGTTACAGAACAGGGGGCTTAATAACAATTACATTAACATTGTGAGTGATAAGGGGATAAAGGTAATAAAGGGATAATAAAGGAATAAATGTCGTGGTGGCCCGGAGGTTTAAGACGCCCACTTCTCATGCATGAGAATACGGGTTCGAAACCTACCAACGGCAAGTACCAATGTGACTTTTTCCGCGTTATATGTACTTTCTAAGATAATTTAGACACCACTGACAAACGGTGAAGGAAAAACATCGTGAGGAAACCTGGACTTATAATTTCTAATTATAAGTTTGAAATCGTCAACCCGCATTGAGCAAGCGTGGTGATTAATGCTCTAACCTTCTCCGTGTGAGAAGAGGCTTTGCTTAGCAGTGGACATTTATAGGCTGTTGATGAAAGGAATAAAAGTATTTACGTGATAAAACATAAAACTTAAGGTAGGTAATTTATATAAAGTGATTTATATAAAACATAAGGTAATTAAATATAACCAAAAAACACTTTTGTATGTAGACCCGATACATATCCTAGACTATTCCATTTCAATTATATTGTCTCCTATTTTTTTTTTCAGCCTAGCGACTAAAATGGTTTAGAGGCTATTGTATAGTAACTTCGATATTATATCATAGATTATCACCTACATACACTTGCTTTATCATATAAAAAAACATAGTGAAATCAACTTATATTTTCTCTGTACTTTAATTTTTACCTTAAAATTATGTCGGAACTCGATGAGATCCTACTAAAGACCCAAAAACCAAAGAACAAAAATTTTGTGGCACTAAGTTTTAAAAACATTTGCCCTACAAGATAGCAGAGGTGACGAGACCGAGGGATTATCTAAAAGGGATTATTTCAGAATAACATTGACGAGTAGCGGCCATCGGATCACGCAACGACCCGGCACTAATCGCGCCGTCCAATCTATACCTCATTTGGCACTCACACGGCTTCACAGAAACCTTACGACGTCATTTTTTCGGTACTGCACATCAAGCACAAGAACTGCTTACTTCGACTTCCGCATCAAGTAATTACCCGGAATGCGACCCTCGTTAATATTTCTTTCATCCAAGAATCCAGCCGAAAACGGAAAACGTTATTACACTAATTGCCGAAAATTACGAAATTTCCACTCATTTGTCAATTTCGTTTATTAGGAAACACGGGACAGTCATCACTGAGTCATTTATAATTTACATTGTAAATCATTTCTTATTAACCTTAAATCCTAAAATCAGCTATTTATCAAAGTTAAACTACCATATCCATATCTTAAACGGTTAATGTTTAAGTAAAATCTACTTACATATCCAATTTAATATTACATGAAACACGTTAAAGTATTTAGTGGCAGGCTTACATTCCGACACCCGCAAAGTGTGGGGTGCGGAACGCGCTAATTCGAGGCAAACACGTACCGGCTTTAATTCTTTAACTCAATCGATGATGTTCAGTTCTTTTAGTTCGAATGACCGACTCCATATCGTAAGGAAAAAATAATATTTTTTGCCTAGAACAAAATGTTGCTTTACAGTTAAAGAAACTCACTCCATAATATTAACTCTGAAAACTATTCATTATTGTAAATAACTAATATACTCACTCAGTTTCGTTGTTTTCGAAGATGACGCTGCCTTGCGCTGACTCGTACTGAGCACCGTTCTTGGCGGTGCCGTCTTCCGTCCAGTATGGCACCCTGACCTTGCCGCGGGCACCAGCTGTCCTCACGACCCTCAAGTCGTAAGTTCCCACCGACTCCGTCAGCTCAAAGTCCCGTTGCGGGAAAGAGAACACACCCGAATGATCATCATCTAATATCACTACTGTAGCCGTAGAAGGAGATGCAAGACAAGCCCCTCGAGGAGATGTTAGCCGCACATAGAAATGCTCGTCTTCCTCAAAAACGTCATCATCAATCACTTGAACGCTGAAGGTTTTCTCGGTCTCCCCATGCCTGAAGATCAAAGATCCTTGGGCTGCGACGTAGTCTGATCCTGCTTCTGCTGTTCCATCTTCAGTGGTATACTGAACTGTTACTTCTCCGTTCAAGTCTCCTGCTCTTACAACTCTCACTTCAAATGTCCCGCAGTTTTCCATGACGGTGTAGTGGTCTGGATCAAATCTGACATTGGGACCTCGAGGCTCAAGGGATAAGGACCCAGACTCTCGCCGCTGTAACTCTGCTTTAACTTCGCTAAGATCACTTTGAGCTCGTTCAGATATTTTTCTTGAGAAATCCCCACCACCTGTCATTTTACGAGTGGCTGCCACTCGATAAAACGCTCTTGACTTGGGTCCTCGAGCCATCAATGTTTCTAATGCCATCCTTTCTACAGTTTCTAAATCTTCTTCAGGATGTTGTCTTCTTAATTCCCTTAGTACTGTTACATATTCTCTTCTTGATTTTTCTTGTTCTCTTCCTTCTTCATCTTCAGATAGAAATCTTCTCCTCCCGGTTTCAAAGCCATTTCGACGGAGCCATCGCCTTCAGCTTCCACAATTACTCCTCTTTCATTCACTCTGTAGCCTTTCTTCAGATATTTATACATAAGTAAGCGACGGTCGGCAATGTAAGCTGTTAAAACCGTCGCCGGAAAGAAGAGAAAAGTAACAAATCCTTCCCAGACTTCCACTTCATTGGGTGAGATGACAGCCAGTATAAGATACAACCACACATACGCGAAGATGGACCACGTTGCTGTCACAAGAAACACTCTCAGATGTTTTATCTTTCTAACTTCGCCATCTGGTATCACACAACACAGATGGCTATGATCACAAACAAATTATACGCCGCTGACCCCACGATAGTACCGGGCCCTAAGTCTCCAGCCTCAAAATTCTTCCCAGCTATTTCAATTACCGATAATAAGATCTCAGGCGCACTAGATCCTAAAGCCATCAAAGTTAAATTAGCGACGGTCTCATTCCATACTCTAACGACAACAATCTGTTCGCTGCCGTTGCGTCGCACGCGCACCTCTTTCTCTCTCGATGTTATAACTTCTATGGCGGCCATAAATCTATCGGAGACGATGGAAACTCCGATGAAGAGGTACATGAGGCAAAGAAAGTAGACAACACCTCGGAAGGCGATCTCATAGGTTGGCACATCCTCGAGAGGCTGCCAAGCAGGGAGCACCAGTCCATCCGAACATGAGAGGACATGGTGGGGGGTAATGTTGCGCGGAGCGAGGCGCGCAGACGGCTCGGCGCGTGCTACCACGCAGCAAGCCGCGATCGCGGCGAGCGCGGGCCGCATGCCGCGTATGTGGCGGCGACCGGCGCTGCACGAGGCCGGCGCCCGACTGAACGTCGCGACCAAACGACGCCCCGCCCCTCACCCTCGCCCGCTGTTTCCGCGTACTACAGCACCCGAATATACAGTAGGTCGACTTCAAATAAATGGAGACGTGATTTGGTAGTCGAAGTTTATGTCAACATTCGAGTTGAGACTGTCAAAGTCTATGACTGTTTGGTGAAGCTATGTAATCCGAGACTTGGGTCATCAGTCATAAAAGTTTTTGAATAGCATTTTCGGGTGTGTACAGTGAATTTTTGTTTGTAATTCTGTTTGTTCCTGTCTTATAACTGTGGGTTCTTAAGCCGCAGAGCAGTTCCTGCACGCGCACGTTCCTTCACCTTAGTTGATGGAGTTTTATTGGCGTTGCGGGCAGCAACTTGGCGGTGGAAAAAAGCTTATTAGAGGGGCTACGGGGGACTTATTAAAACTTAGTTTTGGGTACAGTTATGTTTCCCACGACTTTATTGAAGTCCATTAAAGGTAACGTTGAGATCTTGTCAGAATGGGAATGGATATTGTGTGAAGGTAAATTATGAACACACTGAAAACTAACGATGGCATAAAAATGTAATATTAACAATATTTTCTATGAACATTTTCTTTTTCAGTCAACATAATACATAATATCACACCTTTTATCCCCGAAGCATATTGCTATATACTGGGAAAAATTCCAGAGTTCCAGACTCAGATTTTTTTAAACCCAGTATTACTTTGCCCAGCTATGACTTTGACTCAACTATCATAAAATATTTATTTAATTATAATGTTTTACCCCGAGAACTTCAAAATTACAGTTGCACTCCTAACCATTCAACTAAAAGAAACTTTACATAACGCATCACAACACAATTTCCTTATAGAACACTCCATATGAACCTTATAAAAATATTCCACAATTTAATTTCCACCACATTTTCATTCGAATAAATAAATAAATTGTAAACAGAACACAGCTGACGTCACTCTAATCGCATTACCGTTCGAGATTCCTAAGAACATTAGGAAAAATAAAAACACTAGAAATTATTGACGGTCCGTTCCTAATGTTATTTTTCACGGCAGCCACGAAAACTAATGGGCTTACCTACTTATGGTAAGAATTAATTCATCAACGGTTCAATGGGTCTTTTTGGAACACGCAAACGTTCGATCGTAGCACCTTCATGCTGATAAGCGAAAGGAGTTTCGTGTAATAAGGGTCAATATAGCTACTGTACACCTTAAAATGTCGCGGAGAACCTCACGGGTAACCGGGGCTCCGGCTCGACGTGCAGGAGAAGGAACGGGGTGGTTTTTAGTCAGTAAGAGTCTGACACTCACCCAGACGGGAGCAGTCATTGGATGATTTTCCCCCCTTAATAAAAAGTACACCTTAAAATACTCTAGATTCTAAGCAATCAAAAGGCAATTTCTCGAAAAAAATACCAGATAAATGTTTTCCCAGTTAGGGAATCGAACCCAACCTCACTGTTGAGTGAAGTTGAGACTCTCTGTTGAAACACACCGGTGGTCACTTGACGAGGAAGCTGAATGAGGTAGCAATATACTTATAATTTTTTTTAAGGGGAGAAATCATCTAATGACTGCTCCCACCTGAGAGAGAGTGTCAGACTCTTACTGACTAAAAACCACCCCGTTCCTTCTCCTGCACGTCGAGCCGGAGCCTCGGTTACCCGTTAGGTTCTCCGAATATACTTATAATTGGATGATTAGAATTATTTTATGAATGGTTCAGTGGGTCTTTTTCGAGCACGCAAACCATCGATCGCCGTGACTCATGACTGTGATAAGTGTGATAACTTCTCATAATAAGACACACGAATATAACCTAAGTCCACGGTTTCTTCCGTTTTTTTCTGTGAAATATTCAAACTGTAACTAATACAAAAGTGTACCAGAACACAGAACATAACATAACATCACGCCTTTTATCCCCGAAGGGGCAGGCAGAGGTGCACATTATACCACTGTACAATGTAACACCCACTTTTCACTATTTATGTTATGAGTCCCATGTAATAGGGGGTGAGCCTATAGCCATATACCGGGCACAATTCCAGACTCCGTGCTACTGAGAATATTTAAAAACCTAGTAATACTTTGCCCGACCCGGGAATCGAACCCCTTGCCCGGCAGTCGCACTTACGTCCACTCGGCCAACGAGGCAGTCAGAAAACAGAACTAATAAAAATATGCAAAACTATTTCTAACATGTCCTGACATATGGTTGGAAATCAAATACATCTAGAACTGAAGAAACAAGTACTCAACATCTCATTAATTCTGGCCTCTTTACAACAGTGGACGTTTCACTAAATACTGGCCTTCGATAAGACTTAGGTACATACTTAATCTCAATTGTGATGTCATAAGATAATCCTACCGATACATTTCATAATGTAAGGATAAACCTGGTTTTAAAAGATAACATAAATTATTTTTAGGCCCATGTAAAAGATGCCTATGCCTATCCATTAACATAAATATTTATGTTAATGGATAGTTGTATGTATTCTTGTTTATCTGTGTTTATGATATTGGTATAGGTATATGTATTCTGTCATTTTGTGAACTATATTAGGTACTCTTAAGTTTTCAACTTATTGCACCGACCACGCTCTCACTGAATCACCTAAAGGTTGGCTAGTAAGAATGCCTATGTAGATACTCTTGTTGCATAATCACCATTTCATCAACAGCTTATAAATGCCCACTGCTGAGCAAAGACTCTTCTCACACGGAGAAGGTTAGAGCATTAATCACCACGCTTGCTCAATGCGGGTTGGCGATTTCAAACTTATAATTAGAAATTATAAGCCCAGGTTTCCTCACGATGTTTTTCCTTCACCGTTTGTCAGTGGTATCTAAATAATCTTAGAAAGCACATATAACTCGGAAAAAGTCACATTGGTGCTTGCCGTTGATAGGTTTCGAACCCGCACCCTCATGCATGAGAAGCAGGCGTCTTAAATCTCCGAGCCACCACGACAATAACTTGTTGCATAAAGTTAAATAAAATAAATAAAAATGCCTTATGCTATTATAAAGGGCACTATTCTAGACTCCATGGTTTTTTGAAAAGTGAGAGGAGTTATGAACATCGTTTTGTTCTTAAATTGAAATTGTTACCCTTTGCTCAGTGGATTTTTTATTAGTTTATTGGCATTCATACAGCCAATTTCAATAAACAATTTATTTTTAAATATACTTACTAGAGACAAAATTTCATTAATTGTTAAACCTGTTTGTAAAATTTTAAAAAGTGTATAATTTTTTGTCTTTTAGTCATCCTAAATTAATAATACCTGCAAATAAATGAATAGAATTTTGACATATTTTTAGAAATAGAAATAGAAATAGAAATAGAAATAGAAATAGAAATAGAAATAGAAATAGAAATTTATTCGCAGGAACATGTGATACAATGGATCTTAATCTAATTTTCAAACAGTACAGTGTATTCCACCTTTTACGGACTTTATAACATGAATGTGAATGAAACAAAAACCAAACAAAATGGCGGTTCTACACTAGCAGCATTCCGCGACACGCGACGCGGTGACTGTCGCGCTGCTCATGAATATGAGACTTTTTTTAAGGGGGGAAAATCATCGAAAGACTGCTCCCGCCTGGATGAGGCGGGAGGGAGTGTCAGACTCTGACTGAGTAAAAACCACCCCGTTCCTTCTCCTGCGCTTCCAGCTGGAGCCCCGGTAACCCGTTAGGTTCTTCGCGACTCCGAATCGGCATCAGTCCTGTTGGGCTCCATCCGTGGTGGTCTGATGGTTCTTTGAGGCGCGCGCTGAATATGAGCCTAGCGTGGCTTGAAACTAGTCGAGTTCCGCGTCAAACAATTACATGAGTAAGCTGGAAACTTAATAAGGATGACTGGAAGCATTAAGTCCTTCTGACACAATTGTGTAAAACTTAAATATATAAATAAATAATAATTAAATTAACTAAAATCGCGGGTTACTCACGTGAATATACTGAGAAAAGCTCTACTAGTTTCGAACCACAGAGGGTTCTTCCTCATGGGCAGCGTGCGCGGTCACGGCGACGTTGCGCAGCTCACTGAACTAGTAGAGCTTTTCTCAGTATATTCACGTGAGTAACCCGTGATTTTAGTTAATTTAATATGTCTCACGATAGTTATTATAAAAAATAACAAATAATTTAAAACAGGAATTTATAATCACCACAAAATGTCGGTTCCACGCTACGATTCTACCTTCACAAACGTCTTGACCCTTGCAAATTAATAACAGAGCATTTATTTGCAGTTATAGGCACTTATGTCATTAAAACTTTCTGTCGAAACAGTTCCATGTCGTGCACAGTTCGCGTGTCCTACACATTGTATTTAATCGTCTTATATTGGACACAGCTACTTTATCGCTTTGACAATAGACGGTATTAAGAATTTTTGTCGTCAACTGCAATTTGTATGTCACATATTGTGCTTTATAGGAGTGGTTTATTGTTTATTTAAAAGTAAGTTTTAACATGTTTTCTATTCCATTCTAGTGAATATAGACAAATAAGAGCGTAGATAATCACTACATACATATATTCATAAATTCACGCCTGTCTCCCATGGGTAGGCATAGGCTATGGAACGCCAATTGCTACAATTTCTTTATATACCTCTTTCGCTTCATTAACAGTCATCAGTCTTTTCATGCATTCTCGTCAGTTAAAGGGTACTTTTAAGATTATTACTATGACTCACTTTTCCTAAATCCTCCTTCCTCTTTTCTTCCTGAATCCTCAAAAGAAAAGAGAACGTATTCGTCCTCGGCAAACCTGGCGTCACACCGTACTGGCAGAAGCGACGAGCATCGATTTGACATGGAGTCAGGTGAAGCGTGAAGCTCAAGACAGATCGCGATGGAGAACTACCGTGAATGCCCTCTGCCCCATCTAGGGGACACAGAATATTAAGTCCAAGTAAGTCATAATTATACATACATAGATACATCTTTCAAAAACTAAAGAACAAATTATTACATACTTTAACTATCACCATCAAGCAATCAAAACTCACCTCTACCACAACGAAACAAAATCCTTTATACCACCATTCCAATCTACGAACTATGAACAACATTTTTCGCATCGATCGAGATCGAACAATTTCTCATTGGGACACTTAATTGGGTTCATGTTCCCGACAGTACCGTATGAATCATGTCCAGCCACAATCTGCTCCAGTAAGCATTAATGATATTCTGGTAATTAACGCAACAATCACTAATTAATGGCTATTAAATTGATCATTTCTGTGTTTATGTTTGTGGATGATGTGGTCTGATCTTTGAGAGGGTCTGTCAAATTGAGGTCTGTGTATAGAAACATGTGCTTAAACCACGTAACTCTAGATACCACATTGTTATCTACTACTAAGAATTTTGTCTGTGACATAACATAATATAACATTCCTTTTATCCCCAAAATGATAGGCAGAAGTACACATTACAGCACTTATGCCACTGTACAATGTAACACCCATTTTTCACCATTTAAAGTCACATGTAATGGTGGGTGAACCTATTGCCATATACCGGGCACAATTCTAGATGCCGTGCTACTGCTGAGAATTTTTTTATTACCCAGTAATACTTTGCCCGACCTTTGCTCACCCCCTAAAATTCTAGACTCCGTGCTACTACTGAGATTTTTTTTAAAAACCCTTTACTGGGTTGGTTCAAAGCATTAGCTTTGACCGACCCGAAACCCCTTACCCGACAGTCGCACTTGCGATGACTCTGCCAGCGAGGCAGTCAATTTCGTCTGTGCTATACCACTATTCACTATCCACAAGATTTAAACTGAAGCTTAGGTCTCTGTAGTATCATTTTGAAGTCGTTTAAGTCTGTTTGGTTAACAATTTATGCCAAGTAGCACCGCCTCTGACGATCTCCTCTAGCAATTATTTCGATTCAACATGCGTAAAATTAAACCATATGAACCACAACACTACAGCAATCGTCTTTAATAACTCCATTTTACATCAAATACAACAAAAAGTCCACAATTCCAGTTTCAAACTAGCATACGTTCCATTTTATGAACAAAGGATTAATTAACTCGATTCAAACTAAACCACTGTGGTAGCGAAAGCAAAATAATCGGACATTTCAACCCCAAAAAAACCAAAACCTTTAATTAAACGGACTAACCAAAGCGATCCATATTTTTCTTCGATCCCATTACAAAAAACCTATTAGAAAAGAATGAGAGTGCTTCAGTGATTAATTTTCCAATGTCTCCCGCCCTTATAAAACAAGATGTTCACGACGAACTATACCGTTAATGGATGGCAAACATTTCTTTATTTTCACCAGGAAAATAGCTAGGGATGGCGGTATAATGATTCTCTTAAAATGTTTTCCCTGGTTTAGTAGGGCTGGCTACAGTAGAATGGGTACAGTAAATCTTTAATATATTACGGTTTAACACCTTTGCAGAATAAGCGTGTGTTGTTCAAGTATTTTTGTTGTTTCAGCCAAATTTTCGTCGACTACCGGGTGCGAAAAATGTCTTGTAAGGTAAGGCGAGTGTGATAATGTATACTAGTTTGTATGTGTGTATAAGTTTGCGAAACTTTTTTATAGATTCATATTTATTTATTTAAGTTTTATACAATACAATTGCATAAGGAGGACTTAATGCTAACAGCATTCTCTGCCAGTCATCCTTTGGGTAGTGCAGAAATGTATGTGGTAGGTGGTAAGCTGCAAAGATGTTAGTGGTAATTATCAAAATTAATAAGGAGCATCAAAGCACACATAAAATACGTATATAATAATGTAAATAATCATACATATATATAGATAGATATAGATAGATATAAATAACATCATACATAATATAATCTATCTATGAGCCGTACTCATCATATCATATCATATCTACTGTATGTATATTTTTAGTATTAAAAAATAACGTCATACATATATTTTTTTAGATACAATTTTCATTTTTTGTCATCAGACTTTATAAATTAGATTACTTAACAAAATAGAAGCGTCCATTCGTTTCTTCATCTTAATAATCTCGGCATTTGGTAGGATCATAGTTAAGATTTCAAACGACTTAACTTCACTTCACTACTTCTACTGCACAGTTGGTGCAGTGGCTGGGCAACCGGCTGCCGTGCAACGTGTCGCGGATTCGATTCCCGCACGGAATCGTTGTGTGAATTGTGTGATCTACAAATTGTTGTTTCGGGTCTGGGTGTCATGTGTATGTGAACTTTTATGTTTGTAAACGCATTCACGACACAGGAGATAATCCTAGAGTAGGGCAAAGTTTTATTTAAAAAAAAAACTTAAATTTCTAACTACTTACCCTTCCTTGAAATCGTTAAAGAGACCTTTCTCAATTTTCAATGTGAAATCAGTATTCTACAATGACGTTAGTCAACTGTCCTACCCATGAGAGGCGATATGACATCGTCGATCGCACTGGATGTCAGTATCGGCCAAACTACATCTTATCGACTATCATAAATCTTCGTACACAGGGCCACACATCAAGTTATACATAACCGGTATATCATGAACTCGCTTTGTATTATCTATCTGCGCATTCAACGGTCAGCTTATACTGGATATTATATTTTGTTGTGCAGCTGTGTACACCAATCAGAACTGAGGGATTTATACGCTTATGTTCTCTAAAGCATGCCAAGTAAACTTGTTAAGTCTAGTTGTATGGGTCGGTAGTAAAATTTTACAGTACGGAAATCGACCTTATTACACAGTCATAAAATGAGTAGGTCAAGCACCGAGGCCATGTATCGACCTGAAAATTTTAGAAATTAGATTTTTAAAGCAATATTAACCTTATTCAACTGCACCTAATCTAAAAGAATTCCGCCTTGCCCAGGTGGGAGCAGTCATTCGATGATTATCCCCCCTTAAAAAAATCTAACAGAAAATAAGTGGTTGGTTTGATTGTTTGAAGTTCAACGAGTATCAGTTCTTTTTAACATATTTCTAGAGGTATATGAAAATCTTCAGTAACAGCTTATAGTCACTACCAAGCAAATACCCAATACTAGAGGTTAACAGGGCGTGAGCCATATGCCATATTCCAGACTCCGTGCTACTACTTGGATTTAAAAAACTCAGTAATACTTTGCCCGACCTAGGAATCGAACCCGAGACCCCTTGCCCGGCAGTCGCACTTGCGACCACTCGGCCAATGAGCCAGTCTCAACTTTCTCATAGAAGATTATTTTTCTTTAAATTATCATCAAATAAATATGAAGCTATCTCAGACATAATACACAGATATAATACAGTCGCAACCTTGATGAAACCACAGAGTAAAAATAAAGCAAACACTTTTAAAAATATTTAGTTTCAAGGCTCCAGCACTTAAGATTTTAGCTTTTAATGTGTCAAACATAAAGCATCGTTTACATTGGCGGCGCTGTCAAGTTGATATACTACCTATATTAGTTTTAATATGTATAGCTAGAATTTGTCAAATTGATGTTTATTAACAAAGCTGTTTATTAACAAATATAACTTCATGTCTTTTAATCCCAGAAGGGGTAAACAGAGGTTTAGTGGGACGTGATGCCCAGTCTTACAAGTTCATTCCTGAGTCCCATGCAATCGGGAATGAGCCCGTAGCCATGGACAATCTCAGATTCCGTGCTACGATGAAAACTTTTCGAAATTCTATATGTATATGTAGGTACGCTACTGATCTTGGCTTGCCTGGCAATTTCAGCCACTCGATTCACTTTTTATCCCCGAAGGGGTAGGCAAAGGTGTACATTACGGCACTTAATGCCACTGTACAATGTAACACCCACTTTTCACTAATTATGTTATGAGTCCCATGTAATAGGGGGTGAGCCTATGGCTATATACCGGGCACAATTCTAAACTCCGTGCTACGACTGAGAATTTGATTTTAAAATGCCCTATTTCCATATACCGGTTATGGTTATGGTTGCCATATACCTATTTTAAAATGACGGACCCCAGAATTGAACCCAAAACCCCTTGCCCGGCAGACCACTCGGCCGACGAGGCAGTCAAAGCAGGCAGAGAAGAAAAAATGCATAATTGAACTTTATCCAAACCAGACCAATAAAACAATTGAGTTACAAACACCTAAACGCCTGAACGCGTAAAATCGGGTTTTTCACCAACTCGACACGAGGAACTGATCACACGTGTGTCCAGTTGGTGAAACTTTAAATTAGCACTAATTATTCTTTCGTCATTTGGACACGCCAAGGTTTTTATGTATGTCCACATAGTGAAAATCAAATTAAGTTACTTTTGTGTTTTCGTCAACTGGACACACGTTCACATTTTACCCGAATGTATAACAAAGTACAGTCACGCAGATAATATTTTTGAATCACAATCATCGTTGTCCTCTAAACGTCCCACCTAGTAATTTCACCGGGTAATTTTGTAATTATTCACCATTTGTGAATTTGTAAAAAATATATTTTTGACACCGAAAGTGTTTGAAAGTCGCTATTACCATGTTACGAGTACTATGCTTGTCAAATCTTCAACATGGAACCTGTTTTATTACAGTCTTTGAGTCTAACTCTAATATAAATATTTGATTGTTACTCATTTGTTTTATTTCAAAATTTGTCTTAAAAACGAAACAATTTTTAACTTAACTGTACCTTTTTTAGAAAAAAAATATAGGTGTGTCCAGTTGACGATAACATAAAAGTAATTAATTTTAATTTTCACTATGTGGACATACATAAAAACCTTGGCGTGTCCAAATGACGAAAGAATAATTAGTGCTAATTTAAAGTTTCACCAACTGGACACACGTGTGATCAGTTCCTCGTGTCGAGTTGGTGAAAAACCCGTAAAATCAGCCAATCACCATTATCCTGGCTCACAAAAACCAAATTAGCAATGTGTATGTACATGTGAATGGACCTCAAAGGTTCTAATTTCATCCCTTCTTAAGTTAAGTTACCTTTAGGCGTTTGTACACAGCTTCATTCCATCGATGCTTGTGTATTTAGGCTCGAATAACATTCGTTCTCAAAATGTACCATTATTAAAACATGGTTGCCGAATTGGAGGGCCAGCTTGTCTTTCTTACTCATTTCCTTCTTATAGAAATATTTGTTTTTGTTTTGTAACTTGATATTTTGTCCGAAATGTTGACTTATTTGTATGGAAATACAGTAAACCGGTTCAGCCGACCGCGAAATAACGCATAACATCACGCCTTTTATCCCCGAAGGGGTAGGCAGAGGTGCACATTATACCACTGTACAATGTAACACCCACTTTTCACTATTTATGTTATGAGTCCCATGTAATAGGGGGTGAGCCTATTGCCATATACCGGGCACAATTCCAGACTCCGTGCTACTACTGAGAATTTTTAAAAAACCCAGTAATACTTAGCCCGACCCGGGAATCGAACCCGAGACCCCTTGCCCGGCAGTCGTACTTGCGACCACTCGACCAACGAGGCAGTTAATCGCAAACATACATACCTACATGCATACAGGTCAACATCATAAACTCCTTCATTTGAAGTCAGTTATAAATCGATCGTTTTACTAACAAACATTAAAATACTCCTTCAATAACAATTGTCTCAATTTATTGAGTTAAAGGTAGGAAATTGATTGTAGTCCTAGGCCTTTTTTAAGGGGGGAAAATCATCGAATGACTGCTCCCGCCTGGATGAGGCGGGAGAGAGTGTCGACCTCATCGTTCGCTTGATAAAATTGACATGTAAAAGTGCTGCCTTGTAGCCTATTTGCAGAAATAAATTCACTTGTTTCACTTGTCACTTAGTGACTAAAAACCACCCCATTCCTAGTCATGCACTTCGAACCGGAGCCCCGATAACCCGTTAAGTTCTCCGCGGCTCCAAATCGGCATCAGCCCTATTGGGCTCCATCCGTGACAATTAAAATTTCAAATTATCAAATCTTCAACCAATCACTGATTATTTAAATAATCGGTTACAAGACTAACCGCCTTTATTCCATTCCATATTCCCTAACAAGTTGAAAAGATAATCAAAGACTATGTCATGGCGTCAGTTGCAAGGAGTCCCACGCAATACATTCTATATTCGTTACAAGTCAACTAGATAAACGGTTTGAATCAGAGCTCATAAGGTGCAGACGGCCAGAACAGTTGAATGAGTAATGCATAGACAATTTACTGAATTATTTTATTTATACTGCCCCGCGGTCGCACTTGCGACCACTCGGCCAAAGAAGCAGTGTAAAAAAGATATTGTATCAAAATTTTATATTGCTTTTATTTCTTTCACAGATTCACCATTCAATATTGTGTGAGATCTATCGCTTTTGAAGCTTCATTGCAGATGAGAGACAAGACTTCAAATATCCTCAATGGCACTCACTCGTCACTTCTTACCGGTCTTTTGTTGCTCTATTACCATATTTCAAGACTTCACATAATCATTTCTACCAGTACTAATACTATTGTTAAAAGACAATTTTGTTTCTTTATAAGTAATTAAATAATAATCACAAAATGTATTTTTTTGACCACAGAGGCGTTCTTCCTCATGAGCAGTGTGAGCTGCGTGACGTCGCCGCGACCGCGTACGCTGCTCATGAGGAAGAACCCCTCACGTGACCATACCCTTCAGTATATTCACGTGAGTAACCCACAATTATTGTTAATTTGGTATGTCTTACGATAGTTATTATAAAAACATATTCTTATTAAGTAATAAAAACCAATTTCAAAAATGTTACATCATTAGACAGAAAAAATCAAAAATTAATGAACTAAAGACAGACATAGGCTTTTTATTATATAATTTATATACTTAATGAAGTAAACTCGAGTATATAAAATAAAAATTTCAGCCAAAAGTGAAGTCGCGTATGGCAATCTAGTAAATCTATAAATCTTCCCATCCATTTGTCGAATTCAATCATTTGTCAACGCTGAACACAATTGAAGTTTCAGTTGAGAGACTAGAGGACAGCGTTGACGAGAATCGATGGACTGACGTCTTGAGGACAATTGGACGTCACTTTAATTTGATCGTGAAAAACGAAGATTGGGCGGCACAAAATTTTGTAAGTGTCTCAGTAACATTTTGTAGAAAATAGATTTAAGACCTTATTGCTAAGGTATTGTCGATAAGGTTTCACTGACTTGATGGTTAACTGAATTGAGTGTTTTCATTTAAAATGTGTCAAAGTCATCTATACATCTCTACACATACGTTCAAGTGTGGGAGAGTCATGCTTCGGCACGAATGGGTCGGCTCGACCGGAGTGATACCACGGCCTCACAGAAAACCGACGTGAACCAACGCTTGCGTTGTGTCTCATTGTGTGAGTGAGGTTACCGGAGGCCCAATTACCCTCCCCTTCCCCAATCGCCCCCATTCCTGAACCCCCAACGCTCCTCAAACTCCTAATCCCCAAAAGGTCGGTAACGCACTTGTAACGCCTCTGGTGTTCCAGGTGTCCATGGGCGACGCCGATTGCTTACCATCAGGTGATCCGTCTGCTCGTTTACCGGCTTATGCCATAAAAAAAAACATAGAGATAAACATAATTGTAGTGTCTCTTTGTAATTAAAATAGTGTATATTACAATAACCGCTTTTTACTACATGCATATAAATATACATACGACACACACCCCAAAATATTTTATTTTTCTGGATAATCTCTGAAATGGCTGGACCGATTTAGACGGGACTTTTATTGGCAGGTAGATGATCTACAAAGGAGTAATATGAACTTATTATATTTTAGAAAATAGAAACAAAAAAAGTTATGTCCTTAAATTCATATCCTGCATGGATGAAGTCGACGGCAACTGCCAAAATTTAAATAAAAACCTAATTCGACTAATAGGTCGTATAATAAACCGATTAGAAAACGATTTTGGTGCAAAACATGCAAAGAAAATGTTTGCCGGTATATACATATTATCGAAATCCGGAAAATTTGAAACAAAAACCAGCTTTTTATTCTGGAATTTTACTACAATCCTAATGTTCAATAATCCCTTGCGTCTTGTAACTCTTATTCCCCACACAACTTGGTTTAAATTCATTTCAAGAGAAAAAACATGGCCCTAAAACCCGCATTCCATCCGCAAACCAATTATTTTTTTATCTAAACTTGAAGTTATAAAAATCGATTCTCCGCAGTAACTTCAGTCACGACCGATGAGAATCCTTGGCATATCCGGTATCCGGGAATTTAAACCGGAACGAATTGACCTATATTCCGGGTACATTGCATTTAACTAGAGCGAATGCTACCACCCTGCTTTAGTTAACAATATTGCATGAATGAAAGCGATGATTGGGTACTTTTTTACTCATGCATGAGTAAAAAACTTAAATTTTGTTAGATAATTGGGGTGTCCATTTCGAAGTATTATGAACTAGCTTCTGCCCGCGACTTCGTACGCGCAATCCCGATATTTCCCGTTCCCGTTCTTGATTTTCGGTAAAAAGTAAAAAAAAAGAATTGGGTAAAAAGTATCCTATGTCCGTCTCCTGGTTCTAAGCTACCTCCCCACAAATTTTCATCCAAATCGATTTAGCCATTCTTGAGTTATAAATAGTGTAACTAACACGACTTACTTTTATATATATAGATATTGAATTAACTAAAAATGACGGGTTACGCACGTGAATATACTGAGAAAAGCTCTACTAATTTTGGTTATTATTGTCGACAATTCATCATGCATGAAAAGATGAATGACTGTTCATGAAGCGAAAGAGGTATGTAGGAATCGTAGTAATTGGCGTTCCATAGTCTCTGCCTACCCCCATGGGAGACAGGCGTGAAGTTACGTATGTATGTACATATGTATGTAATTTTCATGGCTTGAAATGAAATTTCAGTTAAAATTAACTTCATCATCGCTTTAATAGAATTGCCTTCGAAATCCACTACT
This sequence comes from Spodoptera littoralis, assembly GCA_902850265.1. Lineage (NCBI taxonomy): Eukaryota > Metazoa > Arthropoda > Insecta > Lepidoptera > Noctuidae > Spodoptera > Spodoptera littoralis. Next base: position 12,066,291 of record LR824547.2, read on the forward strand.
GAACACCACAAATAAGGGTTTAGGTTCATCAGAAACCGTTAGTACTTAGTACCCTGTCTATGACATATTTAATGTGTAGTCATATTATAGTGGTACGCGCAGGACGAATAAGTGAGATGACAAACATTTTCTACTCTGTCACCACTAAAAATGACTGAGGCTTTTTTTTTTAATTGGGGAAAATCATCGAATGACTGCTCCCGTCTGGGTGAGGCGGGAGGGAGTGTCAGACTCTTACTGACTAAAAACCACCCCGTTCCTTCTCCTGCACGTCGAGCCGGAGCCGCGGTTACCCGTTAGGTTAGGCCCTATTAGGCCCCATCTGTGGTGGTCTGATGGCTCTTTGAGTCGCGCGCGGAACGCGACGCGCTGTACGCTCGGGTCTGTTTCTGGTCGGACGGGGAGCCACCCATGCTCGCCGTCCGCAAGCCCGCGCTTACGGTGGCCGGAGATCGTCTCGCGATCCCCAACGCCCGGTGTGTCCTTCGCGATGGAAAATGACTGAGGCTAAGGACACATGAAGCGAGTTTTTCCCGCGCTTAATGCAATTGCAAATGCAATTTGTAGAATACAAATATGTATGTAAAAAATTAAATTAAAGCACTTTCCACGATGCGTCGAGTTGCACCTTTATGACCAGTTGGCCGGCGATTTCAATAGGAGTTTCGATCTGGAATTCAACTGATTGCTTAACCGCCCGTCTTTCGATAATCAACCGCCAAATTTGCGGGTGATAATCGCAACCGCAGCTTTTGCGGGACCGCAAATAATCTCGTGAGAATTTTAGAAATAAATCTCTATTCCGCCACAGCGGCGGGCGCGGGTGAACATTACGCCGTGTGTCCCTAGCGTTACTTTACGATACCTCACTTTCATCCCTTTACCATACCCAAAACAAAACACCAGAGCCACCATTCTACTATAGAAAAGGGTCACCATAACACTACAGGAGCGGTCTATTCTAATCATCATAGTTATTATCCATTGTAGTTTCATTTTAATGGCGTAATGGTGGGATGCGTCTGTTAACGCTATAAGTAAAAGAGGATAATAGTTTTATTCGACTGCGGTGTACCGTACGCATTTGTGGTAACTCGCTCCATTTTATGATTATCGTAATGTCGTATGGTGTTTGTATTGTGTGGTGAGTATTATAATTAGTTGTTTGATAGTTTTAAATAGGAATATATGACGTGATTTCACATTTAACACGTTAAACGCCATGGGGATCACCGGTGACCGGCGTTAGCGGAGGATTTACCTTCAATAGTTTTTTATTGGCAGTCAAAGTCTTAATGGTACTTTTGGAGTGATAAATGGTTGCAGTTCGTATACGATTAACAAAATTATGTTACAATTTTCAGTCTTAAGGAGAACAGGGTTTTATTTGTCGTATGCTTAGTAGACACTACTAAAAGAACGACAAGAAACTCCTTGAAACCCAAAATTTTTGTCCGATAATCGAACTTCAGATCTAGCAGCTATGCAATAGAGTCGAAAAAATGAACTACGAATCGAACAACACAAATCTCAATCGAGATTTGTATACCATAACTGCAACAATTAGATTCCGGGGTCGGGCAAACTATTACTGGGTTTTTAAAAAAAATCTCAGTAGTAGCACGGAGTCTGGAATTTTGCCCGGGCTCACCCCCTATTACATGGGACTCGTAACCTAAATAGTGAAAAGTGGGTGTTACATTGTATAGTGGCATAATGTGCACCTCTGCCTACCCCTTTGGGGATAAAAGTTGTGATGTTACGTTAACTGCAATAATACAAAGTAATTTAAACAGTTTCAAAATTGTGACATAAACCATTTTTTTCATAACAAAATCCTACATCAAACGTACATACATACACACAAGCATGCATATGTTACCGATATATCTCGTGGAGGCCTTGAGTGCTAACATTTCCGCTACACTGCGATAACACGGCGAGAGGTCGTAAGTAAAACTTGAATTCCCTCCGGAGCACAAGTTGTGAGGCAATCAGAAAACAAACTAGCACACTGGTACACGCCTAATTTATACATAAAATAACTGTTACATAAGAAGAGCTGATTGCTTTAAAAAGTGCAATGATTAGTATTATAACTTTCGTGAGACATACTAAATAAATTATTATGTTTTCGGCTTACTCACGTAATAATTTGACGAGGAAGTCGACTAGTTTCAAGCCATGCTAGAGGCTCATATTCATGAGCAGCATTTCGCAACCCGCGACGCGGCGGCTGTCGCCCAGCTACTGTAGCTGTACCAGTAGCAGCGCGATTATTACGTGAATAAGCCGAAAACATAATAATTTATAAAGTGCAATGAGTTTTTTTATGAGATAAGCCGGTAACGACGGATCACTGGTGATAAGCAATCGGCGTCGCCCATGGACACCTGAAACACATGAGGCGTTATACGCTTACACTTGTTACCGACCTTTTCGGGATGTTGTTTGTTCCACCAGAGGCGTTACAAGTGCGTTACCGGCCTTTTGAGATTAGGAATTTGAGGATTGTTGGGGATTCAGCGATTAGGGAGGGGGTAATTGACCCTCCTGTAACCACAACGCAAGCGTTGTTTCACGTTCTGTGAGGCTGTGGTATCACTGCAGTTGAGCCGGTCCTCTCGTGCCGAAGAATGGCTCTCCCACTCTTGAATTGTTGTGATTTCTCATTGTTACTATTATATGGTGTTTAAAGACGAAATAAGTATTTTGAAAACACTTAGACGCAATTTGCAAGTTATTAAAAAAGATATATCATTAGGAAAAGAAGTGTATTTAATTATTTCTCTATAATTTAAACTGTCAAACACCAAGCGGTCACCGGTGATCGCGACCTATTGTTCTTTAATTGTGTCTATAAAACCGGTACTCGACGAGTTAAATTACATTTTTATTTATTAAACGTAAACTAAAGCTATGTTAGTTACATTCCGTTCATAAAGATAAAACAATGTTTGTGTATTATAATTATAACATTATTTGCAGTTAACCTAACTATATCTATAAGAATTCCACGTCCTAATACTGATACTATGTGAAATGATTGTGAAACATTGTATGATACTAATACCACATTATTAATCTACCGTAAAATCGTGTCAATTACAGAAATTGTTCTTTTCATTCGTTCTCATTCACTTAGACCTATTCTTCTATATTTTCCAAAGGCCAACAAAACAACGTTAACGGCGGCCATGTTGCTATCTCGTATCCGTTTCCGGTCGCCGCTGGATCGTCGTTCCGGTATTCTTCCTTCTGCTAATTGTCTATGATTTCCTGGTGTTATAATTTACTTGAAGGCGACTGAGTTACATTCATTCTTGTTAATTCATTCGTTCATAATATTTTGACAGAATAGGTACAGTGTTTGTTTATTTTGTGTTATTCATTTGGGACTTGTACAATCGTAATAACAATGCGAACTGCTAAAGATTAGAATTCTTTGCCAGAATCTGTATTTCATGAAGGGTATATCCTGGGTGTCTTCTATGCCCTTGTGAATAGGTTACTTATAGAACGACGTGTTCCCATCGTAGACCGCGTCATCGGTTACCACCAGGCGAGATAGTAGTTAAACGTCGGCCCACAATATACGTATAGAAAAAAAAACTTATACCATAGGAACAAAAAAAAATCAATCACCACCAAATCGATTTCTCGGCACTCCGCCATCATTGCCGTATCAACCACATTACGTCCACTACTGAACATCCACATAACGTTCAAATGGACTGTTTGAAAGTGATTTACACTCTGTATCTCCTTGCATATTACATCACTTTGTTACCTAAAACTTGGTCTGTGTCAAATTACAACAAAATAAATACAAACTATTTGCTGAAAAATAAATAACATCCACTTATTCGTACATAAACATATAACATCACGCCTTTTATCCTTGAAGGGGTAGGCAGAGGTGTACATTACGGGACTTAAAGTTAATGTACAATGTAACACCCACTTTTCACTATTTATGTTATACACAAGTCCCATGTAATAAGGGGTGAGCCTATTGCCATATACCGGGCACAATTCCAGACTCCGTGTTAATACTGAGATTTTTTTTAAAACCCACTAATACTTTGCCCGACCCGGGAATCGAACCCGAGACCCCTTGCCCGGCAGTCGCACTTGCGACCACTCGGCCAATGAGGTAGTCAATCATCATTATCATCCGTACAAATAAAGAAAATCTTCCCTAATCACGACCTTCTATCTAAGTCACACAAACCAAGACATATGCTTATGGACCTTCCCAATAAGTGCTGCAAACTAGATCCTATCTATCATTGAGTGCCGTGGTCACGGGTGGCGGATCCATTTTATGATGATCGCAGGCGCCGCGCCCGAACCTATACGTTTTATTGCCTGAGGTGTGGTTGCAGTGAAGGCGAGACTTTGTGGGAGGGGATAAAAATATAATATTCAAAAGTAATGATTCTATTTCTGTGTTTAGTGTTTAAAAACAATAGTAGCATTATAGTATATTGGAGTATAAATCCCTAGCAATACTGGATTCAGTTACTTTCGTGTTCTTAACAAGATTAACATCACGCCTTTTACTCCTGAGGGCTTAGGTAGAGGTGCACATTTACATCACTTAATGCCACTGTACAATGTAACACCCACTTTTCATTATTAATGTTATGGGTCCCGTGTAAAAGGGGGTGAGCCTATTGCCATATAGCGGGCACATTTCTAGACTCAATGCTACCACTGATTTTTTTTAAACTCACAAATACTTTGCCTGACCTATCAAAATTATTAACAACTTTAAAACAATCTCTTAAATTATACGATATACTTATGTCACTGTCCGATCAGGGTACTGGAATTATTTCAAGTCACGCCAGTGGTTCATGTTCAGAAGCAAACGACAACAACGGATAACCACGTAAGCCTCGCAACTGAATAAGCAAAAAAATTCTATAGGTATAAGATTACTCGATCCGAAAAACAAACAACGTCTTCCTCATCAGCCTTTTATTCCCGAAGGGGTAGGCAGAGGTGCACATTATACCACTGTACAATGTAATACCCACTTTTCACTATTTATGTCATGAGTCCCATGTAAAAGGGGGTGAGCCTATTGCCATATACCGGGCACAATTCCAGACTCCGTGCTACTACTGAGAATATTTAAAAACCCAGTAATACTTTGCCCGACCCGGGAATCGAACCCGAGACCCCTTGCCCAACTGTCGCACTTACGACCACTCGGCCAACGAGGCAGTCAAATGAGGCAGTCAAACGAGACAAATGATTAATTTCGACTATTTTAACTTACTTTTTAGTTTTTCTGTATTGCTTACGGTCATATTTTTCGACTGCTCATTTACCAGCTTATCCCATAAAAAACAACCCTGTAAAACTAACTCGCTCATACTAGCACCATACAACCATCGAACGAACCGTATCGTACCCGCTGTTTTTATTACTATTCGCCACACAGCGACCGAGTATTCGATGTCAGCCCATCACGTCACCTATTACTTTAATAAAGTGAAAGCTAGATTTTATTCAGAGCAATGCTAATGGTTCGTTAGGGTGGAATTATTGTCCGACATTTAACAGCACTCATTCACAGACGTAGGTAACAACCTAAGTGGGGCGCGGTGCCAGAAGACCTCCCCGTGGTGCGCCCTGGATACAGGAGGCAGATGGTGACACTGCTTCCTGGAGCTAACTTCTGGACGGGATGAAGAGAGAACCAAGTCGGGTTCGGGAATGGTTGTAGGGTTTTGACTTAAACTCTACTTAAGGGAAGGTATTCTGCAAGCAGATGCCCTACCTTTGGAAGAAACCCTATACTGGGTGGTAGTCGGTCATCCGCCTGTTTCTCTGCTGAAGCAGAGGACATGCTGGATGAGGGAGGACGGTACTTGTTGTGCACTGACCCTGCCAACAAGTAGCATTGGAAGAACTATTCCTGATGCAACCGTCGAGATCGTAATCCGGGAAGAGATCATGGTCATGTTCCATGACTTGGAACGGGACGAGGGTCTTGGCTTAACCGCCCGGACCGCGAGGAAGATAACCTCTATAAAAAATTCCTCCAATACTAAGTTCTGGTGCGCGGCGAGGGTATGTATGGCTGAGGAGTTGTATCAGTCGTGAGCGCACCCCCAGCTAGGGTACCTGTGGACCCTCTAGTTGGGTATATAAATGTACACTTACCTAGGGACAGGGGGCACCCCCTAGGCGGACCTTGTCTTCCCCCATACTCGTGGGACTTACATGGAATTAAATAAATCAAAACTTCAAAATGATGATAAGAAGGTGGAAAAGGAAATCTCGAGCAAGGACAGTTCAAGTCCTAGTTCAAAAGGGATGAGGACTCGGTCATATTTTAAACGACCAGCTACACCAATGGGCGGTGCAATAAGTGACAGTGGTGAGTCAGACTGCTCGCAAATGTCCGTTGGCTCCCAGAAGTCGGTATCAATAACGACACGCGCACGTAAGCGTACTCGGACGACAATTACATCTGACCAGGCTTCAGTAGTGAATTTGCCTGGCTCGGATAAAGACTCCTTGGAGAAGCTAACCAAGGAGAACGCAGATCTGCGAGCACAAATAGCTAGCCTGAAAGAAGCGGTTGTAGAGCTAAAAAACCAGCTTAACACACTCTCTCAGCAGGGAGGAAAATCAGAGATGCAAGCGTCAGCTTTATTAGGTCTAGATGGTTTTGCATCGGATGACGTGGCTCTGCTCCGACGTTCCATTGCCATAGAAATCGGTGGTATGATGGACGCGAAATTAGCTGCTCTAGAAGATAGGTTGTTGCCAGAGAGAAGGCTACGCCCGGCTCTCGCTTCAGATGCTAGGACACTTGTGGTTTCTCCTCCAGTCCAGACGGGGGCGAAAGCCGATAAGAAGAAAAAGAAAAAGAAAAAGAAGATGAAGAAAAGCCAAGTAGCTACACCAGTTGTAACAGAGTCGACAGCGGTATCTACACCGACTGTATCGGTACCGAATAAACACTGGGAATATGTAAACTTGGTCGCTAGTTGTAGGTCGAAAGGCTAAAAGAGCGAAAGCACCACAACCAGTTAATTTATCTCCTCAGACACAGATCCGTTTGACGCAGAAAAAACAGCGGGTTAAATTGCCGAAAGTTCCTACTTCCGCAGCGATTTCTATATGCGTGAAGGAGGGAGCGACAGTCGGTCTTGGAGAAGTTATGTCTGTGGCAAGGAGACAAATCAATATTGTCGAACTGGGTATAACTCCTGACTTATTACGGGAGAAACGTGCCGCTGATGGTGGAATCGTTCTGATGATTTCAGGCGAGGACTCAGCTTCTAAAGCCGATCGCCTTGCTGAGTATGAGAGAGGTACTTGCTGACTTTGCAGTGGTGATAAGACGGCCAACCAAAATGGCAGAAGCGAGGGTCATGGATCTGAACGATGCCATAACTCCAGAAGAGGTTGTTGCAGCTATAGCGAGGGCGGGTGGATGCTCCGTTGGGGACGTCAAGATTGGTGAAATCCGACGACCCCCAACTTCTTTGGGACACGTGTGGGTGCGTGGTCCTCTGACGGCTATGAAGAAGCTGGCGTCTGACAAACGCATGCCACTAGGTTGGACGTCAGTAAGAGTTGAGTACTAGAGCCACGTCGCATGATGTGTTACCGTTGCTTCGAGCCAGGTCACGTTCGGAGTAAGTGCACTAGTACGACGGACCGGAGTAATCAGTGCTACGCCTGCGGTGGGGCTCACAAAGCTAGTGAGTGTACATCACCGAATGTAAGATGCCCAGTTTGCTCAGATCAGGGTCGCCAAGCCAACCATCGTCTGGGAAGCAAGAAATGCAACCCGCAAAAGAAACGGGCATCCAACCAGTCTGGTAAACCTCAAGTGACGTCGCCTGCACCGCTAGGTGCAAGCCCCGTGGAGGAAATGGATACGTCACATTCCCAGCCTTGAGAGTTCTCCAGTGCAATCTGAACCACTGCCGTAGTGCACAAAATTTATTTTTGCAAACCATTGCGGAGTGGTCAGTTGCATTGGCGGTGGTGGCTGAGCCGTATGGTCTCCAGGATCATCCTCGTTGGTTCCGGGATACCGCAGATTCAGTCGCGATTTACTGGGCTAGTGGAAACGGTGGGCCTCACTGTTGTCTTTTAGACAGGGGGCACGGTTTTGTTGCTGTAGAGTGGGGACCAATAGCTGTAGTGGGCTGCTACGTGTCCCCTAACATTTCCCTACAGGAATACGAAGCATATCTTGATGGAGTTGCAAACTGCATCCGGTGCAAATGCTCACCCCCCCGGTATTAGTCCTGGGTGATTTTAATGCTCATTCTAGAGCGTGGGGAAACACGCGGGACAGACCAAGGGGACACGCAGTACAAGACTGGGCAGCTTCACTCGACCTGCGACTCTTAAATCAAGGATCTGTTGCCACTTGCGTCAGGTGGCAAGGGGAGTCAATTGTGGACCTCACATGGGCGACTCCTTCTCTTGCCCCCAGGGTATTGCAATGGAGAGTGGCTGAGGAAATTGTCACACTTTCCGACCATCGGCATATACTTTTTGACATAGCGCCCAGTCCCACTGATGGTCGAAGTGTTGCAACTTCTAATCCGCCGGCACGACGTTGGGCCCTCAAAAAGCTCGATCGAGAAATGCTCATCGCAGCTGCCAACATCGTTGCCTGGCCAGAAAATATTTCTCAAGGGATCTCGCCAGATCCGGAAAGGGAGGCGACCTGGTTTCGGGACAAAATGGTGTCAATCTGTGACGCCTCTATGCCCCGAATCAGATTTGGCCAGCGTCCTGGGGCAGCTTACTGGTGGTCAGAAGACATAGCGCAATTGCGTTCTGTTTGTCTTAGGCTCCGACGTCAGTTTCAGCGTACCCGACGCAGAAGACAACGGAGTGCCACTGAAGATGAAATTACCAGAGCTTACAGAGCCTACCGAGAGGCAACCATGGCGCTCCAACACGCCATTGCGGATGCCAGGTCTCGGTCCTGGAGCGAGCTCCTCGAGGGACTAGACAGAGATCCATGGGGGAAACCGTACCGTTTGGTTATGGGCAAACTCCGCCCGTGGGTTCCTCCACTTACAGAAACCATGGATCCTGATCTACTGGGAAGGGTGATTAACACACTGTTTCCTGTAGTAAGAGACAGTCCCTCACTACCTCTGTCATCGTCGGAATGGTCCAATGACTTAGGCGTAACCGAAGGTGAGCTAGATCGAGCCGTACGCCGATTAAAAGCGCGAAACACAGCACCTGGTCCAGATGGTGTTCCTGGTCGGGTTTGGGTTCTGGCTCTGGATGCTCTGGGGGAACGTTTGAGGCGGTTATTTAATAGCTGCTTCCAATCAGGTGTGTTTCCCATCCCTTGGAAAGAGGCCGGTTTGGTCCTTCTGAAGAAGCAAGGCAGGCCAGCGGAATCTCCCTCTGCATATCGTCCTATCTGCCTGCTCGACGAGGTTTCCAAGCTCTTTGAAAGAGTGATTGCTGAAAGGCTCGTCGGGCACCTGTCGCGAGTTGGTCCCGACTTGTCAGAAAACCAGTACGGTTTCCGGCAGCGGCGTTCCACAGTAGACGCGATACTGCGCGTCCGTTCGCTGTCGGAACAGGCAGTATCTCGGGGTGGGGTGGCTTTGGCGATAAGTATTGATATTGTCAACGCCTTTAACTCCCTGCCCTGGAATGCAATTAGAGAGGCCCTAGTTTATCATAGGGTCCCTCCTTATTTGCAGAACATTATCGGGGCTTACTTACGCGACAGGCACATTCGCTATGTGGGCCGGGACGGTAGCGTTCAGCGGAGGGAAATTACGTGCGGGGTTCCACAAGGATCGGTATTGGGTCCTTTATTGTGGAACCTCGCTTACGACGCGGTCTTGCGTGTCGATCTTCCCGCTGGCGTCCATGTTGTGTGCTATGCTGACGACACTCTGGTTATGGCCAGCGGGAATACCTTTGAGGAGACCATCCGGCTTTCAGAGCTCGGTGTGGCAAAAGTCGTTTCATCAATACACGAACTGGGCTTAAAGATAGCGCCTCAAAAAACTGAGGCGCTGTGGTTTCACAAGCTGCCGAGGACCAGGGAGCCACCCAGTTCGTCGGTACGAGTGGGTGATGCGCTAGTCCAGGTTGGCAGATACCTGAAGTATCTAGGCCTAACCTTGGATGGTCGATGGGGCTTCGAAGAGCATTTTGAACGCCTGGTCCCCCGAGTCGAAAAGGCAGTGGGTGCTCTGCACAGATTGCTGCCAAATATCGGGGGGCCTCGAGAAGAAGTTCGTCGCCTCTATGCGGGTGTCGTGCGGTCGATGGTCCTTTACGGGGCGCCTGTTTGGTCAACTAGACTGTCAGGCGTCCGACGTTGCAGAACGAAAATAAATCGTCTGCAGCGGAAAATGGCCATTCGGATCGCACGAGGATACCGAACGGTGTCCTTTGAGGCGGCAACTCTACTGGCTCGTTTTCCGCCGTTGGATATCCTGGCGGATATGGACGCGAAAGTCTATGACCAAATTCGCTCAATCCGCCAAAACGGCGGAAGGATGCCAGAAACGGTGCTCGTTAGGCTGAGGCGGCGGGAAAGGCGACACGCGCTTGAGCGGTGGCGTGAGCGGTTAGAACAGCCGGAATACTCACGCAAGCGCGTTGTCGAAGCCATTCTGCCGCACTTCGAAGCCTGGCTGAAGAGAGAGGAGCGCATCTCCTTCAGGCTCACTCAGGTGCTGACCGGACATGGTTGCTTCGGTGAGTACCTGAACAAGATTGGGCGAGAGGCTACATCAAATTGCCACCATTGCGAAAGCAACTTGGATTCCGCACAGCATACGCTTGAAGAGTGCCCAGCGTGGGCCTCAGAGCGGCGGGTCCTAGTTGCCAGGATCGGGCGAGACCTGTCTCTGCCAGCAGTAGTTACGGCTATGCTGGCAGGAGACAGAAAACTGGAGAGAAGTTGCCACCTTTTGTGAGACTGTAATGTCCCAAAAGGAGGCTGCTGAGCGGGATCGTGAGAGGGCCGATCCCACACGTCGAAGGCGTCGAGGAAATAACCGCCGCGGCGCCTAATATGTCGATTTCCTGCCTACAATATTGGTAGGCAAACCTTTGGGGTCATGGGCGCATAGAGTGGGGAATCTAGGCGCCCACCTAATGACTTCAAGGATGACGGCGGCACAGTGGTCACGTGCCGCCGTGCAGTGCACAGAGAGGCTCTAGGAGAGACATATAGGTCTCTATAGGGAGGTGCCGTCACAGGCGTTGCACTATGAGGGCACCGGAGTTGGTACTAAGAGGACCGGTGCCCCCTTTAAGTGCGGATGGTGGCCACCGGGGAGGTTTTAGTGAGGTAAGAATCCCACACTCCCTAGTCTTTTTCCCCAAAAAGCTAGGCGCCTTTGGAAGGTTTCCCCCCGTCAAAAAAAAAAAAAAAAAAAAAAAAGGAACAGTTCTAAAAACCAAAAAAAAAAAAAAAAAAAAGCCCGTAAGTTTGATAATGAAAAAATATTAGACACGTATTTTTTTATTTTGTTGTATAAGAAAATGATACTTAGACATAACGAATCAAAGTTCAGGAGTGGGGGCTAAAACGTCACTTCTACGTATAAAATGTACATATGTAAAAGTGACGTCACGCGACATTTCATATCAATATATCGTCAAAAGTATTCGTTTCTGTAAAAAAAAAAAATACGAACGTAATGTTTTAAAATAATCTACCAGACGGACATTAAAAAAAAATTAGTCATCTACCCTATTTTGAGCAACATTCCAACATACATGCCACTAAATAACAAATCCTTAATTGAAGAATGCCTTCGTGCTTCAAATTAGCATCTATAACAGTACCTTTATACTCAGAATGAATGTCCAATTGATCATCAGTCGATCAGTAAACGAATCCTTCTTTCTACCCATACGAAATGAACAAAGTAACCAGTTTTGTTAACTCTCTACCAAAGCCTAGTACAATTTGAACTCTGTTTAGGGCTCCATTGGGCACTAACCCAACAGATTCGACTGCCATTACATCTTGTTATTAGGCTAGGCTGGTTACACGATTAACCCTTGGTATGTCGGAGATTCCACGGGAGACACATTGTATTGTACAGAGACATATATCGAGATATATCGACAGACTATGATTATGTTAAAGATAATATTTTTCTCTGATGATGACACTGGAGTTTGAAACTACATACTTGAAACTTGAATTAACTTAAACTATTGTATAACTCGCATAAAGTTTAGAAATCGATTCTAGGGCTAGATAAAATTGAATTTCTTTACCATCATCAACCAAATACGCATAACTCTCTTAAATATAAAAATCAAATCTAGTGTCTGCCATGTTACCATTCTACAATCACATCTTTAACTCCTTGAACGCCATGGGGGACAAGGTATGGGCCACGATAGCGGAGGATTTACCCTCAACAGTTTTCTGTAGGCACTCAAAGGCTTAATATACATACCAATCTGTATTTCCTGAAGGGTATAACCTGGGTGTCTTCAAGGCCCGAATGAATATGTTGCTTATGGGACGACGTGCTCTATCGTAGACCGCATCATCGCTTACCACCAGGCGAGATAGTCATGGTCAAACGTCAGCCCATCAAATATAAAATAAACTACAAGACAGCCAGCACAACACAAAAATCACAGCAAACACGGCAAAGAAAACCAACAACAACAATAACAACATGGCTGCTGACAAGTCGAAGGTCGAAACTTGAACACTGAACATCGCACGCACATTGACTACTTGATGCTGGAAACCAGGTCAATGCAACCGCCCTTATTCCTGAAGGTTTTACAGTGCCATCAAATGTTTACGATAAGCTCTCTGTACATAGGAATTGTCCTAATTTCAAGGGTAGCGCTGTTGATAAGAAAACCGACTAATGTTTCCTTTTTGAGGCTCTGTAAAAGTAATCTGGTCATTTTTGAAAGTGTTTTTCAAGTTTATGTATGTACAAAATGTTGTTTTTTTATTTACTGATGGGGTAAGAGAATATCGCACCAAAAACATTCTGTAAAAAACTTGCCAAGTCTCGATGGAGCTGCTAGTTTATCTCTAATAAGTAAGGAAATATAACATAGTCGTGCCAAGTCTAAGGTTCCTTCGGGTTACCGGGGCTCTGGCTCGACGTGCAGAAGAAGGAACGGGGTGGTTTTTTAGTCAGTACCAGTCTGACACTCCCTCCCGCGTACCCAGGCGGAGCAGTCATTCGATGATTTTCCCCCTTTAAAAAAAAAATAAAGTCTAAAGTTCCTTATTACGATTTCGTTATTATTGTAGGTAATGTTATGTGACTTTGCAGTTCACTGTTGAAATTTCTGCGTTCTGGTCTTATTCAGAGATTCTCAAATAGGTGCCTGAAAATGCGGCGAAATGGTTCCAGTAAAGGATGGTACGGCAGTGTTTCCTTCGCGCTCGACTTGACAGGGGGCACTGCCGTGCCCCCAGATTTATATTAAAACGTCTACTTTCGTCGTACAGACCCAATGTCGTGTCCTCGTATGACACGACATTGTATAAAAGTTGATATTATATTTGATTATTTTCAAACATCCTCTCACTACGATTTTCTCCTGTGTCGTGGATGCATTTACAAACATACAAGTTCACAAACACATAACATCCAGACCCGAAACAACAATTTGTGGATCATACAAAGAGTTGCGCCGTGCGGGAATCTAACCCGCGACATGTTGCGCGATAGCCGGTTGTCCAGCCACCGCACCAACCGCAACCAATTATTAAGATATTTATTTATATCAATAAGTGTATAGAAATTCATAGTAATATTATAAAAGCGATAAATGTGTATCAGTATAGATTCGTCCGTGTTTCACGGCACAGCGGAACGACGAATTGACGTGCTTTTTAAATGAAGATGGTTGAAGAGTTGAAGGGTGATATATGTTATTTTTTGTCTTTCCACTTGCCTAAAATGGAGAGTAGAAGTTTGTATAGAGCTTTTTGCATTTTCAAGGTAGAAAGCTAAAATATTGGCACGCGAACTATTGGGGATTAACACATTAAACGCCATTAATTCATCGGTGACCGAAGTTAGCGGAAGATTTGCCTTATAAAGTTTTTTATTGGTAGTCACATCCTAACAAAGAAATCATGCATATTTTTTTTGTAAATCTACCACCATCCTCTCCATACCACCAGACTGCCTCGTTGGCCGAGTGGTCGCAATTGCGACTGCCGAGCAAGGGGTCTCGGGTTCGATTCCCGGGTCGGGCAAAGTATTACTGGGTTTTAAAAAATTCTCAGTAGTAGCACGGAGTCTAGAACTGTGCCCGGTATATGGCAATAGGCTCACCCCCTATTACATGGGACTCATAACATAAATAGTGAAAAGTGGGTGTTACATTGTACAGTGGTATAATGTGCACCTCTGCCTACCCCTTTGAGGATAAAAGGCGTGATGTTATGTGTTATGTTACCACCATCCCTTCAAAAATCGCGTGCGAAATAGCGGACGGAAAGCTAGTACATGATAATAGTTGTGATGTCATATAACACCGTTTATTGCTTTCGTACTTCTCTCCATTTACAATAAAAATACAAGATTCCTGTAACATCGGTGAGTATAAATAGACAGGCCACATAAATCATGGTGTTTATTTAATATTTAAAAGCCTTTATATGCATATATATTAAAATTACCCGCCATTAACATAAACCGTAATTAATTAACAGTAGGCAAAGGTAAAAAAAATATAAACACCCATTTTATACAAACCCATGTTTAAATACAAAAAGTAAAACGAAATTTACATACATATGCATGGGAATTTAAATTTAAATTTTGAAATTAAATATGCTGTGTAGCAAACATTAAATTTGACTTTGCTCGTAAAAAATCTGGTTTTGTGCTACGCTTACATAATATATGCACATTTAAGAAGATGGACTGGATGGGGTGAACTTATTGCTTATATATCGTACAAACAACAGTATCTAATTGTTTAGATACTTGGTTGGAAAAAACATTATCAAAAACTCGTAGCACTGCTACGGCGTAGCACAGCGCTACAAAAACATTTTGCTACGAATAATTTTGGTTCCATTTGAATGGTACAAAGAGATTCTACACAAAAATGTCACCTATTGTATGGAAAGTGTGAATGTTTGAATACTAATTTTCTACAAATACACACACATACATACATACATACATACATACATACATACATACATACATACATACATCACATTCAAATGTGGAAAAACAACGTCACGGCTTTTAGTACCTGAAGAGAAGGACAGGAGGGCACATAAACTAAATATAAGACACTTTTTACCAGCTATAAATTCCCTATGGTGAGTTGTGTAAAATCACAATAATACTTTGCTCGACAAACGCACGTTCGATCATTACACCAACGAGGCAGCCGAGTAACATAAATATTACATGCATAATAGCATACCGCATTTTTAGTACATCAGACTGCCTCGTTGGCCGAGTGGTCGCAAGTGCGACTGCCGAGCAAGGGGTATCGGGTATGATTACCGGGTCGGACAAAGTATTACTGGGTTTTTAAAAAAAATTCAGTAGTAGCACGGAGTCTGGGATTGTGTCCGGTATATGGCAATAGGCTCACCTCCTATTACATGGGACTCATAACATAAATAGTGAAAAGTGGGTGTTAAACTGTCAAACAACCTATTGTTCTTTAATTGTGTCTATAATGACGGTACTCAAAGGGTTAAGTGCCGTAATGTGCTGCCTACTCCTTCGGGGATATATGGCATAATGTTATGTTATTTTTAGTACATGCTGAAATTATCTTCAATAACTTACTATTTGGACCATGTCGAAGTAATTCACAACCGTCAAAGGCTTCCCTTGAAGACACGCAGAAGTTTAAACTCTTGTTTCAAGAAGCATTCATTTCGTACTGAATTTAAATCGTGACCTATATCTTTAGAATCCATTATAAAGTACTTATTGGCGTGTAATTGGAATTTCGTTTAGAATTTTAATGTAAATTAGTTTATTGAGTGAATGGTTCAGTGGTTGCAAGCACATAGCCAAAGTAAATCGAATCACTACAAGTATTTATTTATTTATTAGGTTAACCAACAGTTATTTACACTCATACATTAATTACATCATTACAAATAATACTTTGGTAAGTGTAACAACTACTTACTGGCTAACACAGCATGCACATAAAACGGTTAGAATAAGTTACACAAAAAAAAATTATAACATTCGAACAAGATCAAGCAACATAACATAAAAGTTGCGATCAATTAATTAAATTAATTATGGGATTAAATTAAATTAAATTAAGTCGCTATCCTATATAATAAAGTATAAAACAAAGTCGCTATCCGCCGTCTGTCTGTCCCTATGTATCCTTAAATCTTTAAAACTACGCAACGGATTTTGATGTGGTTTTTATTTATTTATTTATTAAAACTTTATTGCACATATAGTGAAATTGGCGGACTTAATGCCGTAGGCATTTTCTGACAGTCGACCATTGGGTGGTGCAGAATGTTAAAGCGGTAGGTGCAAAATTGTAAAAAGAAAGTATGAAGTAGATAACGAAGTTAAGGTAATAAAATATTAAAGAGGGAAGACATGATTGTTATAGTCGATAATACATAACTAAGGGTATAGGGTCTTAAAATGAATTATATAATAAATATAATATATCCTAAATATGCATACATATAATATAATACATACATATATAAATAAATGCAATACATAGACTACATATTACCACTGTTTTGAGTTTGCCACTTTCTATAAATGTGTTCCCGAACCTTGAATTTAAATGAACAGCGATTATTTGCTATTCTGATTTCCTTGGGCAGCGCGTTCCACAGAGAGACAGATTGAACGAAAAAGGAGGAGTGAAGATAGTCAGTGCGGTGAGTGGGACATTGAAGTTGACGGTTATTAGATGAGCGAAGGTATTTAGAATGGTTTGCGCATGTATATTGGAAGTAGGAAGCTAGATAAACAGGTGAAGAAGGAGAGTCGAGAAAAGAAAATAAAGTAGTTAACGCCCTTTGTTGCCTGCGCAGGCGTATGGGCAGCCATTTTAAATTGCAACCGATGTGCAGAAACATGATCATATTTACGTAAATTGAAAACGAATCGAATGCAGTTATTTAGAAGACGGTCAATTTTGTTGAGTAGATCTGCATTCAGGTCGTAGTAACACACATCAGCATAATCGATGATAGGAAAAATCAGGGCCTGCACGAGCCGTGCCTTGGTAGTAGACGGAAGGAAGTTTCTAAGGCGGTACAAGCCTCGCAAACGACCCAGTTACCTTCTGGCATACACTAGTAACCTGTGCACGCCAGCTCAATGTGTTATCAATATGTAAGCCAAGATCCTTCACATCGTCACTAAACGGATTGCCACATTATTGTACGAGACAGGCTGCAGCGACGCGACACTGACTGTTTTCCAGGTACGTGTGCTTCCAATGATTATGGCTTGACATTTATTTGGATTTACTTCTATGCCGAACCTTTGTGACCAGTTGTAAATAGCAGCCAATCCCCATTTACTGCCGTGATAGCACTAGGTAAGTCATCCACTGCAGCCTGACAGTACAACTGCAAGTCGTCCGCATACAGATGATACGCACACCGAAGTTCAGAAGTAATGAAATTAATAAAGATTGAAAATAAGAGAGGAGAGAGAATGCCGCCTTGAGGGACACCAGCCAGCAGATCACACCAACTTGAAGAATTATCGTCAAGCCGGATCGACTGCTGACGCCCCCGAAGATAGGAAGAGAACCAGTCCAGTGTTTTGTCAGAGACTGCAAGATGGGACAGGATGGCCAAAAGGAGATCGTGACTGACCATATTGAAAGCGTTTGAAAAGTCGACTAATACTAAAACAGTTACTTTGGTGTCCTCAATCCCTGCCCTAATATCGCCAGTCACTTTAAGGAGGGAGGAGACAGTGCTGTGTCCAGGTCGAAAACCTGATTGGAGAGGGCTTATTAAACTGTTTCCATAAACAAACCGTGACAGCTGCTTATGGACACAAGCTTCAAGCACCTTAGACAGGAAGGGAAGGATTGAGATTGGACGGAAGTGAGTGGGAAGAGATGGATTACTAACCTTAGGTAGTGGACGAACAAAAGCCTTACGCCACAAGGACGGGAACACTCCGGAATACAAGGAATAGTTGACAATATGGGTAATTGCTGGAAGGAGATAAACCAGGATGGACATGATCATGTCACGGGAGATGGAGTCACAGCCAACAGCTTTGGATTTAATGGAGAGGATTGTCTTACGAATCTCCTCCGACTGGACTGGTATGAAGTGGAAATTTTCGACCCCAGGACGAGGCAGACTAGAAATGAAGACAAGGTGTTTCGCCTAGTTAGGTGATCCAGAGATGAGACAGTGGAAAAATGATTATTAAGTTCATCTAAGCCAATTGAAGAAGGAAGGTTAGCGGGTTGCGGTTTGCCGATACCTAGAGTTCTCAAGAACTTCCAAATATCAGCTGGAGATGAAGAGGAAATGTTATTGAGAATGTGGCGGCGTTTGGCGTTGCGTACCATCTGATTACATCTGTTCCTCGCAGTTTTATATGCCGTCCAGTTCTCCTCTGTCCGATCCCTCTTGTGCTTCCGAAACGCGCGGTCCCTGAGACGCATAGCCGCCTGAATCCCTCTGGTCATCCACGGTGCCGGAGCACGTTTTAATCGGATCATTTTGACAGGCGCATGATGGTCGTAAAGGTTAATGACAGCTTTGTTGAAAATTTCAATCTTGTCATCAACCGTAGTGGCTTCCATTAGTGGTTCCCAGTCTATACTGGACGCGTCCTCCAAAAGCTTCTCATTGTCCACCTTCCCAAAGCAGCGTCTGTACAGTACCCTGGGTTTTGCCTTGGGTGGTTTCAGGATGTAGGAGAGGTATATAAGGTCATGATGAGAAAATGCCGGAGCGTCATGTTGACCATGACAAGAGACGAGGGACGGATTGGATGTGAGGATTAGATCGAGCCAGGAGTCGTCTGCGACAGTATTGTGGTGAGTGGGTTGGAGTGGTAATATGTGCAGACTAGCTGACTCGACCAGGTGTAGGAGTTTGCGAGATCGAGGGGAGTGGGTAAGGAGATCAGTGTTAAAGTCCCATGATTACGAGATGTTCGTACATTGAACCCACGGATTCTAAAACTGATTCGAATTCAGTGAAGTAATCGACAGTTGGAGGGCAATATACAACCCCAATAAGAATTTTGGCCCCCTGGACACAAACCTCCAAGAATATATACTCAGCAGGACAATTTACGGGAGAAAGGTTGAGTAATTTGTAAGGGAAGTCACTGCGAAGATACACTGCCACACCTCCCCCCTCCTAACAATCCGGTCATTCCTAAGCAGAATGTAACCTGTAAGGGGGTAGGTAGTGGATAGGAGTTGCGGCTTGAGCCAGGTTTCAGAAAGCAGAATGGCATGTACATTACTATTGTTAAATGTTTCATAGAAGTCACTGTAATGGCTCGGGAGACTTTGTGCATTTATGTGGCAGACATTGAAAAATTTGTCGGACGAGAGAGAACGATTAATTAAATCACTAAGGGAACCGCCCAAAGAACGGAAACTGTCATTAGTCGAAGAGACATCATCGTCAGCAGATATAAAATCGTCAGTATCGCACATATGCTGGAAGTACTACAAGATATATGAATTTTATAAAATATATGTTACTAACTGACTGCCTCGTTGGCCGAGTGGTCGTAAGTGCGACTACCGGACAAGGGGTCTCGGGTTCGATTCCCGGGTCGGGCAAAGTATTACTGGGTTTTTAAATATTCTCAGTAGTAGCACGGAGTCTGGAATTGTGCCGGTATATGGCAATAGGCTCACCCCCTATTACATGGGACTCATAACATAAATAGTGAAAAGTGGGTGTTACATTGTACAGTGGTATAATGTGCACCTCTGCCTACCCCTTCGGGGATAAAAAGGCGTGATGTTATGTTATGTTATATGTTACTAATAAATATATATATATATATGTATATTCTATTAAAAAGTACTTAAATAAGTATGAGCGCGGAACAAATAAGGCAACAATTAAATCGTAAACGCCTGCATCCCCACACCACGCCAGCTAAAAATCGATGACATTTAAAAAAGATGGATACGTTGACATGAAAATGCGATAGTAAAATGCAAATACAACCAGGATAAAAACAAAATTAAGAAGAAAAAGAAATTTAAAGATAATTAAACAAAGTGAACAAAACAAATAATAAAACGAGATTAGAGCAGCATACATTAGTGCAACAAAAAACGAAACTTTACTACATCGCATCAGTGGGTTGAAAACTTACTATTGAATGACCATAGAGTGTGTATGTGTGACAACAAGCAAAGCTGGTAACTAAACGTAACGTCAAACTCAAACTTTTGTGATTGTCAAATGTCAATTGTTGTGAATGATTTTTGAGTGTTAAATTAAATAATTAAGTGTACGAACTGTTGAGTGAACATGGTTGTATTAAATTAAGTAATTTTAATAATATTGTGTAGGTAAACAGCAAAACTAAATCGAATGTAAAAATGTATATACCTGCGCTTTGTTTACAATACAGGATAGTGGGTTGAAGTGTAATTTTATTACTGTACCACCCACTGACACAAAAGATGATAAAATAAAGGTAAGTTGTTAAAACAATTATTCGAATGACTCTCTTTTCGGATTTGTATGCACTGATAGCTCAATATATTGCGTCTAATACCTATATTTTCCCCTTTTGCAGACCATCGCCCGGCGCCTTAGGGTACTTTGACAGAAGTGGCTTCAGCTCGTCCATCGAAGTAATTCGGTGTTTACTTCCGTCAAGAGGTTTGACCACTATGACACCGTCCTGGGTCCAGCACGACTGAACTCCAAAATGCAAACGCGCCTTTCCGAAGACCTCTTGCCGGCGTCTTGTGAGGAACTCCTTGACAGAGATGGAAGAACCCTTGAGACCCTTTTTGGCTCTCCACACCGAAGACCTGTCTGCAACTGCCCGAATCTCACTAATATTGGCCTGTGCCTGTTTTCTGTCTTTGATGTACCAAGCCTATGGCAAGCCTTGAGGGATGCTGGTGTAAAGTGTTTCAGAGAAAGCTTGTTCTTCAATATATCTAGAACAATCGCATAGCAGTCCTCGCCATTATTCTCCTTAATTCCGTGGAACAACAGAGCCTTTCTTCGTTTCCGGGTCTCAGCATCTTCGAACTCCTTAACACATGCACTGATCTGACTGCGGAGCAAGCCCAGCATGCTATACATCAGTGTTCTGAAGGTCCGGAGGTCCTCTGCAACTTTAGCTACCGTTTCTTTGGCGGTTTTTAATAGAAAGAGTGATTCTTAAGGAAGGTTTATATGTATAATACAAGCATATTGCACCCGTGCTAAGCCGGGGCGGATCATTAGTAAAGTATAATTAATCAAGTCACATGACAATACACACATAACAAGGTTACTCAACCACTTTCAAGCCATGCCAGGGTCACATAATTATGAGCAGCATGCGGTACATTGATGGTAAATGTAGTTAACATAATATACTCACTGATTATACTTTCAAACTCAACTCAAACTCAAAAGCATTTATTATTTTGGTACTTTTGAAACGTTAACAAATATGAAATAAATAATAGTCTGTCAGTCTGTCCGTCAGTGAAGCTAGGCGCTCGTTCCAAAATGTCGATTCGAGTGGAGAAGAACGAGCAAGAAACTCCATTCGTTACTCTTTTAAAAAAAATATATCAATAAATCTATACGGATAATTATAATTAGAGTGTCTGTTTGTAATATTAAAATAACCGCTTTTTACTACATGTATATCAATATACATATACGATACACGTACCAAAATTACGTATTTTTACATTTTTTGTCTGTCTGTCTGTTGGTTTGTTTGTACTGGCATATCTCTGTGATGGCTGGACCAAATACGCAGGACTTTTAATAGCAGATAGCTGATGTACTAAAGATTAACATATGCTACTTTTATTTTGGAAAATTGAAACATAAATAAAGTCAAATTCTATAGTTCATTTTTAAGTGTGGGAGAGCCATGCTTCGACTCAAATGGGCCGGTTCGACCGGAGTGCTACCACGGCGTCACAGAAAACCGACGTGAAACACCGCTTGCGTCGTGTTTTGTCGTGTGAGTGAGGTTACTGGAGGCCCAATTACCCCCCTCCCTAGTCTCCCGAATCCCCGAATCCTCCACAATCCTCAAATTCCCAATTCCCAAAAGACTTGTAACGCCTTGGTGTTTCGGGTGTCCATGGGCGACGTCGATTGCTTACCATCAGATGATCCGTCTGCTCAATCATTCTACGCGGACAAAGTCACGGACAACAGCTAGTAACAGATATACACGGTCCATTCCTATCAGAGAACAAGGGGTTAAATGAAAATTTATATCATTTAAAAAAACGTTAAACCTTCCATACAATACACGATAATTTACTAACATACACACGAAATCATACACATGATAATTTGTTAAACAAAATTGTAAGCCATTAATTCCAGGTTCGAGTTGTGGTTACACGTATGCGTGTAAAATGTGGAACGCCGACTAACCACGCGGCAAACGTAAGGCCTTTTTTAAACACCCTTTGTTTTATAATGGCCGATGGGAATTAAAAAGAAATAAATTTAGCACCACCTGTATTTAAATTGTCAACGGTATTTCGTTTTTTGAATTCTGCAGATGATTTGCAAAATTGATGTTTATGGTGATCGTCATAATGACTGTTTTATGATGTTGTTTTAATTGTTATTTACCATTTTTTTGCTGTAAAGATTATGTGGATATGAATGAAGGATGTAACAATGAAATAATGACTAATTCGGCATTGTCATTTCTTTTCATTAACTGTAGAATTGAGCAAATATTTTCAATGGAGTGGATGCAGAGACACTTTTTTTTATAAATATGTAATTTATATTAGAAAACTAGTCTTAAAAAGCCATAAACCACTCTAGTTTTACTTAACAGGGGCATAAAAAATGTGTCTTAGAAACCATCGAAAATGTTCGCCCCAAAAGACATAACGGGTTGCCGGGGTACCGGCTTAAAGTGCAGAAGTATGTGTATGAGAGTCCAGGGTAATATTAATAATTTCAATGATTTTTAATTTTGTGAGAAAAGAAAAAATACGTGTCTACCTCTATGTACCAGACGGACATTAAAATAAAATTTTATAGGAAACTACCCTATTATATTAAAATAATAGATAATTAATGGTATCAAACCTTTTTACATTTGATCCTGCAACTTCAACAACAACAAATTGAACAAATAGACCTGTAATACTATAGCAGTGCCATCTGCAGAGCAAAATAATAGTAACCCTTATTGTTTTCAACATAACGGTCAATATAAAAACCTGATCAAGTTTTTACATGTTAGAGTGTAAATAGTATATTTAATGCTATTTATTTATTTATAAGCACATGTATAATTTTACAGCACAAGCCAAAACATTATACAGTTAAACAATAAAAAATGTTACTTATTTACTATTTACACTTATGTAATAGGTATCTTATATAAAAAGTACATAATGCTATGTTTTAACACAGATATCCGTAGGCACTAATTAATCCCATGCCTAGAAACACAAGCTCACCGATTTACATCATGTAGTATATCGTGATGTTTTGCTTACAGTTGCAAGCTCTGAGCGGGTGATTCTAAGCGCATATGGAGACAGCAATCGATTCCCAAGTAGGGTTGTTTATTGCACTTTCTAATACTAATATTTTTGCAAATAAAAATATAATTATATTTGTTAAATACACACAGTCTAACTTCGCTATACTACCAACGTCATGTCAAGAGCACTCTTTTCCAATGGTAAAAAAACGAGAACGTACTGATGCAATAGGGTAGTTGACTAATTTTTTTTTTTAATGTCCGCCTGGTAAATAAGTTTAAAACATTAGACACGTATTTTTCTTTTCTCACAAAATTAAATACTTTCGACGATATATTAATCTGAAATATCGTGTAACGTCACTATCCGCTACATTTTGTAGGGCATAGTGACGTAACGGCCTCCCACTCTTAAACTTAACTCCATTTTATCTAATTATTGTAACTTTATATGAAAAAAAAATACGTGTTTAATATTTTTTTCGTTATCTAACTGACGGACTAATTAGCATTTTAATACTCTATTCCAACTTATGTAGAATTTGCAGTGGAATATATACGTTGTTTCATTTAGGTACTTGCTTAAATGTCGCAAATCCCTTAAAGGACCGCAAAAATTTGAAGGTTCTGTATTTGAAGAGGGCCTATCTATTAATGAGTTTCAAATTGAAAATGGTGCGATAAAAATGTCCTGGCAATATTTTTTATATCGGAGTATCCTGAAGGATTAAGTTGGATTTGATGAGACAAGTACCTACTTATATTTTGGTTTAATAACAATATAACATAACATAACATCACACCTTTTATCCGCGAAGGGGTAGGCAGAGGTGAATATTACGGCACTTAATGACACTGTACAATGTAAACCCAATTTTCACTATTTATGTTATGCTTATGAGTCCCATGTAATGGGGGTGATCCTTTTGCCATATACCAGGCACAATTCCAGACTCTGTGCTACCACTGAGAATTTTTTTAAAACCCAGTAGCTCTTTGCCCGACCCAGGAATCGAACCCGAGACCCCTTGCCTGGCAATCGCACTTGCGACCACTCGGCCAACGAGGCAGTCTTGGTTTAATAAAATCTATAAAATAAATTAATTTCGCTAGCACCAACCCTGTGACATTCATAGCTTAGATCGCAGCACTAAGTGGTAGTGACGGAGCATTTAACGAGAGTCGAACTTGCACCGCTTCACTGATTACGTGTCTATTTCATACATACATTTACTGTTCCATGTTGGTATAATTAGAAATCAGACATCGTTCAATGATCGTCCCACATAATTTTACTTTCTTCGTAATATATTCGATACCACACGGCCTGAAATTAGGTTCTTAGTCTTAGACTCAGTCAGACATGTCCCCATATCAGACATCGTGGGTCAGACTCACCCTAAATTGCAAAGTTCTGACTTCAATTCGGACCTTGAACTCTTAGTCAGAATCAGAATGTACCAGTCACAAGTTTAAAATTTAAATTATGATAATCTACACCAAATTTGTCTTGCCAACGAATCAAATTCAAACCTTTCTTTAATACACAAGAAAACATAACTTCAAGTCTTATTATCTGCCGCGAACCTAACAACGAAGTCGTGAACATAAACAGAAACAGATATGTCACCGCTACCCGCCGCTAGAGTGCAATAAATATCTGAATACCCACACATATGTGCATAGAGGACTTTAAAGACAGTGTACACGAGAGGCAAGCAAATATTTTACTCTATAATATTTTACTAGTACTGCAAGGAGATGGATGCTACAGATATTATTATTTGTTTGTCTAAATATATATTTTTTATGGCATATGTAATCGAGCAGATGGATCACCTGATGGTCAGCAATCGGCGTCACCCATGGACACCTGGAACACCAGAGGTGTTACAAGTGTGTTACCAGCCTTTTGTGGATTGGGCGTTTGAGGATCGTTGGGGATTCAGAGATTGGGGAGATTGGGGAAGGGAAGGGTAATTGGGCCTTCGAAATATAAACCAATTTCTTTGCAACAAGCTTGTATGTAAGATTGTAGGTGGAGCAGTGAGTGCAGTAAGTCTGACTCTCCCTCTCGCCTCACCCGGGCGGGAGAAGGCATTGGATGATTATCCGCCTTCAAAAAAATAATAATAATATAGGTCAACAATTGCTGGTTTTTTTCATTAATCTATTAATTATGCAAAGAACATTTTGTTACAGGCTAGAATCAGACAACACATTCATTCATTAAAAAAAAGATTAGTTCAAAACAACTTATAATCATTCATGGTTTCCCTACATTTTTACAACAGTAATGTTTTAATAAAACCAAGATCTGCAAAGCAATATTTTAGAACAATGTACAATCAGCCTAATGCAGGTATTCCCGACCACAATTATGCGTTCAACCCATAAATCTGCCAAGCTGGCGTCAAAACATTTCCAGCATACCTGTGACATTTTATAAGCACCAAGATACAGAAGAAGCATTAACGGAAAACATTGGTAACAAAGAAAGAGGTACTTTCGATTTCACATAATCAGTTGCTAATTGTAAAACTATTTCAACTACATTTTATTTTAATGTCCGTCTGGTGGATTAATTTAAATTTTTAGATACATATTTTTTACTCATAACTATTACTATATTAATTTGAAATACCGTGTGACGTCGCAGCGTGATACATTCTATAGCACTTTGTGACGTAATGACTTCTGACTGACGGACTAACTGGCAACTACCCTATTTCTGAATTAGTAGATGCAATCAAATATCCTTCATTAATCTACGTACATAAATACGTACACTATTAAAAAACCAAGCTTTCGGATCAATACTATTAGCATAGACTTTAATAAGTCTTGACATTTCTTATGGTTTGGGTACTGACATGAAGTATTTATGAAGTATATATTTATTTTATTTCTTTTAATGTTGACATGGATTTAAATGTACATATAAAGTCCACCTCAATCACATGTTCAATTCATGGCCCTCGCTAAACAAAATCAACAAACAGTAGGTAGGTAGTACCTTAATCACATCAAAAAAATTACGTAATTAACTAAGAACCTACAAGCAATCAACTTAAACTAGGATTTTCGCTAAAACCGTACCTGCGACCACTCCACTAATAAATACTCAAGTCACTAAGGGAATCGCCCGCCATAATTTCCCGCCACGAAATAACAAGATGGCGCTCGGCTGTTTGTCATGGCCGCCGTTAGCCAGTAATGCGGCCTAACATTTACTTAATGGCAGACGACGTACTAATAAAAAAATAACCAACCATTTTGTTGTGTGATTTGCTACCTACTTGGTTTTAGTTGTACCATTTTAGATGGGTATTAGATATAGCCTACTTTTCTATTGATATTAATTAAGGAAAACGGGATTTTAAATTCAAATTCTTAAGAGTTAAATTATGTTTCAATGTTACTTAAAATATTCAATGTCTCTTGAAAAGTACAATTGTAGTCAGGTGTAGATATTAATATGCACTTAACCACTATTGTACGTTCATAATCGACTTATTACGTATTTGACTGCACAGTTGGTGCGGTGACTGGGCAACCGGCTGCCGTGCAACGTGTCGCGGGTTCGATTCCCGCACGGAACAACACTTCGTGTATGTGAACTACAAGTTTGTAAACGCACCCACGACACAGGAGAAAATCCTAATGTGGGGCAACGTTAAAAAGAAAATCATCATCATCATAAGACGAATATGGTGATGAAACGTAATTGTAGCCGCCTCAAACATGAAAACCGTATGAAACTACATTAAACATATTGTGTCCCATACATAAAACTCCAGTCGTGATGGCTCGGAAGTTTAAGAGGCTCGCAACTACCAATGTGACTTTTTTCGATTTATATGTACTTTCTAAGATTATTTAGACATCACTGACAAACAGTGTAGAGTGGAAAACCTGGGCTTATAATCTCTAATTATAAGTTTTAAATGGCCAACCCACATTGAGACACACACATCACTGACAAACGATGAAGGAAAACATCATGAGGAAAACTGGTCTTATAATTTCTAATTATAAGTTTAAAATCGCCAACCCGCATTGAGCAGGGTGGTGATTAATGCTTCTCCGTGTTATAGGCCTTTGGTCATCAGTGACCACTTATAGGCTGTTGATGTATGATGTATAAAACTCTTTGAAGAGCTAGACTTTAGTCACACTTCAGACTTAATAACTCTTCTTAACCATATACAAAATAATTAACGCACACCCTCAAACATCCCAATTAGAATACTATGTTATAATCATAATACATCCACTAAATTTTTAATTTAACATGTATATGCATCGTTACTGGTCTTGTCATAAGGTTTATTTTTCTTTATTTTGTATTGAATGATAGAATTTGTATGAAAATGATTGAATACAAATAAAACTGCGATTTTAAAAGTCTTATTGCTTTGACTTACGGTCCATTTCGATTTGTTTTAACAATACAGGGTTAATATAAGAATAATTTCCGTAGTTTTAATTATTTTTGGGATAAAAAATTACCTATACTAAAAATTATATAAATTGATTCAGATAACGATTCTGAACAAACTATTTTCAGGATGTGCGTTATTTAAGTTACATATTGTATACCATTATTGCAAATAGTCTGTTACTACTTCCTTGTCACTGCAAGCTCGAAAGCCAATAACTTATGGAGGATAACGTGTGAATAGTTTTCCAGTGACAAGTTAAACTGCATGCTTCAGCAAAGTGGCAATACTTTTTAACAGCGCAGCGTAGTTGTACTAAGTAAATGTACCGTGACATGTGTTGTGTTGTTCCTGTGTTTTTCTTGGGCATGGTACATTAATGTTTAATACTTTGAATGTCTTAGTCCTTTAAAAAATATTTAAGTGTGGGAGAGCCATGCTTCGGCACGAATGGGCCGGCTCGACCGGAGTGATACCAAGGCCTCACAGAAAACCGACGTGAAACAACGCTTGCATTGTGTTTCGTCGTGTGAGTGAGGTTACCGGAGGCCCAATTACCCCCCTCCCTAGTCCCCGTCTCTCGAATCCCCGAATCCTCCACAATCCTCAAATTCCCAATTCCCAAAAGGCCGGTAATGCACTAGTAACGTTTCGGATGTCCATGGGCGGCGCCGTTTGCTTACCATCAGGTGATCCGTGTGCTTGATTACCGACTTATACTATAAAAAAACACAAGTACAATTTTTCCTAAATTCTTAGAACCATGTCGAAAGAATAACTAAAAACAACACATTAACAAATTATTACCTTTACAAACAATAGCACAGTAACACTAAAATCATTCACAAACACCAATTTGATTTCAAGTCTAGTCACATTTGCAAATTGTCACATTTTGACTTGAAAAACTTCCATAAACTTCATCAGAA
This sequence comes from Spodoptera littoralis, assembly GCA_902850265.1. Classification (NCBI taxonomy): domain Eukaryota; kingdom Metazoa; phylum Arthropoda; class Insecta; order Lepidoptera; family Noctuidae; genus Spodoptera; species Spodoptera littoralis. The sequence continues at coordinate 12,095,340 of LR824547.2, forward strand.
TGACCTCAAAAGCCTTATATGCTGGTTAGGTAAGTGCTTGTTAGTTCACTAATGAAGCGACTGACAGGGCTGCGCTAATAGCCTGGCTTGCAATTATTTTTCAAATGGTAAGGCGTCAATTATAGTGGGTGGTGACCTTGAGATTATGACACTGTAGTTAGTCTATAAGTGCTAATTATTATGAGTAATTTTCTATTGGTTTTAACAATTTTAATGACACTTCTATGAATGGATTTGTTAGGACAATCATATAAGGCGACATAGCTCGGTTGTCTGGATAGTTATATAATTATTTTAAATAGATACCTTATAAATAGAGACTGCCTCGTTGGCCGAGTGGTCGCAAGTGCGACTGCCGGGCAAGGGGTCTCGGGTTCGATTCCCGGGTCGGGCAAAGTACTGCTGGGTTTTTAAAAACTTCTCAGTAGTAGCACGAAGTCTGGAATTGTGCCCGGTATATGGCAATAGGCTCACCCCCTATTACATGGGATTCATAACATAACTAGTGAAAAGTGGGTGTTACATTGTACAGTGGCATAATGTGCACCTCTGCGGGGATAAAAGGCGTGATTTTATTATGTTATGTGGTTAAAAAGATAAAGATTTCTACCCCAGAAAATACACAATTTCCGTGAAAACAATTTTTCCAAGTGAATGAAATCATGGAATTTAACTAGCTCTGAGCAAATTCAACAGCCTCGTCGTCCAAAATTAAAGTACATAATGTCGAGCTGATAAAACGAAAGCTCTTCGTTTGTCTTTTGTTCAGCGAATTGATTATCGCATTTTGTAGTAGCCATATCAAAGTTACTACGTACCTATATAAAATTAAATGATACAAAATTTTGGATAATGTGGGATCAAATTCAAATTATATATTGAACAGATACTTAATACAATATTCAACTTACAAATGTGACTGCCGAGCAAGGGGTTACGAGTTCATTTTCCGGGTTAGGTAGGGTTTTATTGGATTTTTTTTTAGTTTTTTATCAATATTCCAGTGCATGACAATAAATGGTGAAAATTTGAATGCGTTAATCTTCGGACCTAGCAGTTTTAATTGAATAATTCTTTTTGTAATAGATAGTGCGTATATCGGGAAACGCTGTAGGCTATAAAACATCGCGCTATAATTAATAGGAACCGAGCAGAACGAGTGAAGCTGCGCTGTAGCTGTTATAATGTATGCACCTCTGACTTGGAGGACTAAGGCTGGTTTTAGTATCACGCTGACCGATAGGGCTGATAGCCGAAATTTATGAACTTCTAGATAGTGTTTTTGATTGACGCGTCATTTGATCTATCAGGCGCGCGAGCTCCTAGCAGTTCATATTTCTCGGTTATCAGCACTGACGGTCAGCGTGCGGTAAGCGCGACATTAAAACCAGCCTAAAAGCTACCATGTTATATTAATCCAAACAGTACAAAATTAATCTTCTACAAAATAGAAAGCAGTAAGTTTACATGCATCAATTTATTATTCATATATGCTGGCGGTACACCCGACACATCGGGCTACACAAACCAATATAACATGGTCTTACTCCATATTGTCTCTTTACACATTCGTCGGTCAATTTATACTGGTTTTCATAGCTGAATGTGTGATGGCGGTACCTGCCGGCAGCCTGTCACCTCCATGGTTGTATGTTAAAATGTTCACGATAATTCACACAGCAAATAAAGAACACGTTGTTGTCCTTTTGTTTAATTTGTGTATTTAGTCAACTTATTATGTTAAAGAGTTCTGGTTATTTTTTGGGGAGGTTTTAAAGAAGGAACGAATTAAAAATAAAATATGATATTATAATTTAAAACTATAACAGTGCTAAGAGCCTCAAACCATAAAAGAGTTTGCCGTAACATCCATCTTTGGATTGCGTTTAAAAAGGTATTTTTAAGGGGGGACAATCATCGAATCCCTTCTCCCGCCTAGGTAAGGTACTCTTACTGACATTTTTTAAGAGGGAAAATTCATCGAATGACTTCTCTCACCTAGGTGAGGCGGGAAGAAGTGTCAGACTCTTACTGACTAAAAACCACTCCGTTCCTACTCCTACACTTCGAGCCGGAGCCCTGGTAACCTTTTACGTTCTCCACAACTCACCCGTGGTGGATTGATGGCTCTTTGAGGTGCGCGGAACCCGACGCGCCGTACATTCGGGCCTGGTTCTGGTTGGGTGGTGTTTAAAAAGGTATAGATATCTGTCAAATGTGTACTCAGTTCTTGCAATATTTGTAGGAATAGTAGGGATGTATTCTACTCCATCAATCCCATATAGCTACACGGGCTCCTACAGTTTTATAAAGGACTATACTGACTGGGCCTTAAGTAAACAAACGTTTCTCATAGTTGAATACATAATAATAATAATATCATCCCCAAAGGGGCAGGCAGAGGTGCACATTACGGTATTTAATACCACTGTACAATGTAACACCCACTTTTTACTGTTTATGTTATGAGTCCCATGTAATAGGGGGTGAGCCTATTTCCATATATCGGGCACAATTCCAGACTCCGTGCTACCACTGAGAATTAAAAAAAACCAGTAGTACTTTGCCAGACCCGGGAATCGAACACAAGACCAATCGGCCCACGAGGCAGTAGTAGTTGAATGTATACATGATCCCTATGATAAACGATATAGCAAGAGCAGTCTGAACTTAGTACAAATGTATAATATTTTTATATTAAACTTGGGTTCCCAAGTCGGAATGTGCGCAATATTGAAATGAGATGAAATAACTTTAGTGTCTCAAGAAAATATTACTGTGAAGAAAATATTTCGGTCTCACTAGAACACTACAAAGATATTTCCGACTACATATTTATAAAGTAACTGAGAAATCATTTACTCTTTTTTCTATGGAATAGGAGGCAAATGAGCAGACGGATCACCTAATGGTAAGCAATCGGCGTCGCCCATGGACACCTGGAACTCCAGAAGCGTCACAAATATGTAACCAGTCTTTTGAGGATTGTTGGGGATTTAGAGATTGTAAACTCACTTACATAACGAAATACAACACAAGCGTTGTTTCACATCGATTTTCTGTAAGGCCGTGGTATCACTCCGGCCGAGCCGGCCTATTCGTGCCGAAACTTGGCTCTCCCACGCTTAAGTTCTATACATTAACCCCTCAATCATGAGTAACACTTAATTAATATTTGGCATTCCGTCAGCTAACTTTATCTAACCGCAATGGCAATTCTACCGCAAAACTTAGTTCATAAACTTTACATTCCACAACTAAAATACCACTATGAGTTAGGGGCGCAAACAACGGTGCTTTAGTTGGCACTATTCCAAAACCATGTCCCAACATGTCTTTACTCATGTGCCAATAACCATCTACTGTTGTTACCTGCCTTATAACAAAGACATTAAAGTTGAAAGTCTTATGGATGAGCTGTAAAAGGATTCTTGTCGTGGTAATGTACGAACGTGCTGTTTCGCAGTCGATGAGATGTCACCGTGTTGAGGAATTGTTTGGGGATTTTATTGGCTATTAAATTTTATTTTTGGGTTTAATGAATGGTTTCTGAGGTATAATTGTTAACAAGACTGATAAAGTCGCAAGTGCGACTGCCGGGCAAGGGGTCTCGGGTTCGATTCCCGGGTCGGGCAAAATATTACAGGGTTTTTAAAAAATTCTCAGTAGTAGCACGGAGTCTGGAATTGTGCCCGGTATATGGTAATAGGCTCACTCCCTATTACATGGGACTCATAACATAAATAGTGAAAAGTGGGTGTTACATTGTACAGTGGTATAATGTACACCTCTGCCTACCCCTTCGGGGATAAAAGGCGTGATGTTATGTTATGTTACTGATAAAGTCGACTTAAGGTGATCAAAAGTTCTAAAAACGTGTGGAGTTTTTCATTTGGAAATTTAAAGTAAAGTGCGTAGTCTGGCATTGTGCCCGGTTTTAGCAATATGGTAGCCAGTTCACCTCTTACTATGACAAATGAAACTAAGAAAGGTGGTTGAACTCCACGTCTGTACACTACGTACCGAAAAAGATTATCTATAAATGACTGCACGGTTGGCGCGGTGGCTGGGCAACTGGCTGCCGCGCAACGTGTCGCGGGCTCGATTCCCGCACGTAACAACTCTTTGTGTGATTCACAGATTGTTGTTCCGGGTCAGAGTGTCATGTGTATGTGATATTGTATGTTTGTAAACGCACCCACGACACCTAAAAAATCCTAGTGAGGGGCAACGTTTTAAAAAAAATATATTCAACAAAATCATAACAAAGGCAAAACTGTACATTGAATATGTTTTTGAAAGAATACTTGAGACCTGATCTATAATCTATCTATCTACGATCTACAATCGATATTGACGCAATAAATATAGTATTTCGAATTTTATCTGTTTGTCTGTGTGTATATCCGAGCTAAACTAAAAAACTACTGCATAAATTTCCTTCAAGTTTTGCATGAATATTACTAACAGGTCGGATCAACATATAGGCTACACCTACCATGCTATCACCTACGGACCAGGACCTGTGAATTACTATTCCATGGGAGTCACCATTCCACGCAAACGAAGTCGCGGGCATAGCTAATCTATATATAGAGGTATAAAAGAAAGTCGTGTTAGTTACACCACTTATAACTCAAGAATGGCAGAATAGATTTGGCTGAAAATTGGTAGGGAGGTAGCTTAGAGCCAGGAGAACGACATAGGATACTTTTTAACCAACATTTTTTTTTTACTTTTTACCGAAAATCACGAACGGGGACGGGAAAAAGTGGAATTACGCGTACGAAGTCGCAGGCAGAAGCTAGTTTTTAAATAAAAGATGTTTAATAAGTAAATAGACTACAAGCTTCAATGCCAGTGCTAAGTATAAGTGTGTTTAAAAAAAATGTAGGCCTAAATATAAGCCTAGTGGTGTTGAGCTCAAAACTGGTTCATCCTTAGGGCAACCACTGATTAGACTACCTTATCTGCCTTGTAAACAGAGGCGGGCTATAAAGTTCGTGATACAGTCCTGCTAGATTTCAACTACCAATAACAAGAATCGTCAAATCAAAGTTTATATCAATTCTAATGTTCATTTGGTGTTACATTGTTCTCGCACAATCGAACCAATAAAACTGTGTAACTGGAGAATTGTATTGTGAACCTGATTGGAAAAGAATAACCTATGGAGTTTCTTGCTCGTTCTTCTCCATAGGAATCTACACCTTGGAATGAGCAAATAGATTCGCTTTTAAATTTCTATTGCTGACGTTCAAAAGTGCCTTCCTCTAATTGAAATAAATGATTTTGACTTTGACTTTGACTTTGTTCTTTTGTCGTAATTTACAAAGAAGGATTTAATAGAGACTACTGCAATTGTACTGTCTTTGTTCACTAAATGGCGTTAATGTGAACTTATCGTTTTTCGTCCAATAGGGAATTAGCTAGTATCACGCCTTTGTACGTTCAATATTTGACAGCTGCTGTGATTGAATAAAATATCCTTCTGCTACATTTGGGCCATCTTTTGACCAAAAAATACGACACAATGGAACAAATAACCATCCCAGATTAAATACGCTGGCTTCCTAGCCCCATACCTTAATACCACCAGAGGGCGCAACGTGAACAAAATACAAAGGAGAACCCGTCCAAGATAAACACCGATATTGGAGCCATACTGGCGTTATCTGACTAAACATTATCCTGGCTAATGGTCCCTTAGGATCAGACCAACATTCTTCCGTTTCCTAAGTCCCAAACTGGCTTTGGAATATTGTAGATGGTTTGCAACGCGTGAGTTCGGTAAATGTAGTACCTACTAACTTATCATCAAAGATGGCTAAAATCCTTACTAATATTATAACTCGGAAAGTATGTTTGTTTGTTTGTTCCGCTTTCACGCCGTAACTACTAAACCGATTGCTTTGAATTTTTACAGACGTAAAGTTAGAAGTCCAGATTAAATAATAGGGTACTTTTTATCCCGGAAAAATTCTAATTTTATTCCCGAGGGAAAACAGAAGTATTGGTATAGATGGCGCTGTGTGTATTGGTATATGTCACATAGGCTACATTTTATACTTTTGTGACGCGAGCGAAGCCGCGGGTAAAAGCTAGTAAATTAGTTAACTTAGCTATTTGGCATAGATTATAAGTTGTTATAAAGTCAAGGTTAGTTAGGTGTGTGTGTGTGTGTGTGTGTGTACGGTATGTATATAAATATCGTACTTAATTACTAGTTATGATATAAGTCATAACATAAAAAATGCAAAACTTCTGATTTAATTTCTGAATTTGTCCTATTTTACAGAGTTATAAAATCTGAAGAATCTGAACTGAGGTACTTCGGCCTACCCAGCGATTAAATCAAAACATTTATTTGCATGACAATAGCGTATATAACAGGCGATCTTAAATCATTTTTAAGGGGGGGTGGACTGACAAACTCTTACTGGCTTAAATCTTAAACCAATAAGACAGCTAGTCTAATAGTCGTCTCTAGGAAGTCCTGTATAAAAAAGTATATTTTCATTCAGCTTATCTTTCTATATATCTATATCTATATCTTTACTAATATTATAAAGAGGAAAGATTTGTACCTATTTCTATATGTTTGTATGTTTGTAATGAATAGGCTCAAAAAGTACTGGGCCGATTAAAAAAATTCTTTCACCAATAGAATGCTACATTCTTCCAATTTGACTTAGGCTACATTTCATATTGAAAAAAATGAGGGATCCTTGGTAAAATTTGATCAATGTAACTGAAGGTGTAGAAAATGAGTCTTAAAATGTCTTACGTCGAATGCGCTGCCGAAACTTTAAGCGATAGAACAAAATAATGTACAACAATATTGAAGAACATCATAATGTCTACAAAAAACTCCTCCCAACTATTGTAGTTATGTCACTACAATAATCCAAATTTCCAAAAATAATTAATTGTCTACCCCGTGCGAAGCCGGGACGGGCTGCTAGTATTTTATACGAATGTGTTGCAACTACCGAATATTAAAATCTCAGGCCATGTTCAAGAATCAATTTGTCTGCATATTCTCCAAGTAAATCTTCTTGTAGAGAGAACAATCTATATATTAATACCTGAACAGAAAATGTTCTAGGAACCGGTATAATATGTAGTTTTTACTCTTCTTTGAACTTTTGAACTCCGTGTTAACTACTATTTAACTCCTAGTTTTGGGAAGTGATTGAGGATTGATACTGTAAAAGACGATTGATATTGTAGAAGGATGGATATTGAGTTGTGGCGACACATGGTACATGGCAACGGATGACGTCACAAAAATCCTACATCGCGCATGCAAAGTTTACATGCAAATTAACACGGATAGAAAATCCCAACGAACAAATGTTGGGCAGAAAGCCCGCGGGCCAGGCACGATCACCTCGCCTGGTCGGAGGATCCTCCTTTTCCGATATCAGGGAACTTTCCACTCAGTTCCCTAAAGAGTCTTCGCAATACCTAAAAAATATCGGGTATGACAAGGCGGCCTGGATTTCCTTGCGCGGCAGTAGAAGTAACAATTGGGTAGTTTCCAGGGTATCAAATTTAAAAATCTAATTAGTCCGTCAGTTAGATAATGAAATAGTATTTTTTATTTTCGCGTATTCATTTGCAATACTTAGATAAAATGGCGCTAAGCTTAGGAGTGGGAGGTCCTTACGTCATAACGTGCTACAAAATGTGTCACGACGTCACACGATATTTCAATTTAATACATCGTCGAAAGTATTTAATTTTGTGAGAAAAGAAAAATACGTGTCTAAAGTTTTAAATTCATGTACCAGACAGTCATGGCTTAATGTCATTTATTCTCTAAGATGAGGCAGAGGTATTTGACCCAAAACCTCTAATAAAAAAACTTTATGAGTCCAACTATCATCTTATATTAATAGTAATCTTCAAAACCAATACACTGACCATACCTCAGTTACAACTCCAATGGGGATGATGACAGGGTATGAAAATTAAAAATATAATTAGTCCGTAAGTTAGGTAATGAAAAAATATTAGACACGTATTTTTTTATTTTGTCGTATAATAAAACAATACTTAGATAAAACGAATCAAAGTTAAGGAGTGGGGGCTAAAACGTCATTTCTTAGTATAAAATGTACTGAGAAGTGACGTCACGCGACATTTCAAATCAATATATCTTCGAAACTATTCGTTTCTGTGAGAAAAGAAAAAATACGTGTCTAATGTTTTTAAATAATCTACCAGACGGACATTAAAATAAAAATTAGTCGTCTACCCTATTGACTGAACCGGACTATTGCCAGTAAGACAACAAGGCGACACAATATCACATCCACAAATAGGATATATTATTATTCTATGCTTGTAAATTCAAGAAAACCCGTTACATAAACTGAAGCATGCATTATGCAGGAGTTCCGACTAGAAGATTTATCCGATTCCCGTACTGGCTCGCGGTTAGTTTTGGAGATTTGAGAATCTTTTATAAAATTAAATTGAGATAAACGAACACACAACTCTTTGGTATTACGTCACTCTTAAAAGGTATATTAATTTTATTTAAGGTCACTTTTCAAGTAACATAATATCACGCCTTTTATCCTCGAAGGGGTAGGCAGAGGTGCACAATATGCCACTGTACAATGTAACACCAAGTTTTCACTATTTATGTTATGAGTCTCATGTAACAATTCCAGACTCCGTGCTACTACTGGGCATTTTTATAAAACCCAGTAGTACTTTGCCCGATCCGGCAATCGAACCCGAGACCCCTTGCCCGGCAGTCGCTCTTGCGACCACTCGGCCAACGAGACAGTTACCAGGCGGAGAGCAGTCACATTTCAGTTTAGATAATTTTTCTGTTTTTAGTTCTTTATAAGACGTCTGACCAAAGTAATCTATTTGGTATATGACGCTGAACTTATGTAACACATTTTAATATTCATTAAAGGTATCCTTAACCGATGAGCATGCATGAAAAAATTGATGACTGTTGATGAAGCGAAAGATGTATGTAAGAAACGTAGCAATTGGTGTTCCATAGTCTTTGCCTATCGGAGACAGGCGTGAGGTTATGTATGTACTTATGTATATTAATATTTTGTCCAAAAAAACCTTTTGTCTGTATTTAAAAAAGAATGAAGAAGAATTTTGCAGATGCGAAATAGTGCTCAGTCAGTACATTTTAAATGTAGTAAGGTTCGTAATTTTGTAATAGCGTTGGAATATTTTTAGACTGATATTTACAATTTTATTATTTAGTAATAAAGTATGCCATATTCGATATCATAATAAAAATTTTGAGGCTTAACATTCTCCAGTTGTAGCTCTCCTTCATCCAGCCCAGAGTACAAATCCATACCATTCCTTCTTCTCACATGAGGATAATTTAGTTTTTTGGAATTCCGTTTTTTAGAAATTCGCTTTTGATATCTTTTCTTTCGTAAGTCCCGTTTTTTAGGCTTTCTTTTATTGGCCCTTTTCACAATCTTGACATTTTCATCGCTTTTACGTTTTCGCTTATTTTTGAAAAATTTCATAAAATACTTCAACGGTTGTGATCGTAAAAATTGCAACAGCTTTTCTCTATCGATCTTTTCATTCGTAACAATCTTTCTAAAAGTATCGTTTTTCATAAAATCCATATTCACAAATGGCAGTTGATTCAATTTCGCTTCCATCATTTCATCCATCTTTAATATGTCATAATGATGTAGTTTTACAAGATCTGTGCGGTCATTCATAAACTCTTTCTTCATCTTCTTTATAAGTTGTAACAATTGTCGTGTCCTTTTTCTACTCTCAGCTGACCTGTTCCTATAAGCAGAGTTAAGAATTTTCTTAAATGCTACTGCTATACGCTTGACATTATCTCTGACTAATCTTTTTCTCTGTCGTCTTTTCCTCTTTACGAGCATTCTTTCCATTTTACGCTTCCGATGACCTATCACCTTTGCATTTCGTTCCTTTTCTTCTACTGAATCTGTGGAGCTGCCACTAACTTCCATAGATATGTCCAATCCTTGGTACAAGTCATAATTGGTCATTAATAGGGTGCAACAAACGAATGTAGTTCTACCACAGGCATAGTCACCACGATATATTCGGTATTCTGGCTCACATTCCCCTGGTAGCGTACAAGAGCCCCACGGTAAGTCATGTTGATCCGGATCTCCACATGGAACTCCCCATGGTCCTTAAACATTTGAAATATACTTTGGTTATATTAATTACAAATAACATTATTAATACTTTAATGTCTTCTAACTGAATTGAGGGATCTACTGAACCATGGGCCTCCTCCACAGAGGAAGACTTGCCATAATCTACGTGCATGACAGATGGGTTAGACATTGATGAATATGTAGCCCCTCAGCTGGCTCTTAAGATTCCCGTTAATAAGATGCTAAGTATATTATTCAACTTTGCCGACCTTAAACGGCTTACATTATACGAACTTAAAAGACCTCAAGATTTATAAAATACTTACTAGCGGCAACCATGTTAATCACGTCACCTCGAGGCAGTGTCGAATTAAGTGCTTCAAATTTCTTTTGCATCCAATGGTCGTTGAACTCTTCCATCCATGTAATTTTATCCATATCTGAACTGAATGATGATGATGATGATGAGTCGCTTTTACATACGCGTCCCCTAAATGCTGGAGTATTGTTCCCATTTTTATGCTTTTTGGTCTTATTATGTCTCTTTACTCCCATTGATTTTTCAAGAGGTGTACCTTTCTTCAAAGTAGTGTTATCATGAGGTGATGACATGTTATGGTCTTTTGATATATATTCTTTTGTTAAATGTTCTCTAAAGATGCCCCCTGATTTAGTAATATTTTTATTCTTAGTTAATGTGCTATTAAATTCATGTTTTAGTCTACGAGTAACTTTGGAAAATACCCTTGTAACTCTTTTCTCGTTCAAAGCACCAGATTTATCCCGACCTGATGAGATTTCAAAGCTATGTTTGGTAAAATTTAATTTAGAATGTTTCTGCTTTTTCAAAACGTGTGTAATATTTTTATCTTTTCTAGTTTTAAATTTTGCTTTTGTAGTCAAATTTTTTGCTTTCTGTATAAGTGGAGATAAGGTGTTAGGTAATCGCTTAGGGCTATTATTAGATACAGTATCTTTAGTGTACTTCTTGGATGCTCTTCCAGTTTTGAAGACAACGGTTTTATTATGAAATCTTTTGTTGTCTTTTGGTGAAAGGTCAATTTGGTCATCTATTTCTGTTCTGAAAACCGGTGACAGTGCTGCATCAAAATTGTCTCGATTATCGTTTGTAGTTCCAACGTCAGTTGAATTTTCTTTGTCATTCTTGTTCTTTGCAAGATCAGTATTATTATTCTGATGTAATTTTGTATTATTTGAAGCTTTAAATAAAAATCTTCTAAATGTTATTTTCTCTTTGGTAGCAACTGTAGTTTTCTCTTGAATGTGGCGCTCCTCCCAAATTGCTAAAACATCGTCCTTTAAGTTCAAAAACAAACCAGCTTGAACAGCTTCAAAACATAAAATCAGTACCGTTAAATAAAAATACCGCATTTTACTTCAACATGTCTAACATGTATCCTATCAGAAATATTTATTCAAAAGCGTAGAGCAGTTAAATGTTTATCGGTAAGTATTACAATAAATGTTGAAGCCATTAAATATTTATGGGTACATTTATTTTATGTAAGTGGTTCGATATATTCTGGTTGGACAATAAACCGTTAAAATCAAGAGATAATGTTAAACACGTGGTAATATTAAAAAGAAATTAAGAAGATATCGCAATATCAAACATTAAAATAGAATTGATACATTCAAACGATGATCTTTTCAAAAATTACGTAAATCGAATATTGCACGTCCAAATGTGTAACACTAGTCCTTTCCATCATCGTACCACTAAACAATTGGCCACGCGTCACCGATTCATGGTAGATGTCCCACCCACACGCACGAAGCGCTTAGCATCAAGCTTCCTTGTGCGTACTGCTAAGGAGTGGAATTATTTGCCAAAGTCTATATTTCCTGGGTATCTTCAAGGCCCGAGTGAATAGGTTGCTTATGGGATGACGTGCTCTATCGTACACAGCATCATTGCTTACCAACAGGCGAGAGAGTGGTCAAACGTCGGCACATCAAATATAAAAAAAACCCTAACTAATTCCGTATTGGAGACAGAACAAAAGGTTCACACTAGCACCAACTGGTTAGTTAAAGAACAGTACCTCCCATTCTAATGCGTAGTAGTAGCGTATGAAATGTTTTGAAACATAACATAACATCACGCCTTTTATCCCCGGTAGGGTAGGCAGGGGTGCACATTACGGCACCTAATGCCACTGTACAATGTAACTTCCACTTTTCACTATTTATGTTATGAGTCTCATGTAATAGGGGATGAGCCTATTGCCATATACCAGGCACAATTCCAGACTCCGTGCTACAACTGAGATTTTTTTTTAAACCCAGTAATACTTTGCCCGACCCGGGAATCGAACCCGGGACCCCATGCCCGGCAATCGCACTCGCGACCACTCGGCCAACGAGGCAGTCAATGAAATGAAATAAAATTAAAACTAACTATTACTAAATTAAATATATACAGCTTAAGATAAAAATGAATTAAAATAAAATTAAAAACTACTATTTATATAAAGCATCGAAAAATTCGTCCGCATCGACGTCAGTGGGGAAAGTACCCAAAAGGCTGTTACTTAATATCAAAATCACCTATCAGTCTTATATGTACATACTAGCAAACAAAACGTTTCATTCAAATAATACTCACTGCTAGCCTAAATACTGAATAATCCAGAATTTTGACATTAGTTTCATACAAAATGTGCCATACAAAATATTCGATAAAAATTACCAGTCTTAGGATTCGGCTAGCTGCTATATATCTCTAGACATCTAAAACTGGTCGTTACATTACCACTGCAGGGGTTCGTTCAAACTATTATCCTGGAGTATCCTTACATTCCTATCCCGATAACTTTAAGAAAATTCTCACCTGAAAATATTTAAGAACTAGTTTCTGCCAGCAGCTTCGCCCGCGATCCCAGGAGTAAAATGCCTATGTATCACTTCAGACCATAATCTACCTCTGTTCCGAATTTCATTCCGGTCCCTTCAGTCGTTTTAATATGACTGAGTAACAAACATACACATAAACTCACATATTTTTATTTATAATATCGAGTCAAGCTAATTTCAACCATTGGCCTTTCAGTTACAGCGTAAAGTCTATGAATGAGTATTGTAAACGTTAGAGTAGACAAATACAATCAGAAATCACCGAATTGCTAAGCTATCTGGAGTTTCACGTGTTATTGTGAGTCAACCATAAAAGATAGACATATGCTGTCGAGGAATATTTTTTATATAATTTTAAGGAGAATATTTCCGTCATACATGATTTCTATGCAGCTTTAACCTATAAGCCTGCACACGCGACGGAAGCTTAAAAAATGGAGTAACTTCTCCCGTTTTCCCAATATTTCCCTTCACTGCTCTGCTCCTATTGATCGTAGCGTAATGAAAAGTATACTATAACCTGCCCAAGAGTATGAAAACTAATTGTGCCAAATTTCGTTAAAATCCATCGAGTAGTTTTTGTTTCCATAACGAACATACAGACAGACAGACAGACAGACAAAAATTGTACTGATTGCATTTTTGGCATCAGTAGCGATCCCTAACCACCCCTTGATAGTTATTTTTTAAATATATTTTATGTACAGAATTGACCTCTCTACAGATTTATTATAAGTATAGACGAGCTATGCTGTTTCTTCTTTTGTCCGTATCGTGATGTTGTATAACCAATGTTATTTCGCATCAGAAAATAGACAAATGGGATGATGACAGGGTATGAAAATTAAAAATTTAATTAGTCCGTAAGTTACGTAATGAAAAAATATTAGACACGTATTTTTTTATTTTGTCGTATAATAAAACCATACTTAGATAAAACGAATCAAAGTTTAGGAGTGGGGGCTAAAACGTCATTTCTACGTATAAAATGTATGTACATACATAGAAGTGACGTCACGCGACATTTCAAATCAATATATCGTCGAAAGTATTGGTTTCTGTAAGAAAATAAAAAATACGTGTCTAATGATTTGAAATAATCTACCAGACGGACATTAAAAATAAATTAGGCATCTACCCTAATGCTAATATTTGGCACATTAATAATTTTATTACCTATTAGAAGGCGACGCTTAGACCCTTAGTCGTATCCTCCCTAAGGCACACTAGCCATGTGGCTAAGGCGCCATATTACAGAGGAGCACCGCGAGAGGTGCGCGGTATTAGCTTAGACTGCTTTTTTGAGGAGGGGAAATCATCCAATGACTTTTTCCCCCTTGAGTGAAGTGAGAGGGAGTGTTAGACTCTTACTAACTAGAAACCGCCCCGTTCCGACTCCCGCTTTTCGAGCCGGAGCCCCGGCAACCCGTTAAGCCCTCCGCGTTTCCGTATCGGGAACCGCCGTTCGTGTTTCAGCACTATTGAGCCCCATTTATCGTTTCTATTGCGTACCAGTACGACATATGTGGCAAGAGCAGAGCTAGTAGTAGCCAAGCTACAAATTTGTTGTATTCCACCAATACTTCATAGTTTTTATAATTTATTAATAAATGACATAACATAACATCACGCCTTTTTATCCCCGAAGGGGTAGGCAGAGCTGCACATTACGGCACTTAATGCCACTGTACAATGTAACACCCATTTTTCACTATTTATATTATGAGTCCCATGTTATAGGGGGTGAGTCTATTGCCGTATACCAGGCACATTTCCAGACTCCGTGCTACTATTGAGATTTTTAAAAACCTAGTAATACTTTGCCCGACTCGGGAATCGAACCCGAGACCCCTTGCCCGGTAGTCGCACTTGCGACCACTCGGCCAACGAGGCAGTCGATTATTACTGAATGTTATAAAATAATACGCTAGAATAAACTGCAGGTACAATTGGTAAGCGCCTAACCTAAAGTTATTCTTAACTGCATTCACATGAAATAGAGTCTTTGACAGTGACCGTCTTATTTAATAAAATATTTTATTATGTATGTATCACAGTCGTTTTAATCCATAATCTTGTATCTATAATGTACATGGGTTGTCTGGTTGGGCAGTATAGTTTTCGAATTCGATTCCTTAAACTGTCAAACACCAAGCGGTCACCGGTGACCGCCACCTATTGTTCTTTAATTGTGTCTATAAAACCGGTACTCGACGAGTTAATCGCTTTTTTTTGTTTTATTGAATAGCAGGGAGAATTGTCGGGAGCAGTCATTCGATGATTTTCCCCCCTTAAAAAAGCAACAATTTGTGGATCAAGAAAATGATCGTACGTATCACATTACTTAGCAGCCGTAGCCGGCTAGCAACCATACAGTGGCAATATTATTAAGGTATTACACAATACAGTCGCTTTCCACAAGTTGTCTAAGCTAACACAATTTTCTATTTAATATTAATACAATATTTGTCTACAGTGGTTAAAAGCAAAGTCAAAATAATTTATTTCAATTATACCAGGAATGCACTTTTGAGTGTCAACAAAAAATTTGAAAGTGAAGCTTTTTCTATTTATTATTAATTTAATTTAGCCATTAATTTTTAGTTTAATAATCAACTAGCATTTACCCGCGGCTTCGCTCGCGTCACAAAAGGATAAAAAGTAGCCTATGTGACATATACCAATACACACAGCGCTATCTATACCAATAATTTCGTTTTCCCTCGAGAATATCAAATTTTACTGTGATAAAAAGTACTCTATTATTTAATCCAGACTTCTAACGTTACGTCTGCAAAAATTCAAAGCAATCGGTTTAATAGTTACGGCGTGAAAGCCGAACTAACAAACAAACTCACTTTCCGATTTATAATATTAGTAAGGATGTTATTGAACTTGAATATGTCTGCACATTTTTAACCTGAAACACAGGCTTGTACCTAGTTCAGGTTTCATATAAACAGACTAGACTTTCCTTAGATAATAAGATTTAGTTTGTAATCTGGCTTTTTACACCAAATAAACGTTGTTTATTATTATATATTTGCTATGGAGAGCAAGAAACTCCATAGGTTAATCTTTTTCAATCAGGTTCACAATACAATACTTAAGTTACATTGTTTTGTTGGTACAATTGTGAGAGAACAATGCAACACCAAAATCCAGTCACCGAGTGCGGATATTGCAACTTACTATAATATTATGTCCCTATCACTACCAATATTGTAAATGCTATTGTTTAGAATGAATATGTTCAACATCTACGTAAGAATGGCTGAATCTTAAATTTGATTATATTCTATAGTATATTGTTCAGCATAGAATAAACTAAATGTAAAATCTTAGGACATTGTACCAATATTATTACGTAATACTAGTTTTCTGTCATGGTGGCCCGAAGGTTTAAGACGCCCGCTTCTCATGCATGAGATTGCAGGTTCAAAACCTACCAATGGCAAGTACCAATGTGACCTTTCCAAGTTATATGTACATACTTTCTAAGTTTATCTAGACATCACTGGCAAATGGTGAAGGTAAAACATCGTGAGGAAACCTGGGCTAAAGTTTGAAATCGTCAACCCGCATTGAGCAAGCGTTGTGATTAATGCTCAAACCTTCTCCGTGTGAGGTGTTTATAGGCTGTTGATGTGTGATGTGGCTAACTTTCTGGCCATGGTTTCGCCAGCGTGGTAATTACTTTCGAGAAGGACATACATAAGTCCGTACACCAGGCAAGATGGTGGCCGAACGTCATCCTTTTAAATATAGTGAAACAAGTGAAATTATTTCTGCAAATAGGCTACAAGGCAGCACTTTTACACGTCAATTTTATCAAGCGAACGATGAGGTCGACATTTCCTAACTGACTACTCTGAGAAGAAATGCCGAAACAAATTCAGAGGTCCGTCTCTTTAAAGTCCAGACAACATGATAACAGATTATGTGTGAGAACCGTGCAAGTTCTTTCTGCAGTGGCCTTTTGAGGAAAGAACCACAACAGTTTGCGCGGACCCACCGATATAAAACATAGTTTCCGATCATATGCTGTATTTTGACAGCCGCGACACAGGGTGTGCCTAGTGCGGTTGTTATTGTATACTGGATTAACATTATACATGCTATGCTTTGGGCTGGTAATAAAGATTTTTTTATTTTATATAGGAAAATTAGGATTCCTAAAAACTAAACTTTTCAATGGTACAAATTTTCAAATGGATCTCTTAGTTTCAGATCCAATTAAATACAAACGAAATAAACATATCTTTCTTAAATTGTAATATTATTGAAAGTAAAATAGAGGTAAGAAATAAGTGCATATTTTTGCACATTAGTAGTATACTTTTTCCGTTTTCTAACTCTTAATTTGAGAAGAAACTATGAAAAACAGATGCAAGTGATACAGACCTAGCCATCAGACCACCACAGTTAGGGCCCAATAGGGCTGATGCCGATACGGAGCCGCGGAGGGCTTAACGGGTTGCCGGGGCTCCGGCTCGAAGTGCAGGAGTAGGAACGGGGTGGTTTTTAGTATTTTAGTCAGTAAGAGTCTGACACACCCTCTCGCCTCACCCGGGCGAGAAATATCACTGGATGATTCCCCCCCCCCCTCAAACATAAAAAAGAGGTACAGACCTATATTGCGTACTCATCGACAAGATAACGCTTGAAGACAACAATACTCTAGTAGTTTCTTAAGACAGCAGTACCTTAAGTTTGTAAAAAACGACCTACAAACTTAAGGTACTGCAATATACCAACAACAACCTGCAGAGTTAACGTCTGGTTACGCTAATTTCAAGCAAGATGCATGCTTCAATTGTACACTTGTCACTTCGTAGCATGTGTCGTAATGTTGCTCAAAATTAGCATGCTCATTTCGGGCATGCTTGCAAATCGACAAACGTTTTTTAACTTTTTTGAGCATGCTCAACAGAATGCCTTGTGACGCATGTTTAACAGGACCTAATTCCCCAAAAGGTTGGTAACGCACTTGTAACGCCTCTGGTGTTCCAGTTGTCCATGGGCGACGCCGTTTGCTTACCATTAGGTGATCTGTCTGCTCGTTTACCAGCTTATTCCATAAAAAAGGACCTTAAAAATATAAAACTTAAAAGTCGGGTAAATGAAATGAATTCAAAAATTATTGGACGAAAACTTTTATTATTCAATAATAAAGCATACCGTACTCGACGTCATAATCGAGTTTTTTAGGTTTCAACTGCAAAGATCGAGAAGCTCTATCTTCTGGATCTAGTCCTGCAGTCAAATCAATGCCACTCCTACGTTTATGCTTTAGTGTATTTCTACGCTTCAGTTTCATATTCATATATTTGGCTAACTCAGGGTGACTTCGTAGGAGTCGCTTCAACTTTCTTTTACTCAGTGAACCATTAATGATAATATTTCTAAACGTGTCATTTGACATAAAGTTTTCATTTACACTCTGTATTTGATCCAACTTAGCTTTCAACTCATCATCTATTTTTATCAATTCAAAGTCATGGACTTGCACCACAGACTGACGATCCTTCTTATACTGCTTCTTCATACTTTCAATGAATTTCTTCAACTGTTTTGTCTTCTTCTTTCTTTCCATAGTTCCATTCCTGTACGCATTATTCAATATCTTTCGGATTTCTTTTATAATTTTTCGAATGTTCTTCAATATTTTATTTTTCCTCTTTTCCCTTTCTTTCTTCCGTTTGTTTTTGTCCTTATCTTTCTTTCCATTGTTCTTATTTGGTGCGTCTTGTTGACGATTCAACTCTGCGGTATCAGTACCGAATTCTGAATCTTCAAAAGATATATCTAAACCATTATACATGTCATACTTTGTAGCTAGAATAGCGCAACAAATATACATTGTGTTGCCACAGTGAATATCACCCCGGTATATTCGGTACTCTGGTTCACATTCGGCTGCTAGCATGCATGTACCCCATGGCGCATCATGTTGATGGGGATCTCCACATTGCGTTCCCCATGGTCCTAAAAATATGAAAAAAAACGAAATTGTTCTAATGGGAAAAGTACACTATAATATAATAATTTACGAAAAATAAGTACGTATACTTACTAGCAGCCGCCATATTCACCACGTCACCTCTAATTATAGAAGAATTAAGAGCCTCGAATTTTTTCTGGAGCCAAAGTTCATCCATTCCTGCTTCCAATCGGGTAAACCCAAAGACGAACTGTCACTCTCGTCGGAGCCTTTTTTTCTGAAGTCAGTTAGTTTGCCACGTCTTCGTAACTCATTTAATACAGGATCCATGAGAAAGTATTCTCTGCCTATTTTTTTGTCGATACTTTCTGGTAACTTTGGAGAAAATAAATCCCTATCAGGATTCTTATCTACCTTGTGATACTGTACTTTTTTCAAGACATTAGCTTTATTTCGAGCTAATTTCCTGTCGTTTCCATTTTCGTTCATCGTATTTTGAATCCTCTTCATTGAACCCTGGGCCTGCATTTTTTCCTTCGCACCAGCATTTCGGCTATTCTCTAGCATTGATCGAATTTCATTAAGATTTAAATATTTCGATGCCTGAATAGCGCCGAGGAAGAAAATCAGTATCGTTAAATAAAAATACCGCATTTTACTTCAACATGTCTAACATGTATCCTATCAGAAATATTTATTCAAAAGCGTAGAGCAGTTAAATGTTTATCGGTAAGTATTTCAATAAATGTTGAAGCCATTAAATATTTATGGGTACATTTATTTTATGTAAGTGTTTTGATAACTTCTGGTTGGACTGTAAAATTTAGGTACCTTTACCAAATCGTCTGTACATTATGAAGACTTAGTATTTATGAAAACTGCCATTTATTATTAAATAAAGTTGCATATTTATTGTTTTATTGATCCTCCTATCTTAAACAATTTAAGATCACTATATTATAAAATTTTTATTATCATTTCCAATAAGAAATAATTAAAACTCTGCACCACCACCTTTAAAGACATTTTTATAGAATCCATCTCAAGTTGGTATTTGAATCTACATGATGGGTTCTCCAAGCGAACTCTCGATTTAAATTTATAATTTTATTAACAAGTTTAGGGTTACTGAGAACCGGCCACCGTAAGATGTGTTTGTGGACGGCGAGATCACGGGTACCTCAACACCCGATCACATGCTCTCGGATATTGAAACTGTCGTGACCTGGCTTAAAGGATAGTGTGAAAGGTTCTTTTCTCAAATATGGGGAATTATTAATTAACTCGTCGAGTACCGGTTTTATAGACACAATTAAAGAACAATAGGTCGCGGTCACCGGTGACCGCTCGGTGTTTGACAGATTAAAAGCCTCTAATATACAATACAGAAATACTTTTGGAGTAACCTTTTTTTAAGGATGGAAAATCGTCCGATGTCCCTCTTCAGATGAGGTGACAGAGAGTGTCAGACGCTTACTGAGTAAAAACCACCCCGTTCCTACTCCTGCACTTCGAGCCGGAGCGGAGCCCCAGCAACCCGTTAAGTCAGGCGCCCTATTGGGCGGTCTGATAGCTCTTTGAAGCGCGAACGAAACGCGGGTCTGGTTCTGGTCGGGCGGCGAGTCACCCGTACTCGCCGTCCGCAGGCCCAAGGATATGTGCTTAGCAACATTTTTAGTGATTTTCTTGGATTTATTTGGATATTGTTGATGTAGGGTAAGTTCACCTGTTCGCCTCCACTTCACCGGTTTGCGTCCATGTTACGGAATGCCCCTTAACCTTTTGAATGCACCGATATGAGACACAATAGAAAATACATTGTGTCTCGCGTGGATCCACGTCTTAGACAAATCAATCAATTAATCTAAAAAAAAAAGGGTAAACTTGGAAAGTGACTACCTCTTATAATTGCATTTTTACATTTTGTTTGTATGTATATACATATACTATCGGATTTATATATTATTCTATTCACAATTTTTCACACACACACACACATATTTAGCAAAATTTATATTATTTATATAATTTCATATTTATTTTCTGTTCCTATTGAGGGGCGGTACCGCCGTCCGTGAGTCACTGCAGGGTGCCACCTGAAAATCAGCGTTGGGCAGAAACGTCAAACTATATGCTGAGGTGGAGGCCCTTTTGGCATGAGCACGCACAAATTGATTTTATTATTTTTTTCCTTGTTTTTTTTTGTATTTTCAAAATTCTGTTTTATTGTATTATTATTTTGTTACCACACTGTGATGTTTTTTTGTTCTAATGTCTATTCTTTTAGTTTATTGTTAGTATTTTGTTTATATATCTGTATTTTTATTTTTTATAATCGTGTGTGTTAATTGTCAAATAAATGTTTTTTCTTTCTTTCTTACAAACTAAAGGTTAAAAACTCCATCACATCTGTTTGACTTTTTCACGTTTCTATCTTACATTAATGGCGATCAGTAAAATGGATGCAAACTGGAAGGTGGACTGGAATTTTGCCTATTCTATGCAACCAGTGGTAGAGAATACTACCTGATTGCACACACTTATAATAAAAGTGAAAGTTGCATGTTAGTTATGTCTGTCTGCCTATACGTCCTAATAAGCTCAAAGGCCACTATAGGGAATGGATCTAGATAATAATATAGAATATTAACGCTTTTTCCCGCGGCTTTGCTCGTGTATCAGGAATACCTGATAAAAAATAAGTCATCCCATACACTGCCTGTGTGTCGCGGAGAACCTAACGGATAACCGCCGACTCGACGAGCAGGAGAAGAAACGGGGTAGTTTTTAGTCAGTAAGAGTCTGACACTCCTTCCCGCCTCACACAGGCGATGATTTTCCCACCGTAAAAAAAAATACCCTGCCTGTATATAGAAATCCGTTCAGTAGTTTCACCGTGATTGACGGACAAACATCTAAACAAAGAAACTTTTACATTTATAATAATAGTGAGAATTGCTTTTGCCAGCGGCCTCGCCCGCCTTCCCGTGTGATAAAGTAGCCTGTGTTATTTCAGGACATAACCTACCCCTATACCCTAATTTCATTCCGATCACTTCAGCTGTTATGGCGTGAAGGAGTAACAGACAAACAAACGTACAAACTATTGCATTTATAGTATTAGTAGGATAATATGGTCTATGTTGTATAAATAATGGAAAAAAAATATTATTTATTTAATTAACTTAACTCAAAATCGCGGGTTACTCACGTTAATATACTGAGAAAAGCTCTACTCACAGATATAGATATACAGATATAGATATCTATATCTGTGGCTCTACTAGTTTCGAACCACAGAGGGGTTCTTCCTCATTAGTAGCGTGCGCGGTCGCGGCGATGTCGCGCAGCTTACTGGCTAGCGTTGGCAATCGCATCGGTGTTGCTACTTGAGCATCTAGCCCAACGCGCCCTCTGCCGGACACCGCGTGCGTTTGCTTCCAACTCCGGCGGCGCGGGTAGTGTTACATATAACGCTTACTGTGTCACACTCCTTGAATTTACGTGAGTAACCCGCGATCTGTGTGTCTGATGTCTCACCAAAGTTATAATAAAAGAATAATTAACTTGTTTTAGAATTAGTAATATTATTAGTGCTCCTCTCGCCTGTGACACCTGATATTCTTCCTAGTACAGGCATTCAAACTTGGTGAGATCTCTGATTTTAAATTACGATGATTTATATCTGTGCTGCTACTATCCGTGAAGGACTAAGGGGGTGGTCTTTGTCTACCAATGGACGTCTTCCGGCTGTTGATGATGATGATGATGATATCCGTTCTACTACTAAATTTAAAAAAACCAGTAATACTTTACCACTCGGCCTACGAAGCAGTCTGAAATTGTGCCCGGTACATGAAGAAATAAAGAAAGAAAAAACATTTATTCGGCATTTGGCAATAGGTTCACGATAATGCACTTTGGGTGCCTTTTAAAATCATTTCCCTTTAAGCAGTTTATCGATACAGTTTAACTTCGTACATGATATTATGTTACAAATAATTATCATGCGCTTATTACGCTCAAAACACAATTTTATAAATCAAATGGTAACGGTACACGTAACGCCATCTTTCCGACGATACTAGAGTTATAGCTTATTTTGGTATAATCTTAATTTTATGAAACTATAATGGCAGTCTGATATGAAAGATTTTGTTATAATTTACTCATAATAATGAAAATATTCGCTTGATATCAATATACAGCCAATGACGGGCAGACCATGCCTACAATCCACCTATACACTTGGGACTTGAAGATACTGAAGTCGTAACCTTCAAACTGACGGAAAATGCGTAATTCTATGTTTGTGGCGCCTGTATTTGTAAACAGTTTGAGAAAACTCTAACAGATGGCGCTAAAACATAACTGCTGTCGGAACCCTTGCTTCACAACAGGGTAGTTTCCATTGTTTTTTGATGTTTGTCGGGTAGATTAAACAATCGACACATATTTTTAATTTCTTACAAAATTGAATACATACATAACTTTACTCCTGTCTCCCATGGGGGTAGGCAGAGACTATGGAACGCCAATTGCTACGATTCCTACATAACTCTTTCGCTTCATCAACAGTCATCAATCTTTTCATGCATGCAAAAACATGCCTAAACATCGACTGCGGCGCCATCTGCCGGGCTGATTTGTGAATCTAAACCATTCCCAGATCCCCTTGAACACACACAAAAAATTTCATCAAAATCGGTCCAGTCGTTTGAGAGAAGTTCAGTGACATACACACTCACTGAAGAATTATACCTCTATATATAAAGACTAGCTGTTACCCGCGACTTCGTCCGCGTGAAATAACGACTTCTGTATAAATTGGGTTTTTTAAATTAGTCTTTGTCAAGGTATATTCTATGGCTGTACAACTGGAACAAATATCATCACAATCGATTCAGTACCTAGGTTATATTTATTGAGAAATGAATTTATTTTCGTGGTTTCTAAAATAAACAATGCCATAGAGGTTTTACCCGTACAGTGCCCGTCTCGTGAGGTTTCACTATTCTATGTTTGCAAATCAATGTTGTATCGCATTTCAATCAAATAGATATAGTGATTTTAACAGCACAGTTCCCGGTTTCGTGGGTTTTTCGGGTTAAAAACTTTTAGATGTCCTTTCCCGGGTCTCAAACTATCGCTGCACCGAATTTCACCAAATAGGTTCAATGGTTTAAAAGGTAAGAGCCCCTCTTTATTTCAACGTCCTTGGTCCTGGTTTTTTAGCGCATAGTTTCCGTCATTTTGGGATTTCCTTCTCCATAATGTGACCTGATATGTACCGGTGCGACGTGCATTACTATCGCAAACATTTAAATGAAAAAATAGGTATTCTGATATTAGGTTAGTTACATATGATACATGTACTTTAATGTTGATATTAATGTCCTCTATAAGACTTAATACATCCCTTGGCTCTATTGTCCATAATTTCCACAGCGTAATCAATACCAATAATATAAGGAGTTTTTTGGTAGTTTTTCACACATCGGGTTGTCATTACCTAAAGGAGATTTTTTTTTGAGGTCGGAACATCATCCAATCACTTCTCCCGCCTTGGGTTAGGTGAGAGGGAGTGACAGATTCTTACTGACTAAAATTCACTCCGTTCCTACTCCTGCTCGTCGAGCCGGAGCCCCGTCAACTCGTTAGGCCTCCCGCGGCACCGTATCGAGCATCAGCCCTACTGGGCTCCATCTATGATGGTGTCATGGCTCTGTAAGGCGCGCGCCGTATGCACGGGACTGGTTCTGGTCGGGTGGCGAGCTACCCTTGCTCTTCGTCTACAGACCCGCACTTACGGTGGCCGGTGGCCGGCCGATCTCCGACGCCCAGAGTGTCTCCCGCGACGGCTGGGGCGTGAGGAATTTCATTCCCTCACACGCTCCGCTTTCTCCTTGGCAAGTATAACTGCTTCGAAGAAAGATGCGACTGCATCCCAATCCCCCTCGCTCCATGGCCTGAACCAGAGCCGAACGCGAGAGGTCACCGTTTCCTACATCCCTGAGAACACGGCGGTGCTCAGCCCATGCAAGGTACACCGCCACGGTATGCTCCACCGTGTTCTCCGGGCGGTCCTTGCATTGATGGCCTCTCTAAAGCCACTTTTAAAGAGGGGACTTTCCGCTGCAATGACAGCGAGCCCAGCCCCCGGTTACCTAAAGGAGTGTTTCGCTGTATAAGTGAGGTTACCGGAGGCCCAATTACCCCTCCCCCAGCCCCCCCAATCCCTGACAATCCTCAAATTACCAATTCCCAAAAGACCGGTAACGCACTTCTAGCACTTCTGGTGTTACAGGTGTCCATGGGCGGCGCAGATTGCTTACCATCAGGTGATCCGTCTGCTTGTTTACCGGCTTATGCCATAAACAAACAGCAAACTATCATAGTGAATTTGGCCTTGACGGTCTAAAATGAAAAGGACTAATATTATTTTTTAGCTATGTGCATTTAGCTCGTATTTATTTTTGATAACATATAAAAAATAACGAATTCAAGTAAACTGAAAATATTTTATTCGGTGTTTTATCTCCTTAGACTGCTGTCAACCTCTTTGCATACCTTAATATTAATACCATAGTATAAAAAAAATCTATGACACATTGACTTTGTAAACTCACTTGTCACACAAATGTCAGATGACTTAAGAAATGTATACTAATAATATAAATTTGTATGTGCTTGTTTGTTTGTTTGTCCGTATTTCACGACAGAACGGAGTCAGGAAGGTTTTTGATTTGAGATAGTTGAAAAGATGGAGAGTATCATAGGCTACTTTTGTCTTTTTCTAACCCCCTTCCACTTCCGTGAAACAGAGGTGAAAGTTTGTATGGGGTATTTTGCAATTTTCAATGTGGAAAGCTAACAATTGGTATGCGGGTTATTTGTGACCAGCAAAGAATCGTGCATCATTTCATTTTTTTATTGTAAATCTTTCCCTCACCCCATTAAAAGAACGCGAGAGAAGCCGCAGACAGAGGCTAGTCTATGAATAAATTGTATTCAGTCAATTGAATTCGTATTTTGTCTTTAAAATCCCTGATCCCTGATGCAGCTGAATACTAATATTATTCCTTGAAAACCCACAGAACTTCATTTTTATATGTTGATGCCAAAATATATTATGAAAGTAGGACGTCATAACAATTACAAATCATTAGGTTGTTACCTGTCAGATATCCATTTTCAGGTTTTCAGATAAATTGTAATAATTATTCTTAAAAATCGACATAGTGAGTCGAAGTTAACATTTGTTCTAGCAAGTGCTTAAATATAAAGTTTTATCTTTAAAAATTATGAAATCCCATACAACTTCCCCCCCCCCCCCCTTTTAACCCCTTACAACCCCTTTTTCGCGATAAAAAGTAGCCTATGTTTTATCTTGGGGTCTAGAATATCTGTATACCAAATTTCATTCAAATCCGTTCAGTAGTTTTGGCGTGAAAGAGTAGCAGACAGACAGACAGACAGAGTTACTTTCGCATTTATAATATTAGTTAGGAGAGCGTGTGAGGGAATGAAATTCCTCACGCCCCAGCCGTCGCGGGAGACACTCTGGGCGTCGGAGATCGGCCGGCCACCGGCCACCGTAAGTGCGGGTCTGTAGACGAAGAGCAAGGGTAGCTCGCCACCCGACCAGAACCAGTCCCGTGCATACGGCGCGCGCCTTACAGAGCCATGACACCATCATAGATGGAGCCCAGTAGGGCTGATGCTCGATACGGTGCCGCGGGAGGCCTAACGAGTTGACGGGGCTCCGCTCGACGAGCAGAGAGTAGGAACGGAGTGAATTTTTAGTCAGTAAGAATCTGTCACTCCCTCTCACCTAACCCAAGGCGGAGAAGTGATTGGATGATGTTCCGACCTCAAAAAAAATCTCCTTTAGGTAATGACAACCCGATGTGTGAAAAACTACCAAAAAGCTCCTTATATTATTGGTATTGATTACGCTGTGGAAATTATGGACAATAGAGCCAAGGGATGTATTAAGTCTTATAGAGGACATTAATATCAACATTAAAGTACATGTATCATATGTAACTAACTAATATCAGAATTACCTATTTTTCATTTAAATGTTTGCGATAGTAATGCACGTCGCACCGTACATATCAGGTCACATTATAGGAGAGAGGAAATCCCAAAATGACGGAAACTATGCGCTAAAAAACCAGGACCAAGGACGTTGAAATAAAGAGGGCTCTTACCTTTTAAACCATTGAACCTATTTGGTGAAATTCGGTGCAGCGTATTTGAGACCCGGGATAAGGACATCTAAAGTTTTTAACCCGAAAAACCCACGAAACCGGGAACTGTGCTGTTAAAATCACTATATCTATTTGATTGAAATGCGATACAACATTGATTTGCAAACATAGAATAGTGAAACCTCACGAGACGGGCACTGTAACGGGTAAAACTCCTATGGCTTGTTTATTTTAGAAACCACGAAAATAAATTCATTTCTCAATAAATATAACCTAGGTACTGAATCGATGTGATGATATTTGTTCCAGTTGTACAGCCATAGAATATACCTTGACAAAGACTAATTTAAAAAACCCAATTTATACAGAAGTCGTTATTTCACGCGGACGAAGTCGCGGGTAACAGCTAGTACATATATAAAGATAATTATGAACTATAGAAGAGACCTATGAAATGGGCTATAAAAGAGACCTATAAGTGACCTATGAGTTTGTTTCGTTGATTTTTTCTTAAACTAGTCAGATAGGATGACAGCATCTAGATATTTTCATAATATTGAGGTGTAAAAGTGCTATTTTCTAGCCTATTTACAAAATAAATATAGTTTAATTTTTTCAAGTCAGTATATCAAGATATCAATCATATAACCAGCAGCTGTAGCCAAATGCCATTTAGCGCTTGTCTACTTGTAGAGTAGAAAACTAAATTCAATGGGATTGACGTAAATTTTGACACTTGTCAGTGTCATTCCCATACATATTTTAGTTTCCTACTCTCTCGGTAGACCCAGAGGGGAACCAGGGTCGTGCCTAAGATATTAAAGTATAATCATGCGAAGTTTCCAGTGTTGAAAAAACTGGAAACCGTTATCGCCAAAATTGTTTACAGCTGTTTTAGAAGGCATTTTTCGAAAACTAAATTGGAATCAGTACGGCATAAACATAAACGGAGAAAAACTGTCCCACTTACGATTTGCTGATGACATTGTGTTATTCGCTGAAACAAAAGACCATATACAAAAAATGCTCATAGATCTGGAAAAAGAAAGCAGCGTGGTAGGTCTGACAATGAATACATCCAAAACCAAAGCACTAACGAATGCATTGGAGGACCCGATTATCATAAATGGAGAACTGATCGAGTATGTGACAGAATACACCTATCTAGGCCAACAAATTTCAAACACCGAAATAATGACGAAGGAAATAGACACAAGAATCGGAAAAGCATGGAATTGTTACTGGCGACTAAAAGAAATTATGAAAAACAAAGAAATTAAGATGTCTGTTAAATCAAAGCTCTACAACACCTGCGTCCTACCAGTTCTAACATATGGGTGCCAAACCTGGGCTCTCACCAAACGCCAAAACAAAAAAATTAGAAACTTGCCAGTCAGCAATGAACGAAGCATGCTGAATATACGAAAATCTGACAAATACGTAACCAAACTCAGAAATCGTACTAAAATAGAAAACATAACGACCAGAATTCGAAAACTTAAGTGGCAATGGACAGGTCATACGATAAGTGGCTCTGAAAAATGGAACAAAAGCATAGTGTTTTGGTACCCTAGAAATAGAAAAGAAAACGATGCAGACAGTTCAGAAGATGGGAAGACGATATAAGAAAATAGGAGGAAAAACATGGACTAGAACAGCGCTAAACCGAGCAGAGTGGAAAGAGATGGAGGAGGCCTTTGCCAAAGCTGGGCAAACAGACGAAGTTGTCGTTGTCAACGACTCACCAGAGTCACAATTATAAACTATTTTAATGTAAATACTTTGTCTGAATAAAGGCTTATATTATTATTATTATTATGCGAAGTTTCATCGCTATCCGACTGGTAGTTTTTACGTAATGCGTGAACAATTCACAATTTACAAGACAGACGATAGACAAAAATTTTTTAATCACATTTTTGGGTTCGTTTCCTATCTAGTAACACGCCCTAATATTTTTTTTTTATGGTTTCCATGTATGGAATTTACACTTCTACAGTTTTATTAAGTATATGTATACTTGTATAGATAGATATACCAGATTTGCATTGAAGAAACCTGTCCCCAACATTATTATAATGAGCCGCGGAAGACTTAACGGGTTGCCGGGGCTCCGGCTTGAAGTGGAACAGGGTAGTTTTTAGTCAGTAACAGTCTGACACACCCTCTCGCCTCACCCGGGCGAGAGAAGTCATTGGATGATTTTTCCTCTTCAAAAAAAAACATTATTATAATGGTGTAGTACTAACAAGGTTCGTTAACCTTAAACCTCAAGTTCTATGTGGCTAGAGACATTGAATAATATTAAAAGCAAGACACCTTTTTACTTGCTTTATATTTGCCTTTTGTTCAATGTCTTAAAATACAAGGGACATTTTTCTAGACATATAGATGTTACCTAATTAGACAATAACGGAAGTACAATCATATGCTTCGCCCTTTAAATGGGAGATATTTAAGACGCTATTGTCAGTAACATAAGTGAAATACGTAAGATACGATCTCCGGCCACCGTAAGCGCGGGACTGCGGACGGCGAGCATGGGTGGCTCCCCGTCCGACCAGTAACAGACCCGAGCGTACGGCGCGTCGCGTTCCGCGCGCGCCTCAAAGAGCCATCAGACCACCACAGATGGGGCCCAATAGGGCTGTTGCCGATTCGGAGTCGCCGAGAACCTAACGGGTAACCGGGGCTCCGGCTCGACGTGCAGAAGAAGGAACGGGGTGGTTTTTAGTCAGTAAGAGTCTGACATTCCCTTCCGCCTCACCCAGGCGGGAGCAGACAATCGATGTATTTCCCCCCTTAAAAAAAAAATACGTAAGATGAATTTACGACTTACCGTCTTTTGATGTCATGAGTCCATTACGTCAAGCCCGTATTCTTAAATGATAAGTGTAATTAGCATATCTACATAAAATCAAACTAAAGGCAATTTGAACCCGACTACCTCAATAACTTATGTGCGTTCGAGTGTTAATGTAAAATGGAATGAATTAGATAGATTGAATAGAATGAGTGTGGGAGAGCCATGCTTCGGCACGAATGGGGCGGCACGACCGGAGTAATACCACGGCCTCACAGAAAACCGACGTGAAACAACGCAAGCGTTGTGTTTCGTCGTGTGAGTGAGGTTACCGGAGGCCCAATTACCCCCCTCCCTAGTCCCCGTCTCACGAATCCCCGAATCCTCCACAATCCTCAATTTCCCAATTCCCAAAGGCCGATAACGCACTTGTAACGCCTTAGTGTTTCAGGTGATCCGTCAGCTCGTTTATCGGCTTATGCTATAAAAAAACAAAAAAATAATTTATTATCAATAGCGATTTATTTATTGGTCAATAATAAAGCAAGCCATATTCGACATCGTATTCCGAATCATATCCAGAGACGTGGCTCCCTGAACCCAGCTCCGATTCATCTAAAGTCGAACCGCTTCTTCGAGTGTTGTTCGCAGCAATTTTTTGTGTATTATTCGTTGCTTGCTTCTTCAGATCTGACATTTCGTTTTTCAAGACATGGTCTAAATCTATGCCATCTTTAGGCATTTCATTTTGAATATAACTCATCATTTCTGGACTTGAACGCAGGATTGCCATGAACAACGGCTTATTCAGTGATCCATTCACGACCAATTCTCTAAATGTGTCATTGGTCATATAATTTTCATTAAGATATTTAACTTTACCAAGCTTATTTTGCAATTTGTCGTCGTATTGACGTATTTCATGGTGATGAACGTCTATTACTGCCTTCCGATCCTTTTTAAACTTTTTCTTTAAGTTTGTAATAAACTGCTTCAGTTCCTTGGTCTTCGTTTTCTTTTCTAATGTTCTATTTCTAAAAGATTTGTTTAACAACGATTTCATTTGTTTCACTACTTTTTTTATGGTTCTAATAATTTTCTTTTTCCTCTTATTTCTCTCTACTTTCCGTTTATATGTTTCGCGTTTTCTTTCTTTTCTTTCTTTTTCTTTAGAAGCGCCGGCTTTTGTATTTACTGCTATTTCATTGGAGTCGGTTTCAAAACTTGAGCCAGCGAAGGAAAAGTCTATCGCGCCATATATATCATACTTATTTGCAACGAGAGCGCAACAAACATATGTAGATCTACCACAGTAATGATCTCCTCGATATATACGAAACTCTGCATCACAATCCTGCGGTCTCATACATGAACCCCACGGCATGTCTTGTTGGTTAGGATCCCCACAGCTACGTCCCCATGGCCCTTAAAAATAAAATTAGGTTAAGTTTTGTTTGTAGCGTTATACCAATGAACGTTATATGAAGAGTGTGTTTTAGCGCTTAGGCCTACTGTCCATGACACACCATTTGACGAGTGCATGCAATCTACAAATGACGATAGGCTAATTTGTATGAGATGGTAGCACAGTGGTCACGTGCTGCCGTGCAAAGCGATGAGCAAGGGACACGCAGGGCTCCCTAGGTATGTGCTGTAACAGGCGTTACACCGTGGGGGCTTCAGAGCAGCTCTCTTCAGAGGACCCGGAGACCCCCTTACAGGTGGCCACCGGGGTGGTTTTAGTGAGGTACGAATCACACTCCCTAGTCTTTCTCCCCAAAAAGCTAGGCGCCTTTTGAAGGTGTCCCCCCGTCATCAAAAACAAAGAGACTAATTTGTATGAGTAGTGAGTGACACAACGTTGCCGCTACGCAGACACAGTTTTCATTATTTCTACGCAAGATTGAGGCATTCATCTTACAATCGTTAATTGACGTAAGCGAATGACGTTCGGTTTCGTACTAAAATATTTAACCGATGCAAAAAAGTTTAGGATACCAATGGATGTAAACGGCGAGTTGTTGTTCGTATGAGAGGACTAAGGTGAAGCCTTTACTCAACTGTGGACGTCTTCCAGCCGATGATGAGGATAATGATAATGAATAAGTCTAATTGTTCACTCACTTGCTGCCAACATGTTAATCGCGTCACCCCTAGGCATTGTTGAATTGAGAGCTTCAAATTTTTTTTCTATCCAGAGTTCTTGCCATTCATCCTTCCAATGAGGCAAGTCCAAATCACTCGATTCACTGGTTTCGTCAATTTGTTTATTACGTCCGACCATATTAACATGTCTGAAGTTTTCTGGTACACGATCTAAGGGATTATTATAGTTATCTTTATCGCCCTTCGTGTGGAAACTTTCAGTCATCTTTGAGGAGGCTGAATTACCTTCAATGTCCTTTTCTTCATCTTGAGATTTTACTTTTGTGTCCCACTTTCTATCATTTACATCGTCATTTATTTCATCTGGTATGTTCATCAAATCGATGGGATTCTGATTGCTTCTTCTGACAGCATGACGACCCCACGTTTGCTGAAAATTACTTTTTACATTTGAATTAACTTGATTGGACCTAAAAGTTAAAATCAATATCGTTAAATAAAAAAACCGCATTTTACTTCAACATGTCTAACATGTATCCTATCAGAAATATTTATTCAAAAGCGTAGAGCAGTTAAATGTTTATCGGTAAGTATTACAATAAATGTTGAAGCCATTAAATATTTATGGGTACATTTATTTTATGTAAGTGGTGCGATATATAGGTTGGATTGTAAAATGTACATAAATCCGGGTACCTATATGCATGAAAAGATCATTTCATAGAACTAAATAATTATACAACTTTTAGTAAAAAAATGGATTTCTTTTTCTTCAATCACTCACTTCACTATTTTGACGGGTATGATTATATTATGAGAACAATATAAGTAGCATAAATACTTAATCAGAAAGATAAAGTCCTAAGAACCGTAATAAACTTCTAAGTTTGTTCTAAGTCAGTTGAATGCTGATAAACGGCGGTTTCATGAACAGAACTCATGCGCGCGATCAAACACGCTCACCGCCGATACACTGAATTATAATTAAAAAAAAATTTAAACGCTACTTCCGGAATTGAGTTCAGTTCTCGCCGCGAATTCTCCTTTATGTCTTCTATCGATTGAAAACTGGTGCCACGAAGTGGTAATTTGAGTTTAGGAAAAAGAAAAAAGTCAGCAGGAGCCATATCTGGTGAATATGGTGGTTGCTGGATGGTATTTGTTGAGTGTTTGGTCGAAAATTCGTTCACAATGATAGCCTTGTGCGAAGGCGCATTGTCATGGTGCAAAATCCAAGAATTTTCTTTCCACAAATCTGGTCTTTTTCGTCGAATTTGCTCTCTTAAACGCCGTACAACGCTCAAATAATATTCTTTATTTACCGTTAGACCGTCCGGTAAGATTTCAGAGTGCACAACACCGCGATATACAAAGAAAACAGTCAACATGACTTTGACTTTTGATCGACTTCGGCGTGGTTTTTGCGGTTTTGGTTCAGTTGGAAGGCGCCACTCCGAAGCTTGTTGACTAGTTTGTATGTCAAACTCGTAAACCCACGTCTCGTTTCATATCCAAATGATTAGCTAAAATGGTACTCGTGAGATACAGAAAGTTCGGCGGCAATCTCTGTAAGTGATGAATGGGGATTTTCAGTCACTATTTCCTTCACTTTTGCGATGTTAACTTCAGTTGCAGACGTTGACGGCCTACCAGAGCAAGGCAAATCTTCCATCACATCTCGACCGCTTTTGAACACTTTGAACCACTCATAAGCACGAGTTTTTGATAAAGTTGATTCACCGTAAGCCTTCTGTAACACGAAATTCCATTGGCGATGCAAAATTTAAGACAAACTCTTTGTTCGATATTTTTGTCGATTATGAAATTCGCAATACACACTATAAATAAAAAAACTAAAACCAGCACTGTATTTAATATAAATAACGGATGCAACTCAAACTCCGCGCCAAAATGGAAAACAGTTGTGCCAATCTAACAACTATAAAAAAAAAACAAAAATTTGAATTTGGAACAATAAACAAATCATCCATTCCCGATACTTTTTTGACTGAATGTATAGGTACTATATTGGCAAAGCCATTTATTAATTTCGGGTGTAATGTGGCACTATAAATGTGCATTTAAACATACATTTTTAACATGAGGTGCAGCATTAAATGTGTATTTTATCCAAAAACTGCGCGACGGATTTCAATGTGCCTCTGCAAAATTTTTGGGGCTTAAAGGTATATTAAATATGCATCTTATTTTTACAAACGTTTATTTAACTTGCAATGTATGTATGAATGTATGTATATACCTTATATGAATGTAGTAATGTACCTTGCTCATAGGTAAGCGTGCTCCATCGTCGACCAAATCACCACTGACCACCAGGCAAGGGCAACACCATGCTATTAACAATAAAAAAAATTGTGTCAAGTAGAATCTTGCTACTTATTTTGTAGCATATAATTTGATGAAGAATGAATTTGATGAAGGATGGTCGTGGTGGCCCGGAGGTTTAAGACGCCCACTTCTCATGCATGAGGGTGCGGGTTCGAAACCTACCAACGGCAAGTACCAATGTGACTTTTTCCGAGTTATATGTACTTTCTAAGATTATTTAGACACCACTGACAAACGGTGAAGGAAAAACATCGTGAGGAAACCTGGACTTATATGTAATTTCTAATTATAAGTTTGAAATCGCCAACCAGCATTGAGCAAGCGTGGTGATTAATGCTCTAACCTTCTCCGTGTGAGAAGAGGCTTTGCTCAGCAGTGGGCATTTATAGGCTGTTGATGATATAATTTGAACCGATTTAATAAATAGTGAAAAATGGGTGTTACATTGTACAGTGGCATAATGTGCACCTCTGCCTACCCCTTCGGGGATAAAAGGCATGATGTTATGTTATGTTTAAAAAAATAAAAATAAATAGTTTTAACAACAAAAAAAATCCCCTATCTTTTCCTTACGCCTCCATAAAATAATGCTTAGATACTTATAACATAACATAACATTTATCCCCGCGTTTTATCCCCGAAGGGGGCTTACGGCACTTAATAACACTGTAGAATGTAACACCTTTTCACTATTTATGTTATGAGTCCCATATAATAGGGGGTGAGCCTATTGCCATATACAGGGCACAATTCCAGACTCCGTGCTACTACTGAGATTTTTTTTAAAAAACCCAGTAATACTTTGCCAGACCCGGGAATCGAACCACCCGAGACGCCTTCCCCGGCAGTCACACTTGCGACAACTCGCAGTCAATAGATACTTATACGGTTTACTAAATCTCAAAAACTTTCTCTTCGTGAATCGTTTTCATTGCCGTTTTAGTTAGAGTTGCAATGTTGTATTACCTAATGAATAAAGCAAGTTTCATTATCCAACGTCATTTTTTTATTACGCGATGGAAATCCTTATGGACTTCCCACGTCGTGGGGACGACTGGGGGGGTATGCCGGGACTCTTACCGGCTAAAATCACCACGATGTTCCTCCTTTGCCTGTGGCCGTGACCCGGGGGGACGCCCTTGCGGAATCACCGCATCCGGCAGACCTCGACCTACCACTATATTGCGGCAGGCCCCACCACAAAGCAGCCCTTGCAGGCTGATTTTCTTCCTCGAGTGGTGCACGTGGAACACAACGCTAACGCCTACTCCCGCTCATATAGCGGATGACTGACCCCTTGTCAGTCGCCCGCGGGCCTCTCCTATGGAGGTCATACATCGGCTACCACCTCACGGCGTTGACGGCCGGCTCGTATACGGCGGGAAGGGAGACAGCTGGACGCCTCCCTCTCCCTTTCAGCCGCCTCCTTTGCCAATATGACACATTCGCAAAAGGAAGCACACTCACTGTCGACCATAGCTCGCACTACGGTCGGATTGTCGTAAATGTAACCTAACCTAACTAATTGGTAATTATTGTTTTACATTATTTTGATCTCTAGGAAAATAAGTAATACAAAATGTTTTATCTTGTTTATTCTTCTTAAATCGTTGAATTTTTTCAACCTGAGTACGTCGTGATAGTTGCTATAAAACATACTATTAAAAATAGGCAACAAACTCGCCGTATGACATGGGACTCAAAACATACATAGTGAGAAGTGAGTGGTACATTGTACACTGGCATTAAGTACCGTAATGTGCACCTCCGGCTACCCCTTCGGAGATGAAAGGCGAGATGTTATATTACGTAGGTACTTATTTGTAAAAATGTTAAGGTTTAATCAGAAAACTTCTTTTTTCCATTTCCAAATAGGGGTGATCGTACTGGCATCAACGAGGCAGAGTGTTATTATAAAGTTTACGAATTAACAGAGTAAATACTAAGTAAACTGAAAACATTGCAAATAAATAATAAAATAATAAGTATTCGACGTGAAAAACGAATTAGTAATATGATATGCTCTATAGAAAATTACGTTTCGTCTAGTAGCTGTTAGGTACCACTGCTAGATTTAAAATTTTAAAACTTTACTGCTTTAAAAATAGTAAAAGCTCGGCGCAATTGTAAAAACGTTACTGAAAAATTATGTGTAACAATTTTACGTTTTTAAAAGTTTTAAAAAAGTATTTTAGTGTAACATTAGTTTACTGTACTTTTTAGATATTATATAATAATATTATAATTTTCTTCTAAAGCAATATATTTCGATTAACACAATATGTAGATCAATAAGAACTATAGATATATAATAATACTTTTTTTTTAGGGGGGGGAATATCATCGAATAACTGCTCCCGCCTGGGTGAGGCGGGAGGGAGTGTCAGACTCTTACTGACTATAAACCACCCCGTTCCTTCTCCTGCCCGTCGAGCCGGAGCCCCGGTTACCCCTTAGGTTCTCCGCGACTCCGAAGCGGCATCAGCCCTATTGGGCTCCATCTGTGGTGGTCTGATGACTGTTTGACGCGCGCGCGGAACGCGACGCGCCGTACGCTCGGGTCTGTTTCTGGTCGGACGGGGAGCCACCCATGCTCGCCGTCCACAGGCCCGCGCTTACGGTGGCCGGAGATCGTCTCGCGATCCCCGGTGTGTCCTTCGCGATGGCTCGATTGCGAGGATGCAATATATTATTATACTTTTAGGCCCTACTAATAAACCATTGTAAAATATTTCTACCCACTATGTACATACCTATATATCAACTACGTCTGTGCCAAAAGTTCTAAGTTTTTAGTAATAATAGCAAAAGACTGAACTTGTAAACAGCGATAACTCTGATCTTTATCCAGTCTTTCATTTCCTCTAATAATATCTTTTGATTTATTTAATTACGGTCCCTGGACCTCAATATTCCGGTGTTTTCATGGTTGTATCCACTGCAGATCCTGGCTTACAGGAGTTGCAGCGGTTTTGGGAGGTTGTGGCGGGCTTATCCCATATAAAAAAGTATAAATAGGAATATTACTTTCTAGTAACAGTAGTCTACCTAAATAGAAATTGATTATATTTGTATTGTTGGAGAAAATATTGAAAATTTTCTGTACATGTAGTAATGCATGACGTGGGTTTTGTAATGTGATTATCTGTCAAAATAAACATTCTAAATTATTATAACTTTCGTGGAACTTTAACAAGATGGTCATCTAATTAAATTTCTTCTTAATAAGCGATATGTGTGTGTCCCGTAGCACGTCAGTAGTAGCACGGAGTCTGGTATTGTGTCCGGTATATGGCAATAGGCTCACTCCGTATTACATGGGACTCATAACATAAATAGTGAAAAGTGGTTGTTACTTCTGTGTGCACCTCTGCCTACCCCTTCGGGAATAAAAGGCGTGATGTTGTGTTATAGCTTGTGTGTCTCGGTGAATTTCTTTATATCAGTTAGACCACCAGCAGCATTTACAAGAAACCTAAGATTTTACACAACTACATTATTTTATTGTTCAACCAGAATATATCGAACCACTATACATAAAATAAATATATCTATAAATATTTAATGGCTTCAACATTTATTGTAATACTTACCGATAAACATTTAACTGCTCTACGCTTTTGAATAAATATTTCTGATAGGATACATGTTAGACATGTTGAAGTAAAATGCGGTATTTTTGTTTAACGATACTGATTTTGTATATTAGTTTCATTCACGCATCTATTCTTTCTAATTTCAGAGATAACATTCTATCGATATTCGATGAGGAACGACGTGGTGTCAATGGTGGAAATAGGCATAATTTTAAGGGTTCAGAGAGTATTTTCCAAAATATAAGGCAACAAAATGCTAAAGACAAAAAGTCAGCTCAGGATAAAGCGAAAGTTTTGCAAAACGCTAAAATGCACGAGGTAGACATGAAAACAGCACGTAGTTTACTTCATTCCAAGCAGTTTGAAATCAAGGACAAAAGGGTTGGGAAAGAATATTACCAAATGGATCCAGTATTGAATGAAGTAAGAAACGTATTTAGGGCTAGGCCCGCTAGACGCCAATCGTCAAAGAGAAGAATTAAAAACTATGATGAAACTTCATCCAGTAGCAGTTCTGATGAAATGCTATTCTGGAAGCAGGACTTTAATGAATTTATGATGGAAAAGAAATTTGAAGCACTTAATGCGACCTTACCAAGGGGAGACGTGGTGAACATGGTAGCAGCAAGTAAGTATCTTCTGAGTAAAAGTAAGACAGGGAAATAATTTTCATCTTTGTAGACTTAATGCTAACAGCATTCTCTGCCAGTCATCCTTTAGATAGTGCAGAAATGTACGTGGTAGCAGGTTGTAGGTGATAATAATTTTCGTGAGATAAACTAAATTAATTGCAAATAAAGGTTCACTCATGTAAAAAGCTCGACTAGTTTCGAGGTTACCGGGTTACCGGGACCCGGGTCGACGTGCAGGAGTAGGAACGGGGTGGTTTTTAGTCAGTAAGAATCTGACACTCTCTCCCACCTCACCCAGGCGGGGGAGGCCATTCGATGATATTATTATTATTTATTTTCGGCCATGATCGTCCCACTGCAGGGCAATGGCCTCCCTACCCTCCTTCCACTCCTCTTTAGGTAAAGCTTTTTGCGGCCAATCCTTGGCATAGATGTCTTATTCGTCTCGCCATCTCCTTTTGGGCCGATATTACTCCCTTAAAAATAAACTACGGAACTCTTCCTTGAGAGCAGCGTGCGCAGATGAACTAGTAGAGCTTTTTTCAATTATCTGTGTTAAAGTTATTTACTATTGATTTAGTTTTCATTGGCTTTTTTACGTAGAGTTTACAGCCAAATATTACATAAAGTGGCGATATAACCTTTTTCCTTATTAATTTATATTTGTTATTTTTTTATTCTGTATATACTGTATACCCCCTTTTTCCAACTCCTGAATACTGGTTCCATCCAAAGGTTGTCTGGAAGAAATCGCATTCTGCGATAAGACCGCCCATTGTACACATTCTTTTATGTTTATTTTCTATGTATGTTTTTATGGTGTACAATAAAGTGTAAATAAATAAATAAACAAAAAATACAACATCACATCTTTTTCCCAAAGGGTTAGGCAGAGGTGAACATTACGGCACGTACAATGTGTAGTATAGTAGTAGTATGAGTCCCATGTAATAGGGGGTGAGCCTATTGTGAGCCTATATATATAAGCCTATATATACTAATGGGGTGCAATAAAGATTATTCTATTCTATTAACTTCTGTCACGTAACTTGCAATTTCAAACCTTAAATTAAAAGTAATTTACTTCAAATTAGATTTTTCAAGTGTGAAATTTTATAATGTTAGGGTTGTTCTATTTTAGGGCCATGGGGAGTTCCTTGCGGAGATCCTGATCAACACGACATACCGTGGGGCTCCTGCATGTTACCTGGTGAATGTGAATCAGAATACAGAATATATCGCGGTGATTACTTATGTGGTCGAACCACCTTCGTTTGCTGTTCTTTGCAATACACAAATTACGACATGTACCAAGGACTGGAAGCTACCTTCGAAGGCAGCAGCTTCTCAACAGATTCATCAGAAAAGAAGAACATACCGCCTAAGCACAAGAAACGCCAGCGCGAGAGAAAGAAGCGGAAGAGAGAGAGAAATAAGAGAAAACGGAAGATTAAGCATAACATTAAAAAAATAGTGCAAGAAATTAAATCGATATTACATAGAGCTTACTCAAATGGAACTACGATGCGAAAGAAGAAGACAAAAGAATTGAAGAAGTTCATTGAGAACATGAAGAAGCAGTACAAAAAAGACCGACAATCCCTTTTGCATGTGCATGAATTTGATTTGACGCAAATTGACGAGAGGTTGCAGAAAAGGTTGGATCAAGTCAAAGGCGTTAATGAGAAATTCTTTTCCAACGATACTTTTAGAGAAATATTGATTAACGGTACAACTAAGGAAAAGTTGAAGGAGTTTTTACGAACACATCCGAAGTTGAGGAAGATTTTAACCCAAAGACGTCAGGACGGTGGCTTATTGGAACCAGTGATTGAAGACACGAGCTCTGATAATCTTCAATATGACATAGAATATGGTTTTCTTTATTATTGAATAAAAGTTTACATCGGCATTGTGAAGTTCTTTAAAGCAGCTTAGTTGATTTTTTTTCTTCTGGTTTTTCCTTCACCTGGATTGAGAAAAATCTCAGTAACAAAAATTGTACATTTTGAAAGTATTGGCTAGATAAAAAGTTTTTTCTTATATATTTGACGGGCTGTAGTTTGACATACTAAGTGATTTTGAAAGTATTGGCTTGATATAAAGTTTGTTTTTTATATATTTGATGGGACGATGTCTGACCACTATCTCGCCTGGTGGTAAGCGATGTAAGTATTAATCGTCTATATATATAAAAACTAGTTGACCCGGCAAACGTTGTGTTACCATATAAAAAACTACTAAAATGGCTATTAAAAATTAAGGTTGATCGTAGAAGGGTAGAAGAATTGAGTATTGTATGTATGTTTGTACGTTGTATCATAAAAAAATAGACATTAAAAATTTGGCCAAAAATAAAAAAAATATTAGGGGGGACTACCCCGCACATTTAGGGGGATGAAAAATAGATGTTGGCCGATTCTCATAGATACCGGATAAGCACAAAAAAGTTCATCAAAATCAGTCAAGCCGTTTCGGAGGAGTATGGCAACGAAAACTGTGACACTAGAATTTTATGTATTAGATGAAATTCGTTTCCCGTTGTCTCGCCATAACTTGAGAACGGCTGGACCGATGTGGCTGATTTTTTTGTTGTGTTTCTTATTGTCAGGAGAAGGTTCTTATGACAGAAAAAATCCTGAAAATCCTACGGGAACTGGAGTAAACAGGATTGCGCGTACGAAATCGCGGGCAGAAGCTAATAAGTAAATAAATATTGACTAAACACAGAGATACAATAACTTTTAGGTAGTAAAATTGATGCCTTTGATAAATTAATTTTGTACAAAACAAATATGAAAAAAAATGTTTTTATATACATACCAACTGTTAGACTTTAATATATTGAAGTCAGCGATCAGTCTCCACCAGAAGCAGTCGTTTACGTTGGGCAGTCTTATCAAACTTCTTTTATAAGTGTGGGAGAGCCATGCGTTGGGCAGTCTTATCAAACTTCTTTTATAAGTGTGGGAGAGCCATGCTTCGGCACGAATGGGCCGGGTCGACCGGAGTGATACCACGGCCTCACAGAAAACCGACGTGAAGCAACGCTTGCGTTGTGTTTCGTCATGTGAGTGGGGTTACCGAAGGCCCAATTACCCTCCCCTTCCCCAATCTCCCCAATTCTTGAATCCCCAACGATACGCACTTGTAACGCCTCTGATGTTCCAGGTGTCCATGGGCGACGCCGATTGCTCACCATCAGGTGATCCGACTGCTCGTTTACCGGCTAATCCCATAAAAAATGAAAGGGCTTAGATATAAACAGAATACCTATGCTATTCTGTAACTGTCAATTCAAACTTGGAAGTGAGCTCGATCGCATTCTCGCCCGTCATTGGTCGGGATTATTCTCACAGCCAATGAAATGGCGGACCACTATATAGTTCACTTTCATCTTTGACATACTAAGATTTCTCCTGCCACGTGGGTGCATTTACAAGCATACAAACTCACAAACACATGATACCCAGACCCGGAACAACAATTGGTGGATCACACAAAGAGTTGTTCCGTGTGGGAATGAAATCGGCGACACGCTGCATGACAGATGGTTGTCCAGCCACTGCACCAACAGTGCAGTCAGAATCAGAATTGAAAGAACAATGTCAGATGTCCATAGTAACTTTGGCACGACATTAAATTGCGATGGACAGTGAATACTTATTCTTATGTTTTTTTTTGTGTTGTTTAATGCCAAAAGCATTTCTGTGATTTCCACTTTTACATTGAACGATGTTATTCAGATGTTTTAAATTGGAGGTTATAAATTTTAACATGCCTATGATTTTATATGATTACAGTGACAGTATTTTAATAACATAGAATTATCGATTACAATAACGAGACTGGCGACGTAAAAAAGAAATAAAAAAACAATATTCGTTAGCCGAGTGGTCGCAAGTGCGACTGCCGGGCAAGGGGTCAAGAGTTCAATTTTTGGGTCGGGCAAAGTAAATTAGGTTTTTAAAAAAATCTCAGTCTGTAGTCTGGAATTGTGCCCGGTATGTGGCAATAGGCTCACCCCCTATTCATGGGCCTCATAACATAAATAGTGAAAAGTGAGTGTTACATTGTACAGTGGCATTAAGTGACGTAGATAATGTGCACCTCTGCCTACTACCTATAATTATGAATATAACGGAATATACGGATCATAACATAACTAGTATAAATCGGGTGTCACAAACCCTTTGGGGATCAAAAGGTTTGATGTTATAAGACGCAAACTATTCATATTTAGGTTATTATATAGTTAAGTATTTTTTGTATTATCTACTTATCGAATAGTTTGAAAACGATTTGCTTACTGTAGTAAAGTTACTAACCTATTTTGAGCACAAACCACAATATCAAAAACGACAGTTTTCTATTGATTTTGTAGTTGATTGCGACCTGTAAGTCACTGTAAGATAATTTTACATGTCGAATATCATATGAAAAAAAAAATAGAAAACCTGAAACCAAATAAATTAATGAGATTGTCATATCGTTATCTACTATATACAAATAAGTCGGGTTTTCCTTCCTGACGCTATAACTCCAGAACGCACGAACCGATTTCCCCGGTTTTG
Organism: Spodoptera littoralis; assembly: GCA_902850265.1. NCBI lineage: Eukaryota > Metazoa > Arthropoda > Insecta > Lepidoptera > Noctuidae > Spodoptera > Spodoptera littoralis. Next base: position 12,138,588 of record LR824547.2, read on the forward strand.
CATTCGTTGGAAAGGTCTCGGGCTCCGGGAGGTTTACAGCAAAGAAAATTCATTCATCGCAACGAAGCCATCTGGTGGCGAAACGGAGTTTGCCGGGTTTGCTAGTTATTTATAGATATTCTCATAGATTAATTGACAATTAATAGTTTATTCTTGACTGAAGAAATAATTTAAATCTTACTTTTGTATTATTATTCGAATAGCGAACATTTTGTTTATATCTGTAACGCCATCTGTTGAAGGAAAGGTGGTACTACCTAATACAAGCGTAACTTACGTTATGTTTCATATTACAGATCTTTTTAAAAATCGAATATTATTAAATATATATACTTGGTTCTAAGATCGAAACAAAAATTATTTCTTTAACAATTATTTTACATTCGGTACCATTTAATACATGGAAGACGCACGTCTCCCTAGGGATGTGCCGTGTGCAAATTAAAAGTCTAATTAGTCCGTCAGTTAGATAATAAAAAAATATTAGACACGTATTTTTTATTTTCTCGTATAAAGTTACAATACTTAGATAAAATGGAGTTAAGTTTAGGAGTGGAAGGCCGTTATGTCACAGCGTGCTACAAAATGTAGCACGTTGTGACGTCATACGACATTTCAAATCAATATATCGTCAAAAGCATTTAATTTTTTGATGAAATAAAAAATACATATTTTAAAATTATCTACCAGACGGATATTAAAATAAAATTTAGGAAACTACCCTATTAGGTACAGAGGGCAGCAGATCAACCAACTAGTTTCTGACAAATTGCTTTATTCGTTTTTCAACTCTATCGTTTGAGTATAAAGTCGAAAAAAGAATGACAAAAATAGGGGATGCCTGTATTCTTAGTTAGAGGCCCATGTTAATATCTTACAGCATTTGATTTGGAATGTTGATGACTATAATGATAACACAATAGTGTGAAGTGCTGTATCATGCAAATGATTAGATATTTATTTGTCATTAGTTTTATATTTAATTTAGTAACCAGAGAGTATCTTACTGGTGCATGAATCATCATTTTGTACCAGTACATAACATAACATAACATCACGCCTTTTATCCCCGAAAGGGTAGGCAAAGGTGCACACAGAAGTAACACCCACTTTTCACTATTTATGTTATGAGCCCCATGTAATAGAGGGTGAGCCTATTACCATATACCGTTTCCAGACTCCGTGCTACCACTGAGATTTTTTTTTAAAAACAATCCGGTAATACTTTTTTTCAGTACTTCTTCGATAAATCGTAAGACATCATAGAGAATTGTATTGTGAACTTGATTGAAAAAGAGTAACCTATGGAGTTTCTTGCTCGTTCTTCTCCATAGGAATCTACACCTTGGAATGAGCATATAGCTTCACTTTTATTTTATTTTTTTTTGTTGACGTTCAAAAGTGCCTTTCTGGTCTAATTGAAATAAATGATTTTGACTTTGATTTTGACATATAAAATTAATTGGGACACGGAAAACTTTTCGACGATATCACTCTACTAGTTCATAACACTCTACTAGTTTGTGGGGTTATGACCCATTCTCATGAATAAGGGCCCCTACTTTGGCATGAAACTATTTGAGTAACCTTATTGAACAGTTATGTATTGGCGTGCCATAGGAGAGGCCTATGTCCAGCAGTGGACGAATACAGGCTGATGATGATGATGATGATGTATTAATTAACCTATCTGTCTCATTTACCGTGCTCTTTAACTATATACAAGCAAAATAACGAGAACATTGCTTGAGAGATATCAAATAAACGGACAAGCTTACTTTGCATATAATATTAGTAGAGAATTATTAGACTTTTAACGAAAACCGCTTCTTTGATTTAAACGAAGCTATTACGGGGATTCACTTGGATTAAAAAAAAAAGAACACAAACATTGACATTGATTTTAATTACTCAGTAATATAGAAGTCCATACTCCACATCATATTCCTGAGACTTAGATTTGGTATCCATGACTTCGCGCTCATGCTTGTACTTGTCTTCACCAGTCACCTCTTTATCTGAGCCTAGATATGGCTCCCCGCCACCTGAACGTCTAGTCTTGAAATATTGCGTCAGTTGTGGCTGTTCACGTAACAACACCATGAGTTTATCTTTGTTAATAGTCCCGTTAACAATAATATCCCTGAACGTATCATTAGTCATAAACGCTTGGTTCAAACCTCTGACCTGGTTAAGCTTAACTAGGAACTTCTCATCGGTCACTATCATCTCGTCATGATGCAGTTTTACAAGATTTTCGCGATCCTTTCTATATTGCTTCTTCATATTGTTTATATATTCTCTTATACGATTAATCTTTCTCTGTTTTTCTGATGTACCATTTTTGAATGCTTTGTTCAAAATAGATTTTACTTCTTGAACAATACTTTTGATGCTCTTTTGCATTTTCCTTTTCCTTCTGGCTCTGTCATGTTTACGTCTTTCTTTTTCTTTCTTTTCTAATCTCCGCTTACGTTCTTTTGACCCAACTATATGAATAGCGTCTTCTTGAGAATTCGATGAGTAACTGGTGCCTTCAAAGGATATATCGATTCCATTATAGAAGTCGTAGTTGGACAACTGAAGTGCACAACATACCAAAGAAGTCCTTCCACAAAAAGAGTCACCGCGGTAGATTCGATATTCGGCGTCACATTCTTGAGCTAGCATGCAGGTGCCCCATGGTAAATCATGTTGCCCTGGATCTCCACAAGGAAATGCCCATGGCCCTAAAACCAATTTTACAAGTTAATAACTGCAGCAAAAGCAGGTACATAATACATAATGTTTCAATACCCAAACCATATGAATCTTAATTAACCTAACCCAGACATGGCGTAAAATAAAAATATTGCATAAAACAGGTACGTATTGAAACACTTACTAGCACCCGCCATATTGATGACGTCGCCCCTAACCTGCGAAGAATTAAGTGCTTCCAATTTCTTCTGCATCCAATGGTGATCCCATTCTTCTGGCCACCTTTCCTGAGTAGAACTACTAGAAGTATATGAATAACTCGAATCACGTGCTCTAAAACCCGGTTTTGGTTTATCATTCTTTGTCTTATGAGATCCTGACTTTTTATGCTTTCTGTGGTGTGACGTGTGATTGCCATGCAAATGTTTTGCAGCGACACGTCCTTTAATCTTATGTAGAATTTTGTCTGGTAACTTTGTTACAGGTACACCGGGCCCGTTGCTGGTTGTCGTTACATTTTCATGACTTTTAGCAGTCCTTTCTAATGTTGAAACCTTCAGTTTATCATTTTTTACGTCACTCCTTTTCAGGTTTTGCAAATGTCTTATATCCTTTGGATGTTTTCTGGTAGTATTCTGTGATGTTGTTGAACCTTTAAATTTATCATCTTTAACATGTCTCCCTTCTTTCACATGTCGTATTTCTTTTGAATCTTCATTTTTCATGTGCCTTCCTTCTTTTATATTATCATCTTTATGTCTTCTTTCTCTTAATTTTTCATATTTTGCATGCCTTGGGTCTTTTAAATTTTCGTCTTTTATATGCTTTACTTCTTTCCATTTTTCGTTTTTTAAATGCCTTCCTAGTTTTACGTTACCATCTTTTGTATGTCTTCTTTCTTTTAATGTTTCATCTTTTGCGTGCCTTGGTACTTTTAAGTTTTCGTCTTTTATATGTCTTGCTTCTTGTAATGTTTCTTTTGACTCTTCATTTTTCATGTGTCTTCCTTCTTTTACATAATCATCTTTATGTTTTCTTTCTCTTAATTTCTCAGCTTTTACATGCCGTGCATCTTTTGATTTTTTATCTTTAACATGTCTTCCTTGTTTTTCATTATCATCCTTTATATGTCTTCCATCTTTTAATTTTTCATCTTTTACGTGTCTTTCATTCTCGTTTTGGAAATGTCTCATTTCATTTTTAGGTTTTCGGTTACCATGGTCATGTTCATTGGTTTTATCTCTATGCCGTTTTGGATGTTCAGTAGATTTTACACCTGAAAACGAAGATTCTTGTACTGCGCTAAGGCACAAAAATAAAACCGTTAGATAAAAATACCGCATTTTACTTCAACATGTCTAACATGTATCCTATCAGAAATATTTATTCAAAAGCGTAGAGCAGTTAAATGTTTATCGGTAAGTATTTCAATAAATGTTGAAGCCATTAAATATTTATGGGTACATTTATTTTATGTGAATCTAACTAAACAGCAAGAAATAACACCTTACATATTAGTAAGTAGATACATGCCAAATAAAAACAAGAAATCTTTTTAATATTTTCCGCCTTTTATTTGCCTTTATGTAGGCAGACCAGCACATGTTATCATGACAACAAAAAATATACATATATTTCACTGGTCACTATATTACACTATATTACAAGTCTTATGAGGGAAGGGAAGGGAGTATGTACGCTTGTCCCATTAAAAAAATTGGGAGTAGTAGTAGTATTTCACCATCAGTTCAGTACCAATTTTTATCTACCTATTAGCCAGAATTAAAAAAAACCCGATAAGAAGATTCTTACCTCCCCTAAAGTGGAAGAAATCATTTAATAAGTTTCCCTCAAAAAAAGTTAGACGTCCACCCTTCCGGAGACGACCTACGACGGCAAAGGTCGCAAGAAGCCAAATGTTGCAGGATGCTTCCAGCCTTCCAGCCTGGAAGTCGATGAAGGAAGTTTGTGTTTAGCAGTAGATGTGGCTGACAATTACCTATGGTACATTTTACGTGGATACGAGTGCCTAGCTTCATTGATAGACAGACAGACGGACAATTCAATTTCTGAAGTTAAAAAGTACCTAAGGATTAATATTAATAAATGCTTTGACTCTGTATATGATCATAGAAAATGCAAAAATATTTTCTAATTTGATAGGTATTTTGTAGTTTCAAATAGGTTTAAGCTATAGAGTATATTTCTTTGATAATGTGCAATAACATATCGAGAGTAAGACTTAAGCAATACTTAAAGATTAAATATTCTGACTAAAAAAATCCGTATTTTACTTGAGGTTACGCCCCGGTAAACCGTAAATGGGTCCTGCGTTGTGCTTGCCGTTGTTGTTGTGCCGGTACGTGGGTCTGTTCAAGTACCTTTTTGCCCCATCGGCTGTCGATTCTTGTTATATGGGCCACTGCCCTGGGCTAATTGAGCAACTTTTGTTCGATTGCGGATCTCCTCATTGCTGATTCGATCTAACAAAGAAAAGTAGAGACTAATCGATGTCATGTATGGTACAACTTTGTTGCGAACAAAAATAAACAATTTTTACCTAAACCTAAACCTGACTGCAGTCATATGATATCTTATATTAGGTACTTATATGTGTGTGGTCCAAACATTTTTTGTTTTGAGTCTGGTTGTCATGTGTATGTGAATTTGTATGTTTGTAAACGCATTCACGACAAAAGAGAAAATCGTAGTGTTGCACAATTATTTTTAAGTAAAAAAAACTCGTAACAAATGCCGTCATTAAAAAATGTCGTGGTGGCCCGGAGGCGGTTCAAAACCTAGCACATTGACGTTTTCCAAGTTAGTACTATCTAAGATTATTTAGATACTAGTGACATAGCTAACGGGTACCCGGGGCTCCGGCTCGACGTGCAGGAGAAGGAACGGGGTGGTTTTTAGTCAGTAAGTGTCTGACACTCCCTCCCGCCTCACCCAGGCGGGAGCAGTCATTCGATGATTTCCCCCCTTAAAAAAAATGGTTAAAGAACAGAAATCGAAGTTTATAATTTCATATTATAATAAAATCGCCAATCCGCCTTGAGCAAGTATGGTAAAAATTCTCAAACTATGTCTTTGCTTAGCGATACTGTGATGTAAACTTTCGTCAGACTAACTAAGTTAAATCTTACGTTTAATTTATTATTATCGCCAGTGTCGCTCAATACCGAACTAATGGTTACTCTCTCTGTAAGAGCCAATCTTTATTTTCGTACCTGTATGTCAAATAACTCTGCAGACTATACCTATCGTTGTAAGTGTTTTATTCCACAAAAACTACAAAATCAGTTAATTAATTTTCAAAGATGGACATTAAAAAATAGTTTCCGCATTCTATGCTACCGCCTAACGATTTAGAGCTCTTACACATGTTGCCAACAGCAGAGGTAACTGCAACCGTCGATGTGTCGGCGGCATCCGATGACGCGTCGACATCAGCCGTTGACATTTCAACTTCGAAGACCGCTACACCTGCAAGTGTCGCTATAGGTCGACTGCTGCCGTCGTCGCGTGGCACCGGGATCTCTAAAAGTGACCTGCTCCTATTACAACACATCCCTAGTAAAGCGATTGGTTCTGCTGCTCTAGTACTTTTTCATAGATAACGAGGTGTTAAATCAAAATCGCTATTCGAATGGCGGATGTTTCGAACAATTTTTTTTTGTAGTACGTAACTAGGAACCTACTGAGCATCTGGTTTTATTGCATGCTGATACTCCTATAAGGACACTAAAAAAATTAGCAGCACAAATACCGGGTCTGCTCATATCGAATTATGATTAGTGTAACATTTAGGTAGCAGCAGTCTGCGTTATACAGGGTGCCCAGTATTGTAGGTAGGTACAACATATCTACTGCGAGAGGTGGAAAATCATTATCTAGACACAGATGTTTTTTGTAACCTTTCCAAATCGAATTATTCGAAGACAATTAAGGTAGGTACCTCCATCTACTCTATCTATTCATTGATAGGCCTTATTATTTTAGAAACAAAAGAGATGGTATCTGCAAAAAGTACTTCCTTGCTTGTGTACTTTTTTTAAATTCCTTTATTCAAAATTTAAGTCATTATAAAAAAGACACGGTCAGTTCGAATCGTGGTACAAATGTGACTATGCAGGCTAACACACCTATATTAAATCTGTAAATTACAAATTGGATAATACAAATTGCTTTTTTAAGGGGGGAAAACCATCGACTGACTTCTCCCGCCTGGGTGAGGCGAGAGGGAGTGTCAGACTCTGACTGACTAAAAACCACCTCGTTCCTTCTCCTGCACTTTGAGTCGGAGCCCTGGTAACCCGTTAATTTCTCCGCGGCTCCGTATCGGCATCAGCCCTATTGGGCCCCATCCGTGGTGGTCTGATGGCTCTTTGAGGTGCGCGCGGAACGCGACGCGCCGTAAATACTCATTGTTTGGGTATTATTTTTCATAGAATCTTACCGCTTAACTTTCAACTGACAGGTGAAACAAATGTGTGGCAGTTTAAACAACAGGCGCAAAACTATTTAGTCTAATGCAAAGACGTTGATTGGTTTAATGGTGATTCATAATAATACGTCAGACTTTAAAAAAATATATAAAAAAGGTATTCCACTCGCGTAAATTGATTTAGAATGTGATTTTGTTGAATATATTTATATCTTTAAAACAAAATCGAGATTACGTAGGAACTAGCTACTGATTTACGCGAATTATAACAAAAGGAGTTGTTACAAGTACTTATAATACGACATTATAATGCTTTAATTTACAGCTACTCGCTGGCTGATGACCCGATTTGACCCTCTCATTAAGGTAAATGCTCCAGGGTACCCTGCGAAATTTAAACATTAGTCTTTAGCAATTTACAGCTCGACATCAAGTACTATGATGATAAAATATATATTTATCATCATCATCAACAGCCTATAAGTGGCCACTCCTGACCAAAGGCCTCTTCTCGCACGGAAAAGGTTTGAGTATTAATCACCACGCTTGCCCAATGCGGGTTGGCGATTTTAAACTTATAACTAGAAATAATAAAGCTCACGACGTTTAGGTACCTTCGCCCTTTGTCAGTGGTGTCTAGATAATCTCAGAAAGTACATATAACTCGGAAAAAGTCACATTGGTACTTGCCGTTGGTAGGTTTCGAACCTCCGGGCCACCTCGACGATATATAGGTATATTCGCGACAGCGAAATGAATGTGTTTAGAGTTATACTTGTTAATACCACCATCATAACTCTGAAACTTAGAGAACTTCTACTGCGTCAAACTTTACTGAAATGGTACATCATAGAACTTCGCTACATTAGCTTCAGAAAAATTAAATTTCACTGGTACCCTAGAATATTCACCTAAGACTCACTGCCAAGTTCAATAAATTAATATCTCAATCCAAAGTATGTGTACCTACCTATTAAGGTCGATTTTTGACAGAAACTCCTTAATACTAATGTCACAAATCGATCCTAAGGGCCTGTTTCACAATATCTGGGTAGCCGTTATCTACCAGATAAATTTAATTATCTACAAGATAAATTTAATTATCTACCAGAATAATTTAAATTAAGAACGTAATTTGAATGAACTATCTGTCCCATAAGCTTATCCATACTTACAAGGAAGTGGTGAAACCGGCGCCTAATCTACAGATTTTGGATAATAATATAATTTATTGAAATTAGGAGTTAAGGTGATCTGTCTGTCAGTTTGACACTATTCAACCGGCCTACCATGCTTATTTTAAGGGGGAAATTATCGAATTACTTCTCCCGCCTGAGTGGGGCTAACGCCACAGTGTCAGATTCTTACTGATTAAAAACCACCCTGTTTCTACTCCTGCCCTTCGAGCCGGAGCCCCAGCAACCCGATAAACCCTCTTATGTAAGAGGCTCATACCAAAGAGTATAAAGTGCCAAATGGCATTAGGCTCACCCTCATTACATGGAACTTATAAAATAATATCAATGTAACTGGCTCATAATAAAGCAGTAGACTCTTACGGATTGTTGGTGATATTGTGTGTTGTTTGTTGAGTGTTGGTGGGTCCCTACGGTTGAACATTCTTTTTTTGGAGAGAGAATACCATTAAGTAAATAGTTTTAATACCAACTTAGACGTTATTGAAAATAAACTACCAATTTGAATATACATAAGTGAAGCATAAGCATTTATTACTCAAAAATACATCATTCCGTACTCGACGTCGTAATCCTCCATTTTAGGCTTAGGATCCTCTAGCTTCAGTTTCTGAGCGACCGTCTCTTCCGATTCCGTATCTGCGTCTCCACCATCCACACGTCTCTCAGCTTTCATGTATACCTGCAGCTGCGGGTACTGCCGTAGTACTGCCTCCAGCTTCTCTTTATCAACCGTGCCATTTACAATGATACTTCTAAATGTATCATTAGTCATAAACTCCTCGTTAAGGTTCCTAATACGGTTAAGCTTCTCTTGTAAAGCCACATCTTTACCCTTTAGTTCTGAATGATGCGCAGTTATTACAGCGTTACGATCTAGCCGAAATTGCTCCTTCATTTTATTTATCATCTGTCGAATTCGCGATGTCCTTTTCTGTCGTATTTTAGTGGCGTTACTATATGCCTTGTTCAATATACTTTTAATTTCTTGTACTATCCTTTTAATACTCTTTATCATTTTCTTTTTCCTCTTGGCTCTGTCCAATTTACGTTGTTTCCTTTCTCGACGATTTTTTTTTTGTTCAATTTCACGTGATCCTACAATTTTGTTATAATAATCCTCATCAGAATCTGTGGAGAAACTTGTGCCGGGAGCGGAAAGGTCCAGCCCTTTATACAAGTCGTAGTTAGTCAGCTGGAGTGCACAACAAACGAACTTAGTTTTTCCACAGAAGGAGTCGCCGCGATATATTCTATACTCGGGCTCACATTGTATATCTAGCATGCAGGTACCCCACGGCATATCATGTTGTATTGGATCTCCACAAGGAACGGCCCATGGTCCTAAAAGAAAAAAAAATGTTCTCAGTTGTCAGTAACACAGAGGTTAAGTCTTTATTTATTCTGTTTAAGTAAAATAAAATACTTACTAGCCACTGCCATATTGGCCACGTCACCTCTGAATGTCGATGAATTAATTGCCTCCATTTTTTTTAAAAGCCATTGTTCGTCTCTCTCCTCCATTTCTCTGTGCAGTTCCCTTGATCTACTAGAACTTTCGCGTGAAGTGTCCTCAACGTCTTCGGTCAGACGTTGCCTTCTCAAGCTTCTAAGCCTTTTATTTTCTAACTCATTAAATATGGGATGTCCATTTAAATGCTTTCGTGAGGCGCCTCTATGATCATATTCAGCCAATTTCGAAGCAAGCAAATCCATATAGACGTTTAAGTTTTTGTCATTTTTCATATGTTTCAACTGAACATTCTCTTGTACGTTTTCGCCTTTCTCATTTTGGAAATGTCTCATAGTTTTTTGAAGACCAGGATTTGTCTTATAATCTTCATATGAAGTTTCTAAACCATTGCTTTTCACATCCGGGAATATTGCTGCGTCGATAACGCTTTGCAACAAAATCAATATCGTTAAATATAAATACCGCATTTTACTTCAACATGTCTAACATGTATCCTATCAGAAATATTTATTCAAAAGCGTAGAGCAGTTAAATGTTTATCGGTAAGTATTACAATAAATGTTGAAGCCATTAAATATTTATGAGTACATTTATTTTATGCAAGTGGTTCGATAAATTGGTACCTATTTATTTGTAACACAAATAACTCCCAGAAAGAGATAAAAATAAAGATAAAAAGTCGAAAAATGGTAACATTTACCACGCCCACACATATCACATTACGTTTAGAGCAGTGGCCATTGAGCAACATGCCACAGGTTCGATTCCCGCGTGGAACACCCTGTACGCTGTCCGTTTCTTCGATTCTGGGTGGGTTGGCCATGTGTGCCTAATAAGTTTAAATAAATACATACCTATATACGCAACTACGAATCAAAACTATTTATTTAGTGTAGTATGTAATCAACTTTATTAGTGTAACCAGCCTTATATTCATTATTACGTATTACCTATAAAATAACGCAGACGAAGTTTAGCTCATAACTAAGGTTACATTAGGTAGATACAAGGAAACCCCGTATGGAAAGTAAAATTAGCTAGAGTTAACTGCAAGCCACATAGCTTCCTCTTAAGCAGGTAGGTATAGCAGTTTAGGGAACAGAGAGTATAGTTCCCTAAAGTGGTGACCCCGACGTGATTGGAAGCAACCTTCACTTCACGGAGCAGATTAGCACTGTCATCCGTCGCCATCCCTCTCATTCATCATTTCTCCGCTGAGTGGTAATCAAGTCGCAGCCAACCAGCATCCTCGGCCTCATCAGGGACCACCATCGCCTGCAACGAAGTCGTGCAGCCTGGTTCTTCCCTACGGCCTCACCAGCGTCTAGGCACAGCACTTCTGCACACGGTTCTGAAGGACATCTCCTCCCGTCAACGCAGACGCCAGCCACTACGCACCTACCCTCGCAGCATCTCTTCCCCGACTCACCGTGGGACACTGCGAACGCATCTCTCCGACTCACTGGAGCATCGCCCTGCACCGCTCACCCGACTCACTGGGCACTCAGCGGCACAGTTCCAACTCACTGGAACTAGGGACTTTCTATACTGGTTCTGGCACCGCTCATCTCAAGCATCGACAGCCTTCTCAGCGGGATCGACCTCCGGTCTTGGGAGGGAGTGATGTGGCGACGCATGTCACATGTCAACGGATGACGTCACAAGAATCCTACATCGCACATGCAAAGTTTACAAGCGAATAAACACGGATAGAAAATCCCAACGAACAACTGTTGGGAAGAAAGCCCGCCAGGCACGATCACCTCGCCTGGTCGGAGGATCCTCCTTTTCCGATCTTAGGGAACTATACTCTCTGTTCCCTAAAGCAGCTTCGCAGGAGACAGCTACCCAGTTTCTCTTGCACCAGTGCGGGCCAAACGGAAGCCGTTCCTGATGTATACCGGGACCGCGGTACATAGAAGGGTACATTACGGCTAACCTTAGCTGTCACGCTTTTGAAAGGGGGACAATCCCCTTTTCAAAAGCGTGACAGCTAAGCAAGCTAAGCATCCAATGACTTCTCCCGCTTTAGGTGAGGCGAAAGAGAGTGTCAGACTCTTACTGACTTAAAACCATGTCATTCGGTTCCTACTCCTACTTTGAGTAGGAGCCCCGGTAACCCGTTAGGTTGTCCGCAGCTCCGGGTCAGGCATCAACCCTACTGGGCCCGATCTGTGGTGGTCTGAAGGCTCTTTGAAGCGCGTGAGGAACACTACACGCCGTACGCCCAAAGCCTGGTTCTGGTTGAGCATTAAGCTACCCTCGCCGTCCGCACACCCGCACTTACAGCGGACGGAAATCGTCGCGCGTCAGTATTGTCGTCTACGACCCTGATACAATGTGTTGAATTGGTTACAGTGGAGGAGAGACCGCGTAACAATATACACAAGACCATATAGTGACTGCATAGATAAGAGCTCTGCCTCATTGGGATGCCATGGTGACGTCACCAACGACACAGGCCTCTTGTGGCATCCGAACGTCGCAACACCAAGTTCAGTAGCCATGGTGTCTCCACAAATAACAGTCAATTTAAAAGGCGTTCGAAAAGTGTCCAAAATGCTGACCGGCGACAGGTATGGCGACTGAGGAAGGTGTGCTTTACTCGTAATTGATAACTTATTGAAGTCGGTTAAAAGGGTACCCACATTATATACGTACTATACTAAATTACAGGTACATATAAGTACGAGTGTAGCTAATAATTATTTAAATATAATTTTAAAAATTGTTTGGTTATGTGTGTTTTTATATTGTTGTGTGCATCAATGAAAAACAGAGTTTATTTTTCTTTTTAACCATTTTATACTAAATATAAAATTATAAGTGGTATAAACAATTTTATTAATTAATAACTTCAAGTACAGCCTCTGGTTTTTCTAACCATAATCTGTGGTCATGCTTTTCATTGGCGGGAAAATTTCTCTTGGTACCACAGATGTCACAAGTCCACTGAATTGTTTTTGATTTATTTTTTCTTTTTACTTTCATTGTGGCTGTTACCTTATGGATGGCAACACATCTACATTTTTTGCAAAATTGCCGTTTAATATCTGGATGTCTGAAAAAATATAAAATTTAATAAATATCATAAATAATTATGAATCACACCTAATTATATGTTTTAATATGGAATACAAGCAAGTGTTTCCCTGATTAAATAAACATAATGAGGCCACAGGTTCAACCATCTATTACATAGCCCTTATAACAAAACTCGAACAAATATGCACTCCATACTTTGTGTAAAACACAATTCTACACAATCAATGCCTTCCCCCTCCATGATTATAAGGTGTGAAGTAACACAACATAACATAACATCACGCCTTTTATCCTCAAAGGGGTAGGCAGAGGTGCACATTATACCACTGTACAATGTAACACCCACTTTTCACTATTTATGTTATGAGTCCCATGTAATAGGGGGTGAGCCTATTGCCATATACCGGGCACAGTTCCAGACTCCGTGCTACTACTGAGATTTTTTTAAAAACCCAGTAATACTTTGCCCGACCCGGGAATCGAACCCGAGACCCCTTGCTCGGCAGTCGCAATTGCGACCACTCGGCCAACGAGGTAGGTGTGAAGTAGTGTTACTTATATGTTATAAATAACAGTATTTAGAGTTATATTAAGTTCTGTAACTTATAAACTAAATATAATCTTAAATGCTAAGGGTTTGTTTGTTTGAAAGCGCTGATCTCTGAAACTATTGATCCCATTTCAATAATTATTTTTCACCTGAATAGTTAGTTGGTTATCGAGGAAGGTTATAGGTCATAAAACATTATGTTAAGATAAATTAGAGCAGGTGAAACTGTGCAGGAGTATGAAATATTTATCATCATCAACAGCCTATAAATGCCCACTGCTGAAAAAGCCTCTTCTCGCACGGAGAAGGTTTGAGCATTAATCACTATGTTTGCTCAATGCGCGTTGGCGAATAAAAACTTATAATTAGAAATTATATCCCCAGGTTTCCTCATGATGCTTTCCTTTACCGTTTCTCAGTGATGTCTAGATAATCTTAGAAAGTACATATAACTCGGAAAAAGTAACATTGGAACTTGCCAGCTGGTTTCGAATGCATGAGAAGCGTCTTAAACCTTTTTTTTTGTGTAATATTAATGAAACCATTTTTTTTACTATTTACTTACATTTTCAATACCATTTTCTTAGCCACCCCAACTATTAGGTTTCCATAATACGCTGATAAAGCTGGATTCTTGTCTGCTATGTGTTTACTGATCTGAAAATAAAATAAAGTAAATTATAGTAACAAAAACTACTATCTTATACTATACTACTATATAAAGCTGAAAAGTTTGTTTGTTTGGGTGTTTGTTTGTTTGAACATGCTAATCTACGTAACTACCACCATTTATCGAGGAAGGTTATAGGTTATAAAACATTACGCTACGGTTAATAGGAGCCAAGCAGATCGGGTGCAGCCGCGCGAAAGTAGCTAGTTAAAACTATATGGATGAAAAATTTAAGGAAAGGTTACCGCATGATTAATCTATACTTATCTGAACTAAATTGTATAAAGCTGAAGACTTTGTTTATTTGTTTGAAAGCACTAATCTTTTGTGTTGTCGCTATAGTACATTTCTCAAAGAAGTCAATAGGCTATAAAGCGTTATGTTATGACCTATAGGAGCCGAGCAGTTGGTGACACTACACAGGAGTAGCTAGTAAATTAATATTTACGAACGAAAATATTAATACACTCAAACTGGAAACTAAGTATGGCACAATATAACTGTTTCTTACCTAACTACTTTGTTTTTCTTCTTGTTATTGTAATCTGTCTGGGAGAAATTTATGATATATCGTATGATATACGATATTTGAGGTACAGGTCGAGTGACATGCCCTCTGAAGATCTGATAACTATAGTGTTATAGCCTAGGACTACAGGTATATCACCTTAGCCTAGGACTCTAAGGTGCTGACTTAAGGGTCGTATAAATTTTTTTTTAACGAAGTCTGCATACTTACTTGGTACAGATAATTCATTCGTTGAAACGAATCATTTCCATGAACCTTTTTTACTCTGTTTACATCTGCTTTCTTTTCGGGCTCCTGCGGTGCCATAGCTTCGAATATTTAAAACACAATGTGTTGAACTGGTATACAAATTCAGCCAAAAGTACACACAAAATCTATCTTAGGAAAATGAATTTATTTTCGTCCAGGTTCGAATTATTTATTGCAATAGAATTATCATTTAATTTTTATTCACTGAACCTGAACACTCGAACAGCTGAAACTAACAGACACTTTGTAAACAAAGTACGTTTAGAAATTTCACTTTGGGGTCTCAGAAATATATAATTTATTTATTAATTCAATGAAAGGTGCTTCGAACGGTTACTAATAAGTAAAAAATAAAAACAATTTACTAATTTATTGTTTTACTAATTTTACTAATTTCTCTTGTATGTTACAAGAGAAAAATTACTAGTTGTTTACTAGTTTCTGGACGGAAGTAAACGTTCCAAGTACTCGGCATTGTCGACTTTGTAAGCAAATTTTATTTGACATTAAAAAGGGACGTAATGCCTACTTAGCAAAAAGTAAAAGAGAGAGAGCGCCAAGAGCGGCCAAGTAGGTATACTTTTTATACTTCAAATCAGATTTTTGTAGATTGGACCGTTTATGTCATGTTGATTACATTTATCTGAAACCGAAAAAGTCCCGATTTTTAAATTAGGCACTCCAAAATATTAATTTATTATTTTAAAGCTTTTGACCATAAAATCTTCTGATAAGATTCAACAATTTCTTAAACAAATGAAATAGAAAATAGATTTTCTAATAAGAAAGACAACTTAAGACAGTGTCATAACAACGTCCTTTTTTGACCCTTATTTAAATAAGAAAATTCCGCTATGTTAGCAAGAAAACCTTTGTTTTTATCACGATTAATTCATAAAAAGAGATGTTCTCGATGTTATACGGCACAAACAAGCGTTGGTGAGGTCGAAATACCGTTTTCTAAAGGGTAAGTTTTAGGTTATGTTTAAAAAGGTTAAGGCCGAATTATATTTATTTCTGATAATAAAAAAACTGCAACTTATTGCTGTAAACTAAACACTGCTACAATTATCTGTTATTTATCACATGCATACAGATTAAAAACCTTACCAATAGATAATTCAACCTTATATTATCAAAACCTTTTTGGTTCCAGGACATCTTTGAATATAAAAACTGGCCAGTATGCAAGGTTTGCAGACGGTGCCTGTGTGGCTACACTGGGGAACACCGCTATACTATCTACAGTGGTATCCAAAGCCAAACAAAGTTCTTCAACATTTCTGCCGCTCGTAGTGGACTATAGACAGAAAGCTGCAGCTGCTGGACGAATACCAACCAATTTTCTTAGAAGAGAATTAGGTATAATCTACATTCTATATACTTACCTCCTAACAAACGATTTTATTCCTATAATAAATCTGGCATACTGTATACCAGACTAACCAGACGCCTTGCTGTTACATTTAAAATAATTTTATAATGTTGGAAAACTCATTACTATATTTTCCAATTAGAAATAGTTAGATTTCTATTCTAATTGGAAATCTAACTATTTCTAATAAAGAAATCTAACTATTTCTAATTGGAAAATATAGTAATAAGTTTGTCCAAACAACTTCATCGTGAGACACTGAATTATCAAAAAAATAAAGGTTTATAGGACCTATGACAGGTCAGTAGGCTGCGCGACATTGCTGTGACCGCACACGTTGCTCAAGTTTGTGACTCGAAACTAGTAGAGTTTTTCTGAGTATAGTTATGTCAGTAAACCGTTATTTTTAGATTCATTTTTTTATGGACCACTATCTCGCCTGGTGGTAAGCTATGATGCAATCTACGATGGAGCACGTACCATAAGCAACCTATTCACTCGGAAGACACCCAGGTTATATCCTTCAGGAAATACAGACTCTGGCAAAGAATTCCACTCCTTAGCAGTATGCACAACATTTTTTTTTAATATTGCCCCCACACTAGAAATTTTTTCTCATGTTGTAGACATTACACCCATACCCGATTCAACAATCTGTGGATCAAACAAAGAGTTGGTCCGTACTGGAATCAAATCTGCGACACATTGTGCGGCAGCCAGTTACTTAGCCACCGCACCAAACGAGCAATGATCTATCACACACTGTCAGTCACTTAAAACACCTCTCCCCATCTACATCTAAGGTTCATTATTGCTATAATTTATTTATTTTCAGGTCCAACGGAACGTGAAATCCTAACATCTCGGCTCATCGATCGCTCCTTGCGACCACTATTCCCACAGAATTATTTCTTTGATACTCAAATAGTATGTAACATGCTTGCGGTTGATTCTATGAACCCACCGGAGACTGTTGCCATAAACGCTGCCAGTGCAGCTTTAGCACTGTCTGATGTGCCTTGGAATGGACCGATTGGAGCTGTAAGGTATGTAATTTACGCCACGCTTTACTAAACCTTGAAGGGGTCAGCAGAAGTGCTTTATACAATGTAATATCATCTATCTTTATATACTGACCGTGCTATTGCCAAGAAATTTTCGAAAAACCGAAAAGTCCAGAGAATATTTGTGTCTGGCTTCATCATCACTTATCAAAGCTTCATCATACGGGCATCAAACCTGAGACCCCCTGGTAGTTTGACCATTGCGACGATTCAACTAACAACGAGAATAATTCTTAATTCCTTTCATTACAGAATAGGACAAATAGATAATGAAGTAATAATCAATCCAACTCGCAAGGATCTGCAGAAGTCTATATTAAACCTGGTGGTGGCTGCTACCAACAGGAACTTGGTTGTGATGATGGAGGGCAGCGCCCAGGATATACTGCAGCAGGACTTGCTGAAAGCCATCAAATTAGGTATGCAAGTAAGTCCAGTTGTAATTTTTGTTATTAAAGACGACACTCAAATATACGTTTAAACGTCGTAAAAAATAATATAACATCACGCCCTCCATCCTCGAAGCAGTAGGCAGAGGTGCACACAGAAGTAACACCCACTTTTCATTATTTATGTTATAAGTCCCATATAATAGGGGGTGAGCCTATGCTACTACAGATATTTTTTTTTAAAAACTCATTAATTCTTTACCCGTCCCGGGAATCGAACCCGAGACCCCTTACCAGGGAGTCGCACTTGCGGGCACTCGCCCAACGAGGAAGAGATAAATTAATAACATTTTATAATTCATATTTTCACTGCAAGAACCAAGCTTCAGCATGAACGGTCGGCTTGAACTGGAGTGATACCACAGTTTCACAGAAAATCGACGTGAAGCAACGCTTGCGTTTTGTTTCGCCGTATTTCCAGAGGCCCCGTCTCCTCGCCCTCACCAAAAGGCTTATAAAGCATATAAACGACAGGAAATTCTGTAAATTTCTATAATGTTGTGGATGTCCATGAGCGACACAGATTGCTTATCATCAGTGGAACTGTCTGCTCATTTGCCCTTACCCCATGTTCTGTTACTTTTTTATGGCGTAAGCCGGTATACTAGCAAACGGATCACCTGTTAGTTAGTAAGCAATCGGCGTCGCCCATGGACACGTGGAACACCAGAGGCGTTACAAGTGCGTTACCGGCCTTTTGGGGATTAGGAGTTTGAGGATCGTTGGGGATTCAGGGATTGGGGAAGGGGAGGGTAATTGGGCCTCCGGTAGCCTCACTCCCACGACGAAACACAACGCAAGTGTTGCTTCACATCGGTTTTCTGTGAGGCCGTGGTATCACTCCGGTCGAGCCGGCCCATTCGTGCTTGTCTCTCAATAAGCCTAATATTTGTCAAGCAAACATAACTTTATACCTAAAAAATTCTTTCAGGTACAAAAGAAGCCCAGCTTATAGTCCGAGGCATAGAGAAACTGCAGAAGAGTCATGGTAAAATGAAGCGGGCGTATGAGACACCGGCGCCTTTGCGCCAAGAAATAATGGACGCGGTCAGCACACTGTCTTCTATGAAGATCAGGGAGATACTCAGGTGAGCGAATAGGTGAAAACTGGCTTGTCTTGTGTAATACGAATAAGTTTGGAAAAGCAATTGATACAATACGATAGTTGACAACTAGTCAAATTCAATACTTTTATCGAAACGTCAAAAACGATACTGTTCTATGAATTTTGTACGAAATACTAGCTTATGACGTCATCATATTTACGCGTCAAATAGCACACTTATATCTGAAGAAAATGCAAGAATAAATCGAAAATTAAGTATATAAGCAAATCAATGAATGAAAGTATAACTATTTTTCAACATTTAATTGGATTGAAAAATCAAAATAATTTATTTTCGACCCAGGAAACTACCCAATTAAGATTAAAATCCTAGGCCGACTTTGTGTCGTTGTTTTAAGCCGAAGACCACGGGGTCGGTGGCCGGGTTAGGCTATATATTACCGTGGGGGCTCCGGAACAGTGCTTTTAGCCTAACGCCACTTTTGCGCTTATCTACCGAGAGAGTAGAAAACTAAAAGTATGGAGATGACACTGACAAGTGTCAAAATTTACGTCAATTCCATATTATTCGGTTTTCTACTCTACATGTAGACAAGCGCTAAATGGCATTTGGGTACAGCTGCAGGTCTATTATAGAAGACTCGTGGCCCTATAGGTGATGATGGTGGCCACAGGGGTGGGTGGTTTTAGTGAGCTAGGAATCCCACACTCCCTAGTTTTTTCTCCCCAAATCAGCTTGGCGCCTGCCGAAGGTTTCCCAAGCAAATATAAAAAAATTAAGGTTTCATCATTTTTATAACTTCTAAGCTGAAGTCGAGCATAATCTCAAAAGTTTGCAGCAATAAGCTCACCCCTTATTACATTATCTCATAAACAAATCAACATTTGAGTTTTCGAGTATTAAAGATTGTTTAGTTTTATTATATGACACAGGCTTATCCTAGTACAGGCACCTAACCATGTGAGATGTCGCGGAGAACCTAAGGGTTAACGGGGCTCCGGCTCGACGTGCAGGAGAAGGAACGGGGTGGTTTTTAGTCAGTAAGAGTCTGACACTCCCTCCTACCTCACCCAGGCGGGAGCAGTCATTCGATGATTTCTTCCCCCCCTTAAAAAAAACCATGTGGGATCTATTTTTCTTACACAAGGAATAATTTTGTGTCTGTGCCACATATCTGAATAAAGATTTATTTATTAATTTATTATATTATCCAGTTTGCGTGTACTCAATTTTCACCAACAAAAATAATTCTTTCCAGCGACTACTCCCACGACAAAATATCGCGAGACAACGCGATATCAGAACTCAGACAAACAGTTTTAAACCAACTTCGTGAGACGGAGGCCGACGTCACACAGTTGCAAGACTGTTTCAACGACAACCTTAAGAAGATATTCCGGGACATGATATTCGAGACCGATGTACGGTGTGATGGGCGGCATTTGGATGAGCTCAGGAAGATTAGTTGTCAGGTACGATCGCTGTAATTTCAAACATAGAACTTTCAAATAAGACTGATGTTTTAAATTTAAAAAAAAAAACGTTGCCCCACACTAGGATTTTCTCCTGTGTTGTGAGTGCGTTTACTAACATACAAGTTCACATACACATGACACCCAGACCCGGAACAACAATCTGTGGATCACACAATGAATTGTTCCGTGCGGGAATCGAACCCACGACACGTTTGGCGGCAGCCATTTGCCCAGCCACCGCGCTAACCGTGCAGTATGTTTTCTTATGTAATTGTTTGACGAGGTAACTCTACTAATTTTAAACCAGGGTAGGGGCTAAAGACTCATAATCTTAGTCATAGCAGCATTGCCCGATAAACGACTCAGTTAACTTCACATAACCAATTGTTAGCTCCCTACTGTGCTTGAAACTAGTCGAATGGGGCGTACCATATTTTTGCTCACCAGGAGGCGCCAGTGTGCCTATCTCATTATTCGTCCAATAGAGAATTAGATAGTGTCGCGTCATTGGACGTTCAATATTTTGACAGCTGCTGTGATTGGACAAAAAATCCCATCCTAAATTTTGCGCCATTTGGTAAGCAAAGAACGTTTTGTCAAACAGCTACATTAGTAAACAATAAAATTTAATAATCTAATATTATGATTCTACTATTCACGGGACCACAGGGTCCCGGTCTTTTGGGAGGCACACAAGGCCAATTAAATCTAAATGTAATGCACACACAAACCCGCGACTATCCCTGTATGCACTATGGAAATGCACCCAAGGACAGTCCCCGGTTACTTTAACTCGTCGAGTACCGGTTTTATAGACACAATTAAAGAACAATAGGTCGCGGTCACCGGTGACCGCTTGGTGTTTGACAGTTTAAAATAGATAATGGAAAAAAATATTATGATGATTATTATTCTTCACCAGGTATCTCTATATGAGCCCCTGCACGGTAGCGCAGTGTTCCAACGCGGGCAGACACAGGTTCTATGCACGGTCGCGTTCGACTCCCCAGAGAGCGCGCTCAAGATGGATACACTAACTATGCTTACTAGGTAAGTCATACTTTGATAACCGGAAGATAAAATGTGAATAAAATAAAAATAGTTCCAAGATTTATTTTACTTTAGAATCTTTTTATTTTTAGGGTTCCATAAAAGGAAAATACGGAGTCCTTATAGAATCCGTCGTTCTGTTATACATTGTATGCACTTTAAGCATGTGTGTGTGCCCAGAGTTTGTCTGTCATACCGTGAGACAGACAGTACTAATTCACAATCCGATCTAACCAGTCGTTTCCTCATCCAGTGACTCTCTCATTCAGTGACATTGCCAGTGACGTTTTATATATGACGAGTTAAAACATTAATTATTGATTTTAAACCATTTTTTAATAAACTTAATTATCTGCAAGTTGGACTCTTTTATTCCGAACTACCCCAACACTATAACAGTTCGTCCGTCTGTCTATCTATATTTTCGTTAGTAACGCGTAAAGAAATTAATCTAAAATAAAAAATGCCTCGTTATTATCGCAACGGCAAAATTCAATGTTTTCAACTCATTTCTAGGGTAGGGCAAAGTAATATTGTGTTTTAATCTGAAGCTTCTTAACACGGATACTAAATTCGTACCCAATATTTCATTTGCCCTCCTTTTAAAATAGAGTTGTGGGGCTTAGCGCCATATGTGTAGGGTATTTGTGTGAGGAGTAAAATCTGCACTCGTTTAAGTTCGGTATGAGACTGTTTAATAGTAAATCAAATTAATACATGCTAGGGCACAGGTGACATCATAACCACATGATCAGAATCAGAATCACATGATGGCATAGAATGGGGGCGATGACCGCCACAGAGTAATTAACAAAAATACGTGTTTTATTTATTTTCCCATTATGTTATTCCAGTGGCATAAAAGAAAAGAGTTTCTTCCTTCATTACGAGTTTCCTTCATACGCGACGGGTGAGGTGGGTCGGACTGGAGCCCCGGGGCGCCGCGAGGCAGGGCACGGAGCCCTGGCTGAGAGGGGCTTACTACCCGTCGTGCCGCATCAGCCCTATACTGTCAGGCTAACTGCTGAAGTACTCGAGTCCAATGGTAAATGGTTATGATAGAATTTTTTTAAGGGTCTTGACTTTCAGGTGAACTTTTTTTTATATTAGATGGGACTGACGTTTGACCACTATCTCGGCTGGTGGTAAGCGATGATGCGGCCTACGATGGAACACGTCGACCCATAAGCAACCTATTCACTTTCACGTTGTTGAAATTATGAAATGATAGACATTTTCACTATTCACTCTAATGATAAGTTTTTATGTTATCATCATTAACATTCGTAACTGTCCACTACTGAACTATGGGCCTCCTCTATAGATACAGGAGGAGCCGTGCCTGCCACCCGTGGCAGGTGGGTTCGACAGAAGGGTGGTCAGAAGATCGCAGTTTAAGAAATCATAATTATCAAAAAATGTACAAAATACTATTTTTGAGGGGATACATCATTCAATAACTTTTCCCGCCTTGGGTTAGGCGAGACGGAGTTACAGAATCTTATTGACTAAAAACCACCCCTTTCTTACTCCTGCTCTTCAAGCCCCGTTAGGCCTTCGTGGCTCCGTAGAGTATTTATTCCTTGACTCTGCTTTTATGACGCCTCACAGAAGACCGACGTGAAACAACGCTTGCGTTGTTTTTCGTCGCGTAAGTGAGGTTACCGGAGGCCCAATAACCCCTTCCCCCTTTCGCAATCCCTGAATCCCCAACAGTCCTCGAATTCCTAATCCCAAAGGGCCAGCACTTGTAACGCCTCTGGTGTTCCAGGTGTCCATGGGCGACGCCGATTGCTTACCATCATCCGTTGGCGCGTTTACCGGCTTATCCCATAAAAAAAAACCTGCGAGAAAGATAGAAGTGGCGACAAATTCTTTCTTTCTCATACACTTGTCATGAGTACAATAAATATAATTTCTCCGCAGGCTCAAGTTCAATGGCGTCAGTATGTGGAGGTTCCCTCGCCCTGATGGACGCTGGGGTAGCTCTGTCAGCTCCCGCGGCAGGAGTAGCGATAGGTCTGGTCTCCCGACCTGATGAACAAGGACAAATCGAGGACTACAGGATTCTTACTGATTTGTTAGTGAGTCCGTTTGTGATTTTTCTATGTAACATTTTATTAGATTTTGGAGTCTCTTAACAGATGTTCTGATTTTTAGAAATGGGATGTTTGTTTGACAAATGCTTAGACCATGTGTTTAAATGTAAAATAATGATGTCATAAGCAATGAAATAATAATAAAATGATTATTAATAATAGGTAAACCCTTGCCTAATTATACTTTTTTAATTGTTCTGTCAACCCTAGCTGTGCAAAGGCCTATCCCAAATTCTTACATTTTGATTAAACAACAACATTCGGCATTAAGTGTCGAAATGTATACCTTTGCCTACCCCTTCGGGGATAAAAAGGCGTGATGTTATGTTAACAACATTTTTCAAATAAATATAAACCATATTTCTTTAAAAAATCACTAAACAATATAACATTTTTTTTATTATAAACACAATATAAATTAAAACACTAATTTTAATGAACTTTTAAAGTAAAATCATATTTTTTCTCAGGGTATAGAAGACTACATGGGCGACATGGACTTCAAAGTGGCCGGTACTAAGAAAGGAATGACTGCGTTACAAGCTGACGTCAAAGTCCCCGGACTACCGCTCAAGATTGTCATGGAGTCTATACAGAAGGCGTGCGACGCTAAGAGCAAGATCATCGATATTATGAATCAGTGTATTGATAAACCAAGGTTGGTTTTTTCATCATCATCTATAATATAACTTTCTATAACTCTCCGACTGCTGAGCAAAACCTCTTCTCACACGGAGATGATTGGAGTACTCTACACGGATTTTTTTTTATGGGATAAACCGGTAAACGACCCTACGGATCACCTGATGGTAAACTACTGACGTCGCCCATGGACACCTGGAACACCAGAGGCGTTACAAGTGCGTTACCGATCTTTTGGGATTAAGCATTTGAGGATTGTTGGGGATTCAGGGATTGGGGAAAGGGGGGAGGGTAATTGGGCATTGGCAATGGTATTACGGAGACTGCCTCATTGGCCGAGTGGTCGCAAGTGCGACTACCAAACAAGGGGTCTCGGGTTCGATTCCCGGAAAGGGTAAAGTATTAGTTTTAAAAAACAATCTCAGTGGTCGCACGGATCCTGGAATTGTGCCCGGTATATGGCAATAGGCTCACCCCCTATTACATGGGACTCATAACATAAATAGTGAAAAGTGGGTGTTACATTGTACAGTGGCATTAAGTGTCGCAATGTGCCCTGCCTACCCCATCGGGCCTTCGGGGATAAAAAGGCGTGATGTTATGATATCTTATGATTTGAGTATTAATCACCACGCTTGCTCAATGCGGATTAGTGATTTCAAACTTATAATTAGATATTCTAAGCTCTTTTTATCACCGGTAGTCACATAATCATATAACATGAAAAATGTCACATTGGTACTTGCCAGGTTTCGAACCCGCACCAGAGCGTGCACGTGCAACACATACACGAGAAGCGAGCGCATTAACCTCAGAAATCAAGAGTAATAATAATTATATAATTCCTAGTTTGATATTATAGCTACATATTTATTTATGTATTTCAGACAAGGGCACAAAGATAACATGCCGGTTATCGAAGAGATGGAGGTGGAAGTCCACAAGAGACCAAAGTTGCTCGGCATGGGAGGAGCCAACTTGAAAAAACTATATCTTGAAACTGGTGTACAGGTCAGTTCGAATGTGAACCTTATTATTTATGTTGTAAGGTTGAACTTAAAGGGAAGCAGAATAGTTACGAGTTAATTTGAATGTAAACCTTAATCTTTGTGTCGTTACGGGATAAAGCGGTACACGAGCAGACGAGGCACCTAATGGTAAGCAATCGGCGTCGCCCATGGACACCTGGAACACCAGAGGCGTTACAAGTGCGTTACCAGTCTTTTGGGGGTTAGGAATTTGAAGTTTCTTAAGAATTCAGGGCTTAGGGAGGGTGGAAGGGGGGTAATTGGGCCTCCGATTACCTCACTCACATGACGGAACACAACTCAAGTGTTGTCTCACGTCAGTTTTCTGTGAGGCCGTGGTATCACTCCGGTCGAGCCGGTCCATTCGTGCCGAAGCATGGCTCTCGCGAACTTAGATTAAATATCAAATGCCTTTTGAATAGTAACATTATAATAGCAAAGAATTAAAATTGATAGGTGTTACAAGGAATTTACACAGATTTAATCCTTATTCCTCAGTAACAAAGTCTAAAATAAAAATTCCCAGGTAACACCAATAGACGACATAAAATACAGTATCTTCGCGCCATCACAAGCGGCGATGGACGAGGCACACAGTCGCATACAAGGCTGGCTGACTTCAGAAAAAACTCCTGAACTGGAGTTTGGAGCTATATACAAGGCGAGGGTCGTGGAGGTGAAGGATATAGGAGTACTGGTCACTCTCTACTCCGGCATGACGCCCGCCCTTGTACATAATACGCAACTTGATCATAGGAAGGTAAGAAAATTAATTTTCTAAAAGAGATATAGTGTCTGTTGAGCAAGAAATATCACCAACCTCTTCTAAAATTTAAAGAACCCTTAAACTAAGATAGGTGACACTTAACGGCATTTTCGATTTCATCATCCTTCAAGGGATGCCTAACAATACAAGTAAGGGGTTACTTATTAAGTTATTCGGCATATTCACCCTCGCGATGCAACAGTAGCCGCGTCGCGTGTCGCTCAAAGCTGCTCGTGAATATGAGCCTCTGGCATGGCTTGAAACCAGTCGGGTTCCTCACCTATGCGGGGATAAAATCCGTGCTGTTATGTTATGTTTAAAACTATCTTCTCTTCCCCAGATAATGCACCCTTCAGTGCTGGGCTTAGATGTGGGCTCTGAAATACAAGTGAAATACTTCGGACGCGACCCAGTCTCCGGTCAGGTGAGACTGTCCAAGAAGGTCCTTAGCTCCCCGCCACCAGGCGTTGTCAAAAAACTAGATAAAGTCTAAATAAAAACTGTGATATTTATTAGGTCATTATTATTGTTAAAATTGTATTTGTGTGTGATGTAATATGAGGTTGAATGCTGAGATAAAATGATGACAGTTATTAAGCTTATGTTAATTAAAATGTACGGTTGCTAACAGGTCAACTTGGCCTTTCCTGACAAATTTGTTTGTTACATTTTTTTAATAATAATATTGAATTGTATTTCTCCACGGACTTATCGTGCCGTTGTCATATTACAAGTACATTGTTTTCATGGTCAAATAATTGTTATAAAGATCTTACATGCTACGCTAACCACTACTGTTTGTTACATTTGCAACTTTGTGGTATTGATATAAATCGCGATCGCGAAATACCGCGGTGAGTGTGAGAATTGCACAACTTGATTCCCCTTAGTCCTTTCCATCATCGTACCACAAGACAATCGGCGAAGCGTCACCGATTGATGATAGATGTCTCACCCACACGCACGAAGCGCTTCGCTTCAAGCTTCCTTGTGCGTACTGCTAAGGAGTAGAATTCTTTGCCAAAGTCTGTGTTTCCTGAAGGGTATAATCTGGGAGTCTTCAAGGCCCGAGTCAGTTTGCTTATGGGCAGACGTGCTCCATCGTAGGCCGTATCATCGCTTGGCCATACGTCGGCGTCGGCCCATCAGATAAAAAAGAAATATATATACAGTCAAAACCGTTTATAACGACATCGAAGGGACCGATTAATTATGATCGTTATAACCAATAGTCGCTATAACCAATATCTTTATGCTTTATAAGACAATAGACTGGACCTCAAAATTTCGTCGTTGTACCCGATTCGTCGTTATAAACGATGTCGTTGTAAGCGGTTTTGACTGTATATATCGTAAATCAATGAATAATAATTACTTTTTGGCGTCAATTGATCTGCTGGCGACTTTACATACCGCAATAAAAATCTTTGTTGACATTAGTTTGTATTTTCGTGAATAATTTTGTATAAAAAGAATGAAACTATAAAAATGTGCACTAATCAGGTTCAAAATAAGTTTTGTTTATTAAAAAAAAAAGAAAAATGGTACTGTAACTTCATGAATTTGTATTCATGTAATTATGGTTGTTAAATTGTGCCTACATTGATAATTTCATCGACTGTATTAAAACGTATCAAGATTTTTTGACAAAAACAGTACATAGTACATGTTATACAGTATTCACAATTACTTTCCTACAAAATGTTTGGTTGTAAATTGTATGTCAGGTCACTTATATGCATAAGTTAGTGTGATTATTATGTTGACTGCCAAAAATTGTACATAAGTAGAAATAAATTCGTAATTCCAAATTATATTGTTTATTATTATATACTTTATAATCCAGTCCACCCCTCCCTTAAAGCACTTGTAACTGGTGCGCCCCTAAACCCCCCTAAACACTTAAGCGCCTCTAAACCACTGGTGTTGTTGGCAAAAATCAACCATCAATGGCCGGTGTCGTTGATTTCTTGATTCATCAAGTGATCCGTTTGCTGCCCTATATATGTGTGTATGACACACAACAGATACAAAAACCCTCACATTTCAGTTTTCTAAAATTTCATCAAAAATGTGATTGTTACAAAAATACGTCATTTTTGTTCTTCAGGAGATTTTTGTGTTACAAAAATACATAAATAAAACACAACTTGATAATTTCTTTAATTGTATATTGAAAGAAATAATCTGTACAATCTATGAAAATATTGTATCACAAAAGGACGTTTCATCGAAGGCACTACACGAGCCGGGCCAGCGGTGCGCATGCGCAATACAAACGTACTTACAGGCTCACCAGCCCACACTTACACAACTACAACAAAGTGTCAAAAAATAAAGGAATAACAATACTTCTTACACGATAAACGATTAAATACGTAAAAAATATCGATACAAAAACATAAACGTAATTAACATGTCAAGTTTCACATTTTCTCTTTAATACTTGCAGTCTTTGATTTCGTTGTGACTACCAGCATTAAATTAACATTAAATAATTATTACACATCTTCAAACTATTTACAAATATTCGATGAAAATATAAATATTGTAATTCGATTAGGAATGCTCTGCGCAGAGCGAGAATTATAAGAAAATACCTAACACCGTGCATTCGATAAAGGTGGCAACAGGCCATCGGTACGTGGGTTCAAGGGTCGCAGTTCACTACCGCGGTCACACAGGCAAGACGACATAGATTATAAAGCGACATACTGACAAATAACTGCATGGAAATCAACCATTCAAATGGCAGGTAAAAAAATAATATTTTTCAATTTCTTTGCAATTATTTCTCTGTGTCCCTCTCTCTACATCGGACTTATCAAGAACACTATTTAAACACAAACAAAAACATTAATAAACGTTCTATTTGGCGACAACACTAATTATATATCTAGTCTAACATCGCCTAAATCTAAATTACGTACAAAATGTTAGTATTAAAAAAAATGGTTTACATTTCCTTACGTTATAAATAAAACTAAGAATTACCGAGTGAACTGCAACACTGTGGGATTCGTCGAAAACTATTCGTTTTACTGACGAAATATTTTAAAATAATATGGATAAATGAATAATAACTTCAAACACGGTATTTGAGATCAGTCTGACTAAAGCCCGGTTGCCACCAGTTTAAGGCGTGTGCAGACGTAAGCCACAATTTATTAGTCAAAAAATCTTATTATAAGGTCTTCGTTTATTATGCAAAAATACCAAGTACTATCATGAAATGGCAATAATTTAAGACTTGGCTCTTCAGGTACGCGTTTGTAACTTGCGTAGCAATATCTCTCATTATAATTTTCTATTTCTATACATTTAAACAAACGTAGTACATAAAGGATTTAAATAAAAGTCTTATACTTTCTTGCTAAGAATACTGACCTAGCGTAAATAACTGTACAGACAAATTAAATTATTAATAAATATAAACGCTGTATCTGCAAGTTATTACGCTATAAAATAATTTAAATCACAACAATTTTAAATAGCTGCTTTTCAGTTCGTTGTATAAATTAATTATATTCACTCTGTGTATTCAAATGTATAGAAATTCTCCAAAACTCATCATCAGGCTTACCATTTAGAGAGGCAATCAATGTTAGTTTTTAAATCAATGGCAAGATATTATACTCGAATGTTTTAGTATCAAATTAGGGCGATTTAAGCGACAAATTGTCTATAAATACGTCTAAAATGTCGCAAAAACCGTTCTATAGCCTCATTGTGCCACAAGATGTACACAAAAAATTATCGTTTCTTGTCATTATCGAAATGCAATGAAAATGAGTATTTTCAATTTTCGAGGTTAGATTGTTATTCAATAATTTAATTGAAAAAATCTCGAACAAATCGGATGGCGTTCGAAGAAACCAACAAATACGCTTTAATATAACAATTGTATAATCTATCTCAACTGGGATTTTATTGTGATTACATCACTCCCAAATAATCAAACATTTCTGTATAATCGACTCTATAATCAAGGCACTAAGGCACGAATTTCGATTCCTTATAAAATTGGACATGATCAACCCTCTTACTCAGTCATATTTCATCAAAACCAACAATATACATATCTTTATAACAAATCGTATAAAAATCCCCCATATTACAAATTCCCTGTTAGCCTTTATTTTTAAAGTAAGAGGGTGTATAATTGCTTAACTCACTGGCTGAGTCCGAAAATCTTAAGGGCGTTGAATGCGGTGGCTAAGGCGACGTCTTCTGGCTTTTGTCCTAAGAAGCCGGCAATGAGTTCGACGATAGC
The DNA here is from genome assembly GCA_902850265.1 of Spodoptera littoralis. Lineage (NCBI taxonomy): Eukaryota > Metazoa > Arthropoda > Insecta > Lepidoptera > Noctuidae > Spodoptera > Spodoptera littoralis. Next base: position 12,168,739 of record LR824547.2, read on the forward strand.
TGGCAGGGCGCAAGGCTCATTCCTTTGAAACGTGCAGTAACGGTTCACGAAGTTCATCGATCTAGAAATAAAACAGGTAAGTATTAAATTTGGTGAAACTATTCGGATGTTTTATTACACTTGTTATGTACTATCGACACATAATAATAAATATGTACCTATTTGTTTGTTTCGTACAGATATATGAATTAAAAATAATTAAAAAGAGAAAGAAACAAAAAGAAGTATGAACTTAGCAAGTAATAACTATGGTTTCTGGTTTGCCAAGCAGTAAAGTTTTTAACCTAGCAAAGGACGGCAACTGATATTGCGAATTTCTATGGGCGGCACTGATTCCTTACCATCCGGGGGCGTACTCTTGAATCCAATTCCGATCGATCGACATTGCTATCGTAAAATTTCGTACTCTTGAGTTGTAACACTAGCGCCCATTGCATCCGTATTGCGTGGATATTGAATGAACTAAATGGTATTGAGTTTAGCTTTATATTCCGTACTCTGAATGCTATTTGAATAGCTTCGACAGGGGTTGTATAGTTTTGACATTGAATAATTATTGAGTTTTTATGGGTTGAAATTGCATTGACATTGAGATTGGTTTCAAGAGTAAGCACCCTGGTCTGCTCGTTTGCCCCCTGTATCCCATAAAATATCTATAAAAGACAGCCTCTATAAAAGCCTCCTCTTTCTTTTCTTTCCTATATATATATATATATTGATGTAGGTACACTAGACAACCCGTAATTTATAAGTAGCACGTTGCTTGATAACACATTGTTTTGTTAGTCTCTGTTATCAAACAGCACGTAATTCGGATGTTGACTATCATTATCTTATCACAATCATAACACGTCCTAATATTGTGTCTAGCAATCGATATATCCTACCTAGCGTACAATAGGTAGTATTATTTAGATTTAGATAAACTTTATAGTGTATGTTTTTGGAGTTTGAAATTTGTTTCATGCTCAAAATGTGTTCTATGTAATTGCAAAACATAGAGCGTATAGATTCCAAAATTGTCTATAATAGTTTTTCTCTATAATTATATAATTATCTATACTAATATTATAAAGAGGAAAGATTTGTATTTTTGTATGTTTGTAATGAATAAACTCAAAAACTACTGAACCGATTGCAATAATTTTTTCACCATTCGAAAGCTGCATTATTCAGAAGTAACATAGGCTATATAATATCACGCTAGGTCCTATAGTTGTGGAGCAGTAACCAAAAATGTTTTAAAAACGGGGGAAAAGTATCGTTTCTGAGGCCTTCCGTGGCGTGCGCTGAGCATATAGTTAAAGTTATACAAAAATGTTCTATAGATGAGTTGTTTATCTTAACATTATTTTTAAAAAAGTCCGCGAGAGCATATGTCTACCTTTTATAGTTTACCCATAACAATCGTTTTAATGAAAGGTTCAATCCTTATAAAAGTTTGCTCGAGATAACTTTTGAATCGTTCAATCGGTTACCTTAAGACGCGACATCGACAACGGAGGGCAGGTCGCTAAAAAAAAACTGAGAATAAATATAAATAAAATGTAAAACTATGTAAAAAATCTTAAGTCCCCCCGTGCGAAGCCGGGACGGGCCGCTAGTACTCTATAATTAAAATATAATGGAATGTGGAATCTCACTCTGAGGATTGTGGGAGATTCGGGGAATGGGGAGACTGGGGAGGGGGGTAATTGGGTAACCTCACTCACACGACGAAACACAACACAAGCGTCGTTTCACGTCGGTTATCTATGAGGTCGTGGTATCACCCCGGTCGAGCCGGCCCATTCGTGCCGAAGCATGGCTCCCCCACACTTAAAAGTGTCTTTAGTAAGTTTGGAAATGTAGTTAATAGGTTCTTACTGTTGTAGAAAGGTTCATAACACCGAAGTTACGGTTAAAGCTAAACATATATCGGCAGAGGAGGTATAAGGAGGTAGGAGTTGAAACGGGGTGGTTTTTAGTCAGTAAGAATCTGATGATTGATAAAAGATTGATGACTGTTAATGAAGCGAAAGAGGTATGTAAGAATCGCAGTAATTGGAGTTCCTTAGTCTCTGCCTACCCCCATGGGAGACAGGCGTGAAGTTATGTATGTATGTAGAATCTGACACGCCCTCACATCTCATCCAAAGTCATTTGATGATTATCCGTTCATCCAAAAGACGGTTAAAAAGACAAGTAAAGAAAAGTATGTGCATTACAAGCACGCTACTACTTCGGAAAATGAAAGTATAGTGTCAACTTGTTAACTATAACTATAAAAAATAACAAAAGAAACATAGAGTAACATCCTTAAATAGCTTACAATAGTGTGAATGTAACATAATATGGATGACATAAGATCCGACAATATAACAATCTAACAAAGAAATTCGCATAACATTCTGTATTGTGATTGTCAAGGACAGATTCCAGAGTCACCTACTGACACCTTTTTTTTAATTATTTTTGTATCATCATGTAAAACTGGTGTAATATACATGTTTCCTTGGTCGACTGGACACAAGCACGGTTAGTCAAAATAATATCCTGAATTCATCGCTAGATGATGACTGCCTCGTTGGCCGAGTGCTCGCAATTGCGACTGCCGGGTAAGGGGTCTCGGGTTCGATTCCCGGGTCGGGCAAAGTATTACTGGGTTTTTAAAAAAAAATCTCAGTAGTAGCACGGAGTCTGGAACTGGCAATAGGCTCACCCCCTATTACATGGGACTCATAACATAAATAGTGAAAAGTGGGTGTTACATTGTACAGTGGTATAATGTGCACCTCTGCCTACCCCTTCGAGGATAAAAAAGGCGTGATGTTATGTTATGTCATCGCTAGATTATTCATTGTTTTCATTACAATGAGACGTTCTCACTTATAATACCAATGTGGGTGCTTACTCTTGAAACCCAACTCAATGTCAATGCAATTTCATTTCAATAAAATCACAACAATTATTCTTTGTCAAAACTATACAACCCCTATCGTAGCTGTTAAAATAGCATTCAGAGTACGGAATATAAAGCTAAACTCAATACCATTTAGTTCGTTAAATATCCCCGCAATACGGATGCAATGGGCGCTAGTGTGGAAACTCAAGAATACAAAATTTCACAATACCATAACGATCGATCGGAATTGGATTCAAGAGTAAGCCCCCTGGAAGTATTTGGGGAGATCTATGTTCAGCTGTGTACATTCTAAAACTAATATAATGACGATAATTTGAGCAGTAGTAACAGATAACCATGATAAAATCAATTAGAAATCTACACTGATCATGACAAGGTGTGAAAATTAAAAATATAATTAGTCCGTAAGGTGGGTACCTAATGAAAAAATATTAAACACGTACTTTTTGTCGTATACCAAAACAATACTTAGATAAAACGAATAAAGTTTAGGGTAAAGTTTTACGTCATTTCTACGTATAAAACCTACATCTAGGCATCTACCCTATTTAAGCAGTAGTAACAGATAACCATGATAAAATAAATTAGAAATCTACACTACAATTATAATATGTTTCTTACCTCTCAGTCAGAGAATCCTTGACATGCAGCGGTAGCTTCGAAGCCCTCATATTCGGGTACATGAACGGCGAATCAGTTTCCACCAGCAGTTTGTCAAGAGGCAACAATCTTTCCGAGAGCAACCTTCTAATTCCACCATCTGACTTATCCTTACATATATACCCGGTGATACCTAAGTAAAACCCTTTCTCTATGTATTTAAGTCCTTGTTCCACTGATCCTGTGAAGGAGTGGATCACAACTGCTGGTAGACGGGATCCGAATTCATCGAGGATCTTTATTAAATCGTCTTGAGCTTCTTTCTCGTGGACGAATAGTGGCTTCCTTAGCTCGCATGCCATTTCAACCTGTAACAAGGAAAATTGGTGTAAGTATAAGAAGGGTATAAACCTGGGTGTCTCCAAGGTCCGAGTGAATAGGTTGCTTATGGGACGACGTGCTCCATCGTAGACCGCATCATCGCTTACCACTAGGCGAGATAGTAGTCAAACGTCGGCCCATCAAATATATAGAAAAAACGTTGATTTAAAATGATGGTAGGTCAAAATCATCGACATACTAATAATGGACATGCCGTACCCGTATAATCTGCAGTAAGTTTTTGGTTTGAAAAGAGTGAGAGAGATGACCTATGCTTTCGGCCTAGCGTTATCTCTTTCTCGCTCATAACGTCCTACGGTACTATTTTGAGAGAGATAAAGATAGACCAACACTTCGTTTTCTCTCTTTCTTTCGGAGTGCCACAATTCTCATCTTTAAGGCATGTCCATTAGTATATGTTGATGGTCAAAATACAGGCAGAAGTATCCATAGAATTATACTGCGTCCATTTGCATGGGCTTGGGTCCAGACTTGGAGATAAGATTTGTAGCATAAAATTATATGTACGATACTTGCACTTGTATACTTATTGATATTAGCACGATATCAATAAGTTTTCTTCAGTAAAATATTTCCACTATTACTCCAATAGGGGATTTTGTACCTAGTCAATGTTGAGTCAATGTGAATTTTGTACCTTGTTTTCTTCATTTTCATTCATTCATTCAACTTTTTCCCGAAACAATCACAATAAGACGTAAATATGATTGATGATCCATATTAAGGAAAAATTACAAAGTGATGTCAGAACAAAACAAGATGATTCAACTACTTATCACGGTGCAAAACGAAATATTTGCCGACGCGTCTTACTAAGAATGTGTCCTCGTGTAATTGGCAGAATTCATATTAGTGTATTACTAAATTGTGATTTATTAATTAAACTGATGAATTTGAAAATCTATAAAATACAAGCACAATTTTAAATTGAGTGTCAATTCTGAGAATTACGGAATCGAAATTGCCCATCCCAAATTCAGTTTACGCAAAGCGAAGTGATATCACGTTGATTTCATCTCTGGATAACCGCTATCTACCAGATATCATTATCTGCCAGTTTAATATCTTCTTGGAGTCCTTGAAAACGTGGTTTGTAACTAACAATACTAAGATACATAGGTTTGTTTGCCGTGTAAAGCCGTTAAAGGAAAATACATTTGTCACAAGCTCTACTCTTCTCGAGAGCCGTAACAGTCAACTAACCTGTTGAAAATTGTTGATTATAATCCCCTAAATTAGTTCATACAAAAGTAGTCTCTAAACATTGGAAATAAGGTCTATAATGTAGTATAATGTTGTGGAGAGCGGTCACCGGTGACCACTTGGGGATATACGGGCTAAGAGACTAGACTTTCAACAGAGACCGGGCAGCAGCGAGCTCTGATGAACCTGAATCTTTTGAACTGATCTCCAATTTATTTATTTATTTATTTATTTTTTAACAGTCACAACGGCATAAAAATCCAATAACAGTAACTGATACAACAATAAAACACAAACAAAAGAAAAGTAAAACTTAGTTAAAACAAGGAATTAACCAATTAAATTAAATTAATCCAATTAACCCGCCAAGCGTGAGCATTATGGCAAACACCCTTTATACTCCGTGAAATCCATTTCGTTTTCGTCCCGCAGCAAAACAACTAGCCACAAGGAGTACTTTCGATGTATAAAATAAAAACTAAAAAATAATGACGTAATTTTCTTTTTAGTTAAAAAAAATTCATTGATTTTCGCATATGAGACACTAGATGTAAATTTTTAGGCACTATTCGCATCACACGTGTGACCAGAAATACCTTTTCGAGAATTACACGGTGTGAAGTTTTGATTATGTACTACTAAGAGTTTGTATGCACTTTCGAAGTCATGGTTCATCACTTATTTCTTTACTAGCTACTTCCGCGCGGTTTCACACGCTCTGCTCAGCTCCTATTGGTCGTAGCGTGAGTTTTATAGCCTATAGCCATCCTCGATAAATGCGCTATCCAACACAAAAAGAATTATTCAAATCAGACTTATAGTTACGGAGATTAGCGCGTTCAAACAAACAAACAAAAAACAAACTCTTCCGCTTTATATAATAGTATAAGATAAGATTTCTTTGTAAAACTATTACCGAGACAGACCCATTTTACTGCGGGACGAAAATGAAAGACTTCAAGGTGTATTGAAGCCTATCTATAATCCAGGGGTGGTCTGTCAATGATACCGAAGCATTCCTCGCACATATTTCACTATCTTTCGACTTTTTAATACGATTAATTTCTTAGCGATCGGGATCAGTGTTGAACTCGACAGCATCTGGTCCGATCTAAATATAAACCGACATTAGTTTGTCAGTCCTTTGATCAAACGGAAGATCGCGAGATATTTCCGACTTGAAACGACTTAGATAAAATACTATCGTTATTTGGAATCAGTTTTTTATTATTTGTTAAATTTTGTATGTCTTATGAGATGAGTAGATTGATGATTAGTAGTTAGTGGTGGTAAAACTTCCTATGTTTCTATACTTAATTTTGTCATTTATAGCTATTAATGGACCTACGTCCATATGTTATAATCTTAGCCAGTGAAGTTCTGTAGTTTCTGCCCATAATACACTTAGTGCAAAAACCCAATGATTTTAGGTATGTATCTATAGGCCATAGTTGTCTGAAAATAAAGTTTAAATAAATAAATAAATTTAGACATGATAGAACAACTTTTACATCATTGAGGTAGATTTTTGCCAACTTGCAATTTGTTAGACATTACCACCGAAGCAAGGACATCAGTTTTCAAATCCCGAATCAAAAGAATTTATTAACCTTTCAACAAAATCCTAAGGTCCCTTTTCACCAACGAAACTGATCACGATTACACCTAACAAAACGGATTTAAAGCGTCTAATCGAATTTAAAGCATTTAAACGAAGTTACAGCTTCATTTTACATTTCACCGCTACAAACAGAAACTAGTTTACACGGAACTCAGTACAGAAAACACAGAACACAGAACTTAGGTTACTTTAAACTTAGGTTACGTGTAACTGAGTTTTTACAGAGCTTGGTGAAAAGGGACCTTAATCTAAACTTTAAACTAGTTTAAACACGCCAAGAACCGTCACACCCAAAGAAAACATAACAGTCAGAACAAACGATATAAAACAGAAAATGTAACATGTAAGAAAATTAAACACCCATCATAAATAGAAATACACGGGGAAACTTCCGACTGACCGCTTCAGTAGTCACGAACGTTAAAACCGTATGTTTGGTAAACATAGTATGTTATCATTACATTATGAATCATTGTAATATTGTTAACACGTGCTTACTGCTTATCTAAGTAAAAGTAGGTATGTATAATAATATTGTTACAGGTCAATTTCTTTTTTTTTATTCTCCTTTCTTTTTTTAGTTTTAGGGGGTTTTTGTCCATATGTATTTTTTAAGGGGGGAAAATCATCGAACGACTACACCCGCCTGGGTGAGGCGGGAGGGAGTGTCAAACTCTTACTGACTAAAAACCACCCCGTTCCTTCTCCTGCACTTCGAGCCGGAGCCCCGGTAACCCGTTAGGTTCTCTGCGACTTGTCCATATGGATAAGTCAACCCCATCGTACCTTATCTAATTAAATATACTCTATGTAAATGAAAGGCCGAGTGGGGATGAATAGGGCACAGCCGCAAGTGGGGATGGATAGCCCACACGCTCCGAAGGGGTCCTGACCACATACCCAAGCGAGCCTTGGATTGGAATCTTCAAGGGAAAAGAAAGCGTGGCCATCCTCGGCAAACCTGGCGTCGCACCGTACTGGCAGAAGCGACGAGCATCGGTATGACGTAAAGTTAGGTGAAGCGTGAAACTCAACACAGATCGTGATGGAGAATTTCAGTAGACGCCCACTGCCCCATCTAGGGGACACAGGATATTAAGTCAAGTAAGTCATGTAAATGAAAGGGAATCATTAACAAAGTCTAGATATATTTTAGGATTTACTAAGGCCGATGTCTGATTAAACAAGATGTATTTATTAATTTTTAAACTTCAATCATTCATATTGAAATGATGAGTAGATTTTTTTGACTGTGTCGTTGGTCGAATGGTCGCAAGTGCGGTCAGTGCGGTTGCCGGGCATACAGATAGATAAATAAGAAGATAAGAGAAATTCATTGTTTAAAAAAATAGGGACGAGGACGGGGTATGCAAATAAAAATCTGATTTATAAACTCGGTTAAATAAATAGTTTTGGTCGAAACAAGAACATCTAGATATCATAAACATAACATCACGCCTTTTATTTCCGAAGGGGTAGGCAGAGGTGTAAATTACGGCATTTTATGCCACTACAATGTAGGTAACACCCACTTTTCACTATTATTTTATGTTATGAGTCCCATGTAATAGGGGGTGAATTGCCATATACCGGGCACAATTTCAAACTCCGTGCTATTACTGAGAATGTATAGTACTTTGCCCAACCCGGGAATCAAACCCGAGACCCCTCTCGGCCAACGCAGTACGCAGTCAATTTTCTCTCTTCCGTATGTGATGATATCTACTTAATTTGCAATTCACACAATTTACAACGCAGACGAAGTCACGACGCGAGCATAGCGAATAACAATAAATTAAATTCCTACACAGTTCACTTTCTAAGAAATACTATTATCGTTCATTGATACTTGATAATTAGACCGTGAATTATGGTCGTTTGTTATTTTCTCTGTTTTTACGTAAGATGACATGGGTCGGCACAATATGTGGGTAATTTAACTGACTGCAGTAAAGTGAGGTTCTACATTTAACTTTATGTAATTAACTAAAAATCGCGAGTTACTCACGTGAATATACTAAAAAGCTCTACTAGTTTACTAGTACTGCGCGACATCGCCGCGACTGCGCACGCTGCTCGTAAGGAAGAACCCTTCTATGGTTCGAAACTAGTAGAGCTTTTCTCAGTGTATTCACGTGAGTCATCCGAGTTTTTTTTTTATTTTGTAAAAAGGGCCAAAGGAGCAAATGGATTAACATCAGATGAGTTGAAAATATTGTAGGCCTTTAAGTGACTTATTTAAAAAATAAGCCACATATCGGAATTTAATAATAAAATATCGTCACCTCTACGGCAAACTTACGAATCTGCAGTTTTTATGAATTTGACATTTCTATTAAAAACTACACCTTATGTTGTCCTACACATGGTGTAAAATTTTCAAATTTCTATCTCTAACAGTTACAGAAAAGTTATAATGCGAATCTAACTTTTTTGTTGTTATACCCATATTAAACTTACGAATCCGATATCAGTTGTTTTGGCGTAGTTGAAAACATGAAGTCCAAAACAAATGCACCACGGTCAATCTACGAATCTGTCATATTCGTGAGTTGAGATCATAGCAAACTTTTATGAATTGATCTAGCGACTCACAGCAAACATACGAATATGTCAGATTCGTAAGTTTACATTGGTAGAATATATTCTTTAAGAGACTCAGTAACCCATAGCAAACTTACGAATCGAGCAGTTTCGTTAATTTACATTGGTACCTTGTTTGACAAAGAGGGTCAAATATCCCATAGTAAACTTCTGAATCAGGTATTTTCGTAAGTCCGCGTTGGGAGTTTTTTTTTAAGTTTCTATAATGTCCCATAACAAACTTACGAATTGGGCATTTTCGTAAATTTACATTGGTAGTGTGATTAAGAAAAAAAATTTTTTATAGAAGCTTCATATAAGGTTTTAAGTAATACTAAATACAAGGAAATATTAATATCACAACATAGCAAACATAATAAAAAAATAACGATATTAGTTCAAAGTTATGCGTAATCGGGAACGCAACTGCCGAACGTTGTATTGGTGAAAGCGAGACAGTATTTTATTATTGTCATTAAATTCAAAAGTATCGGGCAACGGTCAATAGTGTAACAAACGTCAGAGAAGACGTAGGTGTCGTCGTTTTTTGTTTGCTGCTATCCTTATTTCATTTGTAACAAGTGTTCTGTGTTTTAATTTAGTAATTTATGAAGAGGTATGTATCATTAATAACAGAATAAAAAATGGAAGCTAATGATAAAGTGAGTATTAAACGATTCAATTGTTAATTGTTAAATATTATTATATTTGCAATAACATAACTATTTATGGTCATAATTTTATCGGAAGACGATTTTAACGAATAATTATTATTTATTTTTACAGATTTTATCATTAGAACAGTTGCTGGATAAAAAAATAAATTAATGAATATCAAAAAAATTATCCTTCAAGGACAACTGGCTCATGTTGACTCAAGAAGTACGTTGGAATTTCTTATAATATTTCATAGGTATCTTAGGGCGTTTTAACTATTTGTGTCTTAATTTGATAGTTTCATTATACAGTGTCTATGCGGTCGACGAGTGAACATTGCAAATGCTCCGCGAGGGGATACAACGCGCTTCGTGACAGGTATTGGTTCGGGTTAGGTACTTATTGCGATATGAATCGTATAATATTCTGCATGTAGGTGGGTGTTGGAAATGTTTTGTGTGCTTTGCTTTGTAAACGGGCATGATTTTAGTTTATAGCGGGACTATCACAAATATGTATTAACATAACATAACATAACATCACGCCTTTTATCCTCGAAGGGGTAGGCAGAGGTGCACATTATACCACTGTACAATGTAACACCCACTTTTCACTATTTATGTTATGAGTCCCATGTAATAGGGGGTGAGCCTATTGCCATATACCGGGCACAGTTCCAGACTCCGTGCTACTACTGAGAATTTTTAAAAAAACCCAGTAATACTTTGCCCGACCCGGGAATCGAACCCGAGACCCCTTGCCCAGCAGTCGCAATTGCGATCACTCGGCCAACGAGGCAATATGTATTAATAACAGTAATTTTATTAATTGCAATGAATAAACGACTTGCTCATACCTTTATTTAATAAGGGTTATAGCTCATTACAAGCACAGCGTCAATTTATTATCCAACACGTTACAAAAGAAAATAAGAAACGATCTACTGTAAATGGTCCATCGCGCAAAGTAAGCACGCATCAATATTGTTTTACAGTAAACAATATAAAAGTTACTGTATGCAGAGATTTCTTTTTAGACACTTTAAACATCAAGGAAGGAATAGTACGGGGTGCTTTAAAAAAGATTTCTAAAGAAGGGGTTCTTTTAGCTGACAAAAGAGGCAAAAAACCTCCATCTAACAAACTTTCTAGTGAGAGACTTGATAGAATTAAAAACCATATTTTTTCATTTCCTGCCATGGACTCGCACTATTGCAGAAAAAATTCAGAGTTCAGGTATCTAGATTCTGGACTGAATGTGACCATTATGTATTCTTTATACAAAAAAAAAATGTGAAGATGAAGGCGAAATCCCAGCAGGAATAGAGACTTACCGGAAAGTCTTCAGGTCCTATAAATTAAAATTCCATGTGCCGAAATAGGATCTCTGCAAAAAGTGTGTTGCTTACAAGGAATTAAAAACACATGACCTGAGCAGCCTGAAGAGGAAAATCATTCAAAACATCTTAAGCGGCGCGATGAAGCTTATCTGCGTCGAGACGCAGACAAAACAGCAGCAAAGAATGATCCGAAGACTTTGGCATTTAATTTTGACCTACAAGCAGTCCTCCAAACTCCTAAACTCCTAAACTTTTATGTTCGGAAATTAGCTGTATACAATTTAACATTTTATAAATTTGGCGATCAAGACGTAGACTGTTTTACTTGGGACGAAACGGAGGGTAAACGGGGAAGTTCTGAAATTGCAACTTGTGTTTTTAAATATATTTGTAGTAAACAAGGCGTAACACATGTGAGAATGATGTCAGATAATTGTGGCGGCCAACAAAAAAATTATAATTTTTGCTGTATGTTGCTCCACTTGGTAACGAGTCATTCCACAGTAAACATAATTGATCATGTTTTCTACGAGTCTGGACATAGTCACATGGAGTGTGATTCTATTCACTCGAAAATAGAACAGAAATGTAAAAATACAGCAATTTACACTCCAGATGGGTGGATACAGGTGATGAGACTAGCCAGAACTAATCCTCGGCCATTTAATGTGAATGTCTTAGTTCATGACGATTTTTTAGATTTCAACCCCAATCAGTGTCAGTTTGTGGAAGCGAAAGAACAAAGTTCGAAGCGAAAGAATAAAGTTAAAAGAAATAATGAACAAGAAGATAATGGAGCACTAGAGGAGACAAGACCTAAAGTAAAGATAAATTTCCAAGATGCTGTATGGATTCAATACCGTAAAGACAACCCTAAATCAATATTTATTAAAACTGACTACAATGACGAGACCTTTAAAGAATTTAATATAAAACCAAAAAGAGGAAAAAGTGCGTGTATAGTACCAAAAAATATTTACACAGAAAGAATACCTATTTCCAAACAAAAAAAAAGAGATCTGTTAAAACTCTGTACCGATAACCAAATACCAAAATATTACCATTCCTTTTATAAAAACCTCCCAGATTCGGAAGCTATTGAAGATCGCTTGCCTGAACCAGATGCTGAAGAAGATGAGAAACTGTAAGAGTAGCTACAGCAGTACAGAGTTTCTTTTTATCTCACATATCAAATATTTTTATCTACGATTTGATTTTTTTGATGATTTTGATTTACTTTGATTGTTTTGTGAAAGTGGTGACTGTATTGTTTTTTGTCTGAAATAAATAATTACGATTATTTGTATAGGTAAGTATTTTATTATTACCCTACTAATACTCCAAACATAATTATATGAATTCACTTGTTTTTTTTTTCTGAAACGTATTATCACTACCTATAACTTATCTTATGAGATAAATCACGTCTTTAAAGGAATAATTACTATAATACCGTGAATATATTATTCTTATACTACAAGAATAACAAAAAAATGCATTTTCTTTACTTCACACCTTCATACACGAGAGTTTAAAGGTATTATATTACGCTTTACCAAACTTACGAAAGTGGCACTTTCGTAAGTTTGGTAAAATATTTTTTCAATAGTTTTCTTATGAAATTACGAAACTACCACTTTCGTAAGTTTGCTAAAGCGTAATATAATACCTTTAAACTCTCATGTATGAAGGTGTAAAGTAACGAATATGCATTTATTTTTGATACGTGTTTTATATGTACAATCCATTCATGGTAAATAAAAACGGGCGGATTTTGAAACTGAAATTTATCGCAAAATTTATTACATCACTTTCTTAAAAATAAATATCGTCAATCTAAAGTTTCAAAACGCTCCCCTGTAAAGTTTAGTTTTTGCAGTTTCGTAAGTTTACCATAAAGGTGACGATATGACCACCATTATCACTGTAGGAGAGGCCTAATCAACAGTATTCAGACACAGTCTACTATACTATAAGAGTTAAAATAAAATAGCTTAGATGCCTAATTTTTATTTTAATGTCCGTCTGGTAGATTGTATTAAATCATTAGACACGTATTTTTTATTTTCTTACAAAAACGAATACTTTCGACGACATATTTATATTAAAATGTCGCGTGACGTCACTTCTATGTACATACATTTTATACCTACGTAGAAATTACGTTTTAGCCCCCACTCCTAAACTTTGATTCGTTTTATCTAAGTATTGTTTTATTAAACGACAAAATGAAAAAATACGTGTCTAATATTTTTTCATTACAGACCTAACTTACGGTCTAATTATATTTTTAATTTTCATACCCTGTAATCTACCCAATTCTCATACATTCACATCATGCACTGACAACATAGATCATTAGGTTGGTGTGAGCATCGAACACGCGACCACAGAGTAAATAGTACATATAATGCGACTCATATAATTCGATTGATCAGTTATTGCTTCGTAAATACATACACATACATCGCCCATATGCATGTATTACGTAATATTTGAGGGAAGTACGAACATCCAGGAAATTGTACAAATAAGTACGTACTAATGAATAAACTGACAGCTAACTCAAGCTAAATAAAATCCTTACTTATATTATAAATTGGAAAGTGAGTTTGTTTGTTTGTTCCGATTTCACGACGTAACTACTGAACCGATTGCTTTGAAATTTTGCAGAGGTAAAGTTAGAAGTCTGGATTAAATAATAGGGTACTTTTTATCCCGGAAAAATTTGATATTCCCGAGGGAAAACAAAAGTATTGGTATAGATGGCGCTGTGTGTATTGGTATATGTCACTTAGGCTACTTTTTATCCTTCTGTGACGCGAGCGAAGCCGCGGGTAAAAGCTAGTGTTGAATAAAACATACTGTAAATTTAATGCTATAAAACAAAAACTATAGAAACATACTAATTGTTTACCGGCTTTTCCGACAAAAATAGAATATTAGGTGAATCCATCTGTATGGGCCTATCTGACCATTCCAAGATGAAACATCGTACTCACGAAGTCAGTCTCTCGCAGACAACAAACAGAACAATAAGTAAAATAGGGCAACAGTACAGAGCAATAAAAAAAATACAAGTTCAATTTGTATTTTCTTTATTTTTGGGGAATCCAGGTACAATTCTAAACTCGATTCTTATTCTGAGAATCGCAATATCAGATAAGGCTATCTGATTAGATAGAGATTACGCCTCTAAAATTCTAAATTCAGAATTGCAACAATGTCATTAACAACAGCCTGCACGGTGGTGCGGTGGCTGCGCAAACGGCTGCCGTGCGATGTGCCGCGAGTTCGAATCTCGCACGAAACAACTTTGTGAGATCGACAAAATGTTTTTCGGGTCTGGGTGTCATTATGTATGTGAACTTGTATGTTTGTAAACGCACCCACGACACAGGAGAAACAGCCTGGTGTGAGGCAAAGTATTTTTTAAAAAAATTAACATATAGTATATAGGTACTTCTTTTTATAGCTCCTCACATTGCGTGCAGACGATTTCAATCTAATACTTTATTATCCAACAAACAATAGTTTTTAAACAAAGGAAACTAATGGAAATATAATCAAATCATGTTAATAATTGTAATCTGTTAAATTCGTAACACTGCCTGGTTAGCGTGGTTTCAATTTCCGGGTCAACCATAAAAATATCAGTGTCTTCTAATGTCTGCATCCACATTAAACATAGCCCGATCAGCAGAGCTCTCTGATAAACCTGCACCTTTGAAACTGAAACAATAATCTACAACCCACTTGCCAAAGTGGAAGACGTGTATTAAATAGAGAAAATTCATAGCCCAGTCCTTTGGTGTGAGGCGGGGCGCATGAAACAGCGGTAAGCGCGGGCCTGAGGACGGTGAGCATGGGTGGCTCGCCGCCCGACCAGAACCAGACCCGAACGTACGGCGCGTCGCATTCCGCGCGCGCCTCAAAGAGCCATTAGACCACCACGGATAGGGCCCAACAGGGTTGATGCCGATACGGAGTCGCGAAGAACCCAACGGGTTACCGGGGCTCTGGTTCGAAGTGCAGGAGTAGGAACGGGATGGTCTTTAGTCAATAAGAGTCTGACACTCCCTCCCGCCTCACCCAGGTGGGGGAAGTCATTCGATGATTTTCCCCCATTAAAAAAAGTCATTTAGTGTGTAGGTATTATGGGTTATTAAACACATAAATTACACCCTGGCAAAAATTCATATACTTAAATACATTTGCCTTTCCCTTCAAGAATAAAAATTTGTGGTCTAATTCTCAACACTATCTATCGTCACTGAATAGGTGGCGAATGCATGCAACCTTTTTTTACTCAGTGTCGGATAGACATATCGTCAACACGATCATCAATTAACGCGATGTTAGTAATTAACAGATTATGAACAATGACAGACCTATCAACAATATAAAATGAGATAGGCAGATATAGGTTAAACGCTAAATGATTGTGGTATGTTTTAGTTACATTCTTATCCTTTAATAGTCTGGTTTTGTGAATAAACACTGTTTTTTTGCCCGTAAAATGTAATACCCAGTTTGTTCCTATGATTCATTAAGATCCCTCAGTGCTAAACTGCACTAGATAAACTGCTATGTATACTTATTGGTTTAATAAAATCAATATACGTATCTGACGCAAGACATCCACTATACAGCAGAACACAAGTTTTTCAGATTGGCCGGTTGGAGCAGACCTCCATTCAGCGGCATTCTGCCTTGCCTTCATCAGGTCTTCTGACAGGACCAACAAATTGATCATACAATTTCAAATTGTAAGCTAACAAAACCTATAATTAAGGTAGTCAAGTTTTTTTACGACATTTGAAGAGTGGGTTTTGAATTAGTCTGATACCCTAAATAGGTTTGTAATTATCTCTCCATGACGTTATTACGACGATAATAAAACTAGGTAAATGGCTGTCTAGTTCCAAATAACCGAAGGTGAATTTGTTCGGTTAAATATGTCATACTTTTAGCAGAGTGGTTGCAGGTTCGCATTCATCAAAGTGGTTAGGCAAACTGGCAAACTTTACAATTCGTCAACACTCAAGTACTCCTGGACTGAGCTTTAAGCATGGGTGTGGGAAACGAGGGCCCTGTATATAGATAGCACTTAGCAGATCGTAATATGAATTTTCCCTATGCCGAAATGAGACAAGCCGTGAGTTAACACAGCATAGTGACGACACTAATAAATTTCGGACGGTCGAATCTAATTTGAGCTAAACGATGATAATTTTAGGTCAGTTCTGTCTAGTCTAGACGGACCTATGACCTAACTAAATTACTAGTCGCGCAAACATTCAGGTTAAATTCCACACGCAATCTATGCTATATGCATTTTCATCATATAGCAATCACGCATATCGTTTCTAGAAAGGGCAGACTACGACTAGACGCTACTTTAAGCCCATGTTAATAAAAAAACGAGTTTATGTGCAAAAATCAACAATTTGACGGTCTGTGATATCATACAGAATTTTTTACCCATAAAGGTGCAAAGAACCATATCAGATGTACTTCCAAATCAAAATCACCCTCATTATAACCTCAGAACATTTAGAAGCCAGTTAAAAACGTTGTAACAATCTAAAACAGGCCATGACTGCATAGTTGACTCAGAACTTGAGCGTTGCAAAACGGGACGGTACTCAATTTAGAACGGTGGCACACAGCAGGAAGATAAGTATAACGTGTTTGTGTTTTGAGGTCACCGCCAAGGTCGTGTGTTGGGGAAGGTCGGGGATACTGAATGGTAATTGTTTAGTGATATAGAGCTAAAGTTCTTTTGTTTCGAGGTGATAGGTGGAATTGAAAGGATATATTAGCTTGTAATGACCGATTTTTAACCGACTTCAAAAAAGGAGGAGGTTCTCAATTCGACCGTATATATGCTTTTTTTCAATCATCAGATAATTTGTAACTATAGATTAAAGTTGAGCATTGAAAAATTGACCCTTAGAACCGATTTTTAAGACCCGATCGTACGGCGCGTCGCGTTCCGCGCGCAAAGAGCCATCAGAGCACCACGGATGGGGCTCAATAAGGCAGATGCTGATACAGCCGCGGAGAACCTAACGGGTTACCGGAGCTCCGGCTCGAAGTGCAGCAGTAGAAACGGGGTGGTTTTTATTCAGTAAGAGTCTGACACTCCCTCTCGCCTCACCCAGGCGGGAGAAGACATACGATGATTTTCCCACCTTAAAAGAAATCTTTACTCACATACAAATAATACACTGAATTTTATTATTGTTGCACATAAGATGTTGAGGTTAAAATGTGCGTCGCGGGCCACATGAAAACAAGACGTGGGCGGCACGCGGCCCGCAAGCCTTTGTTTGGACAGCCCTGGTCTATCTAATAACATTGGAAGGACCCTTCGATATTGACTTTGATTAAGACCGCATAGCTACAGTGTCCCTTCAGACCAATTACATAGATTGACCCGCTTGTTGGAACGCGGAACCCCAAAGTACGTATGTAATGAGGTATATTATCTTATCGAAATACGAGGATGAAGGGACGGAGTTTAAAATTGTCAACAGCCCAATTAGTCAGATACTCGATTCGTAAATAAACATCTAGGATTTCTAGGAATAGTATCGAGTCTGGAATCGTGTGGATGTCCAATAATCCGACCAGATAATGGCAGTTCGTTCTCTAAATTACATTGGACAATGGGACTCTCAATTTTAAACTGACTGTGGTAACAGTGGTGAAAAATGAACTGGAGATAGAAGCAGGGCCGTTAGAGTACGCTGGGGCCCTAGGGCGCACAATATAAACTCGGGGCCCTTTTAGAATGTTTTTTTTAACGTTGCCTCACACTAAGATTTTCTCCTGTATCGGTACATTTACAAACATACAAGTTCACATACACATGACACCCAGACCCGGAACAACAATTTGTGCAGCACACAAAGATTTGCACCGTGCGGGAATCGAACCCGCTATAAGTTGCGCGGCAACTGGTTGCCGTGTCCATCCTAGAAATTGTCGGTCCATCGGGGACAACTGAAGATGGGGGCCCTGGGCACGGATCCCGAGTGCCCTTATGGTTAAGACGGTATTGGGTAGAAGGAATAAAGCATCTCAAACAAACTACACTACTGCAGATTATCTACAGTGTAACAGCGATTGCGTAGGCATGCAATGAACGAATTTAACCGCAACGGATCAGTGGCAATAACACGTAGTTATAATGATACATTCTCACTAGAATAATATAATACTGTTTAGAATACTTCACCGAATAGTGACGGCAGAAATGAACACATAGGTATGTCACCACAACTTTTTTTCCGACGGCTGCTAACCAAGGGACTACATAACAGAGACGGGCCACCGCGTAGCAGCGCCCTCTGATTAACCTCTTTCGAACTGCAGTCTCCTACCTTTCACGCGTTGAAATTCTGGTAACCTCTTATAAAGAAGGCCCTACATATCTGTATTGTAACTTTTATGAGTCATACTAAATAAATTATTATGTTTTTACAACCGCCGAAATAAACCGTCGTCCGAACTTTAACGGAGACCGTTGCTGGGCATTACCACCTACCTGGAAGCCGAGTCTGAAATCTGCGTCAGACTACAATGGCTCTGGAGTGGGCTCAGTGTGACACAGTGAGCGCGGCATGTAACACTGTTTTTGCGTCAACCCGGGATTCTAACCCAACACCTACGCAGCCGCCAGCGATCGAGTCTAACGTGCCAACAATGTCGCGCTGCCGTACTGCAGACTCGAGTAGCCAGTAGCAGCGCGACAGGCGCTGCGTCCCGGGTCGCGGAATGTTGCTCATGAGCCTCTGAGCATGATGACCCTTTAGCATGGCTTGAAACTAGTCGAGTTCCTCGTCAAATAATTACGTGAGTAGGCCGAAAAACATAATAATTAAGGCCCATCACAGTTGAACAAGTAGTATACTCTCATGAGCTATTAAAGTGGATCGGTAGCAAACAGCACTTATAATGATACATACATACACTCCATTTAAATGAAAATTACTCTATAATATCGCTTAGAGTAACTCAACACTCTTTTAGAAATAATTGTAAGGTATTTAACACCAAGTAAGATTGAATGATCGATAAAGTAATCAGTGATTAGACACACGCAATAATGGTTACTGATATGTGAAATGTCGGCCGTTGTTGACTTGAAAT
The DNA here is from genome assembly GCA_902850265.1 of Spodoptera littoralis. NCBI lineage: Eukaryota > Metazoa > Arthropoda > Insecta > Lepidoptera > Noctuidae > Spodoptera > Spodoptera littoralis. The sequence goes on from LR824547.2 coordinate 12,188,209, forward strand.
AAATGGAGTTTTTCATGATCTTTGGTTTTGGCCGTTCACGTGTTGGATAGTAGAATTACTATTACAATATTGGAAAAGTTAACACAATAATCATTTTAGATTTTGAACAGAAAATATGGACAGACACTTTAAATAGTAGTACAAAACATTTTGAAAACAAAAACCGAGTGAAGTGAGTTGCTTATGGGTCGACGTGCTCCATCGTAGGCCACATCATCGTTTACCACCAGGCGAGATAGTGGTCAAACATCAGTCCCATCCAATATAAAAAAACCACCGAAAATGCCTTATGTGCTCTTAAAACGAAACTAGCGCCACGAGCTTCCAAATTCTATTATTATTTTTAACTAACAATATATCGCCTCTATACTGTTTATCCACTCAACCAACATTCTTGAAATTTCGCATACACTTAGTTACAACTCCAGAGAAGAACATAGGCGAAATTCCCAAGCAAAAGTCGGTGGTAAAAAGTAGCAATTTATAAAAAAAAATACTAACTTTCACCACACATCGTATATTATTGTAGGAACTGCAAATATACGTTATAGTTATTTAGCTAGATAGTACAGAGCACGCATATTTACGCAACCAATCATTGGTTTAATGTTCGCAACCGTGGCTGGCCGATTTCTACTGCAGTTGCTTTGAAAAATGTATTTTATTAACTGTTGCCACATTTTATAAGTCCTTGATATGGAATTGGTGAGTGTTAGTAAGATATTGGATCAGTTAAGTGATGTAGTGTCCGTAAAGTGCCATGTATCTAGTAGTTGGGTGAAAAGAGCTGAAGCTGATGCTATTGGAGAGCTGTGTGCTATTGGAGAGGCCCATGTTCAGAAGTAGACTGAAGCAGGCTGGTGATGATATCACCAGAATCAGAATCAGGTTTATATTTCACAATTGAGACCGCTCACATAAAAACGTCATTAATTTTCGGAAAGTCTTGAGCCACACATTCAAAGGTTTTATGGTACAAATACAATGAATTGTTGTTATTATGTGATATTGTGATTGATTGATAGCACTGGAAATTTCATATCATATTCAAGCCTTTAAACTGTCAAACACCGCGAGGACACCGGTGACCGCAAGCTATTTTTCTTTAATTGTGTCTATAATGACGGTACTCAAAGGGTTAAGCAAACCCTAAAACTCAAGATTTGGGACTTAATTAACGAGAATTCACAAAACCAAGTGAACCAAATAAGCAAAATTGCACATAACGCATATATAAATGTGTATACGATCACAAAAATCAACGTAGCAGACATTAATGGCATTCTAAAATTAAACCAAGCGAAAGACATCGCACATGAGCCGGCGATCAATCGATTACTCGATTAGCAATCGATATTTTTTCGAGACGAATCGATTTCATTTTCTCTGTGAACAATGAACGTGGACGCGTCCAAATATAGCAGAAACTGCAAATAGAAGATCTGCTGGAACTGTGTTTGGCGAAATGCCAGAACAACACATGGAGTATAAAATGGTTGCTATGGTGGATAGAGAACAAAGGCCAAAAAACTAATAAAGTTAGAAGACATTTTAAACCTAGGCATGTCAAGTTACCAAATTCCTAACTATAATTCACATTTGCGCAGTGATGTTAACAAAGAGGTATTCTTTCACATTTTACAGCGTCTAAAGGAGGATATAAAATATCCTTACTAATATTATAAATCGGAAAGTGAGTTTGTTTGTCTGTTTGTTCCGCTTTCACGCCGTAACTACTAGACCGATTGCTTTGAATTTTTGCAGACGTAAAGTTATAAGTCTGGATTAAATAATAGGGTATTTTTTATCATGGAAAAATTTGATATTCCCGAGGGAAAACAAAAGTATTGGTATAGATGGCGCTGTGTATCGGTATATGTCACATAGGCTACTTTTTATCCTTTTGTGACGCGAGCGAAGCCGCGGGTAAAAGTTAGTAAACTATATTCGCAATAAATGTACATAGTCTCATTGTAATATGAGGTAACGAAGACAACATTATTACTATTCCGTAACCGGGTAAAACCTAGAGTGTGTAACAGCACTACCAACCTCTTTGATGGTAATCGCTCTATACAAAACAATGATATTAATTAAAATAAACAGCTTCATTACCATCCACAGTCCGTATTTAACTACTAAACTGTAGACCCAGACCAGGATCCACAGATTGTTGTTCCGGGTCTGGGTGTCATGTGTATGTGAAGTTATATGTTTGTAAAGGCACCCACGACACAGGATAAAATCCTAGAGTGAGGCAATGTTTAAAAAAAATACCTCCTTTAGGTAAGAACGTTTACCAGAATCACTATACTTAGCAGAGTTGAATGTCGCAGTTTTACATTCGAAATAATAACCAATCTGAACCTAACATCTGTGATTTAGGGTTGATTTTTGTTTATCTTTAGTTGTATGGAGTTTTTTTTTTCAGAAACAGAGATCGATCAGAGACTTTAGAATAAGGTCGGTTATTCAATTTGGCTGCAAAATGTTTACAAGAGATGCTCTTACGACACTGACAAGAGGAGAGAGGTGGCGAAAAATGTGTTCTACTCTGCTTAATCGTATAACACGTACAGTCTGGACTCTGGTTAATTAAAACCTTCGACAATTCGAACCTCTCTGTAAATCGAAGTTATCACGAGGTCCCCAAAAATATCTTTACATTTCGAACTAAATCAATACATTTTTATACACTTGGTAATTCAAACGAAAAGTCATCGCTACGTTACCAAATGAGTCGTTAATTCAAACTTATCGGTGTCAAAATGTCGATAGTTCGAAGTTGCAGAGAGAAAGGAATAGAAAGATCTCAGAATTCGCAGAGGTAAGTACCCAAATACTGAGGCATGTTCAAATTTCGGACCATTTGATATTTCGCACATTCGGATTTTAAAAGACCCTCTAATTTAGAACTAACGAGAGTCGACTGTACTTTATATTATTCAATCATATCAAATACTAAAATAAAAATATTAATATCAAAGTCCCATTACTTAAGGACGTTCCTACGCATATCATTGAGAGCTGATTCCACGCTGATTCACATCTACTGAATGCTTTAAGAGTATAAGTATGCCTATTGAACTGGACAAGACGGGGCGATTAATGGACAGATGCGGGCATACGTCGGGAATAAACATTCTGGATCAATCCCGACCATTGTGTAGAGTGTGGGAGTGTTTAACTGTCCTTTATATGCTTGGGAACTGAGTATGATACGCCTTTAAAGGGATATAATACTCTTTTGGTTGTGGATGATTAGAGAAGAGATTTTGATTGTGCTACGAGACTAAGACTTGTAAAGGAGACCTCTGACACTGAGTCAAAAAATCATTGACATCGTTTCAGCTCCTTAAGTGTGAGTATTACGCACACACATATTTAGGAATGACAAGTAAATACAATGTTACAGGTGAAAATAGTATTATATATTACTTGATGACTCGTTTACTAATTAACTGTCACATTTTAAGCATTTACACTATTCGTATGTTACAGGTGAAAATAGTCTTATATATTACTTGATGACTCGTTTACTAATTAACTGTCACATTTTAAGCATTTACACTTTCTACTGAGATGAGCATAATTTTTGCACCACCTATAAAACTTAACCTGAAAAAAAAAACAACAATCAATTTCTTTTTTCTTATCTTAAACTGACCTGTCGTTTGAACACTTCGCGCTGCACTTGTGGCTCTGAGAAGTCTTTGCTGTAGTTGAGCCCGCACTCGCCGACCGCCACGCATTCCGGCGCAGCTGCAATCTCTTGTAGGTCGCCCCACATATCTTCCTCAATCATGGACTTTGCATCGTGGGGGTGGACACCTGTAGCAATATGTTTTATTTAGTACTGGCGACCCGCCTCGGCTTCGCACGCGTGCAATATGCATGTATTATCCATATAAACTTTTTGACTGCACGGTTGGTGCGGTGGCTGGGCAACCGGCTGCCGTGCAACGTGTCGCGGGTTCGATTCCCGCACGGAACAACACTCTGTGTGATCCACAAATTGTTGTTCCGGGTCTGGGTGTCATGTGTATGTGAATTCGTATGTTTGTAAACACACCCACGACACAGGAGAAAATCCTAGTGTGGGGCAACGTTTTTATAAAAAGAAAAAAAAAGAAAACCTTCCTTAAGAATCACTCTATTAAAAAAACTTCAAAATTCGTTGCGTAGTTTTAAAGATCACAAGGGACAGACAGACGGCGGATAGCGACTTTGTTTTATACTATGTAGTGAAGATAAAAAAGTAATTGCTAACGTCAAGTCGTTGATTTCGGAAGGTTATGTAAAGGTAGATATTATAATAATTTGTAATACCAACTTTTTCACCTGTTGTATTATAGGTCTCATAAACATTAAATAGCTGTACAAAACCCTATTGTCATATACCGGTAAAAACTTCAAACTCTGTGCTACTATTCGAAAGTTTTAGAAAAACAGAAACATTTGCCATAGCTCGTTTTACGACCCAGGAATAATGCCTGAGACTCCTTACTCGGCAATTGCGGTTGCAGCCACTTGATCAACAAGACAGTCAACTATATGTAACTGTAACAACTGTATATAAAATTTTATTCATAAGCCTTGAAGCTCTTTCTTTATTGAAACAAAGAGTTTCCTTTTTCTTGTATAGAAGCACTATTTCTATGGATTGTCAGTATGCATATTATGTGAGCACCATGTTAGACTTTAAGATTTTTAATTTTTTTTTTTAGTAAATTATTAGTATAATGCGTCAAGCATGTCTTTGCATTGTTCTTACATATGCGTACAGTATTGAAATATGTATCAGAGACATTGTAGAACATACTTTTAAAAAGAGTAACGAATGGAAAACTCGTTCTTCTCCATTCGAATCTACATTTTGGAATGAGCACCTAGCTTCACCTAGTTTCACTGACGGACTGACTGACAGACTATTATTTATTTTGTATTTGTTGACGTTTCAAAACAAACTATGGTTTAATTAAAATAAATGCTTTGACTTTGACTTTGAAACCACTTTTAAACATAAGAATAGTCTATTAGTTATTTAGATTAGGTAATTGTCCTGAAAACTATTAAAATAATATTATAATCTTCAACTACAAACCGGTACTATCTTTACCTAAACAAAGTCATTATGATATGCTCATGAATCCACAACAAGGAGAGAGTTATAAAATTATAATTACTGCATGTAAAAGTAAGATAATTAACCTCTTTACGTTAATTTTTAATTAAATATTTCAATTATTTAATCTGTGCGCTGCAGTAAGGAAATACAAACTTGTTTGTTTAAACTACATGGTTTTCTAGAAAACCAGTGAACTCAATTTTTATGGAATTATACTCGGTTTAAAAAGTAGTTTTATTTAAATAAGGAAATGTTAAATTATGCTGTTTTTCTCCTTCGTTGGTCAAGTGGTTGCTAAAGCGACGGCCGGGATTTCAAGCCTGAGAAATTATAATCTAAAATAGTACGACGTCAAAATGTCAACGTATGGATTTTTTGTAAGTATTCTGGAAATAATTCGTCTGCATTTTTTTTAGCCAAGCTCGCCACAATCTCCCAAGTCCCAATACCTCTGCAACTCCTGTATGCCAGGATCTACAGTAGATACAATCACGAAAACACTTGAACACTGAAGTCGGCGCATCCCAGGGACATGAATAACTGTCTTGGTTCCCGCAACGAAATAAATCAGAAGATATTATAGTAGGAGAAAAAGAAAAACAATAGTTTCCACTTCCGTCGGTGATCAGGGTAGATGCCTAATTTTTATTTTAATGTCCGTCTGGTATATTATTTTAAATCATTAGACACGTAATTTTTAATTTCTTACAGAAACGAATACTTTCGACAATACATCGATTTGAAATGTCGCTTGACGTCACTTATATGTACATTTTATATGTAAAAACGACGTTTAGCCCCCACTTCTAAACTTTGATTCGTTTTATCTAAGTATTGTTTTATTATACGACAAAATAAAAAATACGTATCTAATATTTTTTAATTACTTAACTTACGGACTAATTAGATTTTTAATTTTCATACCATCCCAATCACTGCAGGAAACAGAATAAATTAATCGTCTATATAGGTAACATGTAACAACCTTTCGTTGTTGCCTGTTTTTCCATCCTTTCATTACAAGCCTAGCGATGCTTCATCTTTATATCTTTATCCCAAGTAATTTAGACCCGACACAATATATTTCCCTTTCTCCCGTCAGATAGTCTGTCCTATTACAAAGTCCGTGTAACCAAAACGCAGACTGTTTACAGATAACTTATTATAATGATAATGTAAATTCAATGATAACGTTATTATTATCACTGTAAAGTAAACGACTGATAAACTAATTGATTGTTTAATTCAATTCAAATATAGGCTTGTAGAATTAAGATTATGAGACGGAACAACATTATATTATACTCTTTGGTATGGTCCCAATGGTGTGATACTTATGTACGCTGCACATCATACGATTTAACTGTACAGGCGAACTGTACATATAGTTAAATCGTGAGTTGTGTAGAGGAAACCGGCCATCCGAAAACCAGCGTTGGGCAGGAACGCTCAACTATATGTTGAAGTGGAGGTTGTGGAGGCCCTTTTGGCATGGGCACGCGCACTTTAATAATAATTATTTTTATATCTTGTACTGTACATGTTTTTTTTAACTTTTTTGTTTATTGTTTTTTCTTTACTTTTTTAAGTGTTTTATTAATATTTTTTATAAGTATCTTTATATAAGTATCTTATCTATAATTTTTATAATGTTTGTTTTTGTGTGTGCCTACTTGCCCAATAAATGCTTTTTCTTTTAAAACAGTTGCACTGTACAGTTTCACCTGAACTAACTAAACCAGATTGAAAAAGAGTAACCTATGGAGTTTCTTGCTCATTCTTACCCATAGGAATCTACACTTGGAATGAGCAAATAGCTTCACTTTTAAATTTTTTTTGTTGACGTTCAAAAGTGCTTTTCTAGTCTAATTGAAATAAATGATTTTGACTTTGTAGGGTGTATGGACTTACGAATTAAATGTACAGTTCAGCTGTACTGCACAGTTAAATCGTAGGGTGTGTAGCCGCTATATGATACATAAATGCTACGTCATTTAATCCCAGAAGGAATAGGAGGGATAACATAATAATATCTATTGTTCACTAGTTATGAGTCCCATAAGGTGAGATGGTGATTTCTTCAAACTACTGAGACATAATTTCGAGGAAACAAAACTGCATGCTCAACAATGGCACTCGAGATCACAAACTATGCAGTCATTGAGATAAAAGGATGGTGTATGTATGAGAAAAGACATAACTGAGAGGACTATTTACAAATTACTTGAGCATTGAGCAATATGTATGGAATGTGTCAATAAATATCTGTACTTAGGTGATGTGATAAGCCACTATTTATTATCTAGAGACTGTGGTCCCCATGTTTCACAATCCGGATAGGTATGACTTGTGTGAGTATATTGTATCTTATCGAAGGATCATTCTTGATTAACTGAAGATGTAGAATGCATGGCATGTCTATTTTATAAATAACAATCATACTACAAATGGTATTTCCTGTATAAGAAGGCATTTAGGCGTTTTATTTTTCGTCAATTGTTAATGTGTATTAGGGTCGATTGTTTTGCGAATTTCTGTCCACTAAGTTCATGCATTCAGGTATTTAGAAAAAGAAATCTGGTATCAGAAAAGAAAAGAAGTGTTGGAGAGCCATGCTTCGGCACGAATGGGCCGGCTCGACCGGAGTTATACCACGGCCTCACAGAAAACCGACGTGAAACAACGCTTGCACTATGTTTAGTCATGTGAGTGAGGATACCGAAGGCCCAATTACCCCCGTTCCCAATCTCCTCAATCCCTGAATCCCAGACAATTCTCGAATTCGTAATCCCCAATGGGCCTACATTGCACTCGTAACGCCTCTGGTGTTCCGGGTGTCCATGGGCGATGGGCGACGCCGATTGTTTACCATCAGGTGAACCGCCTGTTCGTTCACCAGCTTATTCCATAAAAAAAATTGATTTATGGTTGAAAAAACAGTCGAAACTAGTAGAGCTTTTCTCAGTATATTCACGTGAGTAACCTGCGATTTTAGTTAATTTAGTTGGGCATGCATAAATTTCGCAATCTTATTACTGCAATATGACAGTCAGAGTTTATATGTATTCACATGGTAGCGGAAAAGAGGCAGTAATTAATAAAATAGACTTACCAGCCGTAGAGTATATTGTGCTGGGATAGAGACGAGTCAGTCTTAAGGCTTCTTTACTGTTCCGCACTGAGGTGCCTGTTACCATGATCTTCTGGACACCTGCACAATATAACGCTTTAATAAATGTTAAATTAAGCTTAATACTCTGTAGTAATGAATTATTGAATTGGCAACAGTATACTTTGCTCATTTAATCCCATAAGGAAAACTTATTTGCTTATTGTAAACTATTACAGCAAAATATAATGCTAAAAGCACAAGCTAAACCTGTAGGCTTTTAGTGGTACCTAGCTACTGAGATATCATCATAGAAAACCTTAATTTTTTGATCAATTCAAGTATAGATTTTTAACCCGTCGAGCGTCCGCGTTCCTTATGCATTTCCTTATCCTTATCCATGCAAGAAAATGCATTTATTTGGCCGTTGGCACACGAAAACAAGGATCATTACAATAGAAATAAAACAAATACAGTCAAAATAAAAACAAAACATTAATAATAGATTTTATAAAAGAGAAAGCAGCATGGAGCATTTTTTCTTATGATCCACGCTCATAAGGACGCTCGAGGGGTTAAGCCAAAGATTTTGAACTAGGCTAGATTAAAAGAATTGTTACATTAGTTATATGTATTATTTTACACTTTTTTTAAGGGGGGAAAATCATCGAATGACTGCTCCCGTCTGGGTGAGGCGGGAGGGAGTGTCAGACTCTTACTGACTAAAAACCACCCCGTTCCTTCTCCTGCACGTCGAGCCGGAGCCCCGGTTACCCGTTAGGTTCTCCGCGACACATTAGTTATGTATTATTTTACACTAGTGACCCGCCCCGGCTTCGCACGGATGCAATATGCATGTATTATACATATAAACCTTCCTAAAGAATCACTCTATCTATTAAAAAAACCAAATCAAAATCCGTTGCATAGTTTTAAAGATTTAAGCATACATAGGGACAGACAGACGGCGGATAGCGATTTTGTTTTATACTATGTAGTGATTACAATGTGTAATCAACAAAATATACTTAACTATACGTAAAAGTTATTGAAACAAAATCTTTCAAATCTCGACTTGTTCTAAGCAGCAGTTCCATAATGTATTATTATAATCTTATATATAAAGCGGAAGAGTTAGTTTTTTTGTTTAAACGCGCTAATCTCCGTAACTAAAAGTCTGATTTGAATAATTCTTTTTGTGTTGGATAGCGCAATTATCGATGATGGCTATAATAGGCTATAAAACATCCCGCTACGACCAATAGGAGCTGAGCAGAGAGCTAGTACATTACAAAATTACATCACTTGTTTACTAAACAAACATGCAGCAGCAAAACAAACAATATTATCATAATAAAATGTAATTTAAATCAGTAAACAATCAAATATTTGTATAGCTTTGGAACTCTAATTAACTACACTGCGTTTCTATTTGTTCATACAAAAGTAGTTGCTAAACATTGGCAATAAGGTCTATAATGTAGTTAATGGAGATCGGTCACCGGTAACCCTTTGGGGATATATGGGATATGTAGATATTCTTGTGCTTAAACCAATTAAACAATAGGTTTTTCAGAGACAATGACACAGATACAAACAGAAATTATTTGTAAACACCGATTATTCATAGGTACTGATTACTCATTAGTGTTATTGTTTTTTTTTCTCTAATCTAATTGCATTGAAATGTGACCATCATTACTATCAGCCTATGTCACACTATTTGTGAAATAAAGTTTCCGTTCATGAAATGTTATGAAATTGCAATTCCAGAAAACTCAAAAAAATACTCAATAGCATTTATTTCATTTAAACCACAATTTGGTACTTTTGAAATGACATCAAATATAAAATAAATAATAGTCTATTAGTCTATCCAGCAGTGAAGCTTGTTCCAAAATGTAGGTTTGAATGTAGAAGAATGAGTAAGAACATCATTCCTTACTTTGTAAAAAAAAATGTTCTACAATTTCTCATCTCTCACAGAAAAATGACTACCTATGTTTTTTAATAAAACTATAATATAATAGTTTTAATAAAGTTAGCCTTCTTATTTATATTTGTCTGGAATTGTACTGGAACAAAATTAGGGTTTTGAAAAGTCTAGATGTTTTTTTTTTAAATAAAGATTGCCCATTAACTCGTCGAGTACCGGTTTTATAGACACAATTAAAGAACAATAGGTCGCGGTCACCGGTGACCGCTTGGTGTTTGACAGATTAATTTTCAATTTTTAGATACATGTGAAGAATAATGTGTATTAGAGAATTCTTAGACTTCTTTTAGGTGTAGTAGAACAATAAAACTATTATTGAACCAGAATGAAAAGGATGCAACAGTACGTTACACAAGTATTAGTCATCGTTTATATTTAAAAACCACATTCCTAGTGGGATTTCCTTTGCAAATAATATACTTGATGTAAACAATATTTATTACTAGAAACTCCAAAGTAATTATTACGACTTTCATCATTGAAATAAAATTGCTGGATCATATTTCATTTCAGAGATAATAATACATAAAATTCCGAGCAATAAAAAAAATGTAGCATGACAATAACCCAGTAAATGGCGAGGTATTCAATGTGCAATCAGTCTAAATGAATAAATTACTTCAAACGTGAGTGTCGGCATTGTAACACCAAATCATTTTCATCACGCAACCACACATATGTTTTTTTTACATCTTTTTTAACCAACCTGCATCTTTTGCCCTTTGCACGACAGAATCGAGATCACGGCCGTATTTCTTGTTCGTCAAGTTCGCGCCAATGTCGATTACAATAAGATTCTCATAACATCCCTTCAGTTCTTCAGATATTTGGGTTTCTTCAGACGTCATCCTCGGTTTTGTATGAAGCTTATTATACGGTGTTTATCTAAAATTTAACGTGGATATCACTATTTTTTCTGGATGTTTTATTATAAAACGTGACTTCTAGATGTACTTACAAATTGTATCAAACACTCCAGCTAAATAAGCTTCTAATAATTTAATGACTAGTCGAACGGTCCACCCTCTTCACTGAGCTGCCACCATGTTTTTGAAGCACGTTTTTATTGACACGACAGCGAGCCACTTCAAAATAGTTCTGTCAAGTGTTATATTCACTGCGCTTTTATGATTGGCTGTTGATCACTAACCGTGTTTCTATACGTTGGCTAATGAAGGTGTAAAATTGTGATAAAAACCTACTACACGTTTAGTTTTCTTTTCCTTGGAAATTGGTCAATCATAAGTGAAAAATAATTTAAAAATAATATTTAACGACAAGCTAATACGTAACCAAAGTAATAAATATTAACATACTTTCATAATGATCCCTCATTCAAATAAATAAAAAATTTAAATGTTACTCCTTTGGAGATCACTAAACGTAACGGTAACATTCGAAAACTGGAATATTTGGACAAGACAACAAACCACCTAAACACGCAAAAATAATGATAATATGTTACAAAGCAATATAGAATCTTTTTATTGTTTATTCGATGATAACTGTTTCTATTTTATTGAATAAATAAAAACAACCACAATGATCAAGTCATACATTTTAACTTAATACTCTAAACGTTCTCGGTAAATAAACGTCAATCAGCTGTGAGACTGACAAACAGAATAAACTGTCATTGCTATTTTATGCGACAAAAATAAAAATACTTTGATACTAAACAGTTCTTATACAATAATAACCTTCTAAAACAAGTAGAATAATATCAATCTAGAAAAACCTTCAATTGGTGCGTAACCAAACAAAACGTAATTATTGGAAAATAAATAAAATTTGACAAAATGAATGTGGGAGTTTTCTTGAAAAAGAACTTGGTTGCCCTGATCATGGTGCCTATGATTGTTGGGGCTCACTACGGGTGGTATAAACTACAACATGTCGAATCGTTGGTCACTGCCGAGGAGAGGAATAAACTGCCGATTACAAAAGTAAATAATTGTTTAAATTAACCTTAGTTCTTACATTTTAGTCATAATTGCTAAATATTTAAGGTTTAAGTTCCCATTTATTTACAGCCCCAGTGGTTTATGATCACTATTCCAATGGGCCGACGATTGGCCCCTATCTCGCCTGGTGGTAAGCAATTATGCAGCCTATATGATGATTTCAAGATTTTAGTTAATTTTGACTTAAAAGTAGCATGACTGCTAAATAAAAGGATTCAAAATTCGTCATTATAGATAGTTATTTAGCACAGAAAATCTATTGCACCAACTAAACAGTCAACTACACAGTTTAATGATGAAGCTAGGATATTGAATTCATTAGTAATCTAACACTGTAAGCTTTATTTTGTCTCTGTTTCAGGCGCTGAAAAACATCAGCATATCAGAGTAACGGACACACTCATAACTTTGTAAATATGGAACTTTAAATTTAAGAAAATTACAACAGTGTTAAATTTAAGGTATTTAACATAAAAGTTAATGATACTAGTTTAAAATGATACTTTTAGAATAAAATGTTAATTATATTTTTTCATGTTTTATTTGTTTTTTTGTAATTGTCAAAACTACAAGTATATTATACCTAATCTAAATTAAAAGTAGGTAATAATATGATATTTGTATGTAAATGCAATGCCAATAATACTTACTATTCTCACACCCAAATACTGAAAGGCTACATGATTTTAAATTGTGCATAAAATCGTATCATATCTGTCATTATCTAAAGAATTTGTCGTGACAGAACTATACTTAAACGCAACTTAGAATTGAGGAGGAATTAAGTATTCAGGCGTCAGAATTATAACTTTCTGCTGTTTACACTATCAGGCAATTACAGAGTACCGTAAAATGGGGTGAATAGGGATCCAGAGGTGAATAGGAACAGAAGAGGGCTGAATAAATAAGGAATTTCTTCATAGTATCGATTCACCCGTCTTCTGTCCCTTTTCGCCGCTTAAACCCTATTCACCCCATTTTACCGTTACATTATCATCTTCAAGTCAAAAAAGGAACATCTACCAAAATCACCTAATTAAACTTTAATTTAATCAAGCAATTCTTGTATTTATCAATGATCTCTGTACCGATTTTCTTCCAATTCTGTACGCGTTTTGGGGGCGACAAATCAATCTAGCTAGGATTCAATTTCACAAAATGTTGTTTACTAAGAAAATAAAACATCTAGCAAAGCTCGGTCATCCAGGTAATTCATTTTTAAAGGATAACAGTCATGGGCGTAGCTAGCAGTAGGTACTCTTTCTGCGAAGCAGTCATGCTAGCTAAGGAGAAAATGGGGCCCGTGAAGAAACGAACCTTTTCATGCCCCAGCCGTCACGAGAGGCACTCCGGGTATGTGTAGGGGTACACGAGATCTCTGGCCACCATAAGCGTGGGACTACGGACGGCGAGCAAGGGTAGCTCGACCAGAACCAGACCAGAGCGTAAGCGCGCTTTTTTTTAGGTTTGGTAACTGTCGGGGCTGCGCTTGGATGGGGCAACTGCCCCACTCTGCCCCACCGTGGCTATGCCTATGACGACAGTAATAGGTATTCCATTGTATTGTCCTATGTCACATTCCATAAACATGTACTACCTATTTCCATTTGAAAATAGAAAAAATAAAAAAAACATTGTATTGCAGCTAGTCGACCAGCGAACAATCAATTAACCCTGTATGCCCAACGGGTAGAACAAAGAGATATATGTAACAAAAATAAATAAAACCTTAGTCACTAATTATGTACACCTCTGTTCAGCAAATAAAGACATTTGATTTGATTTGATTTGTAACTAATTGCTATAGAAGTGATTGTGGAGAGTAATAAATAAAACCCAGTTCTGAATATGAAGAACATTTAATCACAATGAGGGTAGGATGCGCGCGCGCGGCGCTAGTCAGATGGTGGGCAGGTGACTCCTGGAGTCCAGCTCTGTCTTCTTGTTCTTGTTCTGCTGGCCGCGGTCCGTCACTATTAGTTGGGGCAGCAGGGGTGATGACTGCACCTGGTGACACAGGGATGTAGTAAGTAATAGAGGATTATAATTCTTTTATCAAATACGTTTAAAGTACCCGGTACCCCTCTCTTTTGAAGTCAGTAGTTAAGTTATATACCTAATTAACTAGAAAGTGGTCAAGCGTCGGCAAAATCGGCCCTAAGTAATTTTAAAATATTTTTTTTAAATTACACACAACAAAGTACTGACTTAACTACATTAACGTAGTAACTAAATTAGGCTTAACTACGTAGGTACGTTCTAATCGAAGACCAACAATTTAAGTTATTCATTATTCGATACTTACTACATCAAATTCAACACTAACAATTGGGATGATGACAGGGTATGAAAATTAAAAATCTAATTATCCGTAAGTTAGGTAATTAAAAAATATTAGACACGTATTTTTTTATTTTGTCGTATAATAAAACAATACTTAGATAAAACGAATCGAAAGTTTAGGAGTGGGGGCTAAAACGTCATTTCTACGTATAAAATGTACATAGAAGTGACGTCACGCGACATTTCAAATCAATATATCGTAGAAAGTATTTGTTTCCGTAAGAAAATAAAAAATACATGTCTAGTGATTTAAAATAATCTACCAGACGGACATTAAAATTAAAATTTGGCATCTACCCTATTCAAATGTACCTTAAAACCAAGACCCTAATCACGAAATCTACACCTACTCATAATATCATAGTCATACTTTTGTATCCAGTTTCTCCTACACCCCAAAAGGTGTTCTTTACGCAGCTATTTCTTTTTGCCTTTACCCTTCTTTGGGGATGGCGCGACGCTTATGTCCACTGTGATTGGCTCAGGAAATGTTTCTGGCATATGACTTCTCCGACCCAAGTATCGATGCTGTTTATAGACAAGCAATGAGATGAGGTCATTGAAAATAGGATTGGGCTTGGTCGAAGTAGGGGTGTGTAAAATACTGAGCTGCTGTTCTAAACATAAATTAACTGAGAAAATGTTTGGTGAATTAAATTGGAAAATAATTATAATTATGGAGACTATCTTTCTGTCAGTCAAGAAATGAAGTTAATTCCAAATGTAGACTAGACCGGTAGGCAAAATGTGCTAGAGATGGACTCTTGGAAAGAACTTTCTTTTTAAAAAAAATGCTTTTTTATATATATTTTTTAAATAACTGCTTTTTTATATATATTTTTGACTGCCTCGTTGGCCGAGTGGTAGCAAGTGCGACTGCTAGGCAAGGGGTCTCGGGTTTCGATTCCCGGGTCGGGCAAAGTATTACTGGGTTTTTAAATAATTCTCAGTAGTAGCACGGAGTCTGGAATTGTGTCCGGTATATGGCAATAGGCTCACCCCCTATTACATGGGACTCATAACATAAATAGTGAAAAGTGGGTGTTACATTGTACATACAGTGGCATAATGTGCACCTCTGCCTACCCCTTCGGGGATAAAAGGCGTGATGTTATGTTTATGTTTTTAAATAACGTTGCCCCACACAAGGATTTTTTCCTGTGTCGTGGGTGCGTTTACAAACTCTACAAGTTCACATACACATGCCACCCAGGTCCGAAACAACAATTAGGATCCAACAAAGAGTTGTTCTCGCGACACGATGAGCGGTAGCAAGTTGCCCAGCCACCGCGCCAACCCGCCAACCGAGCAGTCAGTACCTTATTTTGATTCACGCTATTATGAAGCACAATTTAGCCCATCTCTAGTTCATACCTGCCTACCTAAATGTAGGGTCATACCTGCGCTCTTCTAGATTTTTCATACTCTTCATGGTCTGAATGTGGTACCGTGAAGAGGAAGTTCTCGAAGATGGGATGCCTCAGCAGTTGTTCGCAGGTCCACCTCACCATCGGGTCTTTGTCTAAGCATTTCTGAAAGGAGAAAGATCAAAATGGATGATACAAGTTAGTTAAGCTAACCTGAGGTAAATACTGGACACTAACAAATACCAAACTCAATGCCGTTTATGAAAATATAGATTATTAGCTATTTCCGCGCGATTTTACTCGCTCTGCTTAGCCCTATTGATCGTACCGTGATGTTTTATAGCCTATAGCCATCCTCGATAAATGCACTATCCAACACAAAAATAATTATTCAAATCAGACTTGTAGTTACGGAGATTAGCGCGTTGAAACAAAAAAACAAACTCTGCTTTATATAATAGTATGTGATAAAAAACGATCTGAAATTACAAATTAGGCACAAGCGAAGTTCTTAAGCCCCTTCTGTCTGTAACGGGAATCTTACGTAGCTATGTCCGCAGGTCTTAATTATTCCACGAACTGCTATCTAGAGGTATATACATATTTATTAAAGGCCCTACCTTATTCAATTGTGATCAGTCCTTAGTGATCAGAAAGTACCTTCCTACCTAGATAACATTTGGTTTGAGATTTTACGTGTAACTCACATGCATAAAGTCTAGCACCAGCTCGTTGCAGGAGTACCGTTGAGGTATTTTCTTTTGTAGAGGCTCCACCGTGCTTGGCTCCGGCAGCGCCATACCCTGGACACCAAAGACAGATTAATGAGACACCTTACATAGTTTTCTTATACCATAACGTTGAGATATTTGTTTTATAGAGAATACTTTTCATTATATTATAGCAAATAAAAGTGGGCTGCACGACGTCATTATGCGCCACTCACTCTGCGCATAAGTCCGGATATGGCTTGAAACTAATCGAGCATTTTTTGCACAATAGGGTAGATGCCTAATTTTTATTTTAATGTTTTTATTTTTTTCCTTACAGAAACGAATACTTTCGTCGATATATTGATTTGTCGCGTGACGTCACTTCTATGTATATTTTATACGTAGAAAATTAAATGGCGTTTTAGCCCCCACTCCTAAACATTGATTCGTTTTATCTAAGTATTGTTTTATTAGGTATACGACAAAATAAAAAATACGTGTCTAATATTTTTTCATTACCTAACTTATGGACTAATTACATTTTTAATTTTCATACCCTGTCATCATCCCAATTCACGTTATTAAGTAATTTCAATCAGTAAAATATAATATGGGGTTCTTTGTTTTTTCTTACCTGAAAAAAGGTGTTTTGTGAGAATATTGTCATATGCCTGGGCAGTAGATCCCCAAGGGTTTTTCGTATTAGATATAATTGGTCTAGGTCGCTTTTCCCCGGCCATAACGCTTCGCCCGACAGAAGTTCTGCGAAGACGCAACCTGTGAAATATTAGCGCCTGATTAAATTATTATAGTTCAAATGTATGTGAGAATAAACAGCAGGCGCTGGGATAAAGAGAATACTCAATAACCAGCAATAAATCAATGTATCTTTAGGTACAAAATTCGCTGTTACTTTTCACAGAGACTGGGCCGATGATAACTCGATTGATGGTGACATAATTAGTAGGCACTACCACCATTAAACTGTCAAACACCAAGCGGTCACCGGTGACCGCAACCTATTGTTCTTTAATTGTGTCTATAAATACGGTACTCGACGAGTTAAAAAGTGTTTAAAATGATCAACAGAGCGCCACCAACTACAATTTAGAATCCTTGTACATTTTTCTAGGTATCATTACATTCACGCATCTCCTCGCAACAGCACGCCAGCATCCAGCACCTACATAACGACATACCTATAGCCCAGACGTCGACCGGTGTGCTGTACATGGTGTCTCCGACCAGTAGCTCAGGCGCGCGGTACCACCGCGTCGCCACGTAGTCTGTGTAGCTCTCTCCAGGACCTGGACATGTTTAACGGAAATGTGCTGTTAGCTACTGATTTATTATGGGTACACTAAGAAACAATCGTCTTTGCCGTTAGAACGTAGGTGTTTTTGTTTACGAGCAAACGGATCACCTGATGGTAAGCAATTGACGTCGCCCATGGACATCTGGAACACCAGAGGCGTTATAAGTGCGTTGTCATCCTTTTGGGGATTAGGAATTTGAGGATAATCCGGGATTCAGGGATCAGATTGGGGAAGACGGGACGAAACAGAACGCAAACGTTTTTCACATCGGATTTCTGTAAGGCCGTAGTATCACTACGGTGTTGAGCCAGTTCATAGATTGCTCTCCCTTACTTGGGGTATTTAAAAGGAGTTAAGACGTTTTCTAGTCCTCCTACCTAGTCTAAATCTCGAGGACAGGCATAGGAGGGCGTTAAATGAAAGCGCCACAAAAAGATTGAGGCTTTAACAATACGCCTTAAAATACCGTAATTAATAAATACAATAGCCATGCTAGAAACCGAACCGAGAGACGCTTTTTTTGAGGTAGATGCCTTCTCCCGCCCGGGTGAGGCGAGAGGAAGTGTCAGACTCTTACTGACTAAGAACCACCCCGTTCCTACTCCTGCACTTCGAGCCGGAGCCCCGGTAACCCGTTAGGTTATCCGCGGCTCCGTATCAGCATCAGCCCTGTTGGTCCCCAACTGTGGTGGTCTGATGGCAACCGAGAGACGCTTAGACTTAGCACTCTCATTGATGACTTGGGAAACTTAGAACACTTTTTATTCCTGAAAGGGGTAGAGGCAGAGGCAGACATTTCTTATGTCATTGCCCTAATAGTAATAAACGCGATAACCAATCCGCAAAACACTTAAAACATAGACTGGTCTATGTAGGTCCCTAGGTATTAAATACCGCTACATTAGGCATCATTACAAAAATCTTTTTATAAAGGTTAAAGGTAAAGGCTGCGGTACACGGGTATACGTGTTCCATTTTCCTGAATAGATCGTTCTTTGTTGATAGTTTGATTAATGGTTAAACCACCGCTAGGGGGCGTGGCGCACGTTTATAAGGCGACCTTGTCTATTTATATCCTACCTTAAAGTTAGCGAAGTTCTGAGATGACTTGCATTAAGTAACATCTATTTCATGTGTAGTTACGTAATGATAAGTTAGGTAACTTTTTCTTTAGCTATTTTTAGATGAACCAGGGAATTCCTTTTAAACCCCTCGAGCGTCCTTATGAGCACCCAGTGGATCATAAGAAAAAATGCTCCATTCTGCTTTCTCTTTTATAAAATCTATTATTAATGTTTTGTTTTTATTTTGACTTTATTTTTTATTTCTATTGTAATGATCCTTGTTTTCGTATGCCAATGGTCAAATAAATGCATTTTCTTTCTTTATTTCGTTCTTTCTTCAAATGTCACGTGTGCACCCGTTGGATCATAAGGAACGCGGACGCTCGACGGGATAATGATTTATGCTCATAATGCATAGTATAGGCCGTTGGTGTCACCAATTGGGCGTGGAACGCTGAGTAATTCAAAGCCGGTCACATTTTAATGAAGAAGTCGATTTCAAGTTTTGTTTTTGAACACGTATTTTTATTTAAAAGTCCAACTCTGAAATATTCGACGTTCTACACCAAATACGAAATTAAGATCATTTTCCAATCCCAAACATAAAATCACACCTTGTGATTAGTTGGAATGGAGTGGATAAAGGTGCAAATTATAATGTACTAGCTTTTACCCGCGGCTTCGCTCGCGTCACAAAAGAATAAAAAGTAGCCTGTGACATATACTAATACACACAGCGCCATCTATACCAATACTTTTGTTTTTCCTCGGTAATATCAATTTTCCGGGTTAAAAAGTACCCTATTATTTAATCCGGACTTCAAACTTTACGTCTGCAAAAATTCAAAGCAATCGGTTTAGTAGTTACGGCGTGAAAGTGGAACGAACAAACAAACAAACTCACTTTCCGATTTATAATATTAGTAAGGATGAACGACTTGGAATCACGTGTTACGGGGATCCGGGTTCATGTTGATGAGGGCTGTTGAGCCCTGCCCTGGGGGCTTACTCTTGAATCCAATTCCGATAGATCGACATTGATATTGTAAAATTTCGTACTCTTGAGGTGCAACACTAGCGCCCATTGCATCCGTATTGCGTGGATATTGAATGAACTAAATGCTATTGAGTTCGGCTTTATATTCCGTACTCTGAATGTTATTTTAATAGCTAGGATAGGGGTTGTATAGTTATGACATTTAATAATTATTGAGACTTTATTGAATTGAAATAGCATTGACATTGCGATTGGTTTCAAGAGTAGGTAAGCCTCCAGGACAGGATTAAATGAAATCACGATAAAGTCCAAGGACATTAAATTATACATAGGTAGGTAAGCTGCAGTGATTTATAAACTGACTGCACGGTTAGTGCGGTGGCTGGGCAACCGGCTGACGTGCAACGTGTCGCGGGTTCGATTCCCGCACGGAACAACACTTTGTGTGATCCACAAATTGTTGTTTCGGGTCTGGGTGTCATTGTGTATGTGAACTTGTATGTTTGTAAACGCACCCACGACACAGGACAAAATCCTAATGTGGGGCAACGTTTTTTTTTTTTTTTTAAAAAGATATAAAAAAAAGAAAAAAGAAAGATAAAGCAGGTTAAATAACATCAAGTACTTATAATATCGTTAAGTATACATAAGACTTGTAAGTGACCTTCGCCTAGCCTACATGAGCACTCGAGGTCGATGCGGATTATATAGGTTGCAATGCGGGAATTTTGGTTTCATAAATAATTACCTAGACAAGTATATTTAAGTGGGTTCCTTAAAGAGTGAGTCAGTGAACTCTTTTTAAACAAAATCCTGTGGCTAACTCGCTATCCACCGGGCGTTTATCGCTGTAGTCACTGGTGCATGCAAATACCGTCTAATGATGATCGACCGCTAACTTCATCGATTGTACACTACACCCACTTTCCATTAGTTTTTATTCCCACATTATTATTACAATAATTACCTAATTGATGTTAATTTGGAATACCTATCTAGTTATAACCAGTGGTCTTGTGACGACCGTGGCACACTTGTAAGAGCAAATGTCAAAGTTTTCGCAATGCACTCCCGCGCAGTTTCTAACTGCAATACTCAGTTACACAATGCACTGACTGGCTATACATCTATTATTTATTGTATTCATACATAGATCTCAATAGTAGCACGGAGTCTGGAATTGTGCCCTGTATATGGCAATAGGCTCACCCCCCATTACATGGGGCTCATTACATAAATAGTGAAAAGTGGGTGTTACATTGTACAGTGGCATAATGTGCACTTCTGCCTACCCCTTCGGGGATAAAAGGCGTGATGTTATGTCATACACAGATTTAATTAATAACATTATTGAAGTTTACTATGACTTTTCTGTATGTTTGCTATCGTTGTCTTGTCAAGCACAGAACTCGAGAAAGGCTGGATCGAGTATATAATTCTTATTTTTTAATTTTTGTTGCTTTGAATTTTTTTTTTTAATTTTTGTGAAAGATTTTTATAACGCATGTCATTAGCGTCAAAAAAATCAAGAAGAAATAATCAAGAAGAATATTATACTCTGTTTAAACAGTTTGACCAACCGCAAAACTTCGAACCTCATCTTCAAAAATTAAATTATCAACTAATACAACGTAACATTACTAAACAAATAAAAAACTCAAATTTAAAACCGACAATCGACTTTGAACTATAAATCAAAGCCATAAGTGGAGTTTAAAGGCTATAATCGATAAAGTTTTTTATGCTGACGTGGTGCAAATAGCCTGAGTCATGCGAGGTACGGGTAGTAAGCATGTCACATACGTGTACAACGGTATGAGACCGTAAGCAATGTAAATATTTAAATAAATGCCGTCTGAAGGCTAGAACTTGTAGCAAAATATACGGGTTCTGTAAAGCACCTACTACGAAAGAAGAAAAATTCAGTCCTAATAATTCTTTTATACACTACCTTTAAAAAACCGATTTCAAAACCCTCTTTTTTAATCAATAAATATACTAAAACCTTCTCCTAAATGTAACAAACACTTGGTTGAAAACCGCATCAAAATTGATTTAACCAATAGCGAGATATTAACGCACAAACCAACCCCTTTTTCTTTTTGAAGTCGCTTAAAAATGGATTCAGATCATCTAAGTATTTACATAATTTATGTATTCGAACTGTAATTAGTTAACTGACTCGAACTAATTACAACTAGTTAACACATTAGGAAGTGCTTTTAAAATATAATATATAAATAGGTATTCTAGTTTATTGTTAAACAATGTTTTAAAATAGAAATAATAACTGCCTCGTTGGCCGAGTGGTCGTAAGTGCGACTGGCGGCAAGGGGTCTCGGGTTCGATTCCCGGGTTGGGCAAAGTATTACTGGGTTTTTAAAAAAATCTTAGTAGTAGCACGGAGTCTGTAAATGTGCCCAGTATATGGCAATAGGCTCACCCCCTATTACATGGGACTCATAACATGAATAGTGAAAAGTGGGTGTCACTTCTGTGTGCACCTCTGCCTACCCCTTCGGGGATAAAAGGCGTAATGTTATGCTATGCTAAAATAGAAATAACGAAAAACCATTCACGGAACCCTAGAAATTTTACTTGAAGAAAATTCTGAAGGGTATTTGAAGGTAAGCAGCAAGAATTGTAGAGTTAAAGAAATGATTTTACATTAAGGCATAGTTTCTCAAGGCTACCTCCTAAATGAAATAAGGAATTACGTAGAATAAGTAATTGTGGACCATTATTGTATGTTGAATATAGTATGAAAATAGTATGAATTGTATTTTTTTAAGGGGGAAATATCCTCGATTGACTGCTCCCGCCTGGGTGAGGCGGGAGGGAGTGTCAGACTCTTACTGACTAAAAACCACCCCGTTCCTTCTCCTGCACGTCGAGCCGAAGCCCCGGTAACCCGTTAGGTTCTCCGCGACATACCGACAGGGTATGGGCTGACTTAGGTGTTAGGATACATTTTATCCCGATTAAAAGCTTCCATGGGATAAAACAAAAAATCGCGGGCAACTGCTAGAATTAATATTTACATAACATCGTCCATTTTGTATCTGTGTTACATCAAAAAGAGGCCGATTACCGATAAGCTTTTCAGGCTGAAACTCGGTCTATATAGTTTATCGCTCACCTAGATCAAGTGGCCTACCGTAATGGACAAGCTGTCGATTGAACGCTTTAAAAAGTTAGTTTAAATATAGAGGCAAATGTTCTTATTTTTTTGTTTTCATTATCTTAGGCGTTCTAGTTAAGACACGCGATGTGATATGAGTAGGTAATGAGACTGCTAGACACATAAATATTATATCTATGCTGCTAGATATTATATCTTTGTTCAGCATCAACAGCCTATAAATGCCCACTGCTGAGCAAAGCCTCTTCTCACACGGAGAAGGTTTGAGCATTAATTACCACGCTTGCTCAATGCGGGTTGGTGATTTCAAACTTATAATTATTAGAAACTAGCTTTTACCCGCGGCTTCGCACGCGTCACAAAAGGATAAAAAGTAGCCTATGTGACATATACCAATACACACAGCGCCATCTATACCAATACTTTTGTTTTCCCTCGGGAATATCAATTATTCCGGGATAAAAAGTACTCTATTATTTAATCCAGAGTTCTAAGTTTACGTCTGCAAAATTTCAAAGCAATTGGTTTAGTAGTTACGGCGTGAAGGCGGAACAAACAAACAAACTCACTTTCCGATTTATAATATTAGTAAGGATTATAAGCCTAGGTTTCTTCACGATGTTTTCCTTCACCGTTTGTCAGTGGTGTCTAGATAATCTTAGTAAGTACATTTAACTCGGAAAAAGTCATATTGGTACTTGCCGTTGGTAGTTTTCGAACCCGCACCCTCTTGCATGAGAAGCGAGCGTCTTATACGTCCGGGCCACCACGTCATCATGATTATTAACTTAAACGCAATTAAATTAAAAATATATATTATGTACATTAAATGAAATTATGCGCGTAATGAAATGTATCTATATATATAAAATTCAAAGGTGATTGACTGACTGACTGACTGACATAGTGATCTATCAACGCACAGCCCAAACCGCTGGACAGATTGGGCTAAAATTTGGCATACAGATAGATCTTATGACGTAGGCATCCGCTAAGAAAGGATTTTGATAATATCCACCCCCAAGGGGGTAAAAAAGGGGATGAAAGTTTGTATGAAACTTTGTCAGTTTTTAACTGATCGGGTTGAAATTTGGCATGCAGATAGACGTTATAACGTAAGCATCCGCTGTGAAAGGATTTTGATAATTTCCACCCCCAAGGGGGTAAAATAGGGGATGAAAGTTTGTATGAGACATTGTCAGTTTTAAATCGATCGGGTTGAAATTCGGCGTGCAGATGTATTTTATGACGTAAACGTCCCTTTAGAAAGGTTTTTAAACATTCTCACCCCAAAGTGGGTAAAATAGGGGGTGAAAGTTTGTATGATACTTTGCCAGTTTTAAATTGATCGGGCTGAGACTTTGCATGCATAAAATTACTATGACATAGGTATCTCTTTAGAAAGGATTTTGATAATTTCCACCCCCAAGGGAGTAAAATAGGGGATGAAAGTTTGTATGAGTCTTTGTCAGTTTTAAATCGATCGGATTGAAATTTGACATGCAGATAGATGTTATCACATAGGCAACCGCTAAGAAAGGATTTTGATAATTTCCACTCCTAAGGGGGTAAAATAGGGGATGAACGTTTGTATGAAACTTTGTCAGTTTTTAACTGATCGGGTTGAAATTTGACATGCAGATAGATGTTATAACTTAAGCATCCGCTGTGAAAGGATTTTGATAATTTCCACCCCCAAGGGAGTAAAATAGGGGATGAAAGTTTGTATGAGATATTGTCAGTTTTAAATCGATCGGGTTGAAATTTGGCATGCAGATAGATGTTATGACGTAGGCATCCGCTGTGAAAGGATTTTGATAATTTCCACCCCCAAGTGGGTAAAATAGGGGATGAAAGTTTATATGAGCCTTTGTCAGTTTTACACCGATCGGGTTGAAATTCGGCGTGCAGATGTATATTATGACGTAAACGTCCCTTTAGAAAGGTTTTTAAACATTCTCACCCCAAAGTGGGTAAAATAGGGGGTGAAAGTTTGTATGATACTTTGCCAGTTTTAAATTGATCGGGCTGAGACTTTGCATGCATAAAATTACTATGACATAGGTATCTCTTTAGAAAGGATTTTGATAATTTCCACCCCCAAGGGAGTAAAATAGGGGATGAAAGTTTGTATGAGTCTTTGTCAGTTTTAAATCGATCGGATTGAAATTTAACATGCAGATAGATGTTATCACATAGGCAACCGCTAAGAAAGGATTTTGATAATTTCCACTCCTAAGGGGGTAAAATAGGGGATGAACGTTTGTATGAAACTTTGTCAGTTTTTAACTGATCGGGTTGAAATTTGGCATGCAGATAGATGTTATAACTTAAGCATCCGCTGTGAAAGATTTGATAATTTCCACCCCCAAGGGGGTAAAATAGGGGATGAAAGTTTGTATGAGACATTGTCAGTTTTAAATCGATCGGGTTGAAATTTGGCATGCAGATAGATGTTATGACGTAGGCATCCGCTGTGAAAGGATTTTGATAATTTCCACCCCCAAGTGGGTAAAATAGGGGATGAAAGTTTATATGAGCCTTTGTCAGTTTTACACCGATCGGGTTGAAATTCGGCGTCCAGATGTATATTATGACGTAAACGTCCCTTTAGAAAGGTTTTTAAACATTCTCACCCCAAAGTGGGTAAAATAGGGGGTGAAAGTTTGTATGATACTTTGCCAGTTTTAAATTGATCGGGCTGAGATTTTGCATGCATAAAATTACTATGACATAGGTATCTCTTTAGAATGGATTTTGATAATTTCCACCCCCAAGGGAGTAAAATAGGGGATGAAAGTTTGTATGAGTCTTTGTCAGTTTTAAATCGATCGGATTGAAATTTGACATGCAGATAGATGTTATCACATAGGCAACCGCTAAGAAAGGATTTTGATAATTTCCACTCCTAAGGGGGTAAAATAGGGGATGAACGTTTGTATGAAACTTTGTCAGTTTTTAACTGATCGGGTTGAAATTTGGCATGCAGATAGATGTTATAACTTAAGCATCCGCTGTGAAAGGATTTTGATAATTTCCACCCCCAAGGGGGTAAAATAGGGGATGAAAGTTTGTATGAGACATTGTCAGTTTTAAATCGATCGGGTTGAAATTTGGCATGCAGATAGATGTTATGACGTAGGCATCCGCTGTGAAAGGATTTTGATAATTTCCACCCCCAAGTGGGTAAAATAGGGGATGAAAGTTTATATGAGCCTTTGTCAGTTTTACACCGATCGGGTTGAAATTCGGCGTGCAGATGTATATTATGACGTAAACGTCCCTTTAGAAAGGTTTTTAAACATTCTCACCCCAAAGTGGGTAAAATAGGGGGTGAAAGTTTGTATGATACTTTGCCAGTTTTAAATTGATCGGGCTGAGACTTTGCATGCATAAAGTTACTATGACATAGGTATCTCTTTAGAAAGGATTTTGATAATTTCCACCCCCAAGGGAGTAAAATAGGGGATGAAAGTTTGTATGAGTCTTTGTCAGTTTTAAATCGATCGGATTGAAATTTGACATGCAGATAGATGTTATCACATAGGCAACCGCTAAGAAAGGATTTTGATAATTTCCACCCCTAAGGGGGTAAAATAGGGGATGAACCTTTGTATGAAGCTTTGTCAGTTTTACACCGATCGGGTTAAAATTCGGCGTGCAGATGGATATTATGACGTAAACGTCCCTTTAGAAAGGTTTATGAACATTCTCACCCCAAAGTGGGTAAAATAGGGGGTGAAAGTTTGTATGATACTTTGCCAGTTTTAAATTGATCGGGCTGAGACTTTGCATGCATAAAGTTACTATGACATAGGTATCTCTTTAGAAAGGATTTTGATAAATTCCACCCCTAAGGGGATAAAATAGGGAATAAGAGTTTGTATAAATCTTCTTAGCCGTTGAATTTAGAATCATTGAATCTTTTTGAATTACATTCGGTAAAACGATGATTTAGGACCTGGGTAACGTATGATAGTTTTTTCACAGATGTCTCACGAGAACGGGAACTATGCGTCAATGCCCCAGGACTCTCTTACTCTTAACCACTGAACTTATTCTAGAGAGATTTGGTACAACAATAGTCGATAGAATAGTTTTTATTACTCAAACCTTACGTGATCGGGCACTGTACTGGTAAGATCCCTGCGCGATTATTTATTTATTGAAACTACGATAAATCATTTCAAAATAGGTAAATCTTACTTGGGCACTGAATTGATTCTGGTTAATTCTGTCAGAAGTCATTAATCTACGCGGACGAAGTCGCGGGCAACAGCTAGTTCATTAATAAAATGAATGTTAATACCTGACCTTTTGCGTATCAATAGAATTGAATTTAAATGTAATACAGTGAATTAAATGAATGAGAGTGTCGGTACAGTTTTTTTTATAAATTTATTCGTATGGCAATGAAGGTTAATGAACTTAAAATGGGAACATTTGTCTATGTAATTGTGAGTTGTTTTACAAGTACATGCATTAATTGTGTCGGTACTAATTTTATGTACCTATTGGTTATTTTTAATAACAGACAATAATGATGTTTCCTAAGCCTTGCCTCGTATGCAGTAAGGTGTCAACAACCCTACTCTTCGCGTGTATTTGCATTGTTCTCACATATACGTACAACATTGGATAATTTATAAGAGATTTTGTATTTAATTTTTTTAAAAGAGTAACGAATTGAGTTTCTATTCAAATAGAGTTTTGAATCTATATTTACAGCTAGAACACCACAGGCGTTACAAGTGTGTTACCGGCCTTTTGGGGAATAGGAGTTGGAGCATTGTTGGAGGTTCAGGGATTGGGGAGATTGAGGAAGGAGGTGGGGGGATAATTAGGGGCATCCGGTAACCTTACTCACACGACGGAATTCAACGTAAGCGTTTTTTCACATCAGTTTTTCAGTTCAAGCCGGCCCATTCGTGCCGAAGCATAGCTCTCCCACACTTGTTGTCTGATAAACAGTGTTCACAACACTGTCTGATATATGCACCAGAGTGCCAAGCACGAATAACTATCGCATTCGTAACGTAATAGTATCGAGCGCGTTCGGCGCTCTGATTGGCCGACCCAAGTGAACCAACCAATCAGAACGCCTAACTCGCTCGATACTGTTACGATACGAATGCGATAGTTATTCGTGCTTGGCCCTCAGAACCTTTTAAAGTGTGATCTCCAACCCGTCTGGAAATTATGACAAACCCTCTTATGAAGAGGAAACTCAAATAATCTAAAACCATCAACTGTATTCTAAAAAAACCTGATAAAACCGCTCTCGACTCAAGGAATCCAACCGCAGAAATATTATATCTATGAATCTAACAAGGAAACTACCTACCTTCACTAAAATGATTTACAAAAGGTATCAAAATTAGATAGTTACTAGCTCTCCTGCGGACATCCACGCCGAAGGGGATCATGGTATGCACCGAGTACTCCGATGAACAGCTTCCACCTGGAGGGGAGAGGATATTAAGGATCGGGTAGGATTAGAACTAGGATTGGGCGAGAAATGGACCTGGAATTTTGGGTACGGGAATATTTACGCTCGAGCCTCGAATATTGACATGCTACTCAATTTTAATTTTACTTTATAATTTCTTACTAATTTTAATTTTAGAATTTATAGCGACAATACCATACTTAAGCACGATTTAAAATTGAGTAGCGTATAGCGGATATTCAGTATTCGGGCATTAGCCTACCTAATCCGTAAATTCTTTCTAAATAATGACTACAGGTAGATAACACACAAAAAAAAAAGAAAAAAAAACACACGAATTGAGACCCTCTTCCTTTTTTGGGAAGTCGATTAAAAATAAAATATACTCATTTTAAATATGTATTGGTCCTAGCTGAATCTATCGGTAAAGCGTAACATCAGAAGTGTCGTCGCTCTCACATTACCATCTGTATTTTCTAAGGTAAACTGGGGTATAAAGACGAACGAGCAGAATCAGATGAACCACCTGGTGTTAAGCAATCAGATCTCCCCATGGACAACCGCAACCCCAGAGGAGTTATAAATGCATTTATCTTTTGGGTTTCGAGAATTGGGCTCTTATAAAAGATTTTTAAATAAATGGTAGTTCTAGCTTTTTTTTTAAGGGGTAAAATCATCGAATGACTGCTCCCGCCTGGGTGAGGCGGGAGGGAGTGTCAGACTCTTACTGACTAAAAACCACCCCGTTCCTTGTCCTGCACGTCGAGCCGGTGCCCTGGTTACCCGTTATGTTCTCCGCGACATGGTAGTTCTAGCTAAGGTCTTAATTTGCTGACCAAATAACATGGTTTAAACATTTTACACCAAAAACAATGTGAAAGAAATATACGCACTGATCATCCTCGCGAAGCCGAAGTCACAAAGCTTGACGACTCCCTCGCTAGTGAGCAGTATGTTCTCCGGCTTGACGTCTCTGTGGATGCAGTTATGTCGGTGGCAGTACGCCACGCCCTGCAGCGTCTGCCAGATTATCTGCTTCGATAGAAGCTCTGGACAGCCCTGGAATAAGGAACTGCGTTATTCAAAGCCAAAGTCAAAGTTAAAGCATTGGTACTTTTGAAACGTCACTTAATAACATAACATCACGCCTTTTATCCCTGAAGGGGTAGGAAGAGGTGCACATTATACCACTGTTCAATGTAACACCCACTTTTCACTATCTGTGTTATGAGTCCCATGTAATAGGGGGTGAACCTTTTGCCATATACCGGGCACAATTCCAGACTCCGTGCTACTACTGAGATTTTTTTAAAAACCTAGTAGTACTTTGCCCGACCCGGGAATCGAATCCGAGACCCCTTGCCCGGCAGTCACTTAATACAACAAAAATAATGGTCTGTCAGTCGTATAGTACCCGATATGTAGCTTGGCAAGATTTTGTTGTAGTGGGGGTAAGCTCATGTATGTATTGTGTATTTTCTCATTATTAGATAGGTAACTTACTTTAACTTTCAATATAAATTCCTACTCTAAAGCAGGCTACACGCCTTACGATTTAATTGATTAGTTCGACTGTACATTTAAACTGCATATTTAAATCATAAAATGTGTAAAGCAAACAGTTTAAACTATACAATTGTACTTGAAGTTATGTATTTACGCTGTATGATCGTGGTGGCCCGGGAATTTAAGACGCCCACTTCTCATGCATGAGAGTGCGGGTTCGGAACCTACCAACGGCAAGTACCAATGTGTTTTTATTTCGAGGTACATGTTCTTCCTAGAATTATCTAGACACCACTGACGAACGGTGAAGGAAAACATCGTGATGAAACCTGGGATTATAATTTCTAAGTTTGAAATCACCAACCCGCATTGAGCAAGCGTGGTGATAAATGCTCAAACCTTCTCCGTGCGAGAAGAGGCCTTTGGTCAACAGTGGCCACTTAGAAACTATTGATGTACGTTGTATGGACCTATGATTCAACTGTACATATCGACTGTACAGTTAAACTGCATAATTAAATCGTAAGGTGTGTAGCATGCATAACTTTCGTCCAAGTACGATTTCCTCCACGTACGATTAAAACTAAACGATAACATAATAGAAATCATAGTAAAATATTGAATATTGAGAAAGTACACAAATATCATCAATTTCACAAGCCCAGCTACCATTGATAAGTACTTTAGGTACATGCGAACTTACACAAGGTCAAAAAAGCATTAGATTTACTGCAAACATTGCGATTTTGAAATTATGTCAATCTTCGAATACAAGATTTCTTTGAAAGGGTCATAGTGTTAAAATCGAACCGAAAATTGGACAATAGTGACCGATAATTGATAAATAAACCCCGTGCTAGGCATTTGCAATCATTTGACCGAAGACATAGAGATACTAATACATATATAATACACGTATTATTCATTGTTTGAAATTTCCTAACACCAACTTAACATTGAGGGACAAATATTACGTTACACTATAAATATGACCTCGACCTTTATTGCAATATCTCATAATCGTAGCCTCGTAGCACGACTACGCAGCCCGCTACGAAAGTGCTACACGATTGCTTTAGACGCACGCTACGCCAGCTACGCGCTACGATCATTTTTGAGGTGGAATATTGGGTACAAATTATGTATATTTAATTCACTATGTACTATATACTAAATTCTAAGTTCTAATTTTTTTAATTAGGTATTAAAATTGTGATCAATGCCGTGATAATAATTTAAAGTTATTTTCGAATTCTATGATAGCGTGGCATTTGTTTTTAATATTCATTAATAAACTATTTTACGCAATACTTATTACTTCATTTATACAAATGAAAACTTTTAATGGCTGTGCGGCTGATAAGAATGTTACACCTATGTATTAGGAACTTATTCTAATTATAGTTATTTATTTACAAACACCACAAATACCTATACATTTGCACAACCCAATTAAAAAAAATACAGTTTTTCTCACAACATAACATAACATCACGCCTTTTATCCCCGAACGTGCAGGCAGAGGTGCACATTACGGCACTTAATGCCACTGTAAAATATACCACCCACTTAATTATTTAAGTTATGAGGCCCATGTAATAAGGGGTGAGCCTATTTTCATATACCGGGCACAATAGCAGACTCCGTGCTATTACTGAGATTTTTTTTTAACTCTGTTGTACTTTGTCCGACCTGGGAACCGAACCCGAACTTGTAATAACAAGGAACTCATAACATATGTAAATATTCAAGCGGGTGTAACATTGTACAGTGGCATTAATTAAGTGCCATAATGTACACCGCTGCTAACCGCTTCGGGGATAAAATGTGTGATGTTATGTATGTCATAATTTTTTTTTTATTTTAATTCAAGATAATTAAATTCATAATTTATAGAATGATCATATGTAAAGAAAATCGAAAACTCTATTTATAGAATAAAATCGAGAACTCACTAACTATAAAGGTTCGTTCACACTGCTCATTAAGAGTGCGGTCGTTGCATGCCACTGCGGGAAACTATGCGGTTAGAACATTATACTACAGAACGACCATACCATTACTAATCATTAATAAACCTTAGAAAATTACCTATCAACGTTGAACTGCAGCCGTTTATGTTTTATTGAAGCTGTCATTACTATCAAATTAATGTGGGTATCGTTTTGTAAGTAATTTAGGGGTTAATGTTTTAATTCTTAGTATTGGAGTTATAGATTGGAAGGTTTAGCGTTATTTACGGTTGAAAATTAAAAGGGAGAGGTTTTATGAAATACTAGCTTTTACCCGCGGCTTCGCTCGTGTCACAAAAGGATAAAAAGTATCCTATGTGACATATACCAATACACACAGCGCCATCTATACCAATAATTTCGTTTTCCCTCGAGAATTTCAAATTTTTACGGGATAAAAAGTAGCCTATTATTTAATCCAGACTTCTAACTTCACGTCTGCAAAAATTCAAAGCAATCGGTTCAGTAGTTATGGCGTGAAAGCGGAACAAACAAACAAACTCACTTTCCGATTTATAATATTATTATATAGTATTTAAAATATCCAATATACTATTTCATACGACTTTTGAAGATGAATCGATAGGGATTTGTTGAAATATTTTTCTTTTTTCTGAGTGTGATATCCTCTTTCAATTATATATCTTCAAAAACCTATAATTTGGCACAACAGAGGTCAAATATAATACCTGCCAACCTTCCCAATAAAAATGGCAATAAAATTAGCTATTCAAGATTTCCAAACGTATACGGAAATGGACTGAATATTTTTCTTTTAAAACACCCACATATGTATGTATATATGCACATAGTTATGTTAGCAAAACTGACCCAAAAACGGTGGTATTCAAATCGTTTGGCAATGCCCTATTTTTTACACAAAAGCGTTCTTTATTGATTTCGATTAGGTATGAGAAAGTATTGTTTCGTTGGTAGATGGGGCGCAAATGCGACCATAAAATAATAAGTATCGGTTTCGGGATCTGCAGGATACATGTTTCATTAAACTTGTTAATAACTAGCTAATGCCTGCGACTTAACCCGTGGAATAAGAAGTATTCTATGTTTTATTGCACACCATAATCCAGAACATAACATAACATCACGCCTTTTATCCCCGAAGGGATAGGCAGAGGTGCACATTACGGCACTCAATGCTACTGCATAATGAAAACTCACTTTTCAAATGGTTTCATAATTGTTTCATTAATGGTGAACCAATAAAAATTGGACAAAAAAATACATTATTTCATTGATTTACAAAGTGCTTAATTTTATACATCCTATTTTATTAATTGACCCTATTTTGCTAGAAACACTATGGTATGAGAAGATTCCCAAAACGATAACTTATTCTTTGATAGAATTTTAACTTTATTTCAAAAAGAAAAAGTTGAAATTCCATAAAAGCTTTGATAGAATTTTTACTTATACCACTGTAAAATGTAACACCCACATTTCACTATTTATGTTATGAGTCCCATGTAATGCCTAAGGCTCACCTAGGGGGTGAGCCTATTGCCATATACCGGGCACAATCCCAGACTACGACTGAGATTTTTTTTTAAATCCTTTGCCCGACCCGGGAATTGAACCCCTTGCCCGGCAGTCGCATTCATAATATTAGTAACATCTTGGTATCTACAATTTGTTTCTTGAATTCAAACAACTTACAAGTGTATTATCAGCCTTATGCGTGTATAAAACTCCAGAACTTTCTTCACGTAAACTATGACGTCACAGTCGCGTGCCACTGTCACGCTGTCCCGTCTACTCACGTGACAGACTTGAGTAGTTGAAAAATAGGGCATCCAGATCAGAGATCTGGATACCCTATTTTTCACATTTTAATCTTCAACTAACATATTATTTTAATCTGTTTCTTGATCATAATATTCAGCGGTTAAATTAAATGTTACTGTGAAAACTTCATTTAAACTCAAACAAAAAATCAGACCAGAACTAATATCAACTTGTCTGTGTGGGAATTGAACCCACGACACTTCGTCTTTGTAGTTGAAGAACGTGTTATAATATTGCACTCAGTTGTGACCAGGGTCTTAACCATTAAGCCAAACATGTCGTTGAATATGTAACAAAATAGCGAACCGCTTCATGCACTTTGTTTACATTAATGAGATGTATATTGTATGACATCATTCATTCGATGCGCTGCCATATATGCAACATGAAAGATTTCTCACTAACACAATTCTTGATGATGTTTTGCCACTTATTGACATATTCCCCCCCTTTCACAGCGTTCAAATAAAAACACTGTGGAAAATTTATAGCATGCTGCATCCAAGGATCATCATAAATCTCCCAATCTTCTATAACACCTCCACATGAAAAACATGCTGCTTTATCATATGGATTATTTCCGTAATAAAAGAATCCAGCATCAGCCATTTCCATCACTAATCTTTTCTTTGAATTATTCGTCCCCCAGTAATAATTAAAGGATAATTCACGTATTTTGTATGCATTATACATATCATATCGAGGTTTATATTCAGTTTGAAACATATTTTATTTATTTAGTACTAGTTCTTGATGCTAATAATTATAAACATAAAATGACATAGCTTTAATGCTGCAAGCAATTTATAAACGTGATTGTACAGGATTGGGAGAGATAGTAAACATATTATAAAAAATTAAACAAGTTTTTTTTATTTCATAAAAATTTTATTATCACGGCACCATTTATTTAAACACAATATATTTTTTAAAGCACATACAGAGTTATGATAAATACAATTATACAAATCTTGCGAATGTTTATATTGATCATATAAATGTACTAAACTAGAACAACCCTTATCTTCTAAATTAAATATATTACTATTACTATTTTCTAAAATATGCTTTAACCATAAAACTTTTTCTGAACCTTTAACATAAACACATTTATCTCTTAATATATCGGAAACCAAAGTCTGGTAATTGGAATAAGGTACAAATCCTTCACTCCAGTATATATTTTTGTTACGTTGAATCCAAAGAACTACCTTCTTTTCAGATTCCGTTAAATTTTTAAATGGAAATGGTGGCTTAACTAAAAACACTTGTAGTTTTTTGTTACACAATATAGCGATTTCTTTTAATATAAATTCATCTGCTTCTGTTCTAAATCCTTGAATATCAACAACAGCAATCATGATAATCTGCGCACAATGTTACTGAGAGGTTTGTATTCCACAAGTCGATCGTTAATAATCAAACAATATGCAGTTGTCTTATCTGGTATTGGTGTGGAACATTCAACTTCTAACCGCACGTCCACTGGACCGGTTTTTAAACTATCGTTTTGTCTTGAGCAATCTAAGATGAAAAGGGGAGCCTTTTCTTTAAAATCTGTTAGATCTAGCAATGGGTCAACAGGACTGTTGTAATACGACTGACGAAATTTCACATACATTTCATATAATATACTGTACTTGTTCTCAGAAAACTTTAAACTCAAAGGTTCGTAGGGATAATATTGCGAATTCAAAAAGAGTGTTACGTTGGTCACTTCACAATGATCGAATAGTGAACTGTCTTTAGTCCTATTATTTCTCCTATTAGTTTGCAAGCAAAATATAACATATCTAGGCTTTTCCAATTGTGAAGCTGTTTTAACTGACCAAGAATGCTTTGTAGTTTTAGGTAGCAAGGGATACTCATATAAATCCCAATTTCTAAAAGCCATCTGAATAGGTTTATCTCTTTCTAAATGTTTTAAAAGTGTTAGTCGTTCTCGATCTGACACTTTTATATGTGGCACTCTCCATTGGACTCTTTGTATATCTATTTGAAAATTAACAACATCATCAGTGAGAATAACACTATTTAAGTTAGAGTTGCTTCTACTCAAAATAAGTTCGTGTTTACAATTTATCACAATTTTATTGTAATCTTCTGCAAACCCTAAAATCTTATTCAATGGTATCACAGCACTAAAATGTCCGTCATTTTGGAATCCCGCTAAGTTCCAGCCCCATAAGGCTGCAACTTTATTTTCTGCTTCATTTAATGAAATGTATGATTTTATTGTTGACGTAATTCCTGAATTTTTAATACGGTCTATTTCGATACCATTCATTTCGTATCTGATGTCTTGAAACAAAGACATAACAGGGTTATTAGTGAACGTAACAGTTTTCTTGATCGGATTCCCATCTTTACCGAACAGCCTTGCCTGTCCTTCGATGTAAATTGAACTGGCTGATGGTAGCACGTATATATCTTGCTGATGTATGGGGATTCTGATTTCATCGTTTTCTCTAAAGCTGTTATTGTAGGGATTGTATGAATGGATTTCATAACTTTCAATCGAACTGTCGAAATGCGGTAATTCAGTAATCTGTAGCATATTCATACTTTAAAACCCAGAGCTTTAAGAAAATCTTTATTTGCTTTAGTCAGTTTCTTAATTTTTGTATTACGTCTTTGCGCCTTAGCGGTCGCAGAAGAAATAAACCGATTTATTTTTACTGGAGTGCTTTTATAATATACAATCATTTTGTTTTTCTTAAGTGCAGACGTAACTGAATATATTCTTCTTCGAAGTTAATACAGTGACCAAATTGATCAACAATTTTAACAGATATGGATGAAATTATATTTTTGTTCACTGGAAAGTAAATAACGTTTTGTGGTATCTCTATATAACCATGACTTAGAGCAGTATCTGATACAAATTCATGAATAAAATGTGTTGGTAATCCATTGCAGTATGAACCGTACACAAGATCACATTCAATTTTGATCACAGACAGATTACTAGTTTTAACTGAAATATCTGGTCTTGAATTAAATACTGAAAAGTATAGTAAACCGCACTCGTATTGATCAGATAAATGAAGAGGTGGTTGAAAATACGAGACCAGTTCTGATTTATTTCCAGAGATGGTAACCGTAGTAGACATGCTTATATACTGGACTGTTATGAAAGATCCTGTTCATTTTATTGCTTCGTTGACCAAAAATTGTTTAAGAAGTGTAAACAAAGATGTCCACAGTTGAAGAGGTGATCACGTTGTATATTGTCATAATTATATTGAATGTTAGAACCTACATATTTTACAAATTCCTTTGGTGGCTTAAGATTCCCGTAACTGTCGAAATACTCAACATAATCATTATATTTTGCATAGGCTACCCAATGAGAACCAGGATTTTTAGAACTATCTAAATTAATAACTCCACATTCTTTTTTATATGGATATTTAGGGAGCTCATCTCTCATAAAGACACCTCTAAAATAAGGAATTCTATTTCCATACTTTAAAATGTCAAAGTTAGTTAAGGCCCGTTTGGGTAGCCGATATCTTAGTTTTTTTCTTTTAATACGAAAATTCCAAGACCACTTTTATGTGGTTTAAGGTGTAGTCCTTTC
Organism: Spodoptera littoralis; assembly: GCA_902850265.1. NCBI lineage: Eukaryota > Metazoa > Arthropoda > Insecta > Lepidoptera > Noctuidae > Spodoptera > Spodoptera littoralis. The sequence continues at coordinate 12,225,701 of LR824547.2, forward strand.
CCAATACATAGAGCTTCCATTTTTTCATTATGTCTCCTCGATTCCTCATACAGCTTTTTAGCCATTTTAAATTCATTTATGGTTTTAGCAATACCAGCTGCACCGCCTGCTAAAGCTCCCGCCGCTGATAATCCCGCAAAAATAGGAATCAGAGGTAGTACTCCCCCAGTTTTTGGAATAGGAATAACGCGAGGGAGCTTAATCGATGAATCATTAGCCAATTCTCTGGTAGCGGCAATAGCTAATTCTATAGCCATTTTCTTGGTCTTAGGTTTTAATTTTTTTATGTGTCTTTTTGCTTTTGTAATAACAGTTTTTAATTTGCTTTTTAATCCTTTTCCCGATGTAACTTTGGGAGAACGCTTTTTGATCAAACCAGAACCAGTTTTAATTTTTGCCGACATAGCCTTACTTACTAAGCGTGCCGCGAGTTTTTCGCCTGTACTGGCATCGGAAGCAACCGCTCGTTGTTTTGCCATTTTTAACAAAATTAAATCAGCCTTATGTCGATCCTTTAAGTCTGATGACTTGTGATATGCAATATCGTGATCTTTGCAATATTCGTCCAACTTATTTATACCGTTATCTCTTTGTGCAAGTCTTTTTATTAATTTAGTACCAGGACCACAGTAATTATATCCTGGTAAATGTAATTCAAATGGTAAATGATTAATAAGCCAATTGAGAAGACTGCTCTCTCCAAAACACATTATAAGACTGATGGTTCCGGTTTGAATAATTTAATAAATAGTTATGTGATTCGAGTTTGTTGTTAATATTATTTATTTATATATAACATTCGATTTATCAATCCAACTGCTTTCAGCTGAAGACAAACCTAGCCATTTACTAAACCCTACTACCTTTTCTTCTGAGAACTTTCTCGACTAGATATACATTGGGATGTTTTGTTTTTTGAAGTTCTTGTGTATAAATGCACCTAAAATAGGCTGACCTCTGATAGTATCTTCGATTAAGTAAGTTATAGGAGTTGTATTTTGTATTTTACGGATTTTAAATATTTCTGTTGACCAGTTGGGAGTATAACCTTTTTCAAATGTTCCTTTGTATTTACTGATACGCACATAATCACCTACTTTGTACTTGGTTTTTAAATTATCATTTTTTAGCAACTTTAAATACCTTTCTAATATCGTTTTTTTATTATTATTGTCCACATTAGCAGGGATTTCATTAATAGTGCGATGGTGAGTGTGATTGTATTTGTAAATAACATCATTGAGGGTATTATTTACCCAATTGTAATTGCCTTTTAAACTAAATTCCTTATAGACTTTGGATTTCAATGTCCTGATAAATCGTTCAACTATTGAAGCCTTTTTTGTTGAGAAGGTTGAATAATGGTTAATATGATACGATGTCATAAGCTTCTGAAATTTGTTATTATAAAATTCTGTTCCATTATCCGTTTGCAGATTTTTAGGAACACGCCCTTTATCCAACAAAGTTTTGAAAGAGTTATACACATTTTCTTTGGTTTTACTTCTCATAGGAAAGGCCCAAGCATATTTCGAAAATGTATCAATAACGGCAAGAATATATCTGTTTTTTATTTTCTTTTGAAATTGATTGCATATCAATTAAGTCTGCTTGCCACAAGTCATCTATATCTTTCATGATAACATGTCTTCGTGGATAGTTCACCCTCGCATTTTTATGAATTTCATTTACCACGTCAACTTTGCTCATGTTCACAATTCAGTATACTTGTCTTGAACTCAGCTATTATACTGAATAAAAATCATATTATTATGACTATTTATTATTTAATTATATCAGCTTCTTTTAATTCTTCGATTATTGATAAAATTTCATTATCATGGTTTGTATTACCAGCATCACGGGAAGCAATTAATAGTTGCAATCTGTCAACCAATTCGTTAGGATCATCCCAATATACTAAGTCAGTATTATTTTTGTATTTCTTTAGCGTTGGTAAGCTTCCTCCAAATTTAGTAACAATATTACTGTTTAACGATTCAGAAAACAATGGTCTAATTATTTCACGATATTTTATACCTTTATCGCCTCTAATTTGTCCATTAGGATTGAAATCTCTCTTATGTGCATTTGTATAATGCAACATATCCTTGTAGACAAGTTTATCTTTGCTCGATATTAGTTTCAAATCTGGTTTTCTTCGAAGTAAAAGTTCTTTTAAACCAGGGGTTAAATTGTAGGTTTTATCACCAATTTTAATTAAAATGACATTATCATCATTCACACTATCTATTTTAGAAAATGAAACTATTGAATTACCCATTAGTAATTTTTTGTTTGCACTTCTTATTCCAAATGGTATATTTACCCCTTCATAAATATCATGGATATCATAACCCTCTAATGATATTTCTAAATCTTCTAATAATTCCTTCTGGGGAGACTTTTTAACGAACTGCACAGAATTCGGTTCTGGATTGTAGCATTCTTCAAACTTTGTAGATGAGCTAGTATTACTGTCACTCAATTGCATGTCTTCTAAATTAGAGTGTGTATTTTCTAAATTTTGTGTTTTTTCTATTGTTTTATTCGAATCAACTAGGGTTTTAAGAGGATCTGTGACAGGTTTTAGATTTTATCAATTGACAAATTCATTGAGTGTTCCTGATCCTTCATTTGTTTTATTTTATTCTTTATGGAGTTTATAGACTTCATTAATTCTATTTTAATATTTTTCTCCATGTTATAATTATCTATTATAACAACTGCATTCAGCTAAGGAACAAATTATACTGAATTTGATTTTATATGGAAATTACTTATATGCACATGTAAACAGTCAGTCAAATTTAAAAAACATGTCAAAATTCTGTCTGTACCTTCCATTATTTAATGACGATTCTTTATTAATCAGCAGAAAATTATAAGGTTTACTCCAAACAGTTTGACAAATATTTCTGAACTCTTTCCATTGTAAATCAGAACTAACATGCTCTTCATAAATATGCTTTAAATTTACATCATCTTGTTTGAATATAATAAGAAAATTAACATTGTCACGTAAAACAGTTGCTTTGGAATTTTAGAATAGGTTTGAGACAAATAGAAACAATCTATTTGTTTATGCCTACCCATACAGAAATAATTGCGAATATTTATTTGATTTTCACAAGCAACATCATCAAATATAAATACAGAATTTGTTAAGGCTTCACTCGGAGAAATTACATCGTTGTTATTATTGAACTCGTAAAAGTTAATCTGTGGTACCCTTTTTAATACTTCGATCAAGAAACGGTATTTTGGTTGAAAAGAAGTTTTAGAGTAAAGATAAAGATTTTTAAATTTGAGCCCATTTTCATGCAGCAGCAAACTGATCATAACATTCGTTTTACCACAGTTTGATGGGCCACATATTATACAGCGAATAGTATTTGGCAGTAAAGCGCTATGTCTGATGTGGTGAACAGAGTCACTTAATCTTATATTATTAACATTGAGAGATATGGGTTGTTTGATCAACTTCATATTGTATATTAATCTTATTTCCACCTAACGTACACTTATATACTCGTTACTACATGAACCTCATGATAGAATAAGCATGAACTTACAATTTGATGATAACGTTTAGGAAGTTGAATACGTTTGAATAAAAGTCAATTTGTTTAAGAAATATCATTTTATTATAAATGTTCATCATAGCGTATACATTCACTCATAATAGTAGCGTAATATATTCATTTATAGTACATTACTTATTCTTAAAGAATTATTCATACATCATTTCTATACACATTACATACATGAAAGTAGCATAAATTTATTTATAATTATCACTAATAAAATTAATAGATACTAATACGTGTACATAGTTATAGATTACGTATCACTGGAATAATCTAAAAACATAGAATCACAATGACCCCAGGGTAATGTGTGAATTTGATCTTGTAGTACTTGAATTTTATCATCGTTTCTATCTAAAACTTGTTTATCTACTTGTTGGGAGTATAAAACATGTTTAATTGATTTTATCATATTCATTTTACATCTTAGCGCTTTATCGGTCAACAGAACATTGCTGTAATCATCCAATTTTAGATTATTTGTGATAGATTTGGAAACACCTTTAGCTTTTTTAATTTGAGTTTTGAGACTGTTTATAAAATATAATTTAGCTCGTAGACCGACAAATTCTATAATTAAATCATCACCCATCTCATGTTTCCATAATCCGGGAACTTTTGCATTAGTTTGTGGTATGTGATAAGGATTATTGACTGCAAAATTACTAGTATCAAACTTGGTAAGATCATCATGCATATCTTGATAAAAATCAGTTGTATATATTAAATATAACAAACTATCAGTATCCGTATAGCATAACTTTGCATTATTTCCATATTTTTTCTTTATAAAATCATAATGAAACTGGTATAAGTGTTGCTTAGAATATTCCAAAACTGTGAATCCGATATAAATCGGTCTATCTAAAACAACTTTTTCATGATATAATTCTACAGCTATAAAATTATCTGAAAATATTGATACACTTTTTAAGTTTGGTTTAGCTAACAATTTTTCAGCATCAAGATGTTTGTTTGTTTTATTGGTGGTATCTCTCCATTTTGTTACTAATTTAACATCAGCTTGCTTGCGCTTATTTTCAATAGTTTTTCCGAAAATCGCATTATTCAATAATTTAAAAAAGTCCTTTTCAAATACAGTTTTGGAATTTTGACGAAGTCTAGTATTGAGATCGATGTAATTTTTGAGAAAACATTCTTGTCTAAAGCTAAGTATGCAATGAATCTTTTTTAAAATCAGACCATTCTTTAAACACTCTTTTAAGTGCACGTAATGAATCACATAATGATGCTTATCATAAAGATTCGCAATCAATTTTGCTGATTTTCCATAAGGTGGTACTAATTTTTCAACTGCAAAAGGTAAATCTTTATGTTTGTTATGTAAATAGTTCGGATAAATCAGGTCAACTTCCAAAATATAACCGTAATCATTATCATCAGAGATAGTAATTACATCAAAGTTGCTAATTTCTTCGAGAGTTAAAAATTTGAATTCTGAGATAGGAAGTTTCTTCATCATAGCATAGCCATACAGATTATTACAATCAAGGTATATTAAATAACTGCTTGGTTCTGACTCGTTAAAATGTGGTAAGTATTTATTATTTGCTTCAGCATGACGTCGAGAACACTGTGCCAGCCCACCGCGAATTCCTTTTTCTAATAACTCATACATTTGCAAGTCACTTATTAACTCCAGTTCAGTGTCAGTATATAGAAGCATTGCATCCCAGCTTAAGCTCGGTGAAGTAACATAATAAGCTGGATCTAACTTATAGTAATGTAAGCTTGTTTCTCTAAACTTTTCGAATATGTCACATAGTAAAAGCACATCACATTTTATGTATAAATCTGTATATTCACCAAGAGATTTAACGTTAAAAACATTCCAAACTGTTTGAGCGTGTAAATATTCTTCATCAGTTATATGCTTCTTACACAAACTGTTATAGAAATGATACTTTGATGGAAGTTGCGTCTCATCAAATTTGGACCAAGAATCGATATAATCATAAGGATAAACACCCTTTTTTCTCATTAGATCAAATTTTCTTTTATCGCTAAACTCTCTTGATAAGTTTAAAAAATCGTTTTCTGATAAACTATCACTCAATGCATCTAAGCTAGAACTAAGAAATTGAAAAGAATCAATAAATTTTATCTGAATAGGATGATTATATTTTTCTGTCTTTATTACTTTCGTTATTGAGAGGTATTTTTCTTTAGTTTTCGGTATTATGTTAATAGTACCTTCATATTTTGCTAACTCTTGAATGAATAAATGTGAGTCATACCCAGACAAATTATGAAAGACGACAGGAATGAATGAACAAACTCTATACATCAAATTACAATGGGAGTGCGCTGCCCCACGGTACTCTGAGGTAATATGATCATGATCTCGGACTTTGTCATTAAGCAATAGTTGTTTACATATGTGACATGTATTCGAGTTCTGATAATTCATCTCTTGCTCAGTTGTTAATGGAGTCATAGACTTTTTATTACTTAAAATTCTATGTATACGTTTAGCGTCTCTTATTAAATATTTAACAAATACTTCCGCACAATCTGTACCTCTGTATGAGACATACTTATTTAATTCATTATTATGTGCACAACAGATATAATAAGCAAAACATGAAGGTTGATGTGTCTTTAGTTTCCGAGTGTTTAAAGAGTTACTTTCATTACAGTCAATTAACATACATTCGAAGTCAGCATAAATGATGAAATTAATTTTCTGCTGCCTCTCAAAATGTTTAAATTTCAATATAGATTTTTTTTCAGGCAAAATAGACAATATCTTAGAACAGTTATGAGACTTGTATCTTGTTTCGCTACTGAAAAATTGTAAACATGCATCACATAAATAAACTTTACCTTTATAATGAGTTACTTGACGTCGTACAAGACGTATAAGATCTTTAATTAAACAATAGTGTCCAACAGTATTGTTTTCAATATATAGTAAATTAAAATGATGTTCTCTCTTATGCTTCGATGCATAAAGAGGTCCAGTTACAATATTATTTTGCAAACCATATATATTTACACTCATATTTGGATTGTTTTTCTCAAACTGTTTAATATCATTCATTGTGGGTGGGAATGACATTCCTTCTATATTTAAAACCGAAGAATAATGAGGATATGAACTTGTTCTGCACACGTTATTTTTCGCTGGATATAATCCAGCAACTATACTCCATAGAAAACAACAATCATCTTCATTTTTTATATTAATGCAACTTCTAGAATGTTTAATAGCTGGTGGTAAATCTATATAAGATCCACCCCTCATAGGTGAATACTTATTTATATTAATTTCGAGATGACTCATAGAAACAAACGTCCAACCAGATTGACAGTGTTGGAACTCTGTTAATTTCTCGTTCAATGCATTCATTACTTTAGTTAATAATTCATTCAAATCAGTGTTTTTATAAATAATATTGTACTTGGTATTAAATGACTTTAGCTGCTTTTCTTCTAAAGTTGGTAGCATAAAATATGCAAACAATTCGAAATTAACTTTTATGCAGTTGTGTTTATTTAGTGACATAGTAATCAATTCTACTATATTGGTTTGGTGATCACTCAGGAACGCCTCTAGACCGAGGTACTCGTCTTCCTGAGTGACATTCAATCTGTATGTCATTATTCTGTTATTGAATGCTGTCGCAATAATATGAATATTTGCGAACTTGGTATTCAATAAACAGTTTGCTTTGTGTATATTAGTTCTCATATGATAGGAATACTGATTTTCTGGAATTAATATTTTACATTTGTCACAGTTTATTTTTCTAGATCTTGACTTATTAGTGAGGTGTGAAGAAGCTGTGAAACAAAGAAAAAAAAACAATGATAATAATTATAAAATATAATGAAATAACCAAAAATACATTGAATTACCCTATGAATTAAAGCTAATGCTGGGATAAATATTATTATATTGTATATAGAGATATACCTATGCATCATGTACCTAATATAAAAATGTGTACAGGAATAATAAATTGATTAACAATAGGTTAAATCGTTAAGTTTCGTAGGATCCTAAGTACGACAGCGAACAATTTTTAAAATCTTTTTGGGTCGCTAAGATGAACTCTTTTATATGGCGCCAAGACTCCTTATCTTCATCCAGTTTAGTTTTTATAGTAGTAATAGCATGCCGCCATCTATTTATCGGCATAATTTTTTTTATTTCTTCGACATCATATATTTTTAACTCGACGTAATATTTTCCTTCTTTCGTCTCACTAATTTGCCGTGAATAGCCCTTCCGCAGCCTTTTCGTAAAATAAGAATGTATAGGTGGGACATTACCCGCTTTGGTAGAGCTCATAGCACATTCATTCTTGTCAACGTCTTCGTCACCGAATAAGTCATTGGCCGTAACGCATGCTGGCGGAGAAATTGGGGAGATAGTTGGTTTGGACTTTTTCGAACTAGATCCTTCACTCGACTTGCCGGGTCGCTCTCTCTTCATTTTCTTGTCCTCCGACTTCCCCTTCGGCTTCACCTCCGCTTCAGAATCGTCGCTGGAGAGAAAGAGATCGTTGGCGAGTAGCTTCGACCTGTGTATAAATAATATATTATTAGTGCACTGTACTCGATAATTTTATTTTCTACATATGTAGAGGTATAGGTGTTTATGTTAATTAGGTTTCGTTATATCTCTAAATATTTCTATGTATAAATCTAATATTAAAAATTATAAAAATATATGAACAACAAATACAATGCTTGGTATAGGTACAGACACATAGTCCTAACGTCAAACTAGAATATTCTATCTATGCTACAGAGATAAGACATAATGATCAGATTAACTAAATGTATGTCACAGTTAGACTTGAAACGTTACGAGAATGGAACCCTCGACTGTCCAATCTTTCATAAGCAGTCATAATTATCATTGTGTTATAGTTGAAATAAATTTAAATAATTATGTAACTGGTACTTAGTTTTCATTTTTTTTCAACACAAATTAGCATATTTGATCTGTGCAGGAATCGAACCTGCATCACAATATTGGCGGTCAACATTCGAATACTTGAATATATCAACTAATACATTGCTCTGACCATTTAATAGTTATTTAAATGATTATGAATAGATACTTACATTCTTGATAGGTGTTTAGACAGGTAGCTTGATCAGGAGCTCAGAGAGTTGATCCGTTGTAGAGAGGATTCGTTCCAGAGAGGAATTGTACCGGAGACTAATTTGCTATGCGTTTTTATAGGTCTAAAATCACATCATTCAATCCAAATTTGTAAAACTGCATACTTGCAAAAATTGCATACACGAGCGTACAAATCTGAGCGGTTAAGGTTTTAATCTTAGAGTTATTATATAAGATGGCTTTTACCCATGGTCCGCGTTAGTTTTAAATTATCCCACGGGAACTTAATACTGAGATAAAAAATCCTATGTCATATTCCAGGTTATGGTCTATCTGTATGCCAAGTTTCATCCAAATCGGTTAAGTAGTTTTAGAGTTTATTCGTTACAAACATACAAAAATACAAATCTTTCCTCTATATAATATTAGTGTAGATTATTATATGTATAGATAGATAATGTAGACGAATGATGAATATAGATACTTACTTAAATAAACAATAGGGGAATTTCATATTTAGAAAAAAAGTTTAAAGATTGTTGTTTTTTACTGAATGTTTTTGACGTCAGGCGACGGTACAAACGCTGCGGTTTGCACGCTCGCATGCAACTTCTAGACATATGGAGAAAGAGAGATATGACTAGTCAGAATCTCATATTTCGGTATGTAAAAATAAGCTTGTATTTATCTTATAATTTTTTCACAATTACTATGATAACTTATTTGTTTTTATGAAATATAGAAGAATTTGAACTATTGTATGAAAACGTAAAACGTGTCGATGCTCACTAATTGTAGGTACCTACTAATAATCAGATCGATTAAGTAAATCTTGTGTTTTATTCCAGCATAGAGGTACATCTAAGCTATAAAAAAATAAATTAATAACAAAAAACTATTTATTTTTAATCTTTATAATAATAATAGCAGGTAAAACCAGGCTTAATAACTGTATGTCGATATTGATCAATTGTTATGTATGATCCGTCTCCTTAAAAAGAATTCAGCTACGTTGCAAATTCGCTAACGCTGATATACTATTAACATACCATGATTTTGCTTGCCAAATCATTTTAATAAAATGTATGAAAACAATAACCGTGAACAAAAATACAGTAGTATTATTTTGTCGATATATATTTTCGATAAACAATAAAATGTTAGGCGTCGGAATGTCTGCGGTTTCAATTTCACCATACCATTTTTGTATAGATATTAACATCTAACAAAATGTACGATATTGAACTCTATGTATTAAAAGAAGTAATTAAATTTAAAAATATAAAAGGGGGATATAATAATTGAAATCCATTTCATCTTTGAATCTGATGGTGAAGACTGAATCAGACTGATATAATTGTGGAATGTCGGTAAGTGTTACTTTAATACATTCACTAACAATTTAAAAATGTATTAATATTAACAATAGTAGTAAGTAGCATCATAGCATTAATTATTTCCACATAAGCCTTTATTTCAATCGTAACGTTTGTAGTGTAACTTAAATTAATATTGTATTGTTATTTCAGGACTCGGAGGATCTCTTCAATTTTGTTCCCATGAATCAACCAGTCCAACAAACCACTGGACAGAAGACGCTGGGTCTCGCTCGCAAGAGATCAAAAACAGATCAGACATTCTATCAATTTATAAAGAAGCCTGTTTCTCGTGGAACGAAAATAATAAAAATAGAAATCTATGATACAGACAGTTTTCAAAAATCCGAACAGTCGATGTGTAATTGTGAGGCTGATGTGTGTGTTCAACATGTTGTGAAAACTATATTATACGATGATATATATACCAGTACGAGAGAATTAATTGCCAAAATTCAGGATGACATCGAACCAAGAGTATAGATTTAATAATTTAAAATGTATAGACGTCACCGTTTACCACTTATGTATGTTTAATTTTCTAAAAAAGTTTATGTAAATAATTATAAGTGTACCTATGTAGTAATGAATAGATATCAACTATAAAAATATCAAAGATTGTATATTTAAAATAAAATAATTCAAAATAACATTTTTTTATTAACTCATTCTTATACATGTAATAAATAGCCACTGCACTACGTACCTAGGTATATAAGGCAGCGCAATGGACAATAGCGAGAGCATTCCATATTATCATATTCAATAAGTATGATCTTTTTATGAATATTACTGCCATGCCTGCTATCTTAAAATAATATGTGAATAGAAGATTAAAATGTGGAAAATAGGGTATCCAGATCTCTGATCTGGATGCCCTATTTTCCAACTACTGACTTGTACAAACTACCTGACATACCGTGTACTTATATGTTAATATTAAGTAAACAAGTTTAAACGCTATGGAACTTACATTCTTGAGGATGGGTATTTTTAAAGGTATTTAGAAGTTATGATGTAGCATACCTATATATTACAATCGCTGCAACTTCTGTAAGCCAGGACCTACAGTAGATACAACCATGAAAACGCCGGAACACTGAAGTCCAGTGCGTCCCAGGGACATGAATTTTTAAACTGACTGTGCCCGCAACTTCTTTCGCGTGGACGACTTTGGATAGTTCATTACAGTACAGCTCCTCCCCCGTAGGTGATAGCGTGATAATATGTAGCATATATGTTGACCCAATCGCACTTGCGACCACTCGGCCAACGAGCCATTTATTCAATATCACCTAAAAACTTCAAATGCAGTTAACATGTAATATAGAACCATAAACCGCTTAACAAAGATAAAAATACATCGAAGCCTGCGATAAAATCGATCGCGAACCGCTTGGCCAAAATAGAATCACGAATCGACTTTTTATTTGTTTGGCATTTCAAGTTGTATTTGTTAACCTTTCGTGTTTTGAAGTTATGAAGAAGATAACACTTATCTGTATGATGGCCATTGACGGTGATGCTAATGGTAGGTCATAAGAAGTCTAGAAGCAGTTAATTAATGTTTTATTTACACATCTTTCAGCCAGTAAAGCTAGATATAGGTACTGATTTATGAAACTCTGTCATTGTTAAGTGTGGGAGAGCCATGCTTCGGCATGAATGGGCCGGCTCGACCGGAGTGATACCACGGCCTTACAGAAAACCGTAAAGCAACGCTTGCGTTGTGTTTCGTCGTGTGAGTGAGGTTACCGGAGGCCCAATTCCTCAATCTCCTCAATCCCTGAATCCCCAACGATCCTCAAACTCCTAATCCCCAGAAGGCCGGTAACGCACTTTTAATGCCTCTGGTGTTCCAGGTGTCCATGGGCGACGTAAATTGCTTACCATCAGGTGATCTGTCTCCTAGTTTACCGGCTTATGCCATAAAAAAATGTTTCAACGATAATATAACATCACGAAGATCATCTTTTATCCCGAAGAGCTAGGCAAAGGTGCACCCACTTAATGCTACTACATAATATAACACCCACTTATCAAATGGTTTCATAATTGTTTCATTAATGGTGAACAAATAAAAATTTGACACAAAAATACATTATTTAATCGATTTACAAAGTGTTTAACTTTATATTACTGATTCAATTTATTTTGCAAGCGTATGAGAAGATTTCAAAACGATAACTTATTCTTTGATAGAATTTTAACTTCAATTCAAAAAGAAAAAGTTGAAATTCCATAAAAGGAGAACGTCATAACAGAAAGCTTGATGAGCTGACATCCATTGTTAAATCGAGCTTATCTTCGACCATGAACTTAACCCACAGACAACTTAATGACATAATGACGTTAAAAAATCAAAATGGCGGCCTTGATTTGTGGCGCGTAATTGTAGCAAGAGTTTGACGTTTTCACCGACAAAATTAGTTTACCCTTGAACTTGAATAATGGTGTTTGTTATAATAAGTTCATGGTATCATGTGTTAAAATCTTTTCAATAGGCTTTCTGACAAGTAAAAACATGTAGGTATAGATTCATCATCAACAGCCTATAAATGCCCACTGCTGAGCAAAGCCTCTTCTCACACGGGATGGTTAGAGCATTAATCACCACGCTTGCTCAATGCGGGTTGGCGATTACAAACTTATAATTAGAAATTATAAGCTCAGGTTTCCTCACGATGTTTTCCTTCACCGTTTGTCAGTGGTATCTGAATAATCTTAGAAAGTACATATAACTCGGAAAAAGTCACATTGGTACTTGCCGTTGGTAGGTTTTGAACCCGCACCCTCATGCATGAGAAGCGGGCGTCTTAAACCTCCGGGCCACCACGACATTATACAGGTATAGACAGGTAGACGAAAACCAAACACATTGTCTGTGAAAGAATTATAGGCGTTTAGCTGATCGGATTTCAAAGAAGGACCGATGATAGGAGAATGTGAAAATAAGACATAATGCTTGATATTGGTATGATTCTAAGTAACCAAGAGCTAAGATAGAGATAGAAGAAGAATAAGATACTTGATATCAAAAAGACATAATTATGTCCTTTCAAGATTATCTGGACACCACTGACAAACGGTGAAGGAAAACATTCTGAGGAAACATGGCCATATAATTTCTTCTTATAAGTTTGAAATCATTATAGGCAGACTTGTAGGCACTTATAGGCTGTTGATATGATGTGTGATGTGGACATTTTTCCCTCTATTGTTTCTTTCCTAAGCTTAATATGATAGATAAGTACATCGCTTTCCTTCAACGACATTTTTGTCTTATTATTTTTTTAAGGTTTCTAAGGGATCCAAACTTCTTTGACAATTTGTACACGTTCTTTAACTAAATACATATTAACATAACATCACGCATTTTATCCTCGAAGGGGTAGGCAGATGTGCACATACGGCACTTAATGCCACTATACAATGTAACACCCACTTTTCACTATTTATGTTATGAGGCCCATGTAATAGGGGGTGAGCCTATTTTTTTTATTGGGACAAGCCCGCCACAACCTCCCAAAACCGCTGCAACTCCTGTAAGCCAGGATCTACAGTAGATACAACCATGAAAACACCGGAACACTGAAGTCCGGCGCGTCCCAGGGACATGAGTAACTGTCTTGGTTCCCGCAACGAAATGAATCAGAAGATATTATAAGAGGAGAAGAAAAAAAAGGGGTGAGCCTATTGCCATATACCACAATTCCAGACTTACTGCTACTACTCAGATTTTTTGAAAAAACCCAGTGTAACTTTGCCCGTCCCGGGAATCGAACCCGTGTCCCACTTGCGACCACTCGGCCAACGAGGCAGTCAGTAAATAAAATGTATCCTAACTATGGCACCAACAAAGTACTTTACACGCAAGCCTAGTATTTACCGTAGAAAGTAATAAGGACGAAGTAAAAACTGCTGGAAGGTCGTCCACCAAGTTTACGGTTCATTAACATGGGTCGATAAATCTATAGGACACATTTATTACAACAAAATGTTCTGTTTTTTCTGTACCTGGCTACACATAGAGCTAAACAGAACCAGTATAAACTGACCGACGAATGTACTAAAGATCATAGAAAGAGAGACCATGATGAACTGGTCTTGTATAGCTTCATGCATCAAGCTATACTCAACCGGTATAAACTGACCGTCCAATGTGCTAAAGACCATAGAAAGAGCGATCATGATATACTGGTTATGTATAGTTTGGTGTGCTGCCGTGTATTTGACTCGGTTTGACGCGTACTACGTACATTAATAATGTCACTGTTGACAGTAGTTATAGAACAGAGGTTTATAAGACCTTGGGTTTGTATTTCTTTAGTTCCGTTAGTAAGTTTGTGTAAGTACTAACTATAAGGTTTCTAAGGTACAAGCTGTTTACTTTATTATTATTACTAGCTGTACCCATGACTTCGTCCGCGTGGAATAGTGATTCACAGCTCCTTCCCCGTAGGTGATGGCGTGACAATATGTAGCCTATTATATGTATTGTTGACCCGAATTGTTAGTAATATTCAGGCAAAATTTGAAGTAAATCCATGTAGTACTTTTTGACTTTAACCCGGACATACCTACAGACAAACATTCAAAAAATCTAAAAACCATACATATTTTTAGCTTCGGTATCGCTTGTAGATCATGCCCCAAGCATTATTTTTAAAAAATATTCAATGTACCTACAGTTTTCACTCTCCTACGATTTTATTATATGTAAAGATTATTTTAAAAGGCTTCATGCATGATGCTGGGGGCATTCTCTTCCAGCCAGACCTTTGGGTGATGCAGAGACAAAAACAATGGTTGATGCAAGAAGCAAGCGTATTCGAGACCTATGACCACGATAATATTTAAAGTTATTTGGAAGTCTTCCATACATAAGATAACATATTTTTTTTTTAAATTACCGCAAACATAATTTTTGATAAAAAATAAGTTTTATGGAGGGGTCAAACGAATAGATCGATCACAGCGTGGTAAGCGATCAATGCCGCTCAAGGCAACGAAAGCACTACAATACCAGAGGAGTCAAAAGCTTTGAGAGTCCAGAGTGTGGGAGAGCCATGTTTCGGCACGAATGGGCCGGCTCGACCGGAGTGACACCACGGCCTCACAGAAAACCGACGTGAAACAACGCTTGCGTTTCGTCGTGTGAGTGAGGTTACCAGAGACCCAATTACCATCCCCGTATCCTCAATCCCTGGATCCCCCACAATCCTCAAATTCCTAAAGCTAAAAGGCCGGTAACGCACTTGTAACGCCTCTGGTGTTCCAGGTGTCCATGAGCGACGACAAGTGCTTACCATCAGGTGGTCCCTTTGCTCGTTTACCGACTTATCCCATAAAAAAAAGTATGATGGAATCTTTCTCCAGGTTTTCCAAAAAGTTAGCCTTAATATTTTAAAAGGTTACGGAGAGTACGTCACAGATGAGATAGATAATATATCATCAGATAATGAAACCTGCTAAACATACAATAAGGGCAGTTACTCACAGCAGGATATTTCTCCAACTCATGCAGCACCGTGTGGTCGCAGTACTCGAACACGAGGTGCAGCTTGCGCTTGCGACGGAACACCTCGATCAGGTTCACCAAGTTTGGATGCTTCAAATTCTGCCAACAAAGACAGAAAGTTAATATATACCTAATGGAAAACTGAGAAACACTTTATGACAACTTCGCAGGCATTCACAGAACTATGTTACTATCACTTTTTTTTTTTTAATAAAACGTTGCCCCACATTAGGATTTGCTCCTGTGTCGTAGGTGCGTTTACAAACATACAAGTTCACACCCAGACCAGAAACAACAATTTGTGGATCACACAAAGTGTTGTTCCGTGCGGGAATCGAACCCGCGACACGTTGCACGGCAGCCGGTTGCCCAGCCACCGCACCAACCGTGCAGTCATCAGTCACTACATACATAGTATAAAACAAAGTCACTTTCTCTGTCCCTTTGTATGCTTAAATCTATGAAACTACGCAACGGATTTTGATGCGGTTTTTTTAATAAATAGAGTGATTAAAGAGGAAGGTTTATATGTATAATACATGCATATTGCACCCGTGCGAAGCCGGGGCGGGTCGCTAGTCATAGATATAATAAAGAAGAACGATTCTGTGGTTACTATCATCATAAAGAAAAATTGTAGGTAACTAAAAATTGCGGGGTTATTTACGTGAAAATACTGAGAGAACCTCTATTGGTTTCGAACCACAGATTTCTTCCTCATGAGCAACGTGCGCGTCACAGCGATGTCGCGCAGCATACCCGCGATTATTAGTTAATTTAGTATGTCTCACGATAGTTATTATAAAAACTAAAACTTTTGTTTGTATTATGATTATGACATTACAACTTAAGGATGGCGTATGGGCAGAACTCCTTCTAGGTGGACCGACAGACATGCGGAGAGGCAATGTGTAGATAGTCATGTGAATTTGCTTGTCTCTTTTTTTTATTTAAATTTCATATTAATTTATATTAAATTTCATACACAATGTAAATTGTTAAATGAATAAATAAATGAAATGAAATGATAAAAATGATATCTCATCAAAAAAATCACATTCAACATCACAGATATAATAAAGAAGTTCAACATTAACCGCTTATCAGCCGAGGCCCAAAAGAAAACAAGTGTCTTGCGTATACCGCGGGTTAAAAATCAATAAACATCCTGTTCTACCCTGTTCATATCAGGTTAATTGATTGGGTTAACGTACTATTACACTCGCCCCTTCATATGAAACTTAATACGTTAGTTGGAAAACTTAGTCCATTGACCTTTGCATGTATGTACCCCTTCGCAAACCAAGTGAGCGTGACGGTAATTCCTTGTATTTTTTGTCCTTTAAGCACAGAACTTTAAGTATACTGGGGCTCCCTCTGTTGGTAACAAATTGATGCGGTCATTATTATTATTTTCGTAGGTAAGTAGATATATGATTTATAAATATGCTTTGCCTCGTTGATTTGTTGAATGGGGCAATAAATAATGTTTTCATTTACGTAATTCCTGAGCTGGAAAATCAGATGGATTTCAAAACTTATCATCTTTATCACCTGGACCCATTACACTTCACTCAACTGCTAAATAAAAGGACACCCCACTAACCCAACACGTTGCACAACAAATATTTTTGAGCAGATAAAAACGGCCTAATGAAACGTAATTATGGACGAATTAGAGAAATTCCACAATTGGCATAGAACTGGTAATCGAATTTCATTATCTAACGGCAAAAACATACCTAGGTATTACTTATTAGAAGTATGTAGCGAAAAGTGGAAACGAAATCCATTGTAGAAATGTTTTTTTTATATAGCATAAGCCGGTAAACGGGGAGACGGATCACCTGATGGTAAATAATCGACGTCGCCCATGGACACCTGGAACACCGTGATCACACTAATATTATAAATGTGAAAGTTTCTTTGTTCGAATATTTATTTGTCCTTCAATCACGCTGAAACTACTGACCGGATTTTGATGAAATTTGGCATACAGTCAGGGTATTTTTTTTTTTTTTTTTTAAGGGGGGAAAATCATCGAATGACTGCTCCCGCCTGGGTGAGGCGGAAGGGAGTGTCAGACTCTTACTGACTAAAAACCACCCCGTTCCTTCTCCTGCACGTCGAGCCGGAGCCCCGGTTACCCGTTAGGTTCTCCGCGGGGTTGACTTAGGTGATAGGACTCGATTTTTATCCCGATTAACTACTTCCATATTCTACGCGGACGAAGTCGCAGGCAACAGCTAGTATGCAATATTAGACCTCCCTAATATAATTACTTTAGAACTCAGGAGCAGCAGAGCCATAACGAATCACATATAATGCGTCATAATTATCACAAAGTAATGAAGAACATAAACAAATCAATTCCAAACCAATTTAATTAAAATTCCAAGAACAGAATCATAATAATGAGACTAGCATCTTGAGTTTCTCATACTAGATGAATGCATAAATCGATATTCGAATTCATTATTCACTAATGTCCGTTGTATTTTTACTCACGGCCTCGGCAGAGTTGCAAACGAAAGGTCGCGTCACGTAATCATTGCCAAGGAAAAAGAAGATTTGCTGCAAACCGCATTTGGTTTAAAATTAGTTTTATGTAATCTTTTTAAGTGATAGAGGACAAACAAGTATACGCTTCACGTAAGGGATCAGCATGAAAATAAACACCCGGAGCATCAGAAAGAAACAAGTTGAGTTACACGAGGGGTCTCATGTGAATAGGGCCTTAAAAGAAAACAAGGATTGCAGGCAAAGCCTCTTCTCACACGGAGAAGGTTTGATTATATTAATCACCACGCTTGCTCAATGCTGGTTGGCGATTACAAACTTATAATTGGAAATTATAAGCCCAGGTTTCCTCACGATGTTTTCCTTCACCGTTTGTCAGTGGTGTCTGAATAATCTTAGAAAGTACATATAACTCGGAAAAAGTCACATTGGTACTTGCCGTTGGTAGGTTTCGATCCGCATCCTCATGCATGAGAAGCGGGCGTCTTAAACCTCCGGGCCACCACGAGCTACAATGAAGAGTTCAATATCCTTCAAATACATTTAGCTATAAACAGCCATTACTTTGTGTCGCGAAGAACCTAACCGGTTGCCGTGGCTCCGGCTCGAAGTGCAGGAGAAGGAACGGGGTGGTTTTTAGTCAGTAAGAGTCTGACACTCCCTCCCGCGTCACCCAGGCGGAAGCAGTCATTCGATGGTTTTCCCCCCTTAAAAAAAGCCATTACTTTGTGCATAAGTATACTCTTTCTGAGGGACTATAATAGACTATAGACAGGTACCAAACATTCTACTTGTTTAAAAAGTGTTGGGAGTCAGTATTAAAACATTAAGCGCTGATGACTCAAAAACGGTACCAATGTATCAATATTTTACACATCGATATAAAATACCCATAATTTCTATACTTCAATAATACTTTGTGTAATGTATCTTTTGACGTCACGAACCGTTATCTACATACATATTAATCAATTTTGATAGGAGTCCTAAACTGGACAGCTATCGTTAGAGTTGAGCTTTTTGTAATTATTTCCGTATTACTTTGATTGACAGTAGCATTTAGCATCAGATTAGATAAAATCATTCAGCCAGGCGTATAAGGACGTAAATAGTTAAATACTATCTATAGTAATTTCATTATTTTATCAAATGGAGTAATTTTATCGTATGGGTTGCGTAGCCATTATAGCAAATACTTGAGCGTCGTTGGGACCTACTGGGTTTTGAAGATATGCTGATAAAAAGAAGAAATGGTTTAGTGACAATTTCTTCCATCTTTGAAATTGTTAAGCGTAACTTCTGTTCTAGTGGTCGAGCGTGTCAGATATTGATAGTGTACATGCTCCATGTGTATTTAATAATAAAAAACTTAATCTGCCAGTTTACATGGTGGGGTTGAATGTTCTGGAGAGTACAAACGAGAACCCTTCAAAATTTAAAATTCAGATTTTTCAAACGCACTTCCTTTAGCATGGACCTACCTTCCCTTAATCTGACGAAACTGACTTTATTTAGTCAGACTTTTTTTTAAATTTTTCGTCCTCCCCTTCTAATCAGATTGGATATATGGTGGGTATATTCAACATGACACTAGGTTTTCGCCATCTGTTAATCTGACGCGCTCGAGTATCTACCGAAATCCCTTCATGGGCTTCCCTAAGACTGTTACGACTAGTTCGCAAGTATGACTGCCGAGAAAGAGGTTCAGGATATTAAAAAATCTTTACTTCGTAGGATGAACTAAGATTTTGTCATGTATTATCACAAACACAAAGTTATACCAAGACATCTTCATTAATCCAACTTACTTTTAGCATCCGTATCTCCCTGAGGGCAATCTTCCGGATGAGTGGATCATCTTCGTTCTCAACAAACTTCTTGACGGCGACGATCTCGCCGGTGTCCCGGTTGCGGCACTTGTACACGAGCCCGTACGAGCCCTCGCCCAGTTTGGCGAGCTTCTCGTAGCGCTCCATCGCGCGACTGCTCGCGCGTGACCTGACCAATGTATCGATGTATTTAATTAATTATGTAAGGTAAATTCATATGGAGTTCAGTGCCCAGATAAATGTATGATGGCATGTCATGTTGCGGGTGTCCGTCCGCGCTGTTCGCTTACCATCAGGTGATCCGTCTGCTCGTTTGCCTTCGATACCAAAA
Organism: Spodoptera littoralis; assembly: GCA_902850265.1. Taxonomy (NCBI): domain Eukaryota; kingdom Metazoa; phylum Arthropoda; class Insecta; order Lepidoptera; family Noctuidae; genus Spodoptera; species Spodoptera littoralis. The sequence continues at coordinate 12,245,969 of LR824547.2, forward strand.
AAATGAGGATAAAACTCCTGTCTGCTATCATATTTTAATAAAAATTGTAGGTACCTAAAAGCGATCACCTCGGGCGACACAATAGCTCGATTGATCTCGCCTTTCATTTTGTCAATGCGATTTTAGACCATATTTACAAAAGGACTGCATAATTTGATTCTGCTCTCCGACATCCCCCGTAGAAAGCAGCTCTCTATAGCTATAGGTTATTTTGGATTATTTTAACTAAACATAGCCTAGATCTCAAGAGGTTATCTCATGTGTTCTGAAGTGGTTCTGAAGAAGACAGTTCTTTTGCCTATTTGACGGAACTTTCTCTTTTTTGTTTATCCCAGAAGAGTTTGTTTAATATTTGTATTGGACCTTCTTTATAAAGATTAGAATATGATTTTTCTATGATTCCTTTTTTTATATCATCTGCCGGTAAACCGAGCAGACGGAACAACTGATTGTAAGAAATCGGCGTCGCCTATAGACACCTGGAACAGCGGGCTACCGTATTTTTGGGGATTAGAAATTTGAGGATTGTAAGGGATTCGAGGATTGGGGAAGGGGGTGGGGGGTAAATGAGCCTCCGGTACTCTCATTCACAACAACGCTTGCGATTTTTCACGTCGGTTTTCTGTGAGGTGATATCACTCCGGTTGAGCCCGCCTATTCGTGCCGAAGCATAGCTCTCCGACCATTCTTGATTACTAAAAGATCGGGTCAACATATAGGCTACATACTATCACGCTATCACCTACAGGGGAGGAGCTGTAGGTACTGTAAAGAACTATCCAAAGTCGTCCACGCAAACGAAGTCGCGGGCACAACCTGTGTAACAATACAATAGTTTAACAATAAAACAAGTCGATGCTCGCTATAGTATTGTTTAGACATTGAATAGTTATTACTGTTATTAGTTATTACCCAATGACGTCAACATTTTTCACTCCCATTACAATTATTTCATAAGGTTGTTAAACTGTTGGTACAGCTACTCGTCAAGCTAAACATAACCAGTATAAATTGATCTTCGAATGCGTAGAAAGATCATATAAAGACAGATCATAATATATTGGACTTGTATAGTTTGATGTGGCCGTATGTACCTAGGTAGTTAAAGCATGAAATAGCTCGTTGAATAAGTATAATTATTGGTATTGTTTGTCTGTTTATTATATCGGAACGTAGATGGAATGAACTGATATTTTTAATCTACTTTCATTATTGGTTTTACATGTAATTGTCACGTTGATACTTGTTAAGTTAATTGCTAATTTTCCGACTATAGTTTCACCCGGTCAGTCAGACATTTAAAAAAGTAATTGGTGGTGGGTTTAGAAGTGTTGCATCGAGTTCATTATGATCCTGTAGGAACATCGGGTTTGAAATTAATAGTTTAAGATTTGTGTTACACCTTAAACGGTGAATCCTTACTATTATAAATGGGAAAGTGAGTTTGTTTGTTTGTTTGTTTGTTCCGCTTTCACGCCGTAACTTCTGAACCGATTGCATTGAATTTTTGCAGACGTAAAATTAGAAGTACGGATTAAATAATAGGGTACTTTTTATACCGGAAAATTTTGGTATTCCCGAGGGAAAACAAAAGAATTGGTATAGATGGCGCTGTGTGTATTGGTATAGGCCACTTTTATCCTTTTGTGACGCGAGCGAAGCCGCGGGTAAAAGCTAGTTGTTTAATAAAAGAGTGTTAAATTATCATATCAATATTAAAGACTGTCGAAAGATTGCCATGTTTAAAAGTAGGTTGAGAAAATATGTATATAAATAACCATAAAACCTAAAAAAAGTTATTTTTTTAATGTAGGTGTCCCGTATTTCCAAAGGCTAAGTATTCTAATAATCGTATTATAATGAACACTCAAAGATATATTTTTTATATTTCTGTGTGCACACTACACATCTCACGATACAGTCGAATTATAAAGTTAAATCGTAGGTTCGTACACCTTCAGTTAAGATGTACAGTTCAACTTAACAAGTTTCAACTACAGTTCAACAATAGGTTGTGGTTACCGATGTTCTCGCGGTGTTTGACAGTTTAATAATAATAATCATCATTGGTAAGTTATTTTTAAAGGTGAAATTAATACATTATTCCTTAACACCAACCTTTATGCAATAATTATGAAAACTCTCTACAAAACCATATTACTTTATAAATATTATACTTTTTACTAGTCGTCAGTGCTGCGTCAATGATAGCAAGAGTTAGCAGTAAACTGGTTTATTAAATAAATGTAGGTAACTACACTCGCCACCTTACAAATATTCCCGACATCATATTGACCGACGGTACAGTCAGTATTCCAACTATTCAACTAAATACTAAAGTATGTTCTTTTACCCTAGTACCCTATTTACGTTATAAAGGTTAGTGTAGTTTAAATATTTAAAAAAATAACTTATGGTTGTAGTTATTCTAATCAGTATCTGGTTGACCGATCTCTGCTCGATGTTTTATTTTAGTGCATATATTTTTTTATAAAAAAGAAAACACTATCTTCATGACGAAATTTAGCATCGTATTTTAATAAGGATTATTATTCAAAGAAAACACGGACAAAACGGATTTTCTGAAAAACCTATCCCGATCGATTTATCGTCCGCGAAGCTCCCTAAATACAAAATTTCAAGAAAATCGATGGAGCCGTTTCCGATACCGTTTATAACAAGAATTGTTCGTTTAAACTGTCAAACACCAAGCGGTCACCGGTGACCGCGACCTATTGTTCTTTAATTGTGTCTATAAAACCGGTACTCGTCGAGTTAAAGGTATTCAGATTTCTCTATTTATTATCAAGCAAAGAAGGACACGATAGGCCAAATTAACATCCGTTTTATTCATAAACTATGATGTCTTATTGTCAAGTTAGGGGTGGCTTCAAGTTCAAGTTCGTGCTAATTTCACTTAAACTTGAGTAAACATAAAGTTTGTCACCCCTGTCTCTAATTCGAGGCGTATTTTGGGGAGAATTGATAAGTATTGTGTCATAAAATGAGTAGGTACACTTCTTACACACCTTTTAAGCGATATAAAAGGGGTAATCGATGATCTGTCTGGTGATAAGCGATGATGCGGTCTACGATGTAGCACGTCGTCCTATAAGTAACCTATTCACTCGAGTCTTGAAGACACCCAGGTTATACACTTCAAGAAATACAGACTCTGGCAAAGAATTCCACTCCTTAGCAGTACGCACTCATAGTCCAGATAAGATTTAGTTAAAGACCTCATTTTTGAAAATATTTACAGTAGGTATTACATCTCTTCAATATTCGCAAATATACAATCTTTATATAAACGTTCAATACATAAAAAACACCTAAATAATGTTTGGCCATTTCCGATCTAAATGAGAATAACCCTTTCATCATTGAGGTCATTAGGGCAGAGGGTCAAAAAGGACGGGTCTTCAACGATACGTATGTTCCATGTATTGCAGCGTTGCTTTTTTAATAGACTTAAATATATCTTTTATCGTTTGTGTAGTACATTCAATAACTATTCTGTAAAAGTGTATAGATTAGGTAAGTAGTATAGATTTTTAATAAGGTATATCATGGACGTTGTTGCTGTTTCGCAAAAAAGCGTAACAAAAAGGTTTGATTAACGATCAGATAACGTTTTTTAACTTCCTCATTTCACAGATAATTTTCGCGTTAAAAGTACCTGTAATATCTAAGTCTGACGACCTAAATTAACTATCATCTTCAATCTAAACGTATAGCACGTCTGTATAAAGGTTTTTCACAAAAATTCAATAGAAATATGTAATGTCAAAAATCGACCTGGTGTTAATTACACTATACTTATTATGATTTGAGATAGATTAATATTTTGTGGCGACGCATGCCACATGTCTACGGATGACGTCACAAGAATCCTACATCGCACATGCAAAGTTTACAAGCGAATAAACACGGATAGAAAATCCCAACGAACAACTGTTGGGCAGAAAGCCCGCCAGGCACGATCGCCTCGCCTGGTCGGAGGATCCTCCTTTTCCGATCTTAGGGAACTATACTCTCTGTTCCCTAAAGTGGTGACCCCGACGTGATTGGAAACAACCTTCACTTCACGGAGCAGATTAGCACCGTCATCCGTATCGCCATCCCTCTCATTCATCACTTCTCCGCTGAGCGGTAATCAACTCGCAGCCAACCAGCATCCTCGGCCTCATCAGGGACCACCATCACCTGCAACGAAGTTGTGCAGCCTGGTTCTTCCCTACGGCCTCACCAGCGTCTAGGCACAGCACTTCTGCACACGGTTCTGAAGGACATCTCCTCCCGTCAACGCAGATGCCGGCCACTACGCACCTACCCTCGCAGCATCTCTTCCCCGACTCACCGTGGGACACTGCGAACTCATCTCTCCGACTCACTGGAAGTTTCACCCTGCACCGCTGACCCGACTCACTGGGCACTCAGCGGCACGGTTCCGACCCACTGGAACTAGGGACGTTCTACACTGGCTCTGGCACCGCTCATCTCCAAGCATCGACAGCCGTCTCAGCGGGATCGACCTCCGGTCTTGGGAGGGAGTGATGTGGCGACGCATGCCACATGTCTACGGATGACGTCACAAGAATCCTACATCGCACATGCAAAGTTTACAAGCGAATAAACACGGATAGAAAATCCCAACGAACAACTGTTGGGCAGAAAGCCCGCCAGGCACGATCGCCTCGCCTGGTCGGAGGATCCTCCTTTTCCGATCTTAGGGAACTATACTCTCTGTTCCCTAAAATTTAACTCACAACGGAAAATAAATATTTTTGATTGACTCACGAATACAAATTTCTCAGAGGGTTTTTTATATGTAAGAACGATTATATTATCACATCGAATTTCCTGTAATATTTAGGTACTACGCCTAATCGTACAGTTAAATATGTATAATTTACCTTCTCGGTAGCAGCGGCAGGTTGTTGCCAAATAACCACAGCCGTTTATCACCGAACCATTTCTCCATACAGGATGCCACGTTGTTCCACAGTTTGATACGTGAACAGTCCCACACAAAATTATCCTTCATTCGCGTATCCGAATGTGAAACTCGCGAGCATATCCCGCCAAATTTTATGTCAAAATTCGCGCCGGTATCGCAAATGACAGATATTATTTTTTTTTAATTTAATTTGAGCACGAGTATTCGTTACGACAGCCGCTGAGCTTTTAGTTGTGGTTGTAGAAATTATCGATCCATGTTTTGTTTACAGTTTGTGTCGGCCTGTGTACATGACAACCGCGGTGGTAGGGCGCAATGTAGGCTAGAGGATACGGTCATTTTTTATTTCTTTCTTTTGACTGGGTTTTTCAATGGTTTTAAAACCACTGGAACAATTGGAGATCTAGATTTTGCCGAGAAATTATCGGTGCATTGTAGACTGGTAAATACTACTATATTATGGTTTCCTAAAGGAGGGTGTCGCTGACTGAGAAGTGTAACATCTTACGTCACTTACTCATGTTATTTACTCTCAAGCTATAAGTAAACAGAAAGAGCCACTATAAGACTGCACTTATTGATTCTTTTTTTTATAGAATACATAAAAAATATAATCTAGGTGTTTAATGTATTTCTTACATTTTAAAATAATTCCATCGTTATGGCAATATGCAAAGTTAAGTGGCTTATGTTCCATCATCATTGTTATCATCATGTCAGCTACAAGAGGTTCACTGCCGAATAAAGACGTCCAGACAGTTCCAGATAAGCCGGTTGAACGCAACCTGCACCCAGCGGCCCAGCGTTTGTCCACCTTGCCTGCTTAGGTATTTTTCACTAAAATAATTAAACATTCAATATTGAACAATATTAAAGAAATAAATCATGTAGAATCACCGTTATAGGCTTAACTGTCGCCAGCCTGTACTTTCATAAACATTTGATTGCTGATGGCCGCGTCACGGCGGGTAATCGATGTTAAATACATGACATGCGGGGAGCCCACATAAGGGCATACATAATGAACAACATTAGTCATTGCCTACATAGTTACACTTATGAATAGAATAGGGTAGATGCGTAATTTTTATTTTAATGTCCGTCTGGTAGATTATTTTAAATCATTAGACACGTATTTTTTATTTTTTTATAGAAACGAATATTTTCGACGACATGTTAATTTGAAATGTCGTGTGACGTCACTTCTATGTACATTTTATACGTAGAAATGACGATTTAGCCCCCACTCCTAAACTTTGATTCGTTTTATCTAAGAATTGTTTTGTTTTAGGACAAAATAAAAAAATACGTATCTAATATTATCAATTACTAATTATTTTTAATTACTTACGGACTAATTAGATTTTTAATTTTCATACCCTGGCATCATCCCAATTGTCATAGATACAATAAAACTACCTACATTTAATGGATTAATTTGATATTTTTAATTATTTATTTCGTAAAGAGGTAGTCAAAGATGCACATTTGTTATTTATACTGTCCATACTTTGCATAAATTACCAACAAGATCCACCACTGCTGACCAAAGGCCTTTTCTCGCACGGAGGAGATTTGAGCATTAATCGCCACTCTTGCTCAATACGGGTTAGCTGGTCATCGGACCTTCGACCAACGAAGTCCATGTCACATCACATCAACATCCTATAAGTCACCAATGCTGACCAAAGGACTCTTCTCGCACGGAGGAGGTTTGAGCATTAATCACCACATGCTTACTTGCTCAATGCGGGTTTGCGATTTCAAACTTATAATGCGACATTATAAGCCCAGGTTTCCTTACGATGTTTGCCTTTATGTATTCTTGCAAATAAATGAATTTGAATTTATTGTTTCGTCAATAGTTTCTATATAATCTTAGGAAGGTACCTACATTATATTGTCGTAGTGACTAAATTAATTTTCTTCTTATGTATATCTACCGTTTTTTGTTGAGGGCTTTGACTGTGGGCCTCCATTTCAAGAGGCTATAACCATCACGCTTGACAGGCAGATGGTCAGTCCGCTCGTTTCCTTGCCTCCTTTATATAAAAAAAGGTTGGACATTGATGACATAACAATATTTCTACTACATTACCGTAACATATATGAAATTGCCCAGACTGATTTACTAGTTTACTACAACACAAATCTCATTTGTAAACCCAATAAAAATTTTATTTTTAAGTTGAAGTGTACGTAAACCCTTGCCCAATTACAATTCCCCTCGGTAATATGTAGTGATTTGAATATTTTTACGTTATTTAGAACAATTGGACACGCGAAGTTTTTCATTGGAAAATTTTCTTTGGAACGAAACTCAATCGGGGTTCATCGATGTTTTTCCATTTATTGTCATACAATTTTACGATTTCCAGTGTAAGAATTAATGTTTACAATTAAATTTAACGACTGTTATTGGACATTTTAAAACGATTCCGTTCCATTATATACGTATTTACGAGCACATTCACCAATTTTTCGGTTTTGTAATGGGTTAATATTTTAGATACGAATGCAAGTTTTGTTTATTTCATCATTTTGTCGGAAAGGGGAACGCGGCAGTATTTTTTTTGTACCCCAGGTACTAAACAATAACTAGTACTTATAACTCACCCTTTATCGAGATAATAACGTTACGTAACCATGATGACGAAAAATTGTAATGCAATGAAAATGTAACACTAATCAATAAACAAATGACTACTTTCGAACAAATTATCCAAATTTTGTAAATAATATAATTTGAAATTAGAATTCTTAGCTAAACAAAAATTATTTTCATTTGAAATGGCCAGAGTTAAATCTTAGGTAAAGACTATATCTTAGAGGAGCTGTATAGGCAGTATAGGTTAGGTAGGTATTTTATAAGTAGTCTAGCCTACGTTCACCACCTACAATATCTAGATTCAGAGGCGTTACTGTTAAATTCTATAGTTCTTTACCCGGTCCGACAATAAAACCAGATATGACATATACATTGGGCCTACCGGTGTCACCATAAGATTAGGTAAACATTAGCTACGTACGTACGTAGTGTCGTGGTGGCCCGAAGGTTTACACCTTACGCCCGCTTCTCATGCATGAGGGTACGGGTTCGAAACCTACCAACGGCAAGTACCAATGTGACTTTAGCCGAGTTATATGTACTTTCTAACATCTAGACACTACTGACGAACGGTGAAGGAAAACATCGTGAGGAAACCTGGGCTTATAATTTCTAAATATAAGTTTGTAATCCCGCATTGAGAAAGTGTGGGGATTAATGCTCAAACCTTCTCCGTGTGAGAAGAGGCTTTGCTCAGCAGTGGGCACTTATAGACTGTTGTTGATGATGATAATGATAGCTACGTTATACAAAATCACACTATCATCAAGCCTAAAGGTCTAAACATAATTTATTACCCTTCCCCCCACTTACGACGGTATTCACACTGTACGTACACTTGAACGAATCAGAGGGTGGTCGGGTAAATCGAGTGATTTACATAATACGGTGTTGTTGTAGCTTCCTACATCGGTATTTACATTTGCAATTTGTATTTAGGATACCCTACATTTATTAAAATGGTGAGAGATATGTAAGTAGGTACCTATATTAGGCAATCTAATAAATGCAATGTTTTTGGGTAGATAACTATATCACCATTCATGTACAGAAGTGAATTTCCTTTTACGAAACCTTTGTCTTACAGTCAGCAAGAAGATAAATGTAATATTTAAGTCATTAATATGAGTACCTATATGTTAATAAATCAGAGAACTATCTAATATTATGGTAAGAAAAAAATATCTGTGATCCTAGTTGTAAGAAATTTGGAAGTAGTTCCTATTTCGATTTATTATATTTATTTAAAATTCCTAAAGCTACATTTAAAAAAAAAAATATTTAAAAAATATAAAAATAGGAGCCGACCAGTAGTGGGAGCATGGTCCAAGCAACCGGTGGTTAGGGCTCCAGAGACAGAAACCTCCTCACAATGCGCGCCGTTTCAAAGAGTACTGCCTTCTGAATCAAGCCCTTGACCCAACTGCCTAACGCTAGCCTCCTAAGGTGGTTGTCGAGGCTATTATTGGTTTCTATTATAATTAGTTCCTATTATTATTATAGATTGCTCATAGGTAGACGTGCTCCATCGTCAGCCACATCATCGCTTACCACCAGGCGAGGTGTTGGCCTAACGTCGACTCATTAATCCTTCACACTCCACATTTATGTTTAGCTAATAAAGTTTGTTACAAAACTTTTACACTGCAAAAGATTTTATAGTGTATCATCTATGTGTTTAGCTACTGCTTCGGTGTTACCCTCTCCCCCGGTTCCTTTTGTAAAAATAGTCACAATATTGTGATGCTGAAATAATCTACATAATTATCTCTTATGATTTTACCATTGAACTGGATATGCACTAATATTATATTTTTATTCTGTTATGCTGCACGCGTCGTACAACTACAACGGCGGGTTTAATTAAAAGAACATAAAAATGCTAAATATCTAACGATACAAAACTGGAACGCTTCATTAGAAACGTCAATGAAATGTCAAGAGCCAGCTGTTCTCTCTTTCTCACTCTAACGTACGGACATATTGCTTATATGTGTCGTCTATCTCTTTCACACTGCTCATTATCATTCAATTCATTCGTTCAATTTTTGCTGTCGTTGTCGAAGTTTTCTTCGCACTTCGTCTTGAATCGCATCATTCCTGTCAAAAACTCGCGCAAGGGAACACGTAATTTGCTTGATTTTTCGATCAATGATCATTGTTATTGTTTGTGAACGGTACAATGTATAAAACGTAGAGTTAACGCGGCTGCTCGCACCGCTGATATTGTGTTCCTACGAAAATATTATTGTGCAATACACCCGGTGTACATTTTGCAGTCGTTAGGTGAAACAGTTCGATCCTGTATTGGATTTTGCAAATTGTATCTTGTAGCAAGGTCGTGACTTTTGAGACAAATATCTAGATTGTTTAGTGAACTGATGTGTGCTCCCGTCGGTTACAAAACTTTAGTGGATTATTTAGTGTTGTGATAGTGAAAAGAAAACTCAAAAAATGGGTACCACAGGACTGACACTGGCAGATTTGCCAAATATTTTTATTATGATCGGCGCTCTCGTGGCGCTTTTCGTAATGTTAGTCATTCTACTCAGGTAAGTTCACCTGTACAGATAAGGAATTCTAATACAAATAAGTGGTTGCACATTGTTATTGTATAGAATGTGCTAGACGGTTTCCTTTCGGAAAAGCCATAAAAATAATCATGAATAATGCGTTGCAAATTCGCACGATGTTACCTTCCACGCGTGTATGATTCGAACCTATTTGTTTCCCATAAATCAATTAGCCTGAATGTAGTAATGCCTTTGCTATTTTTGGGATTGTCTTTGGTACATTAGTCTGCAAATAGGTTGATGATGTCTACATTACTATTTATTTTTTTTACAAGTTTTTTGCTATGAGAATGTCAAGTGCCTACTGTGTTCACTTTCTCTTTATCTTGTTTGCTTATTATATTGGAATTTGAAAGTGAAAATAGAATTACATGTGTACTTAAAGCATATTATTTTAATACCAGTTATTTACCTATTAGTTTCAAATAAAATGTCTAATAAAAAAACTGATAACTCAAGAATGTGGAAACCTTTCTGTTGCATGGTTATTATGATAATAACAAGATTGATTAAAATAATAAAAAATATACATTTGTTAGTTAGTTAGCTATGCAGGTTAATGGCATTTATATTTTATTTTTAGTAGTTTAAAGAATTATATTATCTTTTGGTACCTTACTGCCTATTTCTTAGGGTCACTGCACTCAATTTAATAAAAAAAACAAGTAACTAGTCTTTAGTTGCTAGTGTTACTTACACTCTTGTTGTACTTACTGCTTTTAAAAATGGAGCCAATTTTTTCTGTTTTTGAAATAAAAGGGAAGTAAGATAAATAAGTGTGTCTGTGTGTGTGTCATGTTTCAGCTCATACTGAAGAATATTTTAAATATTTATCATACTTCATTCATACCTTGCATCTTTTAGAGTATTTCATAACTCATTTATGTAAGCAAATGTTATAAATATTATATCTATGAATTGAATAAAGTTTAACTCGTCGAGTACCGGTTTTATAGACACAATTAAAGAACAATAGGTCATGGTCACCGGTGACCGCTTGGTATTTGACAGTTTAATAATTATAGCAATGCCCTCTGGATGTCATAATATTATAATAAGTAGTTATGATACAAATTCCTCTTGAAATAGCATTAATATTTTCATCATAGCTTTTCTTAATCGAAAATGCAATATTTAAGGAGGTGCCTATTGTATGTTTTTTATGTAATACTAGCTGAACCGGCAAACATTGTTTTGCCATATAAATAATTTCGTAGAAGGGTGAAAATTGAGGATTGTATGTATTTTTCTATGTTATATCATAAAAAATAGAAATTAAAAATTTTATCTAAAAAATAAAAAAAAACAATTAGGGGTGGACTACCCCTAACATTTAGGGGGATGAAAAATAGATGTTGGCCGATTCTTATAGATACCGGATAAGCACAAAAAATTTCATCAAAAACTAATCAAGGAGGAGTATGGCAACGAAAACTGTGACACGAGAATTTTATAATTATATTATAATGAAAAAGTTTTAAGTAGATCCTTAATGTCTATTGCACATTTGTATACTTTACTAATCCCCAGTTTCAACACTATTTCCAGACACAATAAAAAACGTAATGAGAAAATCCTCCTTTTGGCAAAAAAACAAATACAAACACCTTTCATTTTATAATATTAAGAAGAATAATGTAATTTTCCTTTATTTATCATAATTTCTAGGTATTCTATGCTTCATAAACCATTTAGTAGTAAAAAAATGCCTAAGCAATGTTATCAGACTTCACATTATATTTTCATAACAATGATGTCCAGTTATTACAATTTAAATTGTATATTTAAGGATGGTTTAATAAGGAAAATGATGACAGTGTTTCAATAACAAAATGTATTGTTGATGTACCAACTACAACACATAATGTTATGACTCAATTTAAGGGATGTTTATATTATAACTTTCTTGAGACATACTAAATTAATTATTATGTTTTCAGCTTACTCATGTAACTGTTTGATGTGGAACTTAACTTGTTTCAAGCCATACTAGATGCTCATATTTATGAGCATCATTCCAATATGAGCCTCTTTGTTTGACGAGGAACTACTAGTTTATTCAACTAGTATAATATTTCATGATCAACATGTTAGAAGAAACGGGGTGGTTTTTAGTCAGTAAGAGTCTGACACTCCCTTCCGCCTCACCCAGGCGGGAGCAGTCATTCGATGATTTTCTCCCCTTAAAAAAAAAAAAGTCTAGGATATTTCTGAACATAGGCCTCCCCCAACGAGTTGTAATGATTACATTATGTTTACTCAGGCCTTAGCATAATTGCTCTTTACTTTAGCTGTACTTAATCATAATATTTTGTTTATGAAGAAAGGACTGTTGAGTGTGTGTGAAATAGGTATGTAAGAATCGTAGCAATTAGCATTCCGTAGTATTCTCCTACCCCCAGGCGTGAGGTTATGTATGAAGAAGGAAGAGAATCTCAAATTTTTATTAACGAAAACCCACCTTGTCTATACTCAGACCACAGGATATTACAAGTGTTGTATGCACTCATAGGTTAATTCCTATTTAAATATTGAATACAAAATAGACCAACTACCTACAACTATGTTAAGCAGCCACTTTGAAATAACAATGCATAATAAATATTAGAAACATATTGTTACATTAACAATACACACAAAATACTTATTACATATAAATAATACTTCATAATAATACAATTTCATATCAGGTCGGTATGTACCTAGTTTGAACTTGGTATGTCTTTAAAACTGATTAGATAAAATGCCTAGGTAGATAGTTGGCAAGTAATCTGCGAAATTAAGTACTTAAGAATTGTTGTCCATTTCAAATATTTTTTTCTAAGCTCCAAAATGCTAGGCGCCTTTTGAAGGTCTACCCCGACAAAAAAGGATTTGTTGTGGGGGAAGAATAATCATCCAATGACTTCTTTCGCCTTGACGAGGCGGGAGGGAGTGTCAGACTCTTCCTGAATCAGAACCATCCCGTTCCTACTTCTGTATTGAGCCGGAGAGCTATAGTTAATCGAGAAACTTACAGTACTTGCGCAGTTTTTTTTTATATGGAATAAGAGGCAAACGAGCAGTCGGGTCACCTGATGGAAAGCGAGGAAACCTAAGGAAACCCGCAACACCAGAGTCACAGGTGCATTACCGGCCTTTTAAAAAGGGGATCAACAAGACAGTCACAAACTTTTAACAAACGAGCGAAATAATCATCATCATCATCATCAACAGCCTATAAATGCCCACTGCTGAGCAAAGCCTCTTCTCACACGGAGAAGGTTTGAGCATTAATCACCACGCTTGCTCAATGCGTGTTGGTGAATTCAAACTTATAATTTATATTTATAATTAGGAATTATAAGTCCAGGTTTCCTTACGATGTTTTCCTTTACCGTTTATCAGTTGTGTCTAAATAATCTTAGAAAGTACATATGACTCGGAAAAAGTCACATTGGTACTTGCCGTTGGTAGGTTTCGAACTAGCCCCTCATGTATGAGAAGTGCGTAATAAACCTGCGGGCCACCACGACGTGACGACGACGCGAAATAATAAAGAACTTAAAACCTAGCTAATTATTTATCTTTATCCATTCTTAAATAGTATGTTCTACAAACGAAAACAACAGCGTTTCCCATGACCATTGATGTTTACTCTATGATAAGGCTGTGATAAAAAATTATGACTGATAACACAACACTGCCCAACAAAAGTATTATTGTGGTTATAGATATTTTGTCAGCCTTTATCATAGTGGTGACATTGTTCTAGAAATCGTAATAGGAGTCATATTCATGTATTTAGTAGATAATAACTACACAGTTTTGTAACATTGTAATACATTGTAGTTTTACTGCATATGACCTGACCTGACTTGCTAATTGACTTCTGCTCATTTCTTAAAAGTCTAATGCATGCTACTTTTATCTACTTGGTTTACGGAACTGCGGATTACCTAAAGAGTTACGGGGGCTCCGGTTCAAAGCAGGAGTCTGTATTTCCTGATGGGTATAACCTGGGAGTCTTCAAAGCCCGAGTGAATAGGTTGCTTATGGGACGACGTGCTCCATCGTAGACCGCATCATCGCTTACCACCAGGCGAGATAGTGGTCAAACGTCGCCCCATCAAATATATATAAAAAAAAGAGTAGGAACAGGGTGGTTTTTAGCAAGTAAGAGTCTGACACTCTCTCGCCTCCCCTAAGGCGAGAGAAGTCATTGAATGATTTTTCTCCTCAAAAAATGCTATGGTTTGGTATTAATATATCCGCTAAAAGAGGTTACATTGTAGTTGTACATGTGTAGTGCACCTCTGTAAAATGTTTGTTTTACTAACTTGTTTTTTCCTGCTTTCGGAGCTTCAAGGCTCATTATTGTAAAAACGCTGTAAAACACGCCTCTTATCTCATAGAAATCAAAAACAATTTATTACACATAAAACTGAAAACAGTATTTACTTTTATTACCACCACTTGAATAATATTGCGTTTTTCCATTGATTCAAACTTAGCGTTGCATTATTCCAACCAAGAAGTACCTAACTCCATGTAAATATACCAGGAGCAAATTTTACCTATTTTGTATCTGCGAATACCTCTTTACGCATAGAGAAAAAGAAAACGTTTAGGTCACCCCTCTTTACTGTCTATGGCACTTGGGGGCGTTACGTACGCTTTGTTTTTTTGAGAGAAGAATCATCAAATGAGTCCACCCGTGAGAGACAGTGTCACTAGTTAGCGTCAGACTTAATAACTAACTGACAGAAAACCACCCCATTCCAACGAGTTCCAGCAATTTGCTTCGAGCTGAAGAACAGCAAGAAGCCCAAGTATCTTCTTGCGCTTTTCCGCAGGCCCGGTCGAGCGTTAGCCTTCCGAAATATAAACGTTTTTAAAAGGCACGTGCAAAAAGCAATTATTGGTAATCACGTGATAGAAATAACGGAACGGCTTCTAGACTACTTATGTCATCGTTTTAATAATTTAATAGTCTACAACTATTTAAAATGAATAATTAAGGAGCATGAAGGTTAAGGATCAAGTTGGTACATACAAAGTTGTATTATTGTTGTTATTTATTTTATTATAATTGACAGTGTACTTAAACCTTGTTATACTGAATGATTGATGCATTTACAACGGGATCACGGTGTCGCTATTTAAAAAAAATTATATAGCTATATTTAAATGTATGCTATTAAAAAGTCATACAGAATTCGACATCTAAGTTAATTGGTTCTTTGAAACGGTATTATTTATTAAAATTGTTTTTAATTAACTACCTCGTTACTAGAGTGGACATATTTGCTACTTACACAATGCCTAGTGTTCGATCTCCGAGGGTCGGGCAAAGTATTATTATATTCATATTTGGATGCTCAATAGTTGCCCTATCACAGGTTACTTAGTCCGGTTAAATAAATACATGCCCTCTTACGGAAATGACCCTTGGAAGTGAAATGTTCATAAAAAATAGTAGGTAACCGTTATCAGAAGTGTAACAGTGGTTTTACTTTTTAGCACTTCAGTTAACTAATATTTTGTCGAACCGGAACTTGTTTGTCCCACTGACTAAACATTTAACACCTACACCATTGGAAAATCGAGTGTTTACCTAATTACTGTTTAATTTGATCAAATGTTTTTTGTCGTTTCCCTGATGAATCATGGCGGTCTGCTACGAATGCGGCTGAGATTTAACTTTGTGGCTAGTTTCATTTCTTGGTTTGACCTACATTCTTTTTGAGTCAAAAAGCTAAACATCGAACTTAGGCACGTGCTAATTCAGCAACCGTCCAAAAAACTTTTCGGAATAGAAAATCTGTGAAGTAAGAATCATAATCAAAGGTGCCATAGACATAGACACAACGAAAAACTGACCCAAAAATTTGTTTTTTTTTATAGTTATTGGAACTTGAAATTGTTCCTACTTTACTATAGGTTAGTTTTCAATTTCTTCACCTGGTCGTACGACCACAGAATTCTAATGAAATGAAGCCGTTTTTTTTGCGGAGGGCAAATCATCCCATGGCTTCTTCCGCCTTGAGTGAGGCGAAAGGGAGTGTCAATCTCTTACTGACTAAAAACCACCCCGTTGTTACTATTGCTCTTAGAACCGTTTTAATTAGTAAGTGTTGTAGACACATATGTATATATTAATTAACCAAAGCTAGGTGATATTCGCATAGAAGCCAATGAAAGGAAATAAAGTCATTGCGCTAATGGAGCAATTATGCTCAATTATTATCTGCGTGGACGCACGCGTTGATTAATCCACCATATTGTCTTAACACTGATTAGTCTATTATCTTCCTTTATTGATTAATTTGTTTGCATCCGTCTTTTACACACGTTTTGTTATTAGGTATTTTTTTCGTTCTCTAAGTAGGCTCTAGACAGACGGCCGCATTTTAACTAACTATAATCCAACCGCAAATTGCAGTTCGGATGTAGTTTGAGAATGAATGTAGTCGTATCACGACTACAATTGAAGTGCAAATCAAACGTGCAGTCCGATTGAAGTTCTATTGCAGTCATGACCAAACGGTTGCAAACCAAACGAGCAGTCCGATTGCAGATTTATTGCAGTCGTGTCAACTGCGTTAAAACTGTATCCGAACTACAATTTGCAGTTGAAATGCGTTTCGTCTGAGCCCTACATATAGCTTTGTTCAGAAGAATCTAGAGATGTAATAATAATTCTTTTGTCAATATATTGAACAAAAATATTTGATTTAGGAGATACAGGTTGTAACGCTTTTCCTTTAAATACAGGTTTTAAACAAATTTAAGTGGTTTTTTATTCATTTTCCATTGAAGGTAAGTACATAGTAACAAGCATACAACGGATCGTTTCTGTTACAAAAAGTTCTAGAAGACTCCATTCGGTGAAACACGGAAAAGAAGATTACAATTATAATACAGCTTAGCAAATAATTATTTACTAAGTTTATAATTTCCTGGTATTATGGATTTAATACAAAGATCCCATTATGTATGCATTTATGTACATTTTAATAAGATGTTTAAAATTAATAATACATCCTTAATAGTCTGTCTGCGTAGGTAGAACTTTATTTTGATTGACATAGGTCTAGAGTTGAGACCAAAATCAATTTTTTAAGTTATTATTTTGCAATCATAAGTTTGTGTTTCGTATTTTTACAAAATTAGTACACCGAAGAAATGAAGCCTGCCCAAAAGGGGTCTTAAGATGAAGGCATTTAGCCAGCATTGTACGTATTCCGAGTGATATAACCGCACATTTATATACGTACCTAGACAACCAGGTACTATAACATTTTCTCCTTTTTCGTGCCCAAGATGTTATTTAGCAGACAGTGGGCACAAGGTAGAAGTAGAGTACCGCAAACTCAAAAATGTATGTTGTCATTGATAATTTTATTTTAAGGTTTGTGGTGGAAGTTGACCAATCCATGGTAATTTCCTCCGACGCGTGTGTTCTTCACGGTACTACACTTGAAAGGTAGTCAGTTAGGTAACTCACGTTATAATAACGGATACACCTTCGTTTTTATTGGTTGTTATCCGTTTAACGTAATTACCGAGTATTTATGTGCATAGTATTTATTATAATTTATAGTTAACAGAATAATTATTATGTTTTCGGCTTACGTAACTGTACGTGGAACTCGACTAGTTTCAAGCCATGCTAGAGGCTCATACTCATGAGTAGCAGTGCGACAGTCGCCGCTTCGCTGGTCGCTGTATATGCTGCTCATGAATGTGAACCTCTAGCATGGCTTGAAACTAGTCGAGTTTCTCGTCAAACAGTGACGTGAGTAAGCCGAAAACATAATATTAATTTAGTATGTCTCACGAAAATTATAGAATATTATAAAAACGCTATGTATTTCTTTGTAATCTTGCTACTGTACATTAATAATACTATGTTTTACACAAGGCTTTCGACATGTTTTGATGACTTAATGTCCGATCGGCTATTCGATCTATCAATTGTTACAACTACTGCCATCCACAATCTTTACCCGAGCGTACGGCGCATCGCATTCCGCGCGCGCCTCAAAGAGAACTTAACCCGTCGAGCGTCCGCGTTCCTTATGATCCAACGGGTGCACACGTGACATTTGGAGAAAGAAAGAAAATGCATTTATTTGGCCATTGGCACACGAAAACAAGGATCATTACAATAGATATAAAACAAATACAGTCAAAATAAAAACAAAACATTAATAATAGATTTTATAAAAGAGAAAGCAGCATGGAGCATTTTTTCTTATGATCCACCGGGTGCTCATAAGGACGCTCGAGGGGTTAACAGGGTTACCGGGGCTCCGGCTCGAAGTGCAGGAGTAGGAACGGTGTGGTTTTTAGTCAGTAAGAGTCTGACACTCCCTCCCGCCTCACGCGGGGGAAGTCATTCGATGATTTTCCCCCCTTAAAAAATGCAAAATCTTTGGTTTTGCTGGCCTTTAACATTGCTTAATCCCCTTCGACAAATAAATGTTATTATTATAGGCCACAAATAATAACAATACTCTCGTTTTCAAAATAATCACATGATTTTCGTTAACCGGTTTTAAAGTTCAGAAGGCTTGGTACGAGTCTTTTGTATGTAAAACAAGTTCAAAATGTTACCGCGTCCGGCGCACTGATTGGCCTGCTTTAATGAATCAACCAATCACAGGTCTAAACATTTCGATCTCGTTAAACATAAAACAAACTAGACCCTCAGACGTCAACCAATCTCGTCATTATAGTAAAATAAAAAACGTCTAAAGAGTATCTGTAGAAGAGTTCAATAACCATTAACTTAAACGGTTACATGGAATTTTGTACTGTATTTCTATTATTATAACCTTGACATTTGCTTGATGAAACCGTTTATCTGACTGTGATTATCTGTAGAAGATGTATTGTGCATAGATCATGTGCAAGTCTGACGAAAAATTGGGCAATTACTGTTTATAACCAAGTGCGTCTAGTTAAGTTAATAGATAGAAAAATAAATAGGTACATAGGACCCTAATATTCAACAAATAAGACTTAGGCACATTTTTAGATCATCAGATATTTTTTACTGTAGAATAAAATTACCATTTAACTAATACTAAAAACTGTTAAGTATGGTTAAATTGTCAATTGTTCAAAGTTATTCCTCAGTAAAAATTTATCTGGTGTTGAAAAATTCGGCCCTTAATACTTTAACTGCCAAGTTTAAAATGGTGAAAGTCAAACCTCCACTAGCGTCAGGCACCGGTGACTGACGTGGCGCTCTAAGGGTGACGTTATTGACCGACCTCAAATAAAGGAGGTTTGATCTCTAATTTGAATTCAAGAAGAAAAATTTTGACCAGAATTTTATTTGACGGGGAAAATCATCCAATGATTCTCCCGTCTTGGGTAAGGAGAGAGGGACTGTTAGACTCTTACTGATTAAAAACCACCCTGTTCCTACTCCTGCACTTCGAACCGAGTCCCGGCAACCTGTTAGGCCTCCGAGGCTCCGTATCGGGCATCAGCCCTACTGAGCCTCATCTGTGGTGGTCTGATGGTTCTTATGATTGTCTTTTATGTCAAAGATTGACAAATTGCCCGATGAATTTGGCTATAACATTCCGCCTACACCCAAAATAACAATTTATGTACTAGTTATACAACTATAAATTATTTCATTCAGGAAATTAACATTCTGTAGTAAGGATTTTTGGCAAAAGCATCTGGATTTGCTATAAAAGGAATCTTGTTTATCCATGCTAATTTTATGGTGTGATATGCCTTTTTATTTTTTAAACTGTATCTATGGATATCAGGAAGAAGTCAAGATTATGTTAATTCGTTACAAATGCGTAATTTCGCACGGATATTTGGCAGATATATCAATCTAGTCATTTGAATAAATATGTACGAAACTATGTAGATGTTGTAAATAAATAAATAGTTGCTAATTATATTGACGACGGATTTACGTTAATATATCTAAGTACATCTATCAAATTAATAGACATGCCTATGTTAGACAAAAATTTTGGTACGTTATCCAAATAGGTAGTTAGATTTTTCTGGTGTGATATAAAAACTAGCAGGTACTATTATAGTAAAAAAAAAAAACATCACCCGATAACCCAAGGTTAACAACACTAAATAATTTGCAAACTTATTTAAATAATACAATTAACAATAATAAAGCAGTCAAGTGCTAAAATATGTAAAATACACAACTCATTAATTATTTTTATATGTTTTTTGGAGACTAACGAACCTTCAAAGGAAATAAAGTCTATATTACATTAACTTGTTAGTGGCAACTTCCTTGTTATCATAGATGTCGCTAGTGCCGATAATAAAAAATTGGCAGTAGATAAGTCCTGATTTTCTGCCCTTCTACGGCCATTATACTTGAAAAATACCCCTTCAATCAGGTGAAGCAGGATCATTATGTCGGAGCTTCGTACGATCTCGTCGGTTACCGGAGTTCCGGCTGGAGACAGGAGTGGATCGGGGTGGATTTTAGTCAGTAAGAGCCTGCCACTCCCTCTTGCCCCACCCACGACGAGAGAAGTCACTGTATAATTTCCACCCCTTAAAATGATAACACGTCCAACAGATTGTTCAGGGAGTTATTGGGCTATGGATCCCTAGTGGCTGATAGAATGATGATAATGATGCTGAAATCAGATCAAAAAGTACATGAGCACACCTTAGCTTACGCTTCATCGAAATACGTCTACTTGTCTTACTACCAGTACAGGTTCAAGTGCTGTTCATGCGCACATGTGGTGCAATGCAGTTGGTCAATGGTGTTGGTGGCCTTTTAGCGAAAAATTAGCATACACTAACAAAACACTACTTATTTGCCGCTTGACACAGATTTTCAACCTAAAATATACTTTTATCTGATTCCACTTTTGCTTGTTAAGAAACTGGTGTTCATTCAAGTGTTTTTTTTTATCTCTAGCAATGTTTATGCAAATACATCGTGTATTGCACTGTCGAATATGTGGTTTGTTACATGTTTTTTATGATGCATTTGTAACTATTTAAATATATCTATTTTTAGCAACAGTTTATATAAGGTTTATTGGTTAAATATGTGCATAATGTCCTCTTCATTAACCTACGTATCTATCTAGGCTTTTGTTACCACAAAATCATCAACAGAGTGCCCACTGCAAAAGCCTCTTCTCACTTACTCAAGGCGGATTGACGATAACTGTTATTTGTTGGCACACCAACA
Organism: Spodoptera littoralis; assembly: GCA_902850265.1. Taxonomy (NCBI): domain Eukaryota; kingdom Metazoa; phylum Arthropoda; class Insecta; order Lepidoptera; family Noctuidae; genus Spodoptera; species Spodoptera littoralis. Next base: position 12,267,310 of record LR824547.2, read on the forward strand.
GAGAAATTGGTCTCGATTTTTTAAACCATCCTTATGCTACCTAGTTAATTAATATTAATTTAACTAATGAATAGTTATTGAAACATGTTTTACCTTCTTTTAAGTGTGGGAGAACCTTGCTTCGACACGAATGGGCCGGCTCGACCGGAGTGATACCACGGCCTCACAGAAAACCGACGTGAAGCAACGCTTGCGTTGTGTTTTGTCGTGTGACTGAGGTTACCGGAGGACCAATTACCCTCCCCTTCAAGATCCATTGATCAAGATCGAATGAAAGCAATATTGAATTGAAACTATAACCTTGAATTAACAGATTTGAGATTATACATTTTTTGTTTTTGTAATGTTCCGGCCAATTTGCCAAACCTTGGTCATGGACCATATAAAACTTATCGAGCGTTTAGTAAAGAGAATAACACTTTAAGTACCTATCTGAGCAATGACCACGCTGCCTAAGGGTTTTCACATACGTATGAATTGTTTAGCTAACACAGTATTTTTTTACTTGGACTGCCAATAGGTTTATTTCTGTGTGTCTTCCAAGAATATCGAACCATCTAGAATTCTCGATAAAAATACCCATTACGTGCAAAAGATACTATAAATTAACATATATTTAAAAGAATACAACCCGGCACCACTTGGACACTTCTCTGGTGTAGACGCCGATGATTGCTTACCATCGAGTGATTCGTTTGCTCGTTTTCCTGTTGAATAATAATTTTCATTTGTAACCTGTCTTTGTTCCAGGAACATGGAGGTGATAGGCATAATGGGCGAGGGTCGGGAAGACGCCTGGGCCCGCAGCATGCAACCACCCAGGCTTCTCATGCAGAGGGTGCACATACCTTTCACATTTAAAGTACAGGAGAACGCACCAATCGGATATAATGGTAAGTTCTCTATGAATGATCTGAAGTCATATGAAGTTTGTCTGATGATATTCCTTCAGAAACTTAAGTGTGGGAGAGCCGTGCTTCGGCACGAGTCGGCCGCTTCGACCGGATTGATACCACGGCCTCACAGAAAACCGACGTGAAGCAACGCTTGCGTTGTGTTTCGTCGTGTGAGTGAGGTTACCGGAGGCCAAATTACCCTCCCCTTTCCCAATCTCCCCAATCCCTGAATCCCCAACGATCCCCAAGAGACCTAAACTCCTAATCCCATCAGGTGATCCGTCTGCTCGTTTACCGGCTTATGCAATAAAATAAAAATAAAAAAAGCTTTTTAGAGGTAAATCATCCACTAAAATCGGTCAATACTGACTGCGTTGGTGGTGAGCATTTCACATCATTTAAGCCTTTGACTGCCAATGGACTGATGAAGGCAAATCCTTCACTAACGTCGGTCACCCTCACCCGTGACCCCCACGGCGTTGAATTTTATGTAATGTCAAACAACTCGATCGATTTTGAAAAAAATCTCCATACACATCATAAGCTCTCAAACACGATAACAGCTTTTTATTGCGAAAATTAATTGACACATCATAGCCACAAGCAAAAGGCAGCGTTGACATAAATGACCATGAATTCATAATGGATAATATAAAAATATCCTTGTTTCCTTATTAATTTTAGTACTATAAATATACTTCCGATAATGTTATCTTAAGATTGGTATTAAAAACTTCCTATTGGGTTTAGTAAGACTACTTTCGAAGCTCCAAGGTCTACTGGTCTGAACTGGTGCTAGATTGTGAAATTTCGCCGTAGCTGTATGTCCATACTTGTTACTCTAATCTAACATCAAAACTGTTTTTCTCGAAGTAAACAGAGGGGTTTTTTTTTAGAAATTTGATTATACAGCACCTTTTTTTTTAACGTTGCCCCACACTAGGATTTTCTCCTGTGTCGTGGGTGCGTTTACAAACATACAAGTTCACATACACATTGACACCCAGACCCGAAACAACAATTTGTGGATCACACAAAGTGTTGTTCCGTGCGGGAATCGAACCCGCGACACGTTGCACGGCAGCCAGTTTCCCAGCCACCGCACCAACCGTGCAGTCATCTTTAGAGTTGATCTTTAGATTTGGAGACAATTTTCAAGAGCAACACGAGGTTTGAAACGATTTTCAATAATACACTCGAATTATTCTTTTAAATATCCAACAGCAGTTGTACCTATCTAATTAGCACATCTATTCCTCTCCTCAAAAAACAGCTGCGACTCCGTAATGACATCATACCAACAATAAATCAATCAACAACCCCATTATCAAAATTGTCTCAGCAATTCCGTATATCAAACGGACAGATGTGCAGACGAACTAAATAATACATCGTTTGGCAAGATGACACAACGCATTGCCAATTAGGTCACGAGATGCAGTCTATGATGCAAGTTCCCCGGTCATTATGGGTAATATCCTAATCGATGTAGTCACAACCTGAATTCAACCCTACTACTTGGAACTTAGACTGTGTTTTCGTATGACTTAAGAGTTTAACGGTGCGAGTAATGTTTAGAGTTGGTGCCTCTACAGGTAGGCTGGTATTTGATTGGCTAGATAAACATGTTTTGTACTAGTCCATGATAGTTGTAAAGCTAGTGTTGGTATAAAACACTTGGTTTTTCTCACCGATTTTCTCTATGTCAGCGCCCCAAAACATGAGCACGTTACTCAGAAAGTAATGTAGTTGTGTTCAAGTTGTTTAAAAAAATACTTGCCTATTCTCAATGTAAAATGTCTCTAAGTTTGTTTATGATGTAAGAATGCCTGATTCCAAAGTTTGACCAAAAATTCTGTATTTTCAATTTCCTTTTTCGTCCACAAGGGCTTGTTTAGGACAAAATGCCTCTTACCTTTTCTTTTTTAATGAAATCTCAAGTTGATCTTAACTTAAACATGATTGATTTGATCCTTACCATTCCAAATCAAAGAAATTTGAATGATTATACAATAATACTCTTTATTTACTACCATAAAAGAGTGAAAGTTGGAGACGCCTATCTGTTAACCACTTTCGCCCCTAAAGGACTGGTCATAAACCCGTATAAGCCGGTTAAACCTCAACCATTCGCGTAATCCGTAACGCAAACGCGAACGTTACCGTTTACGTTTCATACGCACTTGTTATGTGGTATTTAGATAACCATTTTATCGTAAAGATATCTAACTATAAAGTTGTTTAATGTCTAAGTGTCAATGACCTTTGGTAGGTAGGTATGTTATATTTTTTGCTGTAATTTTTATGATTGGTTCACGTCATTTTAGTCATGCGCTCGCGCAAAGATGTTAAATACTCTGTAAATTTGTTTTCGATCTAGGAAATAGATTGTAAATATATTCTAGATTTTGTATTCCTACCTAAAGTATAGTCTAGGTTAACTCGTCGAGTACCGGTTTTACAGACACAATTAAATAACAATAGGTCGCGGTCACCGGTGACCGCTCGGTGTTTGACAGATTAAGAGTAATGCAAATATTACTTATTTGTTTTGAGGTTACGTAATAAAAGCTGTTTTTAAGGAATATTGAAGTGCAAAAGTTTCTCAGGCTGTGTAAAATATTTTTTTCAGCACCCCTACTCTTCCTGATACCGAGAAGTAGGCTCTTCTGATAAACCTGATCCCTTTGAACTGCCATCACCCGCCACCAAACGTGGAGATAACGGCAAACCCTCAATTATTACATAGGCCTTTAACCTAGCAATGATCTATCCTGGATCTTTGATGATGATGGTGATAAATCACGTCACACTGATGTGTATCAGTTTCTTTTAAAAATCAAACTTAATGCCGAATTATCAAAAATTATTAACAGTACAATAAAATTTCCATTTGACAGTTTTTAGTATGGAAGAATTAACTAGGCCTAAGCCGGCTGCGCGACATCGCTGCGACCGCGCACGCTGCTCATGAGAAAGAAACCCTCTGTGGTTTGAAACTAGTAGAGCTTTTCTCAGTATATTCACGTGAGTAACCCGCGGTTTTTAGTTAATCTCACGATAATTATTATATGGAAGAATTGTCAAATGTTCAATGATATTACTCAGTGTAACATACAGAATTTTGTATGTATGTGTTGTATGTAGTAGTATACAGAATTATGCAAAAATGTATTAATTAAACTAGTATACAAGTAAACGGTTGAAGAAATGTGCCGTCAGCCGCGACCGCCAGTGTCATGGTTCACATACAATGTAGAAAGCGAAACACTTGTATGAAAACTATTGTTTATTATACCCACGACACGGCACACAGCTGCGATAATACATGCCTTTGTATTAGATAGTACCATGCTTCAGAAAAATGTGCAGGCTCGACAGGAGTGATACCACGGCCTCACAGAAAATTGACGTGAAACAGCGCTTGCGTTATGTTTCGCAGTTTGAGCGAGGTTACCCAAGGTTCAATCTTCTATCCACGTAGCATTCACCGTTCATGCTCGTATTCACTGAAGTGTAGGTTAGGCAGAAAGGCGTTAGGTAAATAATTTAATGATGAGTCCCATATGTCCCATGGTTATAATTCCCTGAAGAACCTAACGGGTAACCGGGGCTCCGGCTCGACGTGCAGGAGAAGGAACGGGGTGGTTTTCAGTCAGTAAGAGTCTGACACTCCCTCCCGCCTCACCCAGGCGGGAGCAGTCCTTCGATGATTTTCCCCACTTAAAAAAAAATACCCCCTATAATTTCCTATATTCCCTATATGTACCTATGTAGGTACGGCAATGAACGTTTGCATAAGTTTGACAATATTAAGAACAAAAACAGTTATTTGAACTCTGTCATCAGTTGATATTGGAAGGAAAAAAAAGATATAATCAACGTGTGTGAATCACAAGGCCAATTATCATTGTCTGGACAATTTTAGCAGACCATATGACGACATCAGCGAGTCTAGAACATGAAGCCATGTATAGTATACCTAACTATAGTATCTGTATCTAATTGCTATCGTACCTGATGATAATCATGGTGAATGATGTCATTTTACTAATTAAAAAACTAACTGTACGCGCAAATCTATTATATTAATTGAACGGTGGAGTTGGTGGTTCAATGTCCGAGATGAGCAATTTACCTAGTCATTACAGTGCAGAGCCTGGAATCATGATTGATATATGGCAATAGACTCTTTCCTTGTTCTATGGGCTTCACAATATATGTAGTGATGTATAGTGGGTATTACATTGTTAACTTGATAATCTCTTCATACTTCATCAGAGACCAAAATAAGATACCAAGACCTTGAGGCGATAATGTCGATACAGAACCGAGGAGAACGTAAATCGTTACCGGAGCTCCGGCTCAAAGTGCAGGAGCAAGAACAGGGTGGTTTTTAGTCAGTACGAGTTCTGACACTCCCTCCCGTCTCACCCGAGCGGGAGAAGCCATTCGATGATTTTCCCCCCTTAAAAATAGAACCTCTTTCTACGTCTTCGGGGTCCAAAATATAAAAGAACTTGAGGCGATAAAAAGGATTTAGTCTATAGGTAATGACGTCATAATACTAATTGAAAACCCAAGATGGCGGACGCCAATGTCTAAATTGTCTGTGGGCTTTGTTTTGATACAAATGAGACACATTTGCTTCGTAATTGGTCCATTTATGTTACTCTATGCAAATTACATAGAATTTTGCGAAACTGAAACGAATTTAGACATGTACCTACATAACATTGAGGAACTTGTGGATAAGTTAAAAACTATGAAAAAGGTTAGGTACTGTTGTTAAGTAATTCTTTGATGGGTTTATCTTCTGTCAGCCACATCATCGCTTATCACCTGGCGAGATGGCGGCCCAAATCCATCCTATATTAAAAAATACAGAAGGTAGCCTCTTTAAAACATTGAGACTCTTGCGCGTCTCTGAAAGTTGGGAATAAAGACTGTTCAGACAAATAACGAAAATATACCAGCAGTTACATTACATGATTGCCTGGGTTCCGGCTCGAAGTGTAAGAGTAGGAATGAGATGGTTTTCAGCCAGTACGAGTCTAACATATCCTCTCACCTCAACCGGTCGGGAGAAGACATTGGATGATTTTCCCCCCTTAAAAAAGCTACATTAACTGAGTACAAATAAACTGTAAGAGCGTTAACTCTCATCCTAAATAGAAACTGGTAAAAATTATAGACAGATAAACTGAAAATCTTTGGAATAGACTTGACTGGAGAAAAAGTTTCTTTTAAAGTGCTAACAACTGAAACACGATATTTACGTACATGATGCCAAATTAAAAAAAAACCTAGGAATCGGGGAAAAACTAACGAGTTTATGAGTTTAGTTTATAAGTTCTTGAAATCAAAGAACAATTATTTGAATAAAATATTATTATAGCGTAGATTATGTACTGGGTCAACATGCCTAGTTTGTAGACCTATTAACCACCTTAGCCCAATTATTGTTACTCTGTCGGTTACCATTCACGAATGATTCATGATTCTATTTTCTATAGTACATAAATACATTAGTATGGATGGAAATAAAACTTAGTTAAGTCCCTTTTCCTACGGTCTGGGTTCCGTGTAGCTGGTACCAGGTCCTCAGTGATGTATAGCCATGTAAATCATCATCATCATCAACCGAAAAACGTCTATTGCTGAACAAAACCTTTCCCTTTAGTCCTCCGCCTCAAACGACAACTCGCCTCTTGTAGCCTGTACGGAAAGCGTGAAAATGCACAAAGAATTTGTACCCAAAAAATTTAATATCATCGTTCTCATAATGAATATCGTGGTGGCCCGGAGGTTTAAGACGCTCGCTTCTCATCCATGAGGGTGCGAGTTCGAAACCTACCAACGGCAAGTACCAATGTGACTTTTTCCGAGTTATATGTACTTTCAAAGATTATTCAGACACCACTGACAAACGGTGAAGGAAAACATAGTGAGGAAACCTGAGCTTATAATTTCTAATTTAAGTTTGTGTTTAACCAACCCGCATTGAGCAAGCGTGGTGATTAATGCTCAAACCTTCTCCGTGTGGGAAGAGGCTTTGCTCAGCAGTGGTCATTTATAGGTTGTTGATGATGTCTCATAATGGTTTTCTGGCTTCCTCACATACTTCAATCCAGTCTTCTTAAAATTGTCTGCACTGCACTGCAACACTAGGCCTTTTAAGATCCCCAATGAGGTCAGAATACTTAAACAAAATACCGAAGATTTTATAGAATAAACCATTTAAATTGATACAAATCAGTGCACTTAACACAGATTTTTATTTAGACTACCTCTTGGTTAGCGTTTAACCTCAATCTCAGCCAATATTTTTAAGCACTAAAAATATAGGTTGTTTGGATAACCTACAAACCTTTCAGTTAGTCCATTAATCGTTTGTCAAAGTAATTGATATCTTTAAACGAGTATCCTACTCTTGTTATGCAGATTAACTTTAAACATATTTTTCTTAAATGAAATAAGCAGATGTGATTGGTTATACCTACGATTGCACCGTTTATGTTATTTACTTTTTTTATATAGCATAAGCCGGTAAACGAGCAGATGGATCACCTGATGGTAAGCAATCGGCGCCGCCCATGGACACCCAGAACACCAAGGCGTTACAAATGCGTTACCGGTCTTTTGGGAATTGGAAATTTTAGGATTGTGGAGGATTCGGGGGTTCGGGAGACTAGGGAGGGGGGTAATTGGGCCTCCGGTAAGCTCACTCACACGACGAAACACAATGCAACCGTTGTTTCACGTCAGTTTTCTGTGAGGTCGTGGTATCACTCCGGTCGAGCTGGCCCATTCGTGCCGAAGCACGGCTAGATTCTGCTTAATGAAATATCTCGCCGACTATTCGGCGCGAGATATTTCATTACATTTCGTCTTCTTACTATCTTGAAACTAAACAAGAACCAATGTTGTTAGTTATGAAACTCATTACACGACAAAGTTGACACAAACACTAACAGAATGTATCTAGCAAAAGTTATTTATTAAAGCACTCCGATTGGTTCTTGTTTTCTTTCTTTAATAATAATAATAATTTATTTATTTGCGAAAAACTTTGTAATATATTATTTTGGTAGTGATCGCAAGTACGACTAGAATGTAAGGTTTATTATAGTATTGTTTCCCGGGAAGACAGATTATACCTAATGATAGTCTTCATTACAAACTAAATCTGAATGTGGTCACCAAAAAATAAACCAAAATCCCAAAAATTATTTCACCTTACTCAAAAATCATACCCTTCACTTTATGATCATCAAATACTTATGTATTTGATGTATGTTATATGAAGGATGGTTTTATAACCATCCTTCATATAACAGCAGGTTTATTTTTAATATTTTTAACACAATAATTGCATTCCATTTAATCCAGCTTAACACCAGTCGATAATGTGCGCTTAGTCTTAAGTATGCAGTTGCCAAACCTGACCCGTATTCATGTTATTATTGCATATACGTGACGACTTTTGCAACGATTTAATCGCATTTACTGCTCAAACGTGACTAAATAAATTAATAAACGCCTTAATGAACTACATGTCAAATATTTTATCATGTTTTACAGAGAAATGTCATTTCAAGTTGAACTTTAACACCTTGACATAAAGGTTGACAGTTATTAATTAAGTTTGCATTAAATGGCGCGAAATATGTTAAATATGATTATTAATAATAACTCATGAATAAAATATGTTTTATGTGCTTATCATGTTAATGAATGATTGTTTGGGATTATGGTAAATTGGTTCGAAATATGATCTGACTGATGGGAATATGACCAATGAGAATTTGTACCACATGCGCATTGCACGGCTATAGCTTATTCCCACCAAGATCCATTTTTAATCTACCTTATCCACTCGTAAAAACCATTTATAATGTAATCAACAATAACGACGTTAAACAAATCTAATAAGTATTTCAATAGTATTTTCATATGTAACAATAACGTATAAAATCCAATTACAAGTTTATAGGCTTTAAAACTTCTTTACGACGTCACATATCAGAATGGGAACAATTTCAACGGGGAATGGAAAGCAATTTATATCGTTCGACTTCGAAGCGCTTACTTGCGATATTTTTTATCTGCATTCCGATCTGAATGGTGCGTTTATGTCGCGTCGTGTCGCAGATATGTGTAATGTGCGCCCATTCTTAAGGCATGGCTTGTAAACGATGACCATGTTTAGTGCGTTCACCCCACACTGTTTACCGTTTGCCACTGAATCGTTGATTTAATTTCCTGGAACTCATATTGATAGGTATTCACAGGGATAATAAACATTTTAATACCTGCCTTACAGTCAATAATCCTTTGATCTTTATAAAGGTATCAAGGACAATGGTGTTGATCAACTCTGTCAGTTTTTACAATACATATTTTCTCATGCATCAGCTAGATTGCTATTTTTTATTATGTAAGACTAATACCACAACAGGACAAATGGAATTTTATATAGGTAAACCTAACAAAAAGAACGGCTAAAATACTCCATTATATGTAGGAAAAATTAAACATAACATAAAATCAAACAAACGTCACTGTCAGCGCGTGCGCACCGAAGGTTCGCAAACCCAGCGACACAAATAGATGTGTATTGTGTTCGGTGTGGCGCTGTTATCGTATTAGAGCAGTTAGGAGCTAAGTGCGTTCAGTACGCATGTACTCAAACGAGATGTTTTTATACTGTTATCTCTTAACTACCTCTTCGCGCGTAGTTTTGTTGGGTGTAACGTGATATTCTGTAGCCTACATATGTCCCTCCTGGGGGCTTACTCTTGAATCCAATTCCGATCGATCGACATTGATATTGTGAAGTTTCATACGCTTGAATTGCAACACTTGCATCTATTGCGTGGATATTAATGCACTAAATGGTATTGAGTTTGGCTTGATATTCTGTACCTACTCTGAATGCTATTATAATATTGGGGTTGTATTGTATCGACATTGAATAATTATTGAGATTCTATTGGGTTGAAATTGCATTGACATTAGTTTCAAGACTAAGCGCCCTAGATTATTGGACTATTCAACACTAAAAGAGTAGTTCCAGAGATTTTGCTCCCAAACAAAGAGTAACCTAACTACCTATCACTAGGTACTATTGATCATGACGTGGTTTATGTTTTATCCTTGATAAATGGACTATCAAACACAAAAACAATTATTCAATTGGGACCAGTATTTTAGGAGATTTTTACATTTAAACATACAAGCTAAGTGCGTACGGTACTTGTGTACTCACACGAGGTGTTGTTACACTGTTATCTCTTAATTTAAACTAATTCTCCGTACTTATTATCTTGCAGATGTCTCTAGAACAAGTCGTATTATTGTCATAATTTGTGTATATGAATGTTTTATTTTTCCGTTTCGTCCTCTCTGCTCTTAATATTTTTGTTGTGATTATTGTATTAACTAGACTTCTGTCTCCTGCATGTAATTCATCGAAGGACGTGGAAACTATTGATTTTTTTTCTTCTTTAATATCATCTGGTTTATTTCGTTGCGGAAACCAAGACAGTTATTCATGTTCCTGGGACGCGCCCGACTTTAGTGTTCCAGTGTTTTGTATGGTTGTGGTGGGCTTGTCCCATTAAAAAACTCTAAAAGACTTAGTAAAACCTAATACCATAGTTATAAATAGTTTTTCAACTTACTAGTTTAGTTGGTCTATTTTGTTTATTTATATGGACTGACTTCTCCTATTACCTACCTACCTACGCACATATTTAGTATATTCACAATGCAAGATGTCTACTTCTGAACACAGGGCTCTCCTTTTATCATTTCATTAAAACCGTCAGATTTAGACTACTTCAACCCCTAAATATGACTGCAAATTTACAATCCTAAATTAATGTTAACCAAAATAATATCAAGAATATCAACTTAGCTGGTGCTTGACTCATCTGACCAAAACATTAAACCATAATTGAAAAGACAGACACTGCAGTCCCTTCAGAAAATATGACCAGTAACAAAAAAAACAAGCACAATGTTGGACAAATGAGTCATATCTTATTTAAGCCAGGCCAACACGCTGGTTGAACTCACTTGCACTTTCAGCCAACGGCAACGTACCGCTGACCATAGTTGCAATGTATGCAGTGTAAATAAATGTGCTACAGTGTAATATCAACTTTGTTAGATGAGTGTTAGGATTTAATTTTGACTGTTGTTTTGTGGTTACACTGGACTAGTTTGTCTAGAATGTCTAGATGGTAGTGTTTTTGATGAAGAGTTGGTTTTAATACGATACATAAATGTGTTAGTTAGGTTTCATAATGAATTATTGTCCCATCTGTTGCTAAATCGTAACCCTATTTAATAGGTATGGAATATGTTAAGGGTGGATACTGGGTGTGTGTTATTTATACTGCTACATACTTATTCTTTTAAGAGAAAAAAGCAGTCCAAATTCTTAGGCTCGAAATAGAAGCTTCTAGTATTTATATTTCGTGTTCTATAATCCTTTAGTGGCCTCTATAGACACGAAGTAGTCCTAATTTTAGGTCGACCTATACGAGTGTCCAATTGTCGTATATCTACGCATGTACGACATTATTATTGTACGGTCCACGTCTCGGCGACATAGTGCTGTTTACTCGCTAAAAATAAACACCGAAAATCAACTGAAACAATTTATTATTACAAAATTAGACTTTATAGTTAATGTGACCTTAAAAATATCAGTATCTTTCCTTTAAACCCTGAAACTGTATAGAAAACAGTCAGTTTCCTTTCTCTTATAACTGCAACAGCTTAAGACGGTCCACCTTTGTACGATTAATCTCCTTTAAATGATCTTTATCTTTATTAGGGTTTTCTATAATCTCCGCACTTGGCAGGTGGAATAGTGAATGAAATAAATTATCCAAGTTTGTTAAAGAACTGTCTGATATCTGAGAAATATGTAGTCTGCTAGTCGAGTATTATGGCACCCACGGAAAAATGTTTATTATGTCAATTTATAGTATTTAACACAGTAATTGAAGGAGAAAATACCGTTGCAATAAGTAAATAATAGTACTTTTGCAAAAGTGAATACAATTTGTACAAATATCCGACTATAAATAGTTAATTAATTAGTGGCAAATTAGCAATGCGAAATATATTTGCATTACAAATGAGTCTTTATGTCATTGACATGTCTTCAAGCAGGTGAAAAATTCCTTTGTCCCGTTACATTATGACAAGTGGTCGCAAGTGTGACTTATGGGTGTCTAATGAAGTGATGAGCAAAACCCGATATAGATTCCTTCCGATATAGATTTCGGAAAAACCTCACGTGGATAGCTCATGACTGCACGGTTGGTGCGGTGGCTGGGCAACCGGCTGCCGTGCAACGTGTCGCGGGTTCGATTCCCGCACGGAACAACACTTTGTGTGATCCACAAATTGTTGTTTCGGGTCTGGGTGTGATGTGTATGTGAACTTGTATATTTGTAAATGCACCCACGATATAGGAGAAAATCCTAGTGTGGGGCAACGTTTAAAAAAAAAATCCTTACCACTGAATGGCAATGGCAATAGGTTTGGTCTTATTGCATTTTATTTATACAATATATTTGATAACTTCATGCTACGTTTAATATCTAACCAACACACCACGATCAGGCCACCAGGTACCACCAGGGAAAGGTGTGATTTTACGATGTGTTTCCATTACATTTATAAATACAGGTAAAACTAATAAAAACTAAAAAAAATCAAGAAACAAATAAATTAGCAAGAAGACAGTCGTCAAAATATTATCGTTTGATTCGTATTTGTTACTATTCGGTTCAGCAGTTTTGAAGAGCTGCCAACACCGACAGACGGACGGTCACATAATGTGTTATTTTATTTTTTCTTTGGCTAATATTGTGCGAATATATTTACTTCGAGGTTTATTTAAAAAGAGACGCAGAAAGTCGTTAATTTTGAAAGGAATTTATGAGAACAATAGTAAAATTAAAACAATGATTTGCAGTGATTTGTCGCAAGCGTTTGACACGTATGATGGTTATTTCCTAAATAAATTAAATATGAGTGGTGATATTTATTACCAGTGTCCCATTAGTGTAGGAGGGTGCAGAGTAACGAGCGACATGCGACAAAATCGTGGCATTTAGAGACGGTTTAGTATATCTGTCTCTAGTCTATACTACATTTGTCAAAATATATCATGCATGTTGCTCGCTGACTGATAGTCTTTAGGTAAATGTATAAATAAATTTTGTATTATCCATCACGACTACAGCAGATTAACAAACTCTAACGTAACATCCTGTTTATGTAGATAATCCCGTCCAAATTGAATACAAGTGCATCGTGAGACTTATATTATATTTAGCGTCAAAAATAATAAACATTAACATAAAAAATGTATGAAAATATCTTCGTAAAGAAACTGAGAGAAGAACAAAAAATATTATTCAAATATGAAAGAAATTCTTTACTTTTAAATTTACATAAGAAATCAGTGTTCGTACGTTGCGTAGGAGCGACGTGTGTCGAAAGATACGCTCAATGTCAGGTGCGCGCGCGCAGATTAGCTTCTGTCCGATAAGGTCAAACATTATTATGACATTTAGTTATTTATTGCTTGTATCAGTATTTATAACGTATTGCATATTCCATGCATGACCGCAAAAACTGCAATAGATAAAAATATATTGTTTGGCGCTGATTATTAATAAAGTTATAAGGAAAAGTGTATTAATATCAGTGCTATTTTAAGCTGATTTTATTGTTATTTTGTATATTTTAAAAAGGTCACATTCTGCGTAAACTTAATTAATAATAAACAATTATCCTATAATACTGCCAATTATATTGGTGAAATATTCATTTTTATAAGGACTTCCTTATCCTCTTATTTGGAAGTACGACTTCATTAATCGGTTGATGATCTCAGTCGGTTCTCCTACGCTAAATTCTTGTAAATAAAGAAAACTGATCAACCTTTATTGAACCTAAAAAGATAAGGATGACCAAATTGTATTATGTCCAATGTCCACATTTTGTAAAAAAAAATGTATCAAAAGTATGATAACAACTGTATTATGTACCTACCTGTAATCTATCACTACATAGTATAAAACAAAGACGCTATCACCCGTCTGTATGTCCCTATGTATGCTTAGATCTTTAAAACAACGCAACGGATTTTGATGCGGTTTTTTTTTTAATAGATAGAGTGATTCTTAGGGAAGGTTTATGTGTATAATACATGCATATTATTGCACTCGTGCGAAGCCGGGCCGGGTCGCTTGTAATGAATAAATGAATTTAAACATTTGAAGTATTTAGCGGAAAAGATAATAATTTTATCCTTACTTGGAAAGGCAGCAATGACTCTTGAAGATCTGCTAATTAGGAAACGGGTAATTTGGAGCTTGTTGAAAGCGCAGATCCCACGATATAGTATTACTTACTGCGTTAACTGACATCAACAGCCCTTAACTGTGACTATGACTTCATTGAGTCAGCGATCCCAAAATGTCTTGAAGAGTATGATACAAGAGGACGCTACTCACTCTATACTTTTTCTCATTTGATACGGAACCGCGGAGAACGTAACAGGTTACCGGGACTCCGGCTCTAAAGTGCAGGAGTAGGAACGGGATGGTTTTTAGTCAGTAAGAGTCTGACACGCCCTCCCGCCTCACTGAGGCGGGAGAAGTCATTCGATGATTTCCCCCCTTAAAAAACCTCTTCTGATTTAAAGGTTGCTCTTCTCTGTTTCATTAGCAACGATAACGATACGTTACTAGCTATCCTCTTCTTAGGATATGTGCGATGATGGATTATGTGTTTTTATGTGTCCTACTTTAAATATTTAGAACTGTGCTAAAAGAAATTCCTATTGTTCTAGGTGTAAACTGCTGCGTGTCCTCAACAGTAAGATACTGGCACGCGAGCTGGTGGGGAGCTCCTGTACGGGAGCTGCACAGGACGCTATGGGGCTCGTTAGCAGAGATCCTAGCCTCCAATAACTTCAATTTTACAAAGTAAGTAGTAGTTTTTGAAATTTTTTTGTTTATTGGCTTACAGGAGCTGACTTCACACGTCCTGCATTCTTTGTATTATAACTTTCGTGAGACATACTAAATTAATTATTATGTTTTCGGCTTACTCACGTAATTATTTGACGTCGCAGGCATGAGGCGTCGCAGGTAGCGAAATGCTGCTCATGAATATGAGCCTCTAGTTATACCCAAATAATTACGTGAGTAAGCCGAAAACATAATAATTCGCCCTGCATTCTGTTAATTTGTCATTATTTTCAACCGAAATAAAGCAAAGGTCCACTGTTGAACAAAGTCCTTTTGTTTTTCTGGTTTACAATGAGATGTCAGAAAGCCGTTCAGTACTTTTTTAAGTTTCTATTTCTTCAGGATAATAGATTGACTCAAATAGATTAATTTGCACTTCCGTAGCGTTAGGGACCATAAAAACTTTATGATCGGTTTTTAATCCCAGTGATTACGGTCCTACTACACACGATTATAGATATAGATAGATGTTATCTTTAAAATACGTGTACAGAAATATCGAGACTATAGTCGTAAAAAAGTAACGACTATCCCCAAGTAGAGCAAAGATGTATAAGTATTTTAAGTACTTTACTATAAAATTAATATTTTCATAATCTGATCACTATTACTCAAATCAAGTACAGTTCAACAACAATACACACATACGTATCTACATAAATAAATACAAGAAAAAATATGTTAATTAGTAAACAAAGCGAACTTATATCCATGTGGAATAAATTTTAACTGACAGGCTGTCAACCTTTGGGACAACGACAGTTTTTGTACAAAACAAACAATATTTAATTTTGTTTACATACGTAATTACCATCGATAAATATTAAGACAATAACCAGAATTTTGGAGTGGGATTCATCAGAATTAACGGTATTGTTTCCTGTTATTTTTGAAGGTATATTTAGTAGGCCTGAAAACAAAGTTTAAATAATAATAAATAATAAAAGTATTCGCTGCGGACAGCCTAACGGGTTACGGGGATACCGGGGCTCCGGCTAGCCGCAGGAGTAGGAAAGGGGTGGTTTATAGTCAGTAAGAGTCTGACACTCTCTCGTCCCGGGCGCGAGAAGTCATTGGATGATTTTCTCCCCACAAGAAAAAGATATTTCTTTCAGGGTCCGAGACCATTTATATGAATACTAGCGGTAACACTTGACCTTGCCCCCTAGATAAAAATAATAGAAAAAGAGCACTGCATTCAAGATTCAGCCATCTATTTTATTTCTTATTTAGAGATATGTTTTACGAACATCGGACTATGCTGTACTAAACTGAACTATCAGCTTGTTTCAAATCTTACTGACACTTCCAGCCATTAAGGCCTTCAAACCTTCAAACAACTTCCAACTTTATTACTGTACATATTAATATAGAGGTAGGTAGATTATAGGTAGCTGTGTCATTGAAGAAAACTATAACATAGATACTTCAGTTTACTCAATACAAAGACTACAATGTAACTTGAAAACACACATTAATGGTTTAATTAACTTTTGTAAACTAACGGTTGTCAAATAATACCTAATATTATATGTAACTTAACTAGCTGTTACCTGCGACTTCATCCGCGTAGAATATGAGTTTTAGGGTATTTCAATTCCAATTTTTCAATCATCAGTTAATTCTTAACTGTAGAATAAAATTGACATTTGACAATTGTTAGGAAGAATTGTCAAATATTCAAAGTTATTCCCGAGTTAAAATTTATCTGAGCATTGAAAAATTGGCCATTAGGATATAACTTTTATTGTTTCAATTTTCAATAATAAAAATAGCCTATATTCCTCTTTAGTATATCAGCTACCTGCGGTACCTGCCAGTAAAAGTCCCGTCAAAATCGGTCCAGATATTTCAGAGATAAGCCACTACAGACAAAAATTTGGTGCCGCTATCGTATGTATATTCATATGCATGTAGTAAAAAGCGGTTATTTCAATATTTTACAGACACTCCAATTTTATCTATCTGTATAGATAATGTCTACTAAAAACAATAATGAATCATTTTAAATACAAAATTCTAACCTTTATGAACTTAGTGACTCACTAAACGGATTGAATTTCATTGCGACTAAGTACTAAGTAGTCGGCCATGTTTCCTGTGCTGTGACGTCACAGGTCACTAAGTTAGATAGTATAATGTCGAACGGTAATTTATTATGGTGCAAGACCTATGTTAGTTTTTTGATACATTGTCATTGCCTTTGACAATTTTTTTGTTAGTTAATCTGTGGATTGGGAATTCGTAATAGATCTACTCAATGATTTATTATTTACTAGCGAACCGCCCCCGCTTCGCAGGGGTGCAAAATGCATGTGTTATATATATAAACCTTCCTCTATCTATTTAAAAAGCCGCATCAAAATCCGTTGCGTAGTTTTAAAGATCTAAGCATACATAAGGACAGACAGACGGCGGATAGTGACTTTGTTTTATACTATGTAGTGATCTGCGACTTGGTGTTTATTCGACCCATCTGACAGACCACGAAGATCTTTTAGCTGACTAAGATCTTAATTTGTTCCTCTTATCACTTCGTGTTTCAGTCTTCTGTGACAACATATAAATCATGTGCTACCCTATGATAAACCTAGACCTATAAATCAAGTCGCGGAGAACCTAACGGGTAACCGGGACTCCGGCGCGACGCGCAGGAGAAGGAACGGGGTCGTTTTTAGTCAGTAAGAATCTGACACTCCCTCCCGCCTCACCCAGGCGGGAACAGTCATTCGATGATTATCCCCCCTTAAAAAAAGACCTATAAATAATTATATTTTGTTGTACAAAAACATTGAGACATAATTTCAGGGAATAATCTATTCAAAACAAGCTTAATTATGTTGCAAAAAATGCATGCAAAAAAAGATGAAATAAAATATTTAGGTAAACTTCTCATTTGTCACTTGTCTCATCATCACACACTTTCAATGTCAGATCACGGTCACAACTTAAATCACGTGTAGATACATTATAATTATAATAAATGGTGTTTCGAGAAATCTGTGGAAATAAAAATGAATTCCCGTTCGTTAGTCTCGCTAAAACTCGAGAACGGCTGAACCGATTGGGATAATTTTGGTCTTGTAAAATATTCTTGGAAGTCTAGGGATGGTTTAAAAGATGAGAATACAAATTTACAGGCGTTACGAAGTTCGCCGGGTCAACTAGTATTATGTAGTATTATAAAATTCAACATATGAAATTGCTGAACGAATTTCAATGAAATTATAAAACAACTTGATCTTAAATCGTATAAGTACCCTAAAAATAAACCGCGAAGTTATGACCGAAAATACAAAAAAAACTATTTATTTAGAATTGAGAACGTAGCGACCATTTTTTTAAAGTGTGCTAAAAAACAAAACCGTATTAATAAAGTTTGTTTGAGACAAACGTTCAAAGTTGTCTTTCTTTTGTACCCAATTTTATGGGCCAGCTAACATGGAGGTGCGATATGCGCAAATGACGGCAAATGATCGCAATCACCCCGGTGACCGTGTCACGATACTGTTATTTTCAAGCTAATGTATAAGTAAGTGTAAGTAGATAATGTTTACTTAGTTCCGGCACCAATTGTAAACTATGGCGGTGTGACTAGTGACGTCTGACTTCTATTTTCTCTATGGAGAGGAGAGAAAATGATTTATGGTCGTGTCTTGATGTCTTGTCATAAATTTCTTATTCAGCTTTAGCCACGACTTCATTTACCTTACCATGATGCTAAGTAGCTCATGCGTTATTCTAATGTAGTCCATTTGCATCCAGATCCGTCGAGCCGTTTCGACGTGGTTTAGTTGCAAACATCTATCGAAACTTTCGGATTTATAATTATCTTTGCTGTAGTTTAGACGTTTTAACAAATAGGTTAGTTTTCTAAATTTAATTTTAATGTCCGTCTGGTACATTAATTTAAAACATTACACACGTATTTTTTCTTTTCTCACAAAATTAAATACTTTCGACGATATATTAATTTGAAATATTGTGTGACGTCACAGCGTGTCACATTATGTAGCACATTATGACGTAACGACATCCCGCTCCTAAATTTAGCTCCATTTTATCTAAGTATTGCAACTTAATACGAGAAAATAAAAAAATACGTGTCTAATATTTCTTCATTATCTAACTGACGGACTAATTAGATTTAAAATTTTGATACCCTGGAAACTACCCAATTCTCAAGTGCCGTCGTTTCCTGCCGATGTCCTTGCAAGCAACTTAAGTCCCGCTTCGTCGGTTGCTGTAACAACGTCCTTTGACGCCTTCGCCCTTTCCTTCCTCACAGTAACTTAGTATAACTTCAGTGCAACACGTCATCGATTTATGATAAAGGAAATCTTTGTCAGGAAACCTGCACTTGGAATATCTGTATTTTGTATTGTAAATTTGTATTTAGCCTTCAACAGGTCAATTTTAATAACATATTAAGGCTAACAATGCAGAGAAGCTGTGGACTGTCACCACTAGTTGATTCCAAACTATAAATAAATTACCGGCCGAAAACTGACGATGCCAAACGCGACACCAGCGCCGATGACTTAGTAGCTACACAAGTACACTTAGCTCTTCTTGGAAGTCTTTAATATCTACACAGATATAGACAATAACTAATAAAAATAAGCTAATAATAATCTCCCAAATGAAAAAAACAACACCAAATGATAATATTAGTAGCAAAGATAAAATTAATTGACTACATGAGGAGGTCAGATCAGATGGCAGATGTTTTGCATCAAATACAAATGGCAACAGTACTCCGTTCATTGCATGTAACAGGAGACGGTGCTTCGTTTGAAGAGACATGTCTGTATTCAAATTCAGATTCTTTGCTGTCATAAAATTGAATAGCATGGTTAACTTGTACCTACTTTTTTATCAAGTTGAGAAATCTTCAGAAGACACCTTGTTTATGGTAGAAAGCCTAGAGTATGCAAACTCAAAAGCATTTATTTCGTTTAAACCATAATTTGGTACTTTTGAAACGTCAACAAATGTAAAATAAATCATAGTCTGTCTCGTCAGTGAAGCTGCTGTGTGTGGTGGCTGTATACTTTTTACATCAAAGCCACGATAAATCTATGACCTCCAGTCCTTACTGACATTTGTCTTTATCAATAACCTCTTGTAGAATGAGACCTCTCTAATCCTTATCCTTACTAATATTATAAATCGGAAAGTGAGTTTGTTTGTTTGTTCCGCTTTCACGGCGTAACTACTAAACCGATAGCTTTGATTTTTTGCAGACGTAAAGTTAGAAGTCTGGATTAAATAATAGGGTTTTTCCCGAAAAAATTTTATATTCCCGAGGGAAAACAAAAGTATTGGTATAGATGGCGCTGTATGTATTGGTATATGTCACATATGCTACTTTTTATCCTTTTGTGACGCGAGCGAAGCCGCGGTTAAAAGCTAGTACTTAATAATTGTTCACCTTTCTACTCATAACTTGCACCATTCACAAAGTGGTACATTACAATGAATCACTAGAAGTAATAGATAGGTAAATGAACGTTGTTTGTAGAGGCAACCGTTACATTGACACCTATACACACATACAACTTGTACACAATTTACAATACATTAACATCCATTATACTTTCAATTTCAAACTGTTCCGGATGTCATTTACGAATTTAAGTAAGCACTTAGTGGTAACCTTTTTTTCTGGTATTTTTTTATCAAACTTCTTAAATTGTCTCATAGAAATTTGGCTTCAAGTATGAACGGTGAGTCCTCAAAAATATTTGTTGAGTTTGATTGCGTTGAAACAAATCAATGAATTAAGAAACTGGTTTCCGTTGCATAAATGGTTTCAACATGCATGATTTTCAAGGTCTTCTTCTAATAGACTCTAGGGACCAAACCCGTCTGTCGTGTGTATTACTGGTTAAACCAATTCAGATTGCTTCGTTTGTTTTGATACGAGAAAGGGTCGAATAATATTAAAATCACTCCTTAACTCGTCGAGTACCGGTTTTATAGACATAATTAAAGAACAATAGGTCGCGGTCACCGGTGACCGCTTGGTGTTTGACAGTTTAAAAGTGGATTGACTTTAGCTCAATCTGTGTCAATGCTTCTTCTACTTCTTAAAACTTCTTAAAAGTGGATTGAGTTTCCTCAATCTATATAAATGCTTCAAGTTTGTTTTCATAAACCCAATACTAAGGTAAAGAGTATCTTTAATGCATCCTAGGAAATCGGGAACTTTAAGTATTTAATAGAACATTTCTAGCGTTACACATACTTAACGTGAATACATAACATAACAAAAAACAACATAACACGATGCCTTTTATCCCCGAAGAGGTAGGCAGAGGTGCACATTACGGCACTTAATGCCATTTTACAATGTAACACCCACTTTTCACTATTTATGTTATAAGTCTCATGTAGTAGGGGGGGTGAGCCTATTGCCATATACCGGGCACATTTCCAGACTCCGTGCTACTACTGAGGTTTTTACAAACCCAGTAATACTTTGCCCGACCTGGGAATCGAACCCAAGACCCCTTGCCCAGCAGTCGCACTTGCGACCACTCGGCCAATGAGGCAGTCAAACTTGAATAAGTTCCGAATAAAACAAAGACACGAACGAGTCTTCTAGCATATTGTTCAGAGCAATGAACTCAACTGCAATTGTAACTGACAGAGCCTAGCTCCTGACCTGGTTAAAGGTCGCTAAAATAATTGGATGATGTCTATTTTCAGAACGTTTTATTACTTGCAGTGTGGGCGGCACTTTAGTTTAAAAATTACTCGTCCTAAATTCAGATTGTTATTTTCAAAGGAAGAATGTTTCATTAATATTTTGCTACATCAATTGCAAAGGCCTTGTTGTTAATACTAAAATGGTGACTAAGTTTTGCCAGTTTTATATGATGAGGCCATTGTACATCCGCTAGCAAAAACAACTTTTCTCCCATAAGGAGTCAGTTTGCACCTTGTATGGTTAAAAATTGTCGCAGATGGGAGTAAAAAAGGATCTTAGTAATCAAGAGCTCTGGTTTTTACCTATCTGCCGTGGGATAAAGTTTTATTACTAGATGTATTGTTTGAGTATTTTTATATTGACTGAGGTTTATTTCCTCTTCCTATGAGTCATCTCGATCAATGACGTCATTGTTTGCAGATTCAAGATCACTGTAAGATCAATTGACTTGAGATAATCTCATTGATATATCTCGTAATCTAATCAAAGTGGTTATTCTTCAAAGTCAAAGCATTTATTTCTATTAAATCATAATTTAGTACTTTTGAAACGTCAACACGTCTTTTATTAAAATTCGGATAACATGCTGAAATAAAACCTCCTTCAAGAGAAGGTTCACATATGCTAAATAATAATATCTTAAAAAGTTTTTATTACAGTTTTCTACAACTATTAGGTGACTCATTTGGGGATCTTTAGGTTTGTGAATTCGCAGATATGAGACTATGTAAATCCGAAGTATTAGCTACGCGTATAAGTCCCATTTACAAGAAACTCATTACTGGTGAAAAGTGAGTATTACATTTAATATGTTCAATGGCGTAACTATAGAGTGGCAAGTCGACAAAATGACACGGATTCAGCTGGAAGAGCCCGAGAAGAAAAACATGGTATGAAATGAACCCAATGTAAAACTGAATCCATAAGGCTATGTTGACTATGAAGGGATTTTTTGAAACTAGTACTGTAACTGTCACGGGCCTCAAGCTGGAAGGGGGCTCGTTCAGAGGTTTACGTCTGAACTTCTCTGTTTTTAATGGTAACGGGGGTCCGTCTGAGAATTTGCCACTTACCCCGAACGGTATAGTTACGCCACTGAATAGGTTCATACTTTTCAGAAATAAAAGGCGTGTTAATGTTAGTGTACTAGTTATTTTCATAACAAAATAATTAGGTGTATTTATGAGTACTCAATCACATATTCGACCACAAGGAAGAAGACATAAGTCATACATTAAATGAATCACCAAAAACAAACAATAAAAAATTCAACGTAAACATTTAGTCCTACACCGAGTGCTCTTAAGATTCTGAACGGTTTATAAAAACAAGTTCTTATTACTCGTAAGTGCGGGTTTTCCATATTTACTTAAATGACTAGTACAAATAAGACAGGCAAAGTTAATCTGATTATTTGAGTATCTCATATTGATATAAGATTAAATATAGCTGATCGAGTCGTGTTGGAATCGTCTAGGAATGTTTAAATCAAACTTCCGTTATTAGTTCAACGAAATATTTTCACAATTATAGTCTAATTGTTATGTAAATGTTTCAGATTTTTTCAGTTTGTATTAAGTTACATAGTAACTACTTTTGATTTGTTTTAGTGATTCCTTAGTTTTGTGGTCAGAATGCGAATTGTAAGTAATGAGTATTGAAGCATCAAAATCATAATCCTTGTCGTCTTAAGCGTAATTACATTTTGGTTAGGTACTTAACGGTTCGTCTTCAAGTCTAAAACTTGGGTTAAATATCGCGGTGAAGTTATTGTCAAAAGCCAGATACAAATCCAAGACATTGAAAACTCGGAGAATTCCCGTTTGAGTACCTAGAGATTCTTTGGGCACCAAAGGTAAATTCCACCAATAAGTAAACGTTAATCATTATGTTTTCGGCTTACTCACGTAATTATTTGACGAGGAACTCGACTAGTTTCAAACCATGCTAGAGGCTCATATTCATGAACCACATTCGACGACCCGCGACGTGGCCACTGTCGCGCTGCTACTGGCTACTCAAAACTAGTTCGAGTTCCTCATCAAATAATTAGGTACGCGATTAAGCCGAAAACAAAATAATTAATTTAGTAATGCCCGAATACTGAAACGTTACTCAATTTTAAGACGCGCTTAAACATAGTTCTGTCTCTACAAATTCTTTGTAAAATGACAGAGACAGCATGATATTTAAGCACGACTTAAAATTTAGTAACGTTTCAGTATTCCAGCATATGTCTCACGAAAATTATAATACAAATAAGTAAATGTACTCGTAGAGGTGTTTAAACAGGAATACTCCTAAAACTTGAATCATTTCCACTTCGAGGGTTATTCTCAAATATTCTATCTAACGATAGATTGGCTTACATTATGATACCGCCAAAATTATCTTTAGTTTGATCTGCTTATAACATTTAATATAAAGTCTCAATCACTTTCTGCAATCACGAGCAACTGCCCCATTCACCTCGTGACCAGTGCACGTCCTTGCCATCTTGTTTACAGAGCCTAGTGCCTTCGATCTGAGACAATAGACGGCAGCTATAAACACTGTCGGTGTCACAATCATCCAACAATGACCTATTATAGGTTTCCACGATCTAACAATTCTTAGCTATAAACACCATGGTTTTAGATGTTTATAATAATTCTGATTGATATCTGAGACTTGTTATTGTTACCTATATGGGGAAATTGTAATTGATAAATATTTGTCCCGAGTCTTTTTCTCACATGTTTTACGAAATGTACATTTGTAGGTTTTTAAATGAAAAATCTTCATTTATAAATTATTTTTACATATTGGTTTTGGAACATCGACAGTTATAAACTATCGGCACTCACATAATGAAATTATATATTTCGAAATCGTTATTTAACTAGATTAAACGAATGTGCCTAAGAATAATGCATTCGGGGTCTGAATAATGTCTTATGTCATGTCATTATTCTTAAAGCAAAGGGCAACGGGAAAACTCACCATCATCATCACGGAGACAGTTTGAGAATTAATCATTACTCTTGCCCAAGGCGGATTGGCAATTTCAAATTAGAAATTGTAAGTCTAGGTTTCCTCACGAAGTTAATCGATATCAAGATATGTAAGGGGAAATCTACTTCAGCATTGTTCAAACTCTATATGTGAACTGTTCGTAATCAGTGAACTATGAAAAGGTTAATCTAAGTTGAAGTCTTGGAATACATTTTACCCTTGACCTTTTATGGATATGGCAAACAGCAAGTCAAGTTTAAAGCGTAGGTACTCTTTGATGTCTAAAACTGTTTTGTGAAATGTGACGTCATAGTTTTTGTGTATATAATATAATAATAATAAAGCAACTCTGAATTATTTTTACCTTAGGAGTTGTTATTAAAATATTACAGTATATCTATTAATCCAGTGTGTCTTTTGGCAAAGGCCTCCTTTAGCTGTTTCCATTGAATTCTGTCGCGGTCCAGTCTTCTCCAGTTGTGGCCCGCTGTTAGTCTTAGTCTGTCCTCCCATCTTTTTAACTGATTTCCTTTGCTGCGTTTACCAGTGAAACAAGTGAATTTATTCCTTCAAATAGGCTACAAGGCAGCCCTTTTACACGTCAATTTTATCAAGCGAACGATGAGGTCGACATTTCCTAGCTGACTACTCTGAGAAGAAATGCCGAAACAAACTCAGAGGTCCGTCTCTTTTAAAGTCCAGACAAATATGTATAAAAGATTATGTGTGAGAACCGTGCAAGTTCTTTATATAGATTCCAATTAGATACTATCTTGCACCATTTTTCCTTGTTATCTCTATCTTCATATGACGGGTCCAACGCCAATTTTGACAATAACAGTAGAGTAATAATTTTGTATTGACGAATTATTTTAATTTAATGTGTATAACATAAATGCCTTCGTTTCCTACCGTTTGACGGGGTTTAGTAGTGCAAAACCGTTGGTATGTACTTTTAAACTGTCAAACACCAAGCGGTCACCGGTGACCGCGACCTTGTTCTTTAATTGTGTCTATAAAACCGGTACTCGACGAGTTAAATAATGATGTTTTTTATTTTAACTGGATAATTGTATTGTGAAACTGATTAGAAAAGAGTAACCTATGGACTTTCTGCTCGTTCTTCTCCATAGGAATCTACACCTTGGAATGAGCAAATAGCTTCACTTTTAAATTTCTATTGCTGACGTTCAAAAGTGCCTTCCTGGTCTAATTGAAATAAATGATTTTGACTTTGACTTAGACTTATAATAGTTTTCCAAAATAACGTTTTCCGAGCCAGATCGAACCCAGAGTGAAATGCTTAGTACTAACAACAGAAGTTTATCACTAGAATCTACAAATTGTGTCGGACAATGATGAGACAGACTTTATTTAAAAAAGTAACGAATGGTGTTTCTAGCTCTTTCTTTTCCATTCGAATCTACATTTTAGAATGAACACCTAGCATCACTGATGGACTGACTGACAGATTATTATTTATTTTGTATTTGTTGACGTTTCAAAGTACCAAATTATGGTTTAATTGAAATAAATGCTTTGAGTTAAAGGCTTAAGATAGCTTTTTGACATAGTTCTAGTGAATTTGTATCGAAAACCTAGATCGTTGAAGATGAAGAATTCAAAGTTAATAAGTAACGTCTGGCTGTAATTCTAAGAGCTAAGTATTAAGCATTAAATCTTCTATAAATTAGCTTGTTATTGATGATCCTCCTTAACATAACGACATATAATAAATAACACGAACTTGATTTTATCATAAAAGCACGTGACCAGATAATTTTTACACATATTACCATACATCAGACACAATAAGAATGTTTTCGCAGACAAAAGCAGTTGGTTTGACTTAGCCTGATATTTGCACAGATTGACTTCAAGATTGGAAGAATAATAAAATTGATTCAAAACATACGCTTTCATTCCATTCTACACAGAAAATGACCATTATTATAAAAGTTTCTTTATTTGGATGTTTTCATGAAATACAAACAGGGTATGTGCTGACTTAGGTGATAGGATACTTTTTATCCCGATTAAATGTTCCCATGGGATAAATCAGGAATATGCGGACAAAGCCGCGGGTAAAAGCTAGTTTAAATAAAATATTGCGAAAAATGGGAGTTGATGTTAATAAAAATTGGGCATCATAATCCCATATTGGCTGCAGGCTGCTGATCATATTCAATTGATTGCTTGATAGGCCAGAAAATGATGCATTATACGACCGTCCACTTTTGTATCTCCTATTAAGAAAAGAGGTTTACTATATACTATAATATTTACGCATGTTGAAGATCGTATAGGATCAGGTTTATCAGAGAGCGCTGCTCCGGTTTCCGTTAAATGTGCAGTCCTCTAGTCGGCACTCATCACATCCGCACGAAGAGTTATGGCAAAGGAGATCATTTTGGGCCTTTACTGAAGTACCGCCGAAAAAAGGGTCGTATTGTTAGAACTAGCCCTTTGGACCAAAAGTTAATATAGCGTAAAAGATCCAAGATGAAGAAGTTATAGCAGTTCGAAGGTTCATCATTTACATACATTTATTGCTTTCTAAATGTGCTAAGAAACGCGAAATCGAAAAATAATGGTCGATAATGCTAGAATAAAGCAGCTGACATTGTCATTGTAATGCGAAAGTTTCCGGTGTAGTGTTTTTTTTTAGTTTGTTGTAATATCTTTTAAAACGACTCCTCTCGTCCTGGGGAAGTGGGAGGCAGAGCCAGACAATGAGAAAAGGCCCAAAAATAAGTGTGGGAGAGCCATGCTTCGGCACGAATGGGCCGGCTCGACCGGATTGATACCACGGCCTCACAGAAGACCGACGTGAAACAACGTTGTTTTGTGTTTCGTCGTGTGAGTGACGTTACCGGATGCCCCCCCTTTCCTCAATCCTTGAATCCCAACAATCCTGAAATTCCGATTACCAAAAGGCCGGTAATGCACTTGTAACCCCTCTGGTGTTCCAGGTGACCATGGGCGACGCCGATTGCTTACTATCAGGTGATACGTCTGCAGGTTTACCGGCTTATCCCATAAAAAAAAGTATGGAGCCAAAATGATCTCCTTTTAATGTATTCTACCCTGCTGTCACCATATCTATGCCTATAATTGCAAATAAATCTCGTTTGTTATTCTGTACCACTAAGTCGGCTAATGCATTTGAAACAGAACGTATCTCATGCGGGTCACGTTTTAAATGAATGTCAGTCTGTCATTGTACCGGCGACCGTGACTCGTTGCAACACTGCATATATTGATGCGATTACATCGGTCTGTGATCTCGCAGTGAGTCGAGATCACGAGATCTGTGTTTGGTATGCGGTGATTTAATTGGCTTTCGGGGTTTGCTTTTTGAGTGATGGTCGAAATGTACTACAAACTTGCTTAGAAATGGTTTTTTTTAAGAAGGGAAAATCATCGAATGCCTGCTCCCACCTGGGTGAGACGGGAGGGAGTGTCAGACTCTTACTGACTAAAAACCACCCCGTTCCTTTTCTTTCACTTCGAGCCGGAGCCCCGGTAACCCGTTAGGTTCCCCGCGACATAGAAATGGGGTTAACTTAGGGTTTTGTTAGAAAACTATTGCGAAACATTTTGTTGTTATTTTTAGTAGGGTGTGATCATCGTGATCCTCATCATCAAGGCCTCTACCAACCACTACCGAACGTAGCTCCTCTCAGATATAATACTTTTCTGTCTAAACTTTTTACTCGAAACTATAATAAACCTTGACCAAATAAGGCTATCCATCATCACCGACCATCAGGTCTATATTAAAGTCATCTATACATCCTGTTATCGACATTGGACCTTCTCTAAATCACTCACGATCGTATCAAGGCTTCTAAAGCTATTGAAATACTTGGCACGTTCATCGATGATCGTGGCGTGAGGATAAAGGCATGCCTGTACCTGCCTCATTCATTGAATCCTCTGTGTTAAGTTGTAGAGATGTCTTGCTTTATTATTAGTTTGCCAATGTCAGTAGTATATAGTGGACGTGGATATGTAGTTGTCTTATAAGTGAACGCTGAACGTAGAATTAGGAGAAATGAAAGGACACGTAGTGACGTAGCTTTTATGAAAAACTAGATTTGTGTTATATGGCAATGACAGACGTGGGGAGAATATGTAGCCCACAGGGAATGAACAGATATGCTGGGAATTAGATGCTTTTTTTTAAGGGGGAAAATCATCGAATGACTGCTCCCGTCTGGGTGAGGCGGGAGGGAGCGTCAGACTCTTACTGACAAAAAACCACCCCGTTCCTTCTCCTGCACGTCGAGCCGAATTAGATGCATAGGGTACAACACACAAAGAATCCTTTTCTACGAGAAGTTGAAGTAGGCTTACACTCAAAAGGGGAAGAAGAGGAAGTTTAAGTATTAAACGTCTTAGTTTAGTAACATTACTGTCGATTCAGTCGTCTTGTCTTTTAACGAATTCATTTTTGACCTTGCAACGTTACAATTCTGTCGCAGAGATAAATATCTCCACTCCACAAGATTAACAATGAGGTAAACAAACCGTATAAACCTTCATAATTATCGTAATTATCCGCTATTATGCATTAAACAACAGAAAATGATTAATGACAGACAAATAGCACAAATTACGATCAAATAATGAACTAATTACTCTAAAAAACGATCCTAATTAGATCTTTTGTCCCAAAAGACGCCATTATAGACAGATATTCCAGAAGTTTCCATTGTATGAAACCGCCTCGGTGAGCTGGTGACCTCAATCGATGGACAATACGAACGAAGCGACCAGTTTCATAATTAAATAGTCGGTCGGTACTATCACCTGGTTTGTTCCCACGACTTAGATAGATTGATATCGCTTGAATATATTACACTGAAGATGTACTGCTTTTTTTACTAGTACTATTCTTTCTAACGGGAATAAGCTCTGAAAATTGTGTTTGTATTAAAACAGTGATTGTCCAGAGGTATGATTATTTGGTTGCTGAAATGAAATACTGCCTCGTTGGCCGAGTCGTCGCAAGTGCGACTGCCGGGCAAGGGGTCTCGGGTTCGATTCCCGGGTCGGGCAAAGGTTTTTAAAAAATTCTCAGTAGTAACAGGGAGTCTGGAATTGATTGTGCCCGGTATATGGCAATAGGCTCACCCCCTATTACATGAGACTCATAACATAAATAGTGAAAAGTGGGTGTTATATTATAGTGTCATAATGTGCACCTCTGCCTACACCTTCGGGGATAAAAGGCGATACAATTTTATTTGTTCCTAATTTTGTTTTTTCGAAAATAAATCTAAGTCATAGCACGGCGTATGGAGTGGTTTGGGCTCACATGTGGTACTAATAATGACATCACTGATAAAAAGTGGTATTGTGTATGTTCACCCCTGCCTGTCACCATCTTCCTCAAAGTTTTAAAGGCTTAACGTTATGTTAAAATAATAATTAAGTATCATTTAGAATGTGATGTGTATTCTTATTTAAATTCACTTGACTCCAGAATAGTTCGTGTGTTCAAAATCTAAATTAAAATAGAAATATATTCTAAGAAATTCACAATTCACAACTAATCTATAATATTACAAAATATTAATGGTTAACACCAAAGCTGGGAGACGACTGGCGTGCTAACGCTATAGGGTCGCAGGCGCAGCTACGTATTTGAGAACACATAAAAAATGTCAACACATTAGTGTCCCCACAAATTTCAAGTCTAACACAAAGTCATGAAGATAAATCTATTTATATAAAAGAAAGTCGTGTTAGTTACACCACTTATAACTCAAGAACGGCAGAACAGATTTGGCTGAAAATTGGTAGGGAGGTAGCTTTTTTTTTTTTTTTTTTTTTTTTTTTTTTTTTTTTTTTTTTTTTTTTTTTTTAAGGGGGGAAAATCATCGAATGACTGCCCCCGCCTGGGTGAGGCGGGAGGGAGTGTCAGACTCTTACTGACTAAAAACCACCCCGTTCCTTCTCCTGCACGTCGAGCCGGAGCCCCGGTTACCCGTTAGGTTCTCCGCGACTTCGAATCGGCATCGGCCCTATTGGGCCCCATCTGTGGTGGTCTGATGGCTCTTTGAGGCGCGCGCGGAACGCGACGCGCCGCACGCTCGGGTCTGTTTCTGGTCGGACGGGGAGCCACCCATGCTCGCCGTCCGCAGGCCCGCGCTTACGGTGGCCGGAGATCGTCCCGCGATCCCCGACGCCCGGTGTGTCCTTCGCGATGGCTGGGTTGCGAGGAGGCAGCGCTTCGCTGCCTCACGCGTCCCGCCTCCCCTTAGCTAGCATGACTGCTTCGCAAAAGGAGGAGACGGCATCCCAATCCCCCTCGCTCCGCATCATGGCCTGCACTAGACCCGGACGCGAGAGGTCGCCATCGCCGATCACTTCCCTGAGGACACGGCGGTGCTCAGCCCACGAAGGGCATTCTCCCACCGTGTGTTCCACCGTGTCCTCAGGGCGGTCCTCGCAGTGATGACACCCGGGCGTTTCCTCCCGCCCCATCAGACACAGGTACCTCCCGAAACTGCCATGTCCGGTGAGGACCTGCGTCAGGCGGTAGGTGAGGACGCCGTAGCGTCTCTCAAGCCACTCCTCAAAGAGGGGACTTACCGCTGCGATGGCAGCGAGCCCAGCCCTCGGTTGCGACAGCCGTTGCCGCCATTCCGCCATGAGATCGCGCCGGAGCTCATCCCGCCACGCACTTATCTGGCGCGGCAGCGGAGTTTCGCCCCGGCGACGTGCCTCCGCGCGCATGCTGTGCACGCGCGCGAGCACCTTCGCCTCCAGATCCCACGGCGGTAATCCGGCAAGGAGGTTCGCCGACTCCCCAGAGATCGTGCGGTATCCGCGGATCATTCGGATCGCCATGACCCTCTGTGCCATGAGCAGCGTCCGAGCGGGACGCCGCAACAGGTTAGGCGCCCAAACAGGGGCGCCGTAGAGGGCCATGGACCGCACGACCCCGGCGTATAACCTCCGGCAGGAGGCGTTTGGCCCCCCGAGGTTGGGGAGGATGCGTTTAAACGCAGCCCCCGTCCTCTCCAACTTTGGACCAAACGTCGGAAGTGTTCTATGAAGTTCCACCGACTGTCGAGGACGAGTCCTAGGTACTTCATCGTCGTCTCGACGCCGATGGTAACTCCTCCCGCCGTTATTTGGGACCCACCCGGAGGTGGCGCGTTCCCGCGGCCATGAAAACACATGGCCTCGGACTTGTGGAGCGCCACCTCGAGTCCCAACTGCCGGATTCTCTCAACGACTGTCGCAACCGCTGTCGCCATTAAGTCGGCCGCCGCCTGGTGTGACCTCCCGTGCGCCAGCACCAGCGTATCGTCGGCGTAGCATATAGTGCTAACGCCGTTCGGGAGGTCGGTGCGCAGCACCCAGTCATAGCCGATGTTCCACAGGAGCGGCCCCAGAACCGAACCCTGTGGAACACCGCGTGACATCTCTCGCCGGTTCCACTCGCCCCGGTGACCGGGGTAGCTGACGGACCTGTCCGTCAGGTAAGCCTCGATTACACGACGGAGGTAGGTAGGCACCCGATGATATCGGAGTGCCTCCAAAATGCACCTCCAGGGCAGGGAGTTGAAGGCGTTGGCGATGTCCAGAGACACCGCCACTACGACCTTACCCCTGGACACTGCAGTCCCCGTCGTGAGGTCTCTAACGCGCATGATGGCGTCCACCGTGGAGCGCCCTCTGCGGAAGCCGAACTGGCCGTCCGACAAGTCCGGCCCAATGTCCGTCAGGTGCGCGACGAGGCGGTTCGAAATGATTCTTTCGAAGACTTTCCCCACCTCGTCGAGCAACACTATGGGCCGGTACGCGGACGGAGAGTCCGCAGGGCGCCCCGTCTTCCGCACGAGGACCAGTTTTCCCGCTTTCCAGAGAAGCGGGAACTGGCCTCTCTCCAGACATGCGCTGTAGAGACCAATCAATCGAGGCCCGAGAGCCTCTGAGGCCAGGACCCATGCCTTGCCATGCAGGCCGTCGGGTCCCGGGGCGGTGTTCTTGGCGCCCATCCGGCGCACCGCCGCTCTCAATTCTGCCTCGGTCACCTCTGGGACGATGTCGTCGTCGTCGTCGCTGTGGGTGCCAATCACCTCCTCCAAGACTTCTTGCCGGAGACTCTGGGTGAGCGGGGGAGCCCAGGCGCGGAGCTTGTCGCGTACCATCCGGTACGGGCGTCCCCACGGATCTCTGTCCAGAGTCCCCAGCATCTCTCGGCGGGCCTCCTCCTTGGCCCGCAATATCTCCACCTTGAGGAGGGCCTTGGCCGCCCTGTATCCCTCGTACAACTCCGCCTCTCTCGCCTCCGCATTAGGAGGACGGATGCGGCGCCTGCGGTGCCTAGTGTACTGGCGTCGCGCAGCAGTGCACGCCTTGCGTAGAGCTGCTAGCTCTTGCGACCACCAGTACACCTGGCGCTTTTGTTGCCTCGACCGGATCCGGGGCATCGCCACGTCACAGATCCTGGACATGGCGTCCTGGAGCCACTTGGCCTCATCGTCTATGTCGGCAGGCCTGACCGGTGGTATCACCCAGGCCTGCACGATGGCGGCTTCCAGGAGCAGCTCCCGGTCCAGCTGTTTCAGCGCCCAACGCGGGCCACATGGGGCCTGTCTGACCGGCGGGTCTGCGGACTCGGCGGAGACGTCGAACCGGATATACCGGTGGTCGGAGTACGTCTCCACCTCCTCCATGACGCGCCAGCCAACAATACGCGGTGACAGAGCAGGGCTGGCGAACGATATGTCCACCACCGACTCGCCCTGCATCCGCACACACGTGGGGACAGAACCCCGGTTCAGGACGACTAGGCCTGTCTCAAGGGCCCAGTCTTCCACCATCCTACCCCGGACGTCGGTGAACCGGGAACCCCAAGCCAAGTTTTTGGCGTTGAAGTCCCCGAGGACGAGCACGGGGAGGGAACGGAACCCGACGACGACAGTGACCAACTCCCTCAAGGAGTTGTGGAACTCGGCGAGAGTTCGGTTCGGAGAGAAGTACACGCCCACCACAGCGAGCTCTCCGAACCGTGCTGCGACACAACCCCGGCCTCTTTGAGCAGCCTCAAGAGTCGGGGTACCGGCGGCGGCCGACGAGATGATGGTCACCGAGCCGTCCAGGTCCGCCACCCAGTGATCCCTGGGCAGGACAAAATACGGCTCGGAGACCACGGCGACATTGATCGACCACTGCGCCATGCTCTGGAGCAGGAGATCCTGAGCAGCGGCGCAGTGGTTGATGTTCGCCTGGAGGAGGCGGAATGGAGCCACTATTGACAGTCCATTCCGACCTCCTCAGTGGCGGCAGCGGCGACTGCGGTGGCAGTGGCGGCGGCGGCGGCGGAAACGGCAGGGGCGGCGGAGGGCCTACCTTTGCCCTTTTTAGCAGGAGGGGAGCAGCCCTTGCTCCCGACCCGGTGATTGGCCGGCTTGCCAGCCGCTGCACATGCGTTGCAGTGCAGCGGGGCGTTGCACGAGCCGGCCTTGTGACCGGGCCGACCGCAGCGGAAGCAACAGTCGCTGCGGTCCACCTCCGAGGTGCATTTAACACTCACGTGCTCCCCCACGTGACAGCGGTAGCACCTCAGAGGCCGGGTCTCGAGCAGCTTGACCTGCGCCGAGACCCATCCCACTAAGAGCCTTTTGCCCTCCTTTAATGTTTTGGCCGCTGTGACGGGGCAGCTCACCACCACCGTGCGCAGCCCCGAGTTGTCCGGACGTATGGTGCCCAACCTGACCTGGTCAGCAGGGCACCCTCCCGTCCTGGCCACAGCGGCCACCACCTCATCCTCTCCGTACTCCGGACGGAGTCGTCCAGGCCCAAAATCCTGACATCCAGGCATTTGGTGGGCCTGGACACGCGGGCCTCGTCCGCACCGAGGCACGCCCTAAGCCTCTCGGCCAGGGCGTCGGCCGATGGGCCGCTGGTCGCGCCGGGGACCTCCAAAAGACGGGCTCCGGTAGCGGTCACCTTGACCGCGAACCCGTCCGGGGCCCCGAACTCCGCAGGAGTCACCGCCCCCTTTAATTTGGCGAGGACGTCGCCATATGTGACGCCCCTATTGACCGCTTCCGGCTGTAGGGTGATGACCACAGCCGCGGTCTTAGGGGCGAGGAGCAGGGCAGCAGCGCGTTTCTCCCTGCGCTGCTGCTGCCGTCGTTGCCGCTGCGCCTTTTTTCGGCGCTTCCGGCCCTCCTTGGCGACTCTCCTCGCCTCGCCGGCGATTTGCCATCCGCCGCCATCCTCTGCTTGCGGGGCGGGTTCCGCCGCCGCCGCCGCAACCCCAGCCTGCCGGGCCGGAGTGCCCCTCCTCTTTTTGCGCCCAGCGGGCGCAGGCGCAGGCGCCGTCGGCGCAGCCGGGGTCTGCGCCGGCGGGGGCGCCGAGGCCTTCGCCGGGGCAGCCGGTCGCGCCTTTGCCGGCAGCTGGGAGCTGCGGCTAGCCTGACCCGAGGTCGAAGGCTTGGCCGCAGCGGCCGCGTACGACCGCGGGACCGCGGGGGCGACCTGACTCGTCGCGAGCGGGGGCCGCAAGAGCCTACCCTCCAGCACGTCGAAACGTCGCTGGAAGGCAGCCATCTCCGCCCGCAGCAGTCCGACTACGTCGGCCTCCGCCGGGGGCTGGGGGCGACTGCCGCGAGCAGCGGCGAGCTCGGCCCTGGCCGTCCGCAGCTCGGCCTCCAGAGCCGCGTTAGAGGCCGCCCGCAAAGCGCGCCAGCTCTCGCCGCATCTCGGCCAGCTCAGAGCGCACGTTTCCCGCAGTGGGCACCGCGCGTTGCTCCAAGGCCGCCTCCGTAATGGTGGCCGCCGCCGCCTTGAGGAGGCGGAGCCTAACCGGCTGGGATTTCCCCAACGCCAGCTTGTAGAGCTCCGCCGTAATGGCCTGTTCGAGGCCCCCGGAGCAGCTCTCGCTCTCAGAGCCGCGCTCGCCCTCCGACATCTCCACGCCGGACATCTCGGCCGCAGAGGACTCCGAACGGGCAGTGCTCGAAAGAGCCCTGCCCTCCGCAGCCAGTTGCTCGGCTGACTCCGCGCAGGCAGCTGGTGCCGGTTTCCGGCGAACGCTGCCCTTGCCGCCCCTACCCCGCGCTGCCGTGGGGACCTTGGGGGGAGGCGCCTCCCGAGCGCCGGAGGACGGGGACAAACTGTCCTCCTCCAGCCGGGGGCGTTTGAACGTCCCCCGTCGCGCGGCGGCGTGAGCCTTTCGAGCTCACGCTCAGCCGCTCCGCTAATGTTGTGTCGGACTCAGAGTCCGACCCCCTCCGATTGGACTCCCGTGTGTGGGGCCTGCTGGACGAGTCCAGCGCCTCACCACGAGTCCCGGAGCCACTTGGGCTCCCTTCTCCTGCTACTGCAGGCGAGCCAAGCTCACCGCACTCTCCTCCTCCGGTTGTGTGGTTTTTTTTATTTTGTTCAACTCCATAAAGTTCCCACGAGTATGGGGGAAATATTCGGTCCACCCAGGCAGTGCCCCCTGTACCTGGGTAAGTGTTCATTTGTTTCCCAACTAGAGGTTCCACTGGTCCCCTAGCTGGGGGTGCGCTCGCGACTGACACTACTCCTCAGCCATGCATACTCTCGCCGCGCACCAGAACTTAGTATTGGAGGAATTTTTTATAGAGGTTATCTTCCTCGCGGTCCGGGCGACCAAGCCAAGACCCTCGTCCCGTTCAGAGTCACAAAACATGACCGTGACCTCCTTACGGATTACGATATCGACGGCTGCAATCGGGGACAGCTTGTGTCCCGATGCTGCTCGCTGGCAGGGTGAGTGCACAACGAGCACCGCCATTGCCTCTCCGCCACGCTCTCTGCTATGTCCAGAGAGACGGGCGGAGAAGCGCCCCTCGGAAGCGCGGGCTATGAGCCTCCGCACACAGCCCGCCGCCTCCAGAACCCTATTGGGTTCGCCCGCCCAGTCCAGAAGTCTGCTGCGGGCGACAGTCACTCCAACCCTATCACCCCCGCTAGGGAGACTGTCGCCCGCACCCAGGGTGCACCACGGGGAGGTCTTCTGGCACCGCACCCCAGGGAGGTAGCTTAGAGCCAGGAGACCGACATAGGATACTTTTTAACCAACTTTTATTTTTTTACTTTTTACCGAAAATCACGAACGGGGACGGGAAAAAATGGGATTACGCGTACGAAGTCGCGGGCAGAAGCTAGTCTATATATATAAAAGAAAGTCGTGTTAGTTACACCACTTATAACTCAAGAACGGCAGAATAGATTTGGCTGAAAATTGGTAGGGAGCCGGAGGTAGCTTAGAACCAGGAGACGGACATAGGATACTTTTTAACCAACAATATTTTTTTTACTTTTTACCGAAAATCACGAACGGGGACGGGAAAAAATGGGATTATGCGTACGAAGTCGCGGGCAGACGCTAGTTAAGAATACAATAACAAGAACAAATAATGTCCGTCAAATGGCCGGTTGGTCCTTTAGTAAAGTTCAACTGGTCCGTTCCGATGTCCTTAAAAAGTCTTTGGAAATATTCATTATTATAATAATGCCCTTTGACATTAAGTAACGTTTATATTTATTTATTAAAGTCATGACTTACTGTCTGAACATTAATTTTATTTAAAAATAATTCCACAATTGTCCTTATTGTTGCCGAATGTCATTTTAACAAATTATTTGATATAACCGTGAACTAGGCTTAAGCAAAAAAGCGGGTGACTAAATGAACATACGTTTATAGGAAAATCACATAAATTATGAACCGTACTCAAATAGTGGTTACAAAAACAATAGGTACAAGCTGTTCCTTAAATTTGATGTCAAATTGTAGCGTCAGTGCAAAACAAGAGGTTAATTTTCATTAATCGAATGACAAATTGTCAATACGAGCACAAGTTCTGAAATACAGAAATAGCATAGCTTAGCAGAATACAAAAAGGGTGATAATGATTTCGGAAGCGGGTGGGCTGGACACCTACTTTAAAAATCATTTGTATCATTTGAAAATATTAACATAGATGTCCGGTACATAGGTATCTTTTATTTATTCTTTAGTTTAAAAGAACAGCACCTAATATTGACATCTACCTGTCAAACTATACCAATTTTAATTATTGTTCATCAATTCTAAATGTCCATCTCCCTCTTTACAGAAACAGCCCCCACGATGAGAAGACATTGAGGCTATCAACGGAGGAACCACTCCAGCTGGGGCCACCTCCTCGGTCCTGCTACCCTCTGGTGGTGATCTTGGCGAGAGATCTCCGAGACACAGGGGAACTCAGGCCTGATGATACGGTAAGGGTGATTTAAATCTCCTCCGTGTATTGCAAAATAAATTTTACCCCTTTTTCGAAGAACAGAGGTGATTAAGTTTTGTACTCACGCGAAGGGGCTTTATCGGTATTTGCCAAGATGAAAACAAAAGTATATTAACAAATTAAATATTAATTAACGTAGCTTTAAAGAAGCTTAACTCGTTTCAAGAATCACCCTGGTGTTTGTTGAAACGCTGTGTGTTTATGAGCCCTGGCACGACGGCCTAAACACGAGATAATTGCGTCAACGACGCGAAATCCCGCAGCAAACTCTTCAAAGTATCCTCCTCTTGATATTTCCAAGTGAAACAAAATTTAATATTATATTTAGTATGTCGTATGCGTTACAGGTGGCGTTAATTAGCGTGGTGCACATCAGAGACGATCAGTGTCCGCTGCCGAGCGGTGTGATCGCGCAGTACTTGAAGCAGGCGAACGGACATCTGTCCTGTTTGAAGGTAAGATTGAAAAGAGAGACGGTTGATGAAATAAAATGATGTGGGGTCAGACAGACTGGGACCTCACGCCCTACATTGTACACAATGATATTCTAGGATATTTTTGGTAGATCGGAGGCAAATGAAATATTTTTATATTTTTTTACATTTTTCATGTAAGACCGAAAATGACATGTCTATGTTTAAATTATTATTGTTATAAAAGTTCGAGTTTGATGAACTTGCACTTGCACTTAAAACATTCGATCAGAATAAAATGACTGAAATGTACGTGATGTGGTATATAACAAGGTCTATTTATAAGAAATTGGCACTAATTGTGTACTTGCCAACTAGTCAAATTCAATACTTTTTTCGAACTGTCAAAGACGACAGTTTTCTATGAATTTTGTACGAGATTGTGTATTGTGACGTCACGTCTTTTTAGCGTTAAACAGCATAGTCATTTCTTAAAAAATTGCTGATAAAATATCATAAAATCAATCGATGAAAGTGTGGTTATTTTTTTGTATTGAACAGTCGAAATAATTTATTTTTGATTAAGGAATATAATATGTGTTCCCCAGCAATTGTACGTGAGCGGCGAGTGCGGGCCGGCGGAGGCGTGCGGGCCGTGCGGGCCGGAGTACGGCGCGGCGCCGAGCGCGGCCGACGCGCTGTGCTGCGTGTGCGCCGCGCACCCGCTGTCGCGCGCGCTGCTGCCCTGCAGGCACGCCTGTCTCTGCGCGCACTGCCTGCGTCAGTACTACATACATCCTGTCTTCTTACTGCTTCGGTTTCTTTATAGTCTTATATTCAGCCATTAGACGTCCTTTGCGGAATAAGCCCTCCCCTAATGACTAATGAGTTGTTTCATAGATCATAAATATTGTAACATAACGCCTTTTATCCCCAAAGGTGTAGGCAGAGGTGTACATTGTGCCACTGTACAATGTAACACCCACACTTCACTATTTATGTTATGAATCCCATGTAATAGGGGGTGAGCCTATTGCCGTATACCGGGCACACTTCCAGACTCCGTGCTACTACTGAGAATTTCTTTAAAAAAACCCAGTATTTCTTTGCCCAATCAGGGAATCAAACCTGAGACCCCTTGCCCGGCAGTCGCACTTGCGACCACGACCCCAACAATGGTCATAACTAATATGTTTAATAAGTAACCGCGGAGGACCTAACAGTTTACCGGGGCTCCGGCTCGACGTGCAGGAGAAGGAACGGGGTGGTTTTTAGTCAGTAAGAGTCTGACACTCCCTCCCGCCTCACCCAGGCGGGAGCAGTCATTCGATGATTTTCCCCGATTAAAAAAAAATAGGTTTAATAAGTAAAAAAACAATTTTTACAAATATTATAAGAAATGCTCTACTAAGATAATGTCTGTGTACTCCTCAAATGTCCAAACGATTGTGAATATAAAGCGTTATGCTGAAAAACCTTCATTTGTACCCATGATCTAAAAACATCCCCTTTAAATTAGTGTAAGTTACATTATTATTATATGGCATTAAGTTCGCCTTATGTGCCCTTGTGTAATCAAATTCTGTACATTAAAGACTAAATAATGAAAATAAATAAATAAATTCCAGCGAAACTGGACAAGTGTCCGATATGCCGCAGCGTGATCACCAGCTACTTCTGCATCCGCAACGACGACGAGCGCGACCTCACCGAGCTCAAACAGCAACGGTTCTTCAACAGACGGCTCTTCAACCTGTTCCACTATCATTAGCCAGGTAACTTATATTTAATATACTGCCTAGCTTCACTGACGGATAGACTGACAGGCTATTATTTATTTTATATTTGTTGACGTTTCAAAAGTACTAAATTATGGTTTAATTAAATGCTTTTGAGTTGAGTTACTGTTTGTTCTCCTTCACTACATAGTATAAAACAAAGTCGCTAACCGCCGTCTGTCTGTCCCTATGTATGCTTATATCTTTAAAACTACGCAACGGCTTTTGATGCAGTTTTTGATATAAAGAGTGAGTTTTTTTAATATTGCACCCGCGCCGGGGCGGGTCACTAATGTTAAAATAAAAACTTATTTATTTTTATGAGCCCATACTGGGGTATTGGATACGCCTGCAATCCTGCATGCTATTAAGTTGTGTTACACGTTCTCCACGTTTAACAAAACTTAAAATCGAAATAGTCCTTATTACGTGACACATAAGACACGTTTTCGAACCTTTTCAATCCAATACTATGAAAGACGATGCTGAAGAAGTTTAGTTAATTTTCTTTTTTCTATTTCCAGGTGACGTAAAGCAGTGACTGAAGATTAGACGTGGAAGGCCCGTAATGACATGTTACGACTTGCCACGCATACCAACCGTGTGATAATATAAAATATAAATTAAAAACAATCCTCGACTGATAACAGGAATATAAGTTAAAACTACGTAAAAATAAAAACTAATATTTTTAACAATGAACCTTAAAAGACAATTTTAGAAATAAATGTGAAATTTTATGTGATTATAATACGTGGATAAGTGAATTAATGGAGTGCTGTGCGTGAATGATAAACATTGGCTGTTACTCTCATCCTGAACAGAGATAAGTATTGCATCGTTTTATAGACTCCGGTGTAAATTTCTCGGCGATGTTAGTACTCTGGACTCTAATAAATCTATTACAATTCTGTTTGACTGGTCAATTTCTTTATTGTTTGTAAATTATATCGTGACATACAATAGAAGAATTTGATTTGTGTTAAATTATTAATATTGAAACAATAATAACTTCATATAATTTTGTATGGCTGTACGGCTTTCTCATGTACCAAATTTCGTTTTTCGTCGTTTTCACTAAGAACGCTGCGTGAATGATATGATAATCACCGCTTCGAAAACCGTAATGTTTGCTGTCAAAACCTAATACTATACTAATTGTACTGAGCACTATACTCTATGCTCGCCGATTATAGGCCCCCGGCGTGTCTTGAAACCAATCGAGTCACTTCGTTAAACAGTTGCGTGAGTAAGTCGTACAAGATAATTAATTTATTATGTCTCACGATAGTTTAAACACGACATTAAGTTAGTTGACAAAATATCACAAAATAATATTGTTTATTCATTATCTATGCAAGTCAATTGAAAAATTCATTCATATGATCTTCATCTATACAATATTATTTAATTTAAATATAACTCAAAGTTAAATGTTTAATTCATTATTTATGTATTCTGTTATGTGCAATATATTATGTAATTTACCCGGCATGAGGCTTTTTTTCGTACTTTAAACTGCCATTGTTTAAATACAATATTAATGTAACATATAAATATTGATACAAGTAACAATGTTAATGTCAAACTTAAAAATATATTTGATTTTGCTTTCATTTATTATAATTTATAAATCTATGAGCAATTTAATAAATGTGTTAAATAAACCTGTGATTATAGAAAAGGAAAATTAAAATATATTTTTGTTTTATAAGATAAATACATGCCTTATAAACCGGCTCCTTGACTATAAACATTTAAGAGCTGTTGTAGGTTGTCAGCCATGATGTGATTCAAGACACAATTATCTAATTTATACAAATTGAACAGTTTCTGAATTAATTCAATACATATTTTTACTTCTATAAATTACATAGCAACACGTCTTGGTGCTTACTCTTGAAATCAATCTCAATATTAATGCAATTTCAATCCAATAAAATCTCAATAATTATTCAATGTCAAAACTGTACAACCCCTTTCGTAGCTGTTGAAATAGCATTCAGAATACGGAATATAAAACTAAACTTAATACCATTCATCATATATCCACGCAATACAGATGCAATGGGCGCTAGTGTTGCAACTCAAGAGTACGATATTTCACAATACCAATGTCGATCGATCGGAATTGGTTTAAAGAGTAAGCCCTCAGAACAGTAGAAAATACAACCAAACACGAGTAACAAACTTTGATCCCCGATTTGGGAAGATGTCAAAATTCTAAGCAGCAATACCTGCATGACATATATAAATAATTAAAGTTAAAATATCAGTCGTTTCGTCAAAATTATTATAGTTTTATGCTCATGGCTAATAAATAAAACATGTATGTCTGTCTGTATGTATGTGTGGGTGGAAATTTTGGAAAACTGTGATAATATAAGCTTTGTAAATTTGCTGTAATATGTAAATATCAAAATATGATAGTGATTAATGTAAACTTTTCAATGTCGATGATATGCGCCCTTTGAACGTCGACTCCTAGACTAAACTGTAAGATAAATGAAAAACATAGTAAAATTATATTATAAAAAGCACATTAACACATTTATAATATAAATTATAGAATTATTCAGCTTTTGAAGCTTGACTATGTATTTAAATTGATTTTAGGTAAATTATAACTAAATATTAGTAGACACGAATGTTTCAATTATTATTACTATATTGTCGATGTTCATAGGGTACAAATTGATGTTATTACTTGTGGAGACTGCTGCTCATTTCAAAGTATCGTTTTTTACCACCTTACGATATACAATTTAGAGTTCAATTTTGAATAACCAATTTTATTTATAATATAATAGAATTAGCTGTGAAATTAGTAAGGATCCTATATCACACGGAACAAATTGTGTGACTCACACTTAGGTACCTACTATGGAGAATATTTTTTTTATGAAACCGATACTGATCCTCCATAAATTGATATTCACTCGTAAATGTCTGATTATGAAAAATCCACATTTATTCATACAAAAGTAGTCTCTAAACATTGGAAATAAGGTCTATAATGAAGTTAATGGAGAGCGGTCACCTATGACCGCTTGGGGATTGACCAGTTAAGTACCATATTCACACTACCAAAGTAGCAGTCTCCGAATCTTATCTAGTTTTCCTCAGTAAGGACTATTTATGCAGTCAACTAAACATAGTCATATACTAGAAACATTGTAATTATAATTATGTATCTGGAACTTGAGTTTTAACCGAAACTGGTACTTATATCGATAATGTTATAGTTTCTTTTAAATTGTATGTGAAATATTGAAGCAGTTTTTTTTAAATATGGAACAAGTATATTTTTTAATTTGTAGTTTTTTTTTGTTTTGGTTGAAATTCAAGTTCTATTCAGATATTATAAATATGTGGATAAAGTAAATGATGGGGAGTATTCATAGAAATAATGAAATAAAATATTTTTCTATGATACCGTGTGTAGATGTTATGTTTTAGTCCTATTTAGTCTTCCAGATACCCTAATGTAGATCTCACTTGAGTTACAATAAATATAATTTACATGGAACGCTTTGTTTTTCTTTTCGTGTATTTTTATAATTTTAATCTGGCAATATTTGGGATTCCGATTTTTTGTGAAATTGCATCTAGTATTTATTTTAAATGCTTGTCTGTCGGAACGCAGACCTACGCGAGACACAATAGGATAGTTACCTAAATTTTATTTTAATGTCCATCTGTACATTAATTTAAAACTTTTAGACACGCATTTTATCTTTTCTCACAAAGTTAAATACTTTCGACGATATATTAATTTGAAATATCGTGTGACGTCACACGTTATGACGTAAAAACCTCCCACTCCTAAACTTAACTCCGTTTTATCTAAGTATTGTTTTGTAAAACGACAAAATAAAAAAAAAATGTGTACGTGTAAAATTGTAATGACAAAATAAACGGTATTGTGTCTCATATATCGACAGACGAGAGGTTAATAAATAGAATGCCTATATCTAAAATCAACCAGCTCACAAAAGTCTAAATCTACTGTCAACATAACATCAGACTATGATAAGAATCAAAATATGATAAGAATGCGCTTAACTATTTCAAAGATCTAGCAAAACCAAAAACGTTACCCCAGCAAAATCTAGAATAACTTCGCAACCGATGAAAGGACAAATACAAAATAAGGCACAACATTTACTTCATCTAGAAGACAACTAATTTTATAGCTAGTAATTATTTAAATATTCCCATTAGAAAGAAAAATGTCTGGCTGGAGTAACGTTACCCCAGCAGGAAATGTTTTTGTGAAATAATTAAAAAACTATAAGCGCAACAAATTTAAAAATGTGCGCAACAATTACAGAAGCCGCACAACTTATCTTATACTATTATATAAAGCGTAAGAGTTTGTTTTTTTGTTTGTTGGTTTGAACGCGCTAATCTCCGAAACTACAAGTCTGATTTGAATAATTGTTTTTGTGTTGGATAGCGCATTTATCGAGGACGGCTGTATGGATAGGTTATAAAACATCACTCTACGACTAATAGGAGCTGAGCAGAGCGTGTGAAACCGCGCAGAAGTAGCTAGTTATCTCTAAGATTCAAATGACCATTTTCGACAACATCTGTGTGCTTACTATTGAAACCAATCTCAATGTCAATGCAATTTCAATTCAAGAAAATCTCAATAATTATTCAATGTC
Organism: Spodoptera littoralis; assembly: GCA_902850265.1. Classification (NCBI taxonomy): domain Eukaryota; kingdom Metazoa; phylum Arthropoda; class Insecta; order Lepidoptera; family Noctuidae; genus Spodoptera; species Spodoptera littoralis. Next base: position 12,312,137 of record LR824547.2, read on the forward strand.
AAAAGTATGCAACCACAATCGTAGCTGTTACAATAGCATTCAGAGTACGGAATATAAAGACAAACTCAATACCATTTAGTTCATTCAATATCCACGCAATGCGGACGCAATGGGCGCTAATGTTGCAACTCGAGAGTAAGAAATTTCACAATACCAATGTCGATCGATCGGAATTGGATTCAAGAGTAAGCCCCCTGGCCTGAGTAACGGACACCTCAAAATTCGAGATTAATTTTAAAGTCCACGCTGGCAAAGCCGCGAGCGGAAAATTAATAAGTAGAAAGATAAATGAAACACCAAACTACAAAACAACCATATTTATTCTTAACCACCTTAAGCGTTACTATCGCTTCTCTCCTTCTGTCTTTCAGCATATAATTGCGACGTTTTAACCGCAGAGTATAAACTAAACAGTAGGTGTAGGGCTTGGATCCTATCGTTCAGAGTGTCACCGGCTATGGGTACGTCAAACAGTCCGCATACAAGGTCCACGTATTGGGATAGACTGCAGTCCAAATTGCCTGGCGGGAAACCGACCTCATTCAACGTCTCCTCCATAGATTCCGGCCATTCTTCCATTAACGTGTCTATGTCGGGCATTTTGCTGAAACAGAATCGAGATAAAACGATAAATCTTTGAACCAACATTATACAGATAATCTGAGTCCCTATTTATCACTGATAAAACCTTGTTCTAGCTACAGAAAGTTAGGAGAGGTATGTACGTTTCAATTTAAGGGAAAAGTTCGTAGATTCGAGTAGGTAAATTTCCTAAGTACAATGCTATTAAAAATGATCTTTATCTTTTTTTTATGAAATGGAAGGCAAACGAGCATACAGATCACCTGATGGTAAGCGATCAGCGCCGCCCATGGACACCCGCAACACCAGAGGAGTCACAGGTGCGTTGCCGGCCTTTTAAAAAGGAATACGCTCTTTTCTTGAAGGTTTGAAGGTCGTATCGGTTCGGAAATACCGCCGACGACTGATCATTCAACAACTACTTCTTAATATCACGAAATAGAGGTGAAGTCCCATTTTATACAGATTTTGAACTCTCTGTCTTAATATTATTTTAATAAGATTGTATTTACCTTGTATAAGCGACAGTAGGCGCGGGCTTAGACAGATGTAGTTCACTCACATCCTTGATCCAACGTTCAATGGCTTTGGAATTCTTCTCTGCGTTTTCTATCTTCTTTGTTACCTGGAAGTTAATGAAAATAGCCTTTATTACTTTGTATTAAAGTGCTCTTGGCATTTTCTCGCTTGAATTCGCTCGAAGCTCTCTTAAGCCCGCCTCCAAAACACCTTTCCACCGATCGTCGTCTGGTAGGTCGATATAAGTGTGTGAGAGCCATGCTTCGGCACGAATGGGCCGGCTCGACCGGAGTGCTACCACGGCCTCACAGAAAACCGACGTGAAGCAACGCTTGCGTTGTGTTTCGTCGTGTGAGTGAGGTTACCGGAGGCCCAATTACCCTCCCTTTCCTCAGTCTCCCCAATCCCTGAATCCCCAACGATCCTCAAACTGCTAATCCCCAAAAAGCCGGTGACGCACTGGTAACGCCTCTGGTGTTCCAGGTGTCCATGGGCGACGCCGATTGCTTACCATCAGGTGATCCGTCTGCTCGTTTACCGGCTTATGCCATAAAAAAAGACCAAGATATGCTTTCTTTACATTTTGTATCGCTTTATTAGTGTTTAGGTATATTAAACTAGCTTATGCCCGCGACTTCGTACGTGTAATCCCGTTTTCTCCCATTCCCGTATGATTTTCAGGATTTTTTCTATCTTAAGAACCTTCTCCTAATAATAACAAATACAACCAACCATTCACGCGTGATGTCGTGACCAAGGGAAAAAGGGATTCTTTTTTATATAGATAGATAGGTTCCACTCACCACAGTAGACTTCGCACTGCTGGTCTTGGAGATGGCTCTGAGCTGGAGGTGTAGTAACGCCGCATCACTTTGCTCAGCGGCCGGCTCGTCCAGCACCGTCAGCCCTGGAATATGAACATAGCATTTACATTTAAACTGTCAAACACCGCGAGGACACCGGTGTCCGCAACCTATTGTTCTTTAATTGTGTCTATAATGACGGTACTTAAAGGGTTAAGCTGAGTAGTACATTTATTTGTCAGTACCTTCACTCCTCTCGCGAGCATCGCAAGACTTAACTAGTGAACTATACATTTGACAGATCTGGTAGCAGCGCTCTCTTCTGACAAATCTGACCATTTTAAACTATCATTTTCAACTTACCTGCTAGGCATGAGGATTATGTTCGCCATAACCCCCCCCCCTCCCCCGCCGTCTCCTTCTTATATGTATAGAGAAGGCCCTCTTGCGATGTGACATCCATAGGCCTTGATAGGACCATTAAATAAGAGTCATAACAATGGATGAAATATGGCTCACCCAACACTTCCTTTAAGCTTTGCAACAACCGGGCTTTAGACTGTTACTTTAACATTACGTGTGAATAGAGAGATGGTTTGCTTTGTATACTGACCTAAATTATCAATGTGTTCCAACACGTGGTCGGCGAGGGATGCCGCGCGCACGTTGCAGGCAGGGGTGGTGACTTTGATGAACGCGTCTATGTCGCCGACAGCAGGCACATACTCCGGTACAAACGGCTGCAGTTTGAGGTCTATGTCTATCTTCTGAGGTGTGTATCTGAAGGAAGATAAAATGTATTATTAAAATTTGTTCAATAAAACTCGTTCTTTTTAATATAAATAGTTGCCCCATATTAGGATTTTCTCCTGTGTCGTGGGTGCGTTTACAAACATACAAGTTCACATACATATAACAGCCAGATCCCGAACAATCTATGGATCACACAGATTTGTTCAGTATGGAAATCGAACCGCGACACGTTGCGCGGCAGCCACTGCCCAGCCACCGCGCCAACCGTGCAGTGCAAAAGATTATTTTCGCTTTAATATATTCGAAATAGTTTTTGAATTTTTTATATCAAACAAACATCCATAGAGAAAAGTAAAATATCGGTGAGTTTTATTTTAATGACGTGTTATATAGACAAGCTTTTACTAAATGTTGAATAGTTGAATAATAAGCAGAAATGTGGTCGCTACATAGATACAACAGTTATCAAGCCACCCCAAACAGTTAAACATCAACTTTATTGCAAAATAATAAGGTTGACTATATACTATATACTGTAGCTTCATTTGAGGCGTCTGAACCCACTTTTCAGAGTTCATGAACCCCATGTAGGCGGGCTATAGCGAATTAGCTGGGATTGAACGATTAAGTGATTGACAGACGGACATAGTATATTAAAACTAAGTACTTAGGTACTATTCGTAGAAAACTGTTTACACATAACTGTATAAACATATTTATTGCTTAGGATTTCTTCAAATTCATACATAAAAAAATCAGAGATTTATTCATGTAAACACAATCCAAAATATCTAAATTTTATAAAGTCTCAGAAATGCACAATTATACTAAAGAAATTCTACTAATCTTATATCTTATACTATTATATAAAGCGGAAGAGTTTGTTTTTTTGTTTGTTTGTTTGAACGCGCTAATCTCCGTAACTACAAGTCTGATTTGAATAAATCTTTTTGTGTTGGATAGCGCATTTATCGAGGATGGCTATAGGCTATAAAACATCACGCTACGACCAATAGGAACGGAGCAGAGCGTGTGAAACCGCCCGGAAATAGCTCGTATGATTATACAGAAAGATTGTATGTTTCTTTGATACTCCTTCACGCCAAAACGCCTGAAGAGATCAGGGTGTTTATTGGAACAGGGGTAAGTAGATTACGATCTGGAATAACGGCTACTTTTAATCCCACAGAAACGCGAGCGAACTACTTTCAGAAGCCGACAAAAAATCATCATCAACAGCCTATAAGTGCCCAGAGGAAAGCCTCTTCTCACACGGAGAAGGTTTGAGCATTAATCACCACGCTTGCTCATCGGAGGTTGGCGATCTCAAACTTATAAGTAACTAACTACTTCCGCGCGGATTCACACGCTCTGCTCAGCTCCTATTGGTTGTAGCGTGATGTTTTATAGCCTTTAGCCATCCTCGATAAATACGCTATCCAACACAAAAAGAATTTTTCAAATCAGACTTGTAGTTACGGAGATTAGCGCGTTTAAACAAACAAACAAAAAGACAAACTTCCGATTTATATAATAGTATAAGATTAGAAATGATAAGTCCAGGGTTCCTCACGATCTTTACCTTCACCGTTTGTCAGTGGTGTGTAAATAATCTTAGAAAGTACATATAACTCGGAAAGAGTCACATTGGTACTTGCCGTTGGTAGGTTTCGCACTCGCATACATGAGAAGCGGGGGTCTTAACCTTTGGGCTACACACGACATGAACGGCGACGGTGAAAAATAATTGACTGCAATTTGAAAGCTCACCTCTCAACCAACGATGAGCGGTACAGCTGCACAATGGCTAGATGTTATCATTAAGAATTAATCATTCAGTTCGGCCTGTGAACATCATATTATTGTACATAGATCAAGTACATGTGGATACATACGTAGATATGTGGTTTTCTCAAAGAGCTGTGTTATAATTTCTCGAACACAGATATTCGCAAGCTGATCTGAATATTTACTTCTTTATATCTTTATTACTTGATTGATGATAGTGGAGTAACGTGTGTAATTACTTTTAAAATTATGCGATAGTCGTTTAGTAGGTACCTGACTGATAAGTTTGATTCTATTATGTATTTTCTAAACTGTTATTAGATCGACTGCTTCGTTGGCCGAGTGGTCGCAAGTGCGACTGCCGGGCAAGGGGTCTCGGGTTCGATTCCGGGTCGGGCAAAGTATTAATGGGTTTTAAAAAAATAAATTTCAGTAGTAGCACGGAGTCTGGAATTGTGCCCGATATATGGCAATAGGCTCACCCCCTATTACATGGGACTCATAACATAAATTGTGAAAAGTGGGTGTCATATTGTACATACAGTGGCATTAAGTGCCGTAATGTGCATCTCTGCCTACCCCTTCGGGGATAAAAGGCGTGATGTTATATTATTAGATCGACTAGAGCCTTAGACAGAAGCAACAAAAAACCTTTGAAACGACATTGATGTCAAAAATTACAAACGAGATCACCTAATTAGTAAAATTGTAATCGATATGTTGTAACGTCTCGAGTTCAACTTCCGAGTAACTCGATACTTAGTTGTAATAGTTAATTTTGTATGATATTCAATATGTGTGTTGGAAAATAGTCCATTAATGTAAGACCTTATGTTGGATCCAAAACTTAATCAAAAGCAACTAAAAATCGGGTTACTTAGGTACGTGAAAATACTGAAAAAACTTCTACTAGTTTATATGTAGTCACAGAAATATTAAAAAATTCTTTATAATATCTGTGTATGTAGTACTTGATATGTAGGCTGCGCGACATCGCCGCGACCGCTCACGCTACTCATGAGGAAGAGCCCCTCTTTTGTTCGAAACTAGAGCTTTTCTCAGTATATTCATGAGTAACCCGCAAAGTCCAAAGCAATCTTTTCTTTGGTTCGAATAATGAATGTAGCTTCTGTAGGTATAGGTACGCACCTACTCAATATAGATTGAATCTGTAAATCTGAAATAGACAGATAAATAAAATATCTGTTTGTAATTTTAAAATAACCGCTTTTTACTACATGCATATGAATATACATACAATACATATACCAAAATAAAACTCTTTTTCAATTTTTATTTGTCTGTCTGTCTGTTTATACTGGCTAATCTCTGGAATGGCTGGACCGATTCTGACGGGACTTTTATTAGTTTTATTGGCAGGTTGCTGATATAGGTACTAAGAAGTAGATAACATAGAGCCCCTCTCGCTTCACCCGGGCGTGAGAAGACATTTAATGCCATACCCCCCTCAAAAAAATAAAAAATAAAATGCAACTTTTATTTCAGAAAAAACGTAGACGATCGTTGTGGGTACAGCTACTTATGAATATTATTACAACATGTTTCATTATACGCAGTAGTAAGTAGGTATCGTATTTTTGCCATTATCATTAGTGTTACGTACTTTCATATCAAACAGGGCTTCATCATTTCATAACACGCTGTATTAAGCGCACAAAATTAGACTCAACGGCCTCATTGATACCACGAGATCTTCGCCACTTATCGTAACAACCAATAATAAACTGTACTACATAGAAATTAGAGCACAAATTACTCTTTAGCAAATATCTAGGTTCAAACTACGTGCAAGGTTAGGCTGTGGGTAGCCTGCCCACTGAATCTATGAAACAAAATCACTATGACCTGATTTGTGCACGGGATTCAAGGCCTTATCATTACAGTAATAGATACGAGATTTAATAAGCAGGATACATACAATTTGTTACTGTCATGGTGTTCAGTAAATATCACTTTGTTGTAGTTTTGATTAAATAATAGCGTGACGCCATTTTTTATTGACGCATTTAAAAAGCATTATAGTAAATTAAAATTGATTTCAATGAAACGTAATGAATTAATAGAGTAATTATTATTATATTGACCCTGACTTCGACTGCATCGTTGGTCGAGTAATGATTGCAGTTATGTAGCGAGTGGGGTACCGAGTATGGGCCCAAACAATAAATGGGGCAATAAGGCAAACTCTATTCAAAATTGTAAGTAATAGGATTTTTTAAGGGGGGAAATCTTTGAATGACTGCTCCCGCCTGGGTGAGGCGGGAGGGAGTGTCAGACTCTTACTGACTAAAAACCACCCCGTTCCTACTTCTGCACTTCGAGCCGGAGCCCCAGTAACCCGTTAGGTTTTCCGCGACTCCAAATCCGAATCAGCCCTATTGGGCCCCATCCGTGGTGGTCTGATGGCTCTTTGAGGCGCGCGCGAAACGCGAATCGCCGTACGCTTGGGTCTGGTTCCTGGTCGAGCGGCGAGCCACCCATGCTCGCCGTCCGCGCTTACGGTGGCCGGAGATCGTAAGTAATAGGATAGGAGACGTCTATGGTGAAAGAGGTTAGGAGATTCCCTTAGCAAAATGGAAAAGTGAGGTAGTAAAAAACTAACTTTCTGCTTATCCTAATAAGAAATTACGTTTTGAACAGGCGTGATTTTATTATCTGGGTGATGACACACTTATTTACCAGAACCATTCTACTTCCCCAACCATGGCAATATCACTTCACCAAAATCTACAACCTAGTCGAACAATTTACATTACACCATAAAACACACCACACACACTTACTTCATAATATATTGGAAGATGTTCTCCATTTCCGGAGGCACCTTCAAGTCCATGAAATTCTTGGGATCGTAGGCACCTTCAGCAGGTATGACCACACCACCTCTTTTACGGCCACTGCCCAACATCGGATCCACTCGCTCAGGTTCTAAGTCTCCTGTGTCTGTGTCTGTAATTAAGGACCGTTAGGGTCTAGGTTACTAGGTTATTAGGTAATGATTTAAAACAAAACGTTGCCCCACACTAGGATTTTCTCCTGTGCCGTGGGTGGTGGGTGCGTTTACAAACAAACAATTTCACATACACATAACACCCAGACCCGAAAGAACAATTGAAGGATCACACAAAAACTTTATTTATATTTTTATTTATTTATTTATTCATTTAAACTGTCAAACAACAAGCGGTCACCGGTGACCGCGACCTATTGTTCTTTAATTGTGTCTATAAAACCGGTACTCGACGAGTTAATTACCCCTATTACATGGGAACATAAATAGTGAAGAGTGTTACATTGTACAATGACAATGTACACCTCTGCCTACCTCTTCGGGAATAAAAGGCGTGATGTGATGTTATGTTATGTCATTTGAATCAACATATCCTAACAGGTTCCACGAAATACAATAATTTTATTTCTCAACATTATCTCTAGCGTTGCTCCGTGCGGGAATCGAAACCGCTGCACATTGCGCCGCAACCGGTTGTCCATGCCCAGCCACCACGCCAACCGTGCAGTCTACTAAAGTACCTACTAGATTCAAATCTGACCAAGGAAGGACCGTATTCGATGACCTGATGTTTGAAAGTTTCCTACAAGATCCACAACGTACTTGTAAGATATTCCTTTCGTGTTATAAGCGTACTTTCGTTATGGTGCCCGTTTACAATCAAGCGTGGCATGAGCTTCGTGACTGCCAATTACCAATATGTTAAGTTGATACTAGAAAAAAGCGGGAAAAATACACATAACAGTCTATTCTTCTGTGGAATGCGCTCCCTCCCGATATCAGGATGGTGAACAGTTGTTTGTCATTCAAGCGGAAGGTGCGGGAGCTACTTTTGAAGAGATTGGCAGAGTCGTAACTATCAATATACCTACTATGTATAGTTATGTTACGTCTAAGTAGTATATGTAATATAATTGTGTATGTTTATTGTTATGTCATATACATCATACATAATGTAAGTTTATATAGGGATTTATTTTATGTAAGTCTGAGGTACTATCTAGTATACTTTTTTATGCATTTCTGTAGTGTCTTAAATACGCTTGCTTCTTGCATCGACCATTGTTTTTGTCTCTGGATCACCCAAAGGTCTGGCTGGAGGAGAATGCCCTAGGCATTAAGCCCACCTTGTACATTAGTATGTGCATGAAGTCTTTTAAAATGAAAAAAAAAATAACCTACAAAGATTGTCTCCCTTTAGTTCTCGTTCCACATGTTAAGTAAATAGTAAAGGGCTTCACAGAATTAACTAATTAGAGCGAGACTTGTATTGTTAGATTCGTCTCAGTTACTATATTTCTGTTGGTAGTACCAAACCAAACCACAATAAATGTCATACAGCCTTGTTAGGTAGGTACCTAACAAGGCTGTATAAATAAATCGTAAAATCGATTTCCAGGAAAATCTTTCCAGGAATGAATTGTAAACAAGAGTATTGTACTTTCTAATTGAGTACCCGGTTATATTACACGTTATTATTCTATTGAATTTGTCTGCAAAAACTAAAATCTAAACGATCACTTTATAACTAACTCTAACTAATTTCTTCGAACAAAATATTTACATACACGCAGAAATTAAGATGCTTTTCAGACTAAAAATAAATAAATGTAGCATTTAACGATAACATTATAAAAATATCGAAAGACATCAAACCCGCATTAACCCGCGCTTACGGTCAACGACCTCAGTCCTGTCAAAGAAAATACCTAAATTGCAACCAAGTAGGTTAATATGGCCGCCTTCTTTACACAGATTCTAGGACATTATCATGAACAAACGCAGCGTATCGCATGATATCTAATGCTGATGTAAACAAAGCGCGCCGGTTAAAAATATCTTGAACGCAATAACGCATATTGTTTGTTATAGAAAATGGAGAATATAGGCATTACAGCTTCGATAAACGATAATATTAACTATTAAGCACTGGCCGAATGTAGGAAGTAATGATTTTGGCTTTCAGTACTTTGCGGAATAATAATCTATCAATGCAATAACAGAAACTTCAATAAACATTAATAAACTTCAGTAGATACGTACTCTGGTCAGAAATACAGAAAATATTGTCGGACAATTTCTGAAATTGTAATATTTATATTTTACAAATAGAACAAATTATAGCACAATGTTGATAGAAAGCAAGGAAAAAAACGAAGACTTGTATGCTTCAGTGATGTTTCCAGATGGAGAACTATGCTATGATATTTTTTGTTATATCTTCGACAATGTACAAGATCTAATTAGCAGTTACATTTTTACTTTTACATCAATCTATCTTACTGGGTATTAGTTTAAAACCCATTTTGGTTCTAATCACTGCCTAATATAAAATGAAATTTCGTCGTGTCGGCCTGTCTGTTTGAACGCGATAAACTGCGAACTACAGAGCTAATTTTCATACAACTTCCACTAATGGGCAGAATGAATCATGATGAAAGTTTTATGTGAAATGGAGAACCCAAGCGAAGCCCTGTCGCTCGTAAAAGATAAAAGAATTATGTCCAAATTTTCAAACGACGACAATGTTATTAAAACTATTTTTGTCACCACGATACGGTTGAATGACAGCGGTAGAGGGAACCAAAATTAGTTGCGGTATGGGGTATCCTTAATTTTGAAACATTCAACGACTTCTTTACGAAAGAAAAAGCGCCAAAACTTATTGCGTTCGGAAACTATTAGAAATAAGGAAGTTGTTGGGAAAGTTCTATGTTCAACAGTGAAAGTCTGGACAGTGGTTGATACGATGATAACGATGGTTACACAGTTTTGGCACAATAATTCACATTATTGGTTAATGGCATTAGGATTATGCGGTCAATGTACGAATTAGCATTATCTAACTAACCTGAATTAGACGAATCTTCACGTTTAGCGACAGGCCTGGATCTGCCGCTAGTCTCCTTCATAAGGTCAGCCCTGCTCACTTTGGGGGCTTCCATTGATTTTTCTGAAGGCTGCGACTTTCTATCCGGTGACTGAGACATGCATGAAATAATTACAATGTCAGATATTGTGATGTTCTTTTACTTTTTGTTCTTTAAGGTATTTATCGATTTCTATTGCAAAATATAACACGTAATTCCGAGTATAATAAACATCCCTTGAAACCTAGTTTTAGTTTCATCTGTAAACTAATAATTACGAAGTTATTGAGAGTAAAATCAACACTGTTTATCCCATGGATAATGATCATGATCGTGCATTTGCTCGCACGACCACAGCTATCGCTGGATAATACAAACAGCTAATAGATTCTACGCGTGTCTCAACAGTCTAAAACGATCATGCTCCGCTATTGTATCCTAAAATATGCATGTAGGAAGAGCTTCCCCTAGCTAATGAAATCTCCTCGCTTTACGACAGTTATAAACCATTTTTAACCATACCCGGAATAAATAATGTTTGATCATTGAACCCGGTCCAAAATTGTCTATGTTTACAACGGGAATAAACAACGGGAAAGCCAACAGGTGGCGCCATGCGAACTATGGCGGGAGGGAAATTAAATCTATGCAATATGGCCGCTACAATAGCCTATCTAAATTCCTTGGATGCCGTAGCGCAAATAAATGCATTTAATGTTTGTCTACTGCTGTCTACCGCTAAAATAACTCCCTAGCGGTGAAATTAAACTATATGGACAGTAATTGGAGCGTGTAATGTCTTATATCTTTCGCTTTAGTATGTATTGTTGGATTATCACGAATCTTTAACTTGACGAGCGTTAATTATAATTGTTGGCAAGCGTATTGAGGTATTTGTTACATACTGTCCGTTTCTTGTTTTCTTTATTGATTAGAAAGGGCGAAAACGTTTTACAATTGTAATTTTAATGAAAATTGGGTTTAACGTCTATTATGCAGCAATTAGTTTTAGAAAGGGACTATTTATTCAATTACGTAGTTACATAAGACAAAAATGTACTAACCTGATCTTCGCCGGACATATTTTCCAGAAACTTGTCGCCCTCGGACTCGGTTTCACTGTCGGAATCGAAGTCATGCCTGGCGGTGTGCCTTACTGGCGGATTAAATTTGGACATCGTTGCCTTTACCACTTCCTCGTCACTCGACGGGCTGTCGATCTCTCTAGCGTTAACCACGTTAACCGTCTCGTCATACATCACTCGTGCATAATCGTTAGCCGACCCGTTTTGATCGCTACTCAATGAGAATGTTTGGCAGTGTTTGTCGCACGTTGCCATGGCAACGATAAAGAACCTCCTCGTTCGGAATCCCAACGAGGAAAGGCGGGAGTCTCATAGATGGCAATTTTTTGTCCAAATAGTCGGTGGCACGGCCTGGCACTGATTAGGACGACATAAAGTACATATTTCACACATTTATCAAACGTATGCACGGAGCCGTCAGTTGAATAATTCCACGATGTTTTGCCCGCTGCTGCGCTCGCGTGCAATGTAATGGTAATTTTATTCTCCTGTAGTCCCGAGCTGACATGGTGTAATGATACATACCGGAGCATAATGTATAGCTTACTTGCCTATGGATATATGTATTGGAAATCTATTTAGTCGTGGACGCGTAAATTAACTTAGCCAGTCGTAAGGAAAACTTTCAATTTAGAACAACGGTTTCGAGGAATCATTAGCGCTTAAGGGATATACGGATTAGGTTTAATTTAAACTAATTCCCTTCACAAATACCTTTGTTTAGTCTCTGATTTCAAGGGCGTTAAGAAAGTGTCCCGTGTAATGTAACTTCACACCATTTCCGCAATCCACAGCGCAACAAAAAACGACCATTTCAAACCGAATCTGTGAATGTGCACTTCACATGCGTTAGCAGCACATGTCTGTCACCCAGCACATTTCTAGAGTAATAACATAACATGGGTTGTTGTCAGAAGCTAAATGAATAAGCAGAAATGTAGTCTCTGTTAGTAATATTGTTTGCCCCAAAATAAATTAATGTATTTTATGAAAATAACTAGGAGGAACACAGACAAACAACCAATGTCAGAATCAGGATTTAGAAACATTTATAAGTGGTTACTTTCGCCAGATGAGTTTTGAACCCTAAACATTTGACTTATTTGCAATTACTAGGCAAACCTACACTGATAACTCCAGTAATCTTTTTTTATTACTGCTGCTGAATCTTTCATTGCAGATAATAAAAGAATATCAATTTGAAACTGAATCAATCATTGAATTTTGATGCAAACGAAAATAGCAACAAGCGCAATGTGATTAGAACTCAGATTTCAAGACGGCTGTTCATAAAATAAACTATTGGAATAATAAAATGCGTTGTCTACAAAAAAAGTCTCGTAAAGTTGGTTCGAAATAGATGTGCTCGGAGCATGCCGTAGACAAATTATAATAGTGCAGTATTTTATAGAAAGTTTATGTTCAAGAATTCTATCGACATGTCCCGGGCGATGCTTGCCAATAAATCGAGTTACTTTTCCATTAACATAACTAATTGCGAAAGTAGATACGTGTTACCTGTTGCTATTATTATACATGCTCTCATTTTAAGGAAAAATACTGAAATAACATTGAAAATATTAGCTAAAATTGCATCGCGTTTATATGAAACCTTTCCTCCATTTACCAGCGATGTAAATCACTCCTACGCCATTCAAATGGCTTGACAATTTGACATGGTAATCAAAACTAACAAATTGACTTTAACAGACCGACAGGAGAATCGACGGAACGGATATAAAACTTCCGTGATTTCGTACTGAAACAATCGACACTGGCAGTATAGTCGACAACACGGTATTGGAGACGTTCGTCAAAAAGAAAAAAAATTAATCCCAAGAGCATGCAACTGTGACTTTGAAAGTTCCGATTATATTCAGAAACGAACAAATTGAGAATAGTTGTCCTTGTCCTATTTCGACCCACTAGTCGCGTTATGGCTGCCTCGTTGGCCGAGTGGTCGCAAGTGCGACTGCAGGGCAAGGGGTCTCGGGTCGGGCAAAGTATTAATAGGGTTTTAAAAAAATCTCAGTAGTAGCACGGAATTGTGCCCGGTATATGGCAATAGGCTCACCCCCTATTACACGGGACTCATAACATAAATAGTGAAAAGTGGGTGTTATTGTACAATGGCATAATGTGCACCTCTGCCTACCTCTTCGGGGATAAAAGGCGTGATATTATGTTGTTATGTTGGTCGCGTTATGGCACTATATAACGGTTGAAATAGTCAGTAGTAGTAACTCTCTAGTCTGATAGATAAATAAAACAAAAAGATATGAAAAATGACAACTTTATTTGCTAAAATAATAACTAAATTCTATAATATACAAAAATAACTGACAAACAACCCGTTATATGGAAAGTCGAGCTATTGTAATTTCACATTCAATAATTTATTGTCATGTCGAAAATTATTATCTAATTGCATATGTGATTATTATTAGAGATCGGTAATTGTGGAACAAAATGAGATGCAATGTCAAAATTATTAATTGAGGAATCGAGGTTGGTCAGATAAAAACTGCTTAGATTAAATTAATGCGAAATTTGCACGATGTTACAACGCGAGGCTAATGAGGAGTAACATTACCATTACACATTTTGCATGAGTTAGTATAAAACAGTCAGGTATTACAAACAGGATACACATCATTATAATTATCTAAATACCAAATATATCATAGTTCTTCATGAATACATATCTACAAAAATATCATTTCGCGTACTTTTATATTTTCCCAAAAATATTGTTGAAAATGTTTACATACAAAATAAATATCTGGGAATTTTAATACAACAGTTATACATGCAAAAAATATACATTTTTATTATATCAAGATCTGTGTCTGAATTATAATCCGCAGCGCACACTTAAATTATGGCCAGCATAATGTAATAGTGCTGTGGTCTGATGTACTTGTTGAAAACATGGTCTCGTTAACATTACATATAAGTATACACTGTAACATGATTATAGAAATCGAATTTTATCACATTTTGCAGTCTTTGAGTACATATTAAACAACAGGAATAAAATGTTACACTAAAATGATTTGGCACAATAACGTAGAGACTAGTTAAAACTTAATGCTACTTATCTCAAGATAAGCACAAAAGCAAGTCTCGGAGTATCCGCCTAGATCACAGACACAACAAATATAGAAAAGCCTAAAATAAATTCAGCCAACCTTATTGATGAGTTCATCGCATATGGCTGTCAGCTCCTCGTTCGCCTTCGTCTTTTGCGCAAGGGACTCTTCAAGTGACGTGATGTGGAGTTCTTTCCTCTTAATCATGGCATTAAGCTTCAATACCTCCGCCTCGTGTGCCTTGTTCATCTTCTCTAACTCCTGATTCGCGTGGTTGAGCTTTGACGTCGCGTGTTGTTTCAAAAGCTCATAATTGTTTTGCATTTTTGTTAGGTTTTCTTCAAATGCTTTTATAGATTTTTTATACGTATCTTCGTTTGCCTTACAGTTAAGAATTACTTGTTTACTCTTTTCGTATTTACTGTGAAGGTCGCTAAATGAAACCTCCATACTGGCTAAGTGGGCCGTCTGTTCATCTCTCTCATTTATCAGCTTTATTCTCTCTTCCGCATGCCTCTTCTTGTCTTGTGCTGTTTCTGAAATCAGACTAGCTATCGTCCTCTCATATTCCTCGACTACAGCCGCCATGCCTTTATTGATCTTCGTCTTCTCAGCAAGCCGAGCATTCAAGTCGTTGATCTTCTTCAATCTATCCTGACTTTCTTCTTCTAAGCTCTTCAAATGAGATTCCAATGAAGATAATCTATCTTTGAGTTCTTTACTTTCAGACCTTAGACTGTAAACGTGTATTTCTTTCTCGGCAAGAAGCTCACGTAACTGTGTTAGAGCTAAATCGGCTTCATTTTGTTCCCTAGTGTGTTGTGTAACACTGGTATCGTGCATAAGGGAAGTATTGCCACTCAAAGACAATAGTCTGTCAATAACAGCCATGGCAGGAGACGTGAATGTAATCGAACGCCTATTCGATCTGTTGGGAGTCAGTGACTTGTTTCTAGGTGTAACTGGGTTCACAGCAGGGGGAACAACCATCATCGGCTTAGACACAGTGACGTTCAGATCATCATTGAATTCCTCACTCACATCCATGTCTTGAGTAATGTTTAAGTTGGAAGGTCCAGGGATAGGTGACCTCTCTTCTTTCACTGGCATTGCTGCCTTTGTAGGAGTACTTTGTCTTTTCTGAATCTTATTCAAAGAAGCTACCAAACCATCTGATGTGATAGATGACATTCTCTTTGCAAAAAGTGGATCAAATTTAAGGAACAAACTCTCTTTACCACTGTCAACAACTGTATTACTTTTATTCTGATTCAAAAGAAACTCAAAAGCCTCTGCATCTATAAACAATTCACCATTATCAACATTCTCATCATTTCCTTGAGTTGGTAATTCATTGAAATGCATCATGTCAATATTTTCACCATCAAAGTCCGACATTTTATCATCAGTATTCAAATCATCAGCTTCAGCCTCTAGGAACGGTCCCTCGACAGTGTCATCATCATCAGTATTTACTTCCCTGACTGTACCATTTTTGTCGTCAGTAGCTTTAGAAGAAACAGTTACATTACTCAAGTTTCCTGAAGCATCTTTTTCCATTAACTCAATGTCTATTTTGTCGGTAGGGAATTCGGTAATTACATTGTCTTCTTCTTTTACTATTTCATTATCTAGTAATATCATGGAAGACTCAGGAGTATTCTTAATTTTGCTTTTAGTAGCAAAAGGATTTTCTACATTTACATCAAAACTCAGAGGTGGGGATTGTCGCATTTTAGATTTAGTTGCAAACGGATTAAAGTTCATATCATCAATCTCTGGTATGTTGAAGACATTTCTTGAAGGGAAGCTTTCACTTGACGATGTGCCCGCAGAGAAATATGTAGACAGTTCTGATGACGAAGTAATTTTTAAGTCATCAGTCTGCACAGAGGATGATGTTTCAGCGACAACGTTAATTTCTTGTTCTTGGTTAAGTACTTCTTCTGTAACATTCAATGGGTTTTCATGAATTGTTCTAATCTCTTCAGTTATTTTGTCTTCTTCAATCATGACATTATTCGGTTCCAAACCTACATCAGATGGTGATTCCAGTTTAAAATCACCATCACCTGAAGTTTCAATTTTCTCTGCTGTGTTATCATTAACAGCACCACTGAAAGTAGAATTAAACTTTTTCTTAGGAGTAGCAGGTCTTTTTCTTTCTGGTTGTGATTTTCTACTATTATTGATTTCCTTTTTCGGTATAATTTTATCTGCGCTTTTAGTACTTGCAGGTTCAACAGTTTTGACTGGAGTCTCAAATGATGGTGACATTCTTATTTTGGTTTTAGTAGCAAAGGGATCATCGATTTCGTCAAAATTGAAGTTATAGCCCTTAGATGCTATTGGTGGAGAAGCTGGTGGAGTGAATACGACTCTGGTGGTGGTCGCTAACTGCTCATTAATATTAGATACATCAACAGTTTCTTCTGCTTTAACTTCTTCAGGAATATTTTCAGCGATGACTGATACAAATGGACTATTATTTTCAGAGAGTATAATTTCGTCATCTTCAGTTTTGGTTTCAGTATTTTCACTGACAGGTGCATCAACTTTTTCAACTGGCTGAACTTGATCGCCAAGCTTAAGGGGCTCAGCAGAAATTACATCAAGATTTTTATGGTCTGCACTTGAATCAATATTTGAAGCTGTATGTGTATCTCCAATAATACTGGTTTCAACGGAGTCAGTAACAGAGACTTTATTGACTTCGTCAACAACGACCTCCATCTCAAGTCCTATGACATTATCAGGTTCTTCTACTTTAGAAACGTTAGTTTGTGTTAAGAGTTCTTGTCCATCGTTCATAGTAGCCTCTGAGACAATCTCTTCCTTAACTACATTTTTATTATTTTCTGGCAAAACAGTAGGTTGTTCTAGTATCACTGGTTCAGGTATAGTTTCCATTACAAGATTTTCAACATTAGGCATTTGATTGATGATATCAGGAAGTGGTTTTAATTCAATCACACTTTGATGAATATTCATGGTATTATTCCCTTGCTTTCCTTCAGTGGTAAATTCTACTGTCGTATTAAGAGGCTCTGTAACTGTATCTGTATTCATTTCTACATCATTGTGTACTTGATCAACTATTTTTTCAGCTTCTGTACTAATTGTATTATCAGTTACTGGTTCTGGTAATAAATCAACAGGATCGACTCTGTTGACTTGTTTACTTTCAACATTAATTGCTTCGACAACTTCTGGAACTGCTTCGTGTACTAAAGATTCAAATTGAGCTGCATCTTCTTTTAAATTATCAACGTCACAAGAAATCAAAGTTGTGTCTGATATTTTATCGTCTATGTTCTCATTCTCTTCTACTTGTGTTGCTACATCTTCAAGTACATTTTCTGTTGCCTCAAGTTTTTCCATTTGCACTTTGATATCATCAACAAGGTCTAAAGGCAAACTATTAGGTGCTTCATTAGCAATATCTGGGATAGGTTCCTTCTCAAGATCATCTTCATCAGGTAATGGTACTTCTGCAGCTAATTCAGTCATTGATGCCTCTTTAACAGGTACAGATTTTTCTTCAACATCAAGAGTTTGTGATAATTTATCAACTTCATTGAATATTTCTGGGCTAGAATCTGTCGTGATAGTAATATTTGAAGTAAGGATCTCTGTATCTTGTGTGCTTATTGTGTTGAGATTAGTAACATGGCTTGAATTCTTTTTAACATCTAATGGTTGCCTTTCAAATTCTTCAGCAATAATTTTATTATCTTTCATAGTTTCATTTATTGGGTCTTCTTGTTTTACTATACTTGATATTTCGGCTGTAACATTTTCTAATACTTTAGTCAAATTAGGATCTTCAGTACATTCCGCAGGTTTTATTATGTCTACTGTTTGATCTAGATTTGGCTTAATATCAAATGTTTTAGTTAAATTAGGATCTTGAACATCTTCTGTTTGGTTCAATAATGCCATAGTATCATTTATATTAGGAATTTCTTCTTCAAATGTTGATATATTGTGCAAGGTGTCTTCTAATATTTTCGTGTCATTCATTTCAATGGATTCTTCAAGCTTTGATTCATTTGGAATATCGGATGTAGTATTTGTAGACTGTGATACTCGTTCTGGTAATTGTTGACTTTTAACTAAACATACTGGTAGTAAGTCTTCCGGGGTTATTGACAGGGTGGCATCTAAAATATCTTGGGTAGTATTCAAAACTACTTGTTTGAGCCTTGAACTTGTATTTTCACTTATATTCTCAATATCTTCAGTTAAATCTTGTGTTTTATTTACAGGAGTCTTATCATTATCTTCTAGTAATGAGTCATTCTTTGTAAATGTTGTTTCACAGTCCACAAACTCTCCGTCAGACTCAACACCTATAGTTCCATCAGTCTTATTAGCCAATTCTTGTATGTCTGTCATAGTTCTATCTCTAATTGAATCATTGTATGATATATCCATATATTCAACTGTAGAATTCAAATCCTGTGTCTTTTGAGGTGTTGGTACCTCTTGGCTAGAAGTAGGCTTCTGCGTCTCAGGTTGACCAAGCGGAAAGAATAACTTGTGTATAGGGATACGCTCCTGGCTGAATATTATGGTCGTCTCATCTTTCCACTGCAGCTCTTTCTCGAGGTCCTCATTAAACACAATCGGTTCTTTAGTGGGACTATTCCTTTTTGTAGGACTCGCTTCTTTCTTCCGATGTGCTGATATTGGTGTGGATACTAACATAGGCTTTGCTTTTGCTTCTTCAGATGCCACTGAAGCTTCTACCGGGCTCAGTATGTCCGGTTTCACAACATCATCACTATCTGCAGGCGGTATAGGACTTTGTGATGATCTAAACATATTGAGAACACTTTTGAGGCCACGCATTATAGGAGACCCACCATCATTCTTAGGAATTTCCTTTGTTGGTGTTGTTGCTTCAGGAGTTTGTACTGCAGAGGACGATGAACTCAACAGGTGATCATCAATGTCACTGGGACCGCTTACTGTGACAGTCACATTATCATTATCTTGAGTAATAGTTGTGTCTAGAGGCCGGAGCACTGATGTGTTCCTATTACTGTCTACAAATTGCTCTGTACATATTGTTTGAAGTGGTAAAGTTTTGCTACATTTTACAACACTGTCATTCTTAGTCAAATTAGAATTAAGTGATCTTGTTAAATTACTATTCTCATTGATTGTTACATTTAAAGTGTCATCCCCTGATTCGATGCTTCTATTGTCAAGGCAGTTGGCGGTGTAGCTCTTAGACATAGGCGAGGAAGCTGGAGTGACAGAGTACCTGAGTTTCATGTTTAGCTCCGAAACGTCCAGCTCTTCGTAGCCCTTCTCCGTGAATGGCAGCACATTGTTGTGATGTAAACTGTTCTCTTTGTTATCAAAGTCACTGTCTATGTCCATCGGCTCCACTTGGTGGGCCATCTTCACAAGTCCACTAGGTACCAAACACTTGATCAACACTCACACACACTGAGTTTCAGTCACTATAGATGCCGCCCGCACTTGTAATTTTTATCCTCCAAGCGTCAATCTGGAGAGAGACACAAAGAAAAAATTAGTCCAATGTTTACAGTTAACCGATTTCAGATAGTTTCACTAAGATTTCTAATACGGCGTAGTACAAGTGGCGACGCGCGTATGTATGTCATTTAAAAACAAAAATGTCGGTGATGTGAACACGCAACTCACTCTCAAATTCTATTTTTATCCTTTTTGTGTGGCACGAAACGCGACGTTCATTTTATGTAACGCGCGCACCCGAGGGAATCTTGCCAAAATGCGATGCAGAGCTGTTGAACCTAAACACAAATACACCGCCCGCTCCGAGACCGTTTGAAATCCGGTAACTTTTTTATAATTTGAAATGTCAGTTGACATAAAGTTCTGTGTACACTGCCGAGTAGTGATGTTGGTAGAGTATACGACATACGTTAATCGTTACTGTCATTCATAAAACGTTATTTCAGTTATTTGTGATTGAAAAGGTATCACTTCACATAAAATAAATAGTAACGTTAAAAATAATTGCATCTTAGGTAACTAACGTCCAGTTTCTACAACCTATCTATCTGTAGATTTGCTTACTAGAGATAGAATTTTGACACATTTTGTATGGAGCTCATATCAAAATTCTATCTCTAGTAAGCAAATCTACAGATAGATAGGTTATAGAAACTGGACGTACCTAAGTAACTTACTTCACGTCTAAGTAACCTTAGACGTGAGAGAAAATACTAATTCATGTGACAGTAAATATTGTCATTCATGTAAATCTTTGAATTCAGCTTACTGGTAATTAACTTTCCTAGATTTGTGAAATATTTAAAAAAATATAAAGAAGGATAAAACTATACTCCTGCTATATTTATATCATAACTTTTGTGAGACATAGGTACTAAATTATTGTTATGGTTTTGACGTGACAACGTCTTATAAATTGGTTTGCCGGGTGACACTTCAAGAAACTGCGTTACGCTCCGCTCACGTTATGCGCTCACAATGAGAGCGAGTGAGAGGCACGCGTCCCTTCCACTCGGGCATGGTTAGCCCGCCTAAGAGCGAGAGAGACAGACATAAAAAGTGAAAGGCACGCGTCCCTTCCACTCGAGCACAGTTCTTCCTACTATACGAATGAATTATACATTAAAATTATTTTACCACTCAAAGTCGTTGTCACGTAAAACTTTCGCCCGTATACCGACTTTATTTCAGCTCAATTAGTTTCAAGCAATGCCAGTAAAGCTATGCGCGACAGTCTCCGCGTCGTGAGTAACGGAATGCTGCTTATGAATACGAGCCTCTAGCATGCCTTGGAACTAGTCGACTCCTTCGTCAAATAATTACGTGAATAAGCTGAGAAACATAATAATTAATATGCTACTGCTCTTTAAAGTCGTTTCTCTTTTAGTAGATAGTTTTAATTTTAAGAAGTCTTGTTACTACAAACAGGTACCAAGTAAATATTGAATAAAAATGTTTATTTGCGCAGTTGGCAAAAGTACGCGATTGCAAAGTAGTTACTTCTTTGTTGCATTCATAATTTTGGCAAAGAATAGTAACTATATCGCTCTCTATCAAAAGTCATTCCAAACCAAAAAGCAAATAACCATAACGTTTACTAACGTTTTCTAAAATAACTGCTATTTTATGCTCATCACCTACTACACAGTGAAAACTTCTGATTATGTGTAAACGCCTTTAGTGCGCGGAAGCTTAGCATTAATAAAGCAAGTTACATATAATTTTTTTTTTTTTCACTAATGAAATTTACTTAAATATACATATATTAAAAAAGTAATGTTAGTTATTAAAATGAAAATAATATTGTAATTATATCTGAAAACTATCCAAGATGGTTTTGTTACTAGTTACTACCTCCGAAAACTATTCTGCGTTCTGTCAAATGTCAGGTGATTTCAGTTTTTGTTTTTTTTTTATATAAAAGAAAACAAAAAACGATTTTTCATATTTTATAACGAATATTAAAATTGAGTGTTAATTTAAATATAAATAAGTTATAATGATTTTTGTGAGTATACTTTATACATTAAACTCGTCATTTTTAATACAAAAAAATAACATTCAAAGTCAAGGTTAATTCCTAACCTCAGCGTATATTCATGTTGATTAACTTTAATAACAAATTTCATTTCGGTTACATCATTCACGTGAAGTACATCAAATATCAAGTGTTAGTACAATGACTTGAAGTTTAATGCATAGTTTTTATCAGTATAATCAAAAATACTTCGTCAAGGTTCACTGAAGTTGCAGGCGAGAAAACCAGTTGCGATATAGCCGCGGTATCGCCGTCTACAATTTATATTAAAAGTGCTCGGTCGTAGTACATGTGCGAGTGTGTTCAGCGACACACGTATGTAACGTGATAAATTAGTATAATAAAATTATAAATAGCGGAATATGTACTTTGGTTGACCAGTTCTTATTATGCAGTTCTAAATTTAAAAATAAAGGAGACGAGCTGTTGGCCTTCGCGCTAATAGATACGAGTATGTGATTTTTTTTAATTGGTTGTAGAAGTTTTGTTTTTTTTTTTATAATAACCGGTTTATGAGTGACAAGGGTCAGCGAAAGGAGTAGGTACCTAATGAAAGTTTATGGTCATGCTCTGAATTCTTGCTATTTGTATTAACTATACTTTCTTTTAGTTTAAGTTTTTAATATAACTTCATCATTGTTAATTTTAATTCATAAATAAACTTACTGATAACTATTTCAAAATAATGAATATGCAAAAAACAGTACATTTTTTATTATTTGTTCCTATTATAAAACAGATAATTCAATCGAATAAAAATAGAACTAGCAAAAGAACTGCAACTGAACACTTTCGTCTAATAAATAAATTACTGACTAATAGCTTTACTAAAACAACATTGTTTAACCAATAAATAATATGAAGCAATAACTTGATTGCTTGAAAAACACTATTAATTTGTTATTGTTTAAGTTAATTACTCATTTCCATTGTTTCTGTATTTAATCATTGCGATAATTTAATAATACCCTACATATCAAAATTTTTTTTTCTTTTAGCATTTATGTAACTAAGTTAGCAACTTGGCACTAATTCATACAATATTTTAGCTGAATGCCCGATATTCTAAAATCAGTAGCACTTGCTAATTTCACACATTTCAGAAAAATATATTGTTTTATTTTTAAAAGTGTGTGTAATTTTCTTCTTTTTATTTTCAGATTAAAATATGGAAATAGCCCATGATGTCAATGTGAAGTTACTGTTTTTCGCACAATCTAAAGAGTTAGCTGGTACCAAGGAGTCTACAATACGTCTTCCCAACAAGATTAGCTACAGCAAACTACTGAATATAATAGTAGAGAGTTACAATTTACAAGCTATTAAAAACAATATATTGTTGGCGAAGAACGAAGAAGTTTGTGACGAAGATATTGATATAGAAATCAGGGAACGTGACAGTATTGCGGTTATCCCACCAATCAGTGGTGGCTAATAAAAGAAGTTTCTAGAAAGAAACTTCAATATACTTCCATACAATACTTACATACATACTGATACAAATCAGCACATTAGTGCAATTTTTTTATACCAAGTAAGAACTTCTAGTGTGTAAAAAATGGATCATTTAAAATTAACACCGGACAAACTGTCCGTGGATGAAATCACAGAGCTGGTAACGGATGACAGATGCGGGGCAGTATCTGTATTTATTGGAACCACTAGGGATAATTTTGAAGGGAAAAAGGTAAGCAATTTTATTTTGTTTTTTTTTATTCTCGTTCTTACCGCCCTTATCCCAAATTATGTAGCAGCCGTAAAATTTATTATATGTATGAGTGAACTCTGCCAACACCAGCCAAATAAATACCAACAGATAATTACCCATATTTTTAAAATTATATGGGTGGGTTCGAATCTCTGTTTAGATGTGAAGTATAATATACACACTCTGTGATTTACAAAGTTGAAAAAAACAAACATTTACAAGCTCAAAGGTCTTATTGTTGCTAAGTATTGATATCTTGATATTTTTGATAATTTACCACATTAAACATCAAAATGATAAACTAACAGATTAAATCAGAATCCCGAAATAGAATAAATAAACGGACCGTGTGACCAAACTTATCTATTAGGAAATTTTTGTGATTACTATAAATAAGAAATACTATCTAACTGATAAGAAGTGACTTGTCATTGTTTGTAATATACCATGACGTCAGAACTCCATAGTTCATACTTGATTCTTCTAGATCAGACGAGTCTGAAAAAATGGTACCAGAGGGATGGACCATAAAATCGCGTTTTTGCCGTTTGGGATAATTAAATTATAATAGTACTAGTAGGTACATTTTTATAATGCCCATGGACTCCCGGAACTCCAGAGGTTACAAGTGCGTTACCGGCTTTTTGGAGATTAGGAATTTGAGGATTGTTGGATATTCAGGGAAGGGGGGGGGGGGGGGGGGTAAGGGGTCATGCTTCGGTACGGTAGGGACATATATATGTATAGATATATATATATATATATTATGCCATAAAACTAAATAACCGCGTAAGTCGGTTATGTCTTTATTAAACTCTTATAGAAAAACTGAAAGTGTAATTAATTAGTAATGTATGAAACAGATCAAGATCATTAAATTACGAAACAAAAAGTGAAAAACAAACAGTTTTTATTACCTAAACATGAGGAACCAGTTTGGTAGTTTTGGAACTAAATTAACATGGTGACGCAGTATTTGTACAACTGATAAAGACTTTATAGGTGACAATAATATTAATAAGTTAGTAACAAAACACATAACATCACGCTAGTTAAACTCTGAATAGATGGGTTTCTAGGCCCATCCTTACTATCTTTATCTTTACTAATGTTATAAATCGGAAAGTGAGTTTGTTTGTTTATTTGTTCCGCTTTCACGCTATAACTAATAAACCGATTGCTTTGAAATTTTGCAGACGTAAAGTTAGAAGTCCGGATTAAATAATAGGGTACTTTATATCCCGGAATAATTTAATATTCCCGAGGGAAAACAAAAATATTGGTATAGATGGCGCTGTGTGTATTGGTATAGATGGCGCTGTATGTCATTTAAAACAAGTCAACGAATTACCTACTAATTAGAAATCTCACGCTTTAATCTATAGCGCTACCTACACTTATTCGGTGCACATTTTAAAAGTGTGATAACGTTGAGCTTTCCTACCATTTTACATTAAATTGTGTATTTTATAGATTTTAGGTTGTACACGAAATCATAGCGTTTGTAATACTCGACAATTAGCAAAAAAATTGTACGCCGTTGTTCCAACGGTCTATAGATGGCGTTAGGATCGAGTTAGATGGCGCTATGGTTTCGTTAGGTTATATATACATAGGTTAATAGGTTATAGTATAGGTTCCGAGCATCCGAAACAATTGTATTTTGGTGTAAGCTTCTAGCACTGTGATTGATTTTTTACGCTCGCTCAATAATAGTCTTGATTAGTCAAATGTTTTTTTTTCTAGGTAGATATTATTATCTAAAATAGTTATTGTTTTTTCGTCCATTTAAGTCGCTTTGTTCATTGTTTAGGTTGACAGTAGCTGTATATTAGTTAGGTGAAGTCTTTTAAATTGAAATGGGAGGATGATATTTGTGGTAATACGAAAATAACTCCTTCTGTATGTTGTTTATTTATTTATTTATTTATTAACTAGCTTCTGCCAGCGGCTTCGCCCGCGATCTCAGGGGTAAAATGCCTATATATCACTTCAGACCATAATCTACCTCTGTTCCGAATTTCATTCCGGTCCCTTCAGTCGTTTTAATATGACTGAGTAACAAACATACACTTAAACTCACATGTTTTCATTTATAATATCGAATCAAGCTAATTTCAACTATTGGCCTTTCAGTTACAGCGTAATGTCTATGAATGAGTATTGTAAACGTTAGAGTAGACAAATACAATCAGAAATCACCGAATTGCTAAGCTATCGGGAGTTTCACGTGTTATTGTGAGTCAACCATAAAAGATAGACATATGCTATCGACGAATATTTTTTATATAATTTTAAGGAGAATATTTCCGTCATATATGATTTCTATGCAGCTTTAACCTATAAGCCTGCACACGCGGAAGCTTAAAAAATGGAGTAACTTCTCCCGTTTTCCCAATATTTCCCTTCACTGCTCTGCTCCTTTTGATCGTAGCGTAATGAAAAGTATACTATAACCTGCCCAAGAGTATGAAGAATAATTGTGCCAAATTTTGTTAAAATCCATCGAGTAGTTTTTGTTTCCATAACGAACATACAGACAGACAGACAGACAGACAAAAATTTTACTGATTGCATTTTTGGCATCAGTAGCGATCCCTAACCACCCCTTGATAGTTATTTTTTAAATATATTGTATGTACAGAATTGACCTCTCTACAGATTTATTATAAGTATAGATTTATGTACACACATTCAACACAGAGGATATTTATTTATTAATTTATGTACACACATTCAACACAGAGGATAATACATAATAAAAAACAGAGTACATAGGCCCCACATATTCCAACTGGAATTTCTTCCTGTGGGCCTGTGTTGTTCTTTCACGCCTAAACGGCTGAACGGATTTGGTATGAAGTTAGTTTGAGTCCTGGAAAAGCAAGGCTTTACCGCGGCAGAATTTCTCATTCCCACGGAAAAATCTAAAAAGCGCGATATAACCGAATTCCACGCGAGCAACATGGCGTACGGGCCTACCTGATCATTATATGCCCTCATCATCAAGGGATTGAACATATCCAGACCCGAAACTCGATAATATGTTTACTAATTTAGTACCAAGTAGTCCAAGGTTCCATCAGCCACCTCAATTCCATCATCAGATCAGTCCGATTGCACCATAATATTGTATTGTCATCTAATCTACGTGTATTTGCCAAGTTTCATGATGATACAAGGAAAAGAAGTGTGCCTAATTCAGATCCTTAGATTTTGTTACCTAATTTTTTTAAGGGGGGAAAATCATCGAATGACTGCACCCGCCGGGGTGAGGCGGGAGGGACTGTCAGACTCTTACTGACTAAAAACCACCCCGTTCCTTCTCCTGCACGTCGAGCCGGAGCCCCGGTTACCCTTTAGGACCTTGCCGTTTCGGAGTCGCGGAGAACCTAAAGTTTAGGTTCTCCGCGACTCCGAAACGGCATCGGCATCGGCCCTCTTGGGCCCCATCTGTGGTGGTCTGATGGCTCTTTGAGGTCTTCTTGTTACCTACATAGTATGTTGCGGGTCGACCTAATAAAAATGTATTGAAAAATTATTTCTAGGTATTATTTGCTGGCTTATTTTAATGCCGTTTGCCGTACTATTACAATATCCTTCTATAACGTGGCTCACGACATAAATAATGGTTAGCTAGAACGACTGCTTCTATGATAATAGCCTTGTACAAGTTGTATATTGTACTCCTTACACTATAATTTTCTTAGCTAGCTCCCATGTTATTTTTAGTCACTATTTTATTTTAGTTAGGAATGAGACTATTTATTTATTGTACAGTTAGTTGACGTAATTAACATTATATTTTAGTTCATTTTGACGAATCATACCTATGCCTAATCGTTTATTTACCATGATCCTTAGTTAACGGTTATGGGATGAGGAAATACATGAAAGTCCATTAGGAGCCCCACTAAATAAAATGTCTAGATCCTGGTGCACACACCTTTTTTGAGTGGGCAATATCACCCAATGACTTCTCCCGTCTTGGGTTAGGCGAAAGGGAGTGCCAGACTCTTACTGACTAAAACCACCCCGTTCCTACGCCCGTTAGGCCTTCCGCGACTCCATATCGGGCATCAGCTCTACTGGGCCCCATCAGTGGAGGTATGATGGCTCTTTGAGGCCCGCGCGGAACGCGACGCGCCGTACGCACGGGTTTGGTTCTGGTCGGGCGGTGAATTTTGCATAACATACATTTTTTTGTTTGCTGCAGGTACTAAGGTTGGAGTACGAAGCGTACGAACCCATGGCGCTGAAGGCTATGAAGTCCATCTGCGATGAAGCGAGGGACAAGTGGCCTGCCATCCATAGCATAGCCATATACCACAGGTTTGTTCACTTTTATTACAATTTTAATTATAGCCTAATTTAATACCGGTTTTGCACTAGGTACCTACATGTAAAATTTCTACATACTCTATATACTTCGACCTGTCAGGCATCCTCCTTTACACAGCATTTTTAAACTAACAAGAGATATTTTTTTCGCTAAATCGGTTGCACATCGATCAATTGATTTTGAACCTTATGTCGTTTTGTTAAAGTTGAAAATCAATTAATGGAATCTCTGACTTAGTAACAATTTTATGGTCATCATTGTCGAGACTACCAACCCTGATTAAATATTTATTTACTGAATTAATTCTGAAATTCTTTTATGAACCAGTTTGCACTTGTGTGGGGACTTTCCAATACAATTCTATACTATTTACTTCAAAAAAGTATAAAACAGATCCCAAGGTCATGAAAACACCTGTGTAATTGTCTTGAAAAATTAATTGAGTGTCAATAATTAAATATTTGTTTCAATGATAATTTTATTGACATTATATTCTTATTTAAACGGTAGTATCGTGTTTCAAGTCCCCTTATTAACATCACAATTGCTTAAAAAATACACACATATGTGTATGGTGATAGAGTTCAAATTCGCGTAAAAAACTTGTTTGTTTAGTAACGCACGTGCATATTGAAAATTGTAATAAACAAGACGCAAAATATCATCCGAGTAGAAAGAGACAATGCTAGTCTGCTATTGTGTGTCTCTTTCTATTGTCTCTATAGAAGACATAATATAAAATAATATTTCATGTTAGTTTTTGACTGCCTCGTTGGCCGAGTGGTCGCAAGTGCGACTGCCGGGCGAGGGGTCTCGGGTTCGATTCCCGGGTCGGGCAAAGTACTGGGTTTTTAAAAAAAATCTCAGTGGTAGCACGGAGTCTGGAAATGTGCCCGGTATATGGCAATAGGCTCACCCCCTATGACATGGGACTCATAACATAAGTAGTGAAAAGTGGGTGTTACCTCTGTGTGCACCTCTGCCTACCCCTTCGGGGATAAAAGGCGTGATGTTATGTTATGTTTTTGACTTTGAACAAGATAAAAGATTTCATTTTTGCGTTCAGTAGGTGGCGCTAGTGACGTTTACAGTCGACTTTGTTTAGTTTCTTAAGCTGTAAAAAGGTGGTGAAGTTCATTTCAGCTAAATAGCTTTCAAACATAAATATGTTTGAAAGCTTAACAAACAAACAAACAGACACAATAAATATTTAAATAGATACTTCTACATAAAATTATTAACGTTAACATTTTTTTCTATGTTATCTTCCTTAACTCGTCGAGTACCGGTTTTATAGACACAATTAAAGAACAATAGGTCGCGGTCACCGGTCACCGCTTGGTGTTTGACAGTTTAACAATGACGTAGCACATTACTATATTATGTATGTTACATGTTTCATAAAACATATATAAACATAACATCACGCCTTTTATACCCGAAGGGGTAAGCAGAGGTGCACATTACAGCACTTAATGCCACTGTACAATGTAACACCCACATTTCACTATTTATGTTATGAGTCCCATATCCCATATGGTCCCATAGGGTATGAGCCTATTGTCGTGTTTCATAAAAACATAAGCTTGTTAGTATCTGATGGAATTGCGATAATAATGAAAATTTATTATTAAAATAATATAAATAATGTAAAACTCATCCATTACTAGCTGTCTCACAGATAACAGATAATGCATAACCAAAACTACTGGACTACTAATTTTAGGAAGATTTTATTTGGTGTCAGAGTGTAATTGGCACTTTTGAAACACCAAAACTTGATTTATCTGTCCGTTTGTCCATCAGTGAAGCTGGACAGTGATGTGGTTACTTGCCTTAAGAAAGATTAATTTGAATTTAAAATGGCATTTATCTAGTGTAGGTATCTTAGAGGACTGTAGGGAAGCAATGAGAGAGGACTTTATAACATTTTTACAGGAACTGAAAGAAAGATAGTAAACTGTAAAACTAGTTACTTAAAGTTCAAAATAATTTATAACTTTTACAGGAACTGAAAGATAACTAGCAAGCTCTAAGAGTAGTTACTTAAAGTTCAAAATAAATTAAAAACAAGACTAGGCTACGCAGCAACTACAAAAGATAAGACAGCAAAGAATATGCTATTTCGTTTTTTTTTGTATAGTTTGAAATAAAAAACACATCAAGGCTTCATACAAGTATTTTTTATTATATTTTAGATTTACTTTACATTTTGACTGCCATCTTAGAAAGTAACATGAGCACTAAACAAAGATAATCACTACATACTATAACACTAGTTTAAAACAAAGTCACTATCCGCCGTCTGTCTGTCCCTATGTATGCTTAGATCTTTAAAACTACACAACGGATTTTGATGCGGTTTTTTTTAATAGATAGAGTGATTCTTAAGGAAGGTTTATATGTATAATGCATGCATATTGCACCCGTGCGAAGCCGGAGCGGGTCGCTAGTGATAAATAAAAGAATGTTCTACTGTTTGCCATGCTTTATATGTAGGTACACCGCTGATAAAAAGATATAATAATGACACAACTAATAAATGCATATTTGTTCTACATTTCGTGTCATCTGAAGGTCGTCATAAATAAATATTTCATTTAAAAGTGTAAGTTGAGTCGGTTGGAGTCGAGAAAAAAATTAAGTAAAGAAAGATAGTAATAGTTCTATTTATTATCTAGAATTGTAGATAATAATTAACGGGTATTTGAGGGATATACACAGGCGCAGTCAAGTCACAAGAAATTATTGAATAAGTTTTGAAAATCTGTCTATATAATATCTCGATCGCTTATTTCAATGTATTCGTATTTACAAAAGTACTTCCTTTGGCCTGGTTAAAATTCAGATTGGAAGTAGATTAGTAGATACAGATCTTATAACTAGTTGCCAAAGCACATAGATAATATAGATAACTAGCATCTTCCAGCGGTTTCACCCGCGTTCCCCTAGGAGACAAAGTAGCCTATGTGTCATACCTGACCATAGTCTACCTCTGTTCCAAATTTCATCTAAATCCGATCAGTAGTTTTTGCGTGAAAGAGTAACACACACAAACACACACACACACACATACACACACACAAACACACTTTCGCATCAATAATATTATATAGAAGACTGCCTCGTTGGCCGAGTGGTCGCAAGTGCGACTGCCGGGCAAGGGGTCTCGGGTTCGATTCCCGTTTCGGGCAAAGATTTATTGGGTTTAAAAAAATCTCAATAGTAGCACGTAGTCTGGAATTGTGCCCGGTATATGGCAATAGGCTCACCCCCTATTACATGGGACTCATAAAATAAATAGTGAAAAGTGGGTGTTACATTGTACAGTGGTATAATTTGTAGGTACAATACATACAATTACATATTTTTACAGTTCAATTCAATAGCCAGGGTCAGAGAAACGGCATTGTTGCTTCTATACAAAATACTGACTTCCGTTCCAACATTATACAGTAGATACTACACTGTAATTCATTAATTTTGAACTCTATAGCTTTGTAATACAGTTTATATTTGTACGCGTGATAAGTTGATTGATAAATTAGTTATATGCAAGTATCAAAGTGAGGTGTGACCTCGATTATGTTTTTGTGGCCATTTGAAGTTATATTTTTTGCATTTATTTGTCGGTATTAGATTTATGATGCTTATTACTTGGAATTAGACATCTTTGATGTTTTTAAGCCTAACTAATGAGAGAATGGTTCAAGGTTTATTAGGTTCTTGAGCTTTGGGATTTTCCATAAAGAAATTCTCATTAAAACTAAGAAGTCGAGTGTACACCCAGAAATTTTGCTCTCTCTTTTCAGAAGACGAATGAAATCTATTAAAGTTTCTTCTCATAACATCCACCTTTTAAATATGTCCTCTCAAAAACAGTGTAGTTTCCAAGTTACTCGTTTGCCTCCTAATTCATAAAAAAAAGTTTTCTAACAAATATATCTCCTTTTATTTCTTAAAGGGCGCAATACATCATTCCCAAGTTCTCCAACTTGATGGCGAGTTCCTGGCCAAACGCTATCCTATCAAGAATAAAAAAAAAACTAATCATTACATTTTCTTCCACAGACTAGGCATGGTGCCTTGCAGAGAAGCATCAGCAGTAATAGCAGTGAGCAGTCCGCACCGGAGAGACTCCTTGGACGCAGTCTCTCACTGCATCGAGACTCTGAAGGCCAGTGTACCCATCTGGAAGAAGGAGGTCTATGATGGCGACGAACCAGTCTGGAAGGAGAATGTCGAATGTGCGTGGTCCACTAAACGTAGAGCCTGCAACGGTCAAACCGTCGGCTAAAAGCTTGTTTCACAGTTTTATCTGATAGATAGTAGTTCAATGAGGCTTCTGATAAAGTTAGCTGGTCATCCTATGATGGTGATGTCGTCTGATTTGTTTTGTTGTACAGTTTTCGATAGATATTTATGTTTAAAGGATGCATTGTGGTTCGTTTCGGTGATTGCAAAAGTAAGTCGAATGTAAAATTATACCTAGGTCTATGAATGTCTTACTTCTTCGTTTATTTTATTACAAAGGCCGATGCATCAATCATCATTTAATTCTTAACTGTAGAATAAAATTGACATTTGACAGTTTTTAGTATGGAAGAATTGTCAAATGTTCAAAGTTAGTCCTCTGATAAAATTTACCGGGCGTTGGAAAAATCGGCTCTTAAACTGTCAAACACCAAGCGGTCACCGGTGACCGCAACCTATTGTTCTATAATTGTGTCTATAATGACGGTACTCGACGAGTTAACCTCTTATCTGTCGGAATATGAGACACAATAGAAAACACATTGTGTCTCGCATATATCTATGTTCCACCAAGGGTGTTATTAATATGTTTTTCGACTTACTTGCGTAACTGTTGTGTAAAACTAATCGAGTCCTTTTTCTAGGAAAAGCCCTTTCTAACACAGGAATAAGTTTTAATTTCCACATTTCTAGGTTTTCCTAGAATGGTTGTAGATTTCATTCTTATATATTCTATTCTAAGACTAACTTTAAAGCTCACTTCTTGGTTAGAAAGTTGATATTCTCTACTAAAACAACGAAATACAGCAGACAGACACACACAAACACATTAGAATTTATTAAAATTCCATAAATCATGTGTATTTTGAAACTGTGAAGCTTGCTGTAAAGCTTTGTATACTGCTTATTGTTAGTAGTTAGCGCTTCGCCCTCAACATCGCCCGTTGTTGATCTGTTATTAATTAATTACGAACTGTTTTTTATAATAACTATTGTGAGACATACTAAATTAACTGAGAAAAGCTCTACTGATTTCAAGCCACAAAGGGGCTCTTCCTCATGAGCAGCGTGTGCGGTCGCGGCGATGTTGCGCAGCTTACTCCTAGAATAGGATGCACATAAGGAAGAGCCCCTCTGTGGCTCGAAACTAGTTGAACTTTTCTCAGTATACTCAGTTCACGTGAGTAACCTGCAATTTTTAGTTAATTCCATCTGAAAGTCTAGACCTCTCTAAAATTAGGCATGAGCAGTGCCCTTGGTCTATTTTAGAGAGGTCTTGACAGATTGTTGTTTAATTTAAGCGTTAGTTAAGACGTTTACAGCTTTTAAATATAGATATCGAAGATATCAGTTGATAGAAAAATGTATAACGACTTCAAGAGATAACATTTTTTGGAGTTATTTCATTCCTTAAAAGCAGCCCCATAGGGGGTTAAATCCATTTTGAACTTTCTTCTTCATATGGGAGGTTAGTGTTTTGATTAGCAAGCATAGCTGAGTAAACCCCTGAGTAAAATAGGCGTGACGTCATTTTATAGTCTTTTATAGTTTATGTTATTAGTGTAGTAGTTCATTAGTACCAGATTAAACCTCGATCTAGCTTCTAAGCAAAGACGAGGTGTTGTTAGACTATTGTGCACATTTTAGTGATTTGTTTTTACAATTAAGTATTTTATAGCCATTTTAATAGATTATGTTTAGCACAACAATGTAGTTTAAGCATTGGAATGCATAAATAGGTTCCTCAAAGGTTTATACTGAAAACCGGTTTGTTTTATTTTTGCTTGTCATTGATGGCGCTAGTGAGACGTGTACAGTCAAAGGCGAAAAGTCCACTGCCACCGTGAGTGATGTTCACACGGCAATGCGTAAGTAATTTCATATTAATGTGCATAAAAACGCGTGCGTACGCATAAACACACGCACGCGTACGCACACGGATACAAATATGCGTGTGCATGTATATATAAGCGCTGCAGCGCAACCGATAGTAGACTTACGGTGGACTTTTGACCTTTTACCGTACCTGGAAGGCATAAACGTTTTCTTTTGTGACAAAGCAGAGATGTTTTTAACCTATATAGATTCTGAAACGAAATGATATATTAAAATAATAGCGGTCGAAAGTGCATTCACACTCCAAATTCTGTTTGATATTACAAATATCTACTTAGTACACACCGCCACTCATCAGTCTAAACAAAACCAGGTTATCCTGAGGGCCAAGCACGAATAACTATCGCATTCGTAACGTAATAGTATCGAGCGCGTTCGGCGCTCTGATTGGCCGGCTCGAGTGAACCAACCAATCAGAACGCTTAACTCGCTCGATACTGTTACGATACGAATGCGATAGTTATTCGTGCTTGGCCCTCTGGTGTCGCGTCGCATCATCTTTCCGCACATTTAACGTTCAGTTTATACTGGTTATGTAAAGCTCGATGTGTAGCCGTGTGTACATCAAACATAGTCTTTAGATACTGCATTACACAAACAACTCTACTAATACCACATTCTTATCAGTTATCTGTTTTTATCAGTTGCTCAATTTAGGTGATTGACGGTAGGTCAAGTTATAACATTATGTAAGTATATTACATAATTGTTACTTAGTTATTAATTGAAATAGGTGCAAACCCCTATTAGTAAATAGGAGTACACATTTTTCTTTAAATAATTTTATCGCTAATACCTATTAGTTTTAAGTAACTAACGATTAGAGAGTATACCTAGAGAGTCTCTAGCTTCTCATTTCCTAGAATAAAGGATGTTGATATGCTATGCATCATCACAATGTCAGGTACATGACTTCATCTGCTAAACGATTACAATAGCTTTGAAATCGGTTAGTTAGAAGCAATCTGTTTCCACCAGTTCCCTACGGTCTTTATCAGGTCTGTTCCAAGCCTTTACGTGATTTTTTTTTAAAAAACCTTGCCCCACATTAGGATTATCTCCTGTGTCGTGGGTGCGTTTACAAACATACAAGTTCACATGATACCCAGACCCGAAACGGCAGGCAGGCAGCCAAATCTTGCAAATATACACTTAACTATGTAAGGAGTGCATTATGTATCCAAGTTAGGTCATATTAGTTGATTTTGTGTTATATGTCAAGTAAAACTGACTTTCGCAGTGTTTTTTTCTTTATATCTCGTTTATGACTTATATTGTTGGTATAATTTGTTATTGTTAGCGACTTCAAAAAAGAAGGAGGTACTATGTTCGGATAATTGTTTTTTTTATTTAACGTTATCAATGAATTGAAATTGGAAGAGTTTGCGAAGATAAAACGGAAAGTGGAGAAAATATAAATTGTGCTTTAGTTGAATATATAGGATGAGTAAATATTTATTTAGATATTATATTTTTTATATTCTTATACAAATTGCTTCTTTTCAATTCTTCTTTTGTACTTCATTAACTGCCATCGTCAATTTTGAGTTCTATTATACTGGCAATAAGATCTATGACATGTACATACTAGCATGTGCTGGAAATGTCTCAATGCATTTAATTATTGTCTTTATGTCAGTGAAATAGCACTTAAAATGAAATAAAGTTGAGGTATGTAGGTAATACAATATTTATGTATTATTTTAATATAGTATTTGTATTTTTATAGCATGAAATGCATGAACTGAAATGAAATGTTATATTATATATTTTTTTGTTTTATATACTTTTGTTTAAATTCTAGGTCCTGGTTCAAGTTCTTAGATTGAATATTGTTTATTTGATGGATATTTAATGGATTTGAAAGATTGTGAGAATATAATGCATAAGTCTATTACAAGATTTATTAAGTTTCCCTTATGAATATAAATTTCGAATGGTGATTGTATGATAATAAGAAGTTTAGACTTTTCATAAACAAATTGTTTTACATAAAATAAAATGTTTTCAAATAGTTTTTATTTGTTTTTAAGGCTCTTTGTTGTTTGCAATACTATAGTTTTTAAGAACAATGCAATAATCAAATAATAAAGTTTAAGATTTGTTCTACACTGTTTTATTTGATAACCGCCTCTGATAAATAAGGTCATGGGTTCGATTCCAATAGTGCGTAGTTATCTATCGATAGTTCTATATGAAGTTATAAATCGATCAACATACAATGTTGTGAACTTATCTATAGGTACGATTGTAATAAAAAATATGCATGACCAGAGTGCTTACTCTTGAAACCAATCTCAATGACATTGCAATTACAATCCAATAAAATCTTAATAATTATCCAATGTCAAAACTATACAACTTCTATCGTAGCTGTTAAAATAGCATTCAGAGTACGGAATTTATATAGCCAAACTCAATACCATTTAGTTCATGAAAAATCCATGCAATACGAATGAAATTGGCGCTAGTGTTGCAACTCAAGAGTACAAAATTTCACAATGTCAATGTCGATCGATCGGAATTGGATTCAAGAGTAAGCCTCCAGATGTATGAATAAGAAAGTAAAGAAGTAAAGGTTTTAGTTAAAATGAAATATAGCTAATATACGGTAACTAAAAATCGCGGGTTACTCACGTGAATGTACTGAGAACAGCTCTACTAGTTTATAACCACACAGGGGTAGGCTGCGCGACATCGCCGCGACCGCTCTCGCTGCTCATGAGGAAGAATCTCTGTGTTTCGAAACTAGTAGAGCTTTTCTCAGTATATTCACGTGAGTAACCCGCTATGTTTAGTTAATTTAGTATGTCTCACGATAGTTATTATAAAAACATAGCTAATGTATGTTATTGGTTGTATGTGACTTTTTTTAAGGGGGGAAATTTATCGAATGACTGCTCCCGCCTGGGTGAGGCGGGAGGGAGTGTCAGAGTCTTACTGACTAAAAACCACACCGTTCCTCCTCCTGCACGTCGAGCCGGAGCCCCGGTAACCCGTTAGGTTCTCCGCGACTGGTTGTATGTGACTTGCCTAAACGATTCGTCCGGGAAAATTCAACATAACCGCTTGAATGCATCGATATGAGATACAATAGAAAATATATTGTGTCACGCGTGGATTCGCGTTTTAGGCACACGAAAGGATAACGCTAAATACAGGAAATAGGGCCAGTACTATAATATATTTTTTTAACATGTCAGTGTTACTTATACATAAATTAACGGTCATCATCGGATACAGTAACATAAAATGATAAAAATAAGGTCTATTTTACAATACTTTTACTAGACAATAGCACCGACCTAAATATTCACAATTAACATTTAGCCTTATCTTTACTAGAGTATTTAATTGAATAGAAAAAGAAAGTATTTTACGAGACAATTTAGCTGTAGGTAAACAACGAAGAATGTGAATTAATGATATCACTCTTGTTTTTATAATGTACTAGCTTCTGCCCGCGACTTTGTACGCGCAATCCCCTTCGTACGTGCAAACCCCTTAAATATCGTGGTATCTCTGTCATTTTGCAAAGAACTTGTAGAGACAGAACTATACTTAAGCGTGGTCGCGGAGATCCTAACGGTTACCGGGGCTTCGGCTCGACGTGCAGGAGAAGGAACGGGGTGGTTTTTAGTCAGTAAGAGTCTCACTCCCTCCTGCCTCACCCAGGCGGGAGCAGTCATTCGATGATTTTCCCCCCTTAAAAAAATACTTAAGCGTGACTTATTGAGTAGCGTTTGAGTATTTCGCCAAAAGGGACATAAAAGAATAACATCTTTAAAAAGTATCTGAGTACTTATAAAATGTGCTGTATGTGTAAATGTCCTATTCTTTATTTAGCCTATATATTAAAATAATTATCCTTGTTAACAGGCACGATAGATTCAACGCCGATCCCAACGCCAGCGCCAAACCCGGCGCCACCAGTGGACAAAAGTTTAGTCCAAATCAACGTGTCCTGCGAAGAGTTACAGCAACGTATACAGAACTTCATAGAAAGAAAGAGAGAACAAGTGAATATTAGTAACATTCATGATTTTATACCAAATAATGAAGCTGATAATGAAGAAACTGAGACCTGCGCTAGAGTGCGGACGCAGTTTGTCAGGCGAGGAGATTCTAAGGGGCATTTGAAAGGTTAGCGCTTTGAATTTAGTTAAGAAGTTGTTAGTATGCTTCATCTTCTACGTCCTGCCGCTGGGTGAAAGACAAGAGAGGAAATGAGCATTGATCACTATTTGCGCTTCCTCGAAGAGGGTTGGCAATTTAAAACTTCTAATTGAAGTGAAACATTAATTGTTCGTTAACAGTATTTAGTTCGTTACCTATGGAGTATAGAGCATAATGTCCAGGGGCGTAGCTAGCACCGTATCTGCCGTATCAATTATACGGGGCCCCCAAGTCAGAGGGGCCCCCAACGTACGTAAGCAAAAATTAATAAAAAATTCACAATTTTTTATTTTAGAAATCACAAAAATCAAAGTATGAATTATTTTTAAGAAAATAATGTTTGGGGCCCCGCAAACATTTTTTATACGAGGTCCCGCCAAGGCTCGCTACGCCACTGATAATGTCCTAAGATTAATTCTTGGATTTTAAAAACGTTTCTAACACGCTCTTTGGTAGTAAGCACAAGCAGTTACTTTATCATAATAAACACAAAAATGGAATTTAAATTTAAACAATCAGGTTGGTTAACAAAAATCTATAATCAAAACAAACTATCATTCTAACTTATCTTTTAATCTCCAGTACACAAAGTCCACAACGAATGGGGTCCTCAAACCGTGGCTCCCGCAGACTTCTTCCCTGAACAGCACAACCAGACCGGCCTGCCGTCATCCATTGCTGAGCGAGTGGTATCCATTGAGAACTACCTGAACATAGGACCAGTCTCCAAAGATATCTACAGGCGGTTGAAGGACATGGAAGATAAGATCGCTTATTTACAGTCTGTGTCGCCGGAGTACGCTCAGTTTTGGGTAAGTTTATTTATTTAATAACTAGCTTTTACCCGCGCCTTCGCTCGCGTCACAAAATGATAAAGAGTAGCCTATGTGACATATACCAATACACACAGCACCATCTATACCAATACTTTTGTTTTCCCTCGAGAATATCAATTTTGCCGGGATAAAAAGTACCGTATTATTTAATCCAGACTTCTAACTTTACGTCTGCAAAAATTCAAAGCAATCGGTTCAGTAGTTACGGCGTGAAACCGGAACAAACAAACAAACTCACTTTCCCATTTATAATAGTAAGGATTTATGTACACACAAACAGCACAGAAGATGACATATTTATAAAATAAGAGAACAAAGGTGCTACTTATTCCTGTTGGAATATCTTCCAGTAGACCTGAGACAGGAAATGTAATTAAAAGATAAGCCACAGTGTGTAACAGTAGAGAAAAAATAAGTACGATAAGAAATATTACAATTTGTGGATTTTAGTTAAATTGTATTTTCATTTTAGGTATATTAGTCCTGTAATTGCATTTTATAGAGATATTTTAATAGTATAAAAACACTAAAACTAAAACAGAATAATAACTGTATTATAAATAAATATAATAATTAAGTTATGCTTAATTATTTACTTAACGTTTCGTATTCGTGAAGTCCTGTCCCATTAAATGCAGTAATGAATTAATCGTCAAAAGTCGACTTTAATAACAAAAAAACCTTTTTACTAACAGATACCTTGGCTTTCTTGTTGCTGCATGTAGCCATGTTGTCAGTTTGGACATGCTTCAAAATATAACGAGTAAAATAGATATTTTGCAAAAGACATCGAGACCTTTAAGTTATGGATTCAATCCCAGGGCCGAACATGCATTAATGGACGTTTTTCGAATATAACTTGTATGTTCTTTTCCCTTCTTACAGAAGGCTGCAAGAGATAGGGACGTGAAGCAGGAAGGCGCGATGGACTACGCATTCTCTGCTGACGACATCGCCAGGAAGATTGAACAACTCGAGAAAGGCATGATGTAAACCTCTCTAAACACAGTTAATTTTAATATTAATAGACACAATTAAAGAACAATAGGTTGCGGTCACCGGTGTCCTCGCGGTGTTTGACAGTTTAACTAAAATCGCGGGTTACTCACGTGAATATACTGAGAAAAGCTCTACTAGTTTCGAACCACAGAGGGGTTCTTCCTCATGAGCAGCGTGTGCGGTCGCGGCAACGTCGCGCGGCTCACTATACTACACTGTACACAAATAGTAGAATTTTTCTCAGTATATTCAAGCGAGTAACCCGTGATTTTAGTTAATTCAGTATGTTTCACGATAGTAATTATAAAAACACAGTTAATTTACTTTGAAGCCATTATCATGTCCTCTTTTTATACTAATTACTTTTATGTTGAGTTAGCACAATAATGTATTCTGCCATTCTCCACTATTATCTTATCAAATACATTTTCCTCTTTTCAATTCGTAAAAATAATCGTTTGAGGTCTTAGTTAGCGATGGACAATATTGTGAAGCTGTAAGAATAATAAATTACATAACATCACACCTTTTATCCCCGAAGGGGTAGGCAGAGGTGCACACTGTACAATGTAACACCCACTTTTCACTATTTATGTTCTTAGTCCCATGTAATAGGGGGTGAGCCTATTGCCATATACCGGGCACAATTCCAGACTTCGTGCTACTACTGAGATTTTTTTTTAAAAATCCAAATAATAAATTGTTTATTCAAAACAAAGAAATACTCGTTACAATATCACGAGACTTATCTAGAATTTATGAAGACATTTAGTATATAATTTTGTACAATGACCCCCGTGCTAGAACCTGTGTAATAGTATGTAAATGTATTTAACTTTATCCGATCCCCTGTCCTTATGTAAGTTTTGAACTATAGTAGGCATAGTAGCAACCTAATTTTGTATTTATAAGAAATGTAATTTTAAGAAAAAAATACCACTTTTATATGATTTTAGAAATTAAGAAATAAAAAATGTATTACTATAAGTTGTTTTTTTTTTACTACATGAGATCCTGAGCATGAGGCGCCAACATCAAAGAATGAATAATTAGCCTTCTGCCAGAAAATTAGAACACCATTTTTTTCAAGTTAAAACTAAAAAAATCACTGTTTTTAAAAAAAATCGCATCTTTCAAAAATTAGAGGTCCTAGCCCAAAAATAACGTTATTTTAGAACACACCGGCCACAACCCTGTGATGATATATTTTCTGTTTAACGGATGGGGTGAGAATGACCTTGGGTTGATTTTGAGACCCACTTCCAAAAATTTCAATGGTCGAGGCGTATCCGTTACCCAGGCCAGATGTTGTCGAAAATGGTAATTTTAATCTTATAGATATTTACGTTTTGCGGCTTCTGTAATTATTGCGCACATTTTTAAATTTGTTGCGCTTATAGTTTTTTAATTATTTCACAAAAAAATTTCCTGCTGGGGTAACGTTACCCCAGCCTGAGCTTTTTAAACTAGCTATAAAATTAGTTGTCTAGATGAAGTAAATAATAAAGTACTTAAGTCTTTAGAGCTCTTATTGACAGTGCCGGGACCAATTGAAGTGTTCTATTTAATGAAATAACCTTTAAGCTATGTATTATTTTGTTTTTAATTTCACAAAAAATTCAAACTAATTCCTAAGAAGCCATGTACAAAGTATGATAAGAATCCGCTTAACCATTTCCAAGATCTAGCAAAACCAAAAACGTTACCCAAGCAAAATTTCGAATGACTTCGCAACCGATGAAAGAACAAATACAAAATAAGGCTCAACATTAACTTCATCTAGACAATTAATTTTATAGCTACTAATTATTTAAATATTCCCATTACAAAGAAAAAGGTCTGGCTGGGGTAACGTTACCCCAACAGGAAAGGTTTTTGTGTAGTAATTAAAAAACTGTAAGCGCAACAAAATTAAAAATGTGCGCAACAATTACAGAAACCCCAAGACTAATTATCTATTAGATTCAAATGACCATTTTCGACAACATCTGGCCTGGGTAACGGACACGGTCGAGGCTAGGTATAAATGCTTTTATCGGTGCGTTGAAGTTAAACACAACGAATTCAGATATTAGGCTAACACAAAACTTGTTGTTTAAATGGAGACTCAACTTGCTATACTTTGAGACCTATGCTAGACTACTTTCAAATTATCATATTATCGTTACGTCTCATACGTTTGGTAAGAAAAGGGTATCATCCTCATACATATACTCTTTGCCACATCCGGTTTAAAGGCATAGGCAAGCACCTAGTCGACGCCTCTATATTGTTTTGGCGCCGCCGCCACTCTGGGTAGTTGGGCATGCGCGTCTCGCAGCGTCCCTTTACCAACCTGGTGTCCTAGATAATTGCCAAGTTTGTCCTAGGGATGGTACGGCTCTGCTGTTTGGACAAGGATACAAAATACATAACTGAGTCAAAGGTGGCTAGTAAAACGGCCTACTTTTTTGTCCTTTTCTACTTTAGATACCAAGATATTTGTATTTACGCGCCCATGCATACGATAATATACGACCAAGTTGGGCGTTTGAGCATTTTTACTTTAGGTTATTTTTATTGTTTGGCATTTTAATCTAATTAGAATGCATATCTTAGATTAATTGAAAAACTTCGATTGTATAGGGCATAGGGAATTAGGGATACCTTAGCAAAAAATTAAACAACGGTATAATAGTAATTAAATCATTTTCACATTTTATTTACATAATACAAATTCACTATGTACACCTTTCTTTGTCATCACATGTCATCACTGCACTTCACAATATGTGTCACCATTCGATTTACACGAAACAATTTAATTGTCTATCAAAACAATAATTATGGACGCACTATTTTTTGTACACATTCATATAGAAAAAATATTTAGTAATACTAGAAAAGCTGGTATCTTGTGTGCATTTTTGCGCTTCATAGGTGGCGCTGGTGATGTTTTTAAGGTTACAAAGCTGTGATAAAAATTGAATATTGGATTGGTTTAAGCTATAATCTGAGAGATCTTACACCAAAAAGCTGTATAAAATGTTTCTTTGGTTCTAACAGCTTTATTGCAATAAACAGAACAAACTCTTACATAGTACTTTACAATATAAAATCCAATAGACTATATTAAATACATTTGAATATTACTTTTCAAACTGAATTGCACGGAATTATTGCATTTACTAGGACTGACCTCACAATCACCGAAGATTAGGTAATAATACAAGATTAATTTTCATCGGATATTGTTAGGAAAGGCCTACAATTAAATTGCTCCATGTAAATTTTCTAAATTCATTTATACAGGAGTCTTGTTCCTCTATATCCTGGACTAGTTGGCAGGTTGCTGGGTAGGTCTTCGTAGGTATACCACTACGCCCAGAGCCCCGAGGAGTGCTGTGATGAGGTACAGGTCCCAGTTGGACAGTAGTGCTGAATCCGTCAGGAATATGACTGCCAACGGACTCTGAAAGAATGACTGATGATTATCGACTTTAGTGAGGTATGTTGGATCGAAATAAAATAATTGATTTATTTTTTTAAATACATTAA
Source organism: Spodoptera littoralis (assembly GCA_902850265.1). Lineage (NCBI taxonomy): Eukaryota > Metazoa > Arthropoda > Insecta > Lepidoptera > Noctuidae > Spodoptera > Spodoptera littoralis. The sequence continues at coordinate 12,355,957 of LR824547.2, forward strand.
AGTTATAACATCTTTACTAATAGCGTTTTTATCGACATGAACATGATAAGTCGATAAAAACTTGTATTTTTATTATATGCAATAAGTTCTTGAGTGACTTTTCCAAAGTATATAGTTGTAACTCATTAAGAGGTCGAAAACTCCTATCGACCTAATAAAACAACATTTAAAAATCCAGTGAGATAGATAATTCTAAAATACAACTGTTGGACAGTATCCCCCCAGCATGATCACCTCGTCTGATCGGAGAATCCTCCTTTTTTCCTAACTTAACTAAAAGCCTAAAACACTCACATCAAGTATCTGCGAGAGTGCAGTAGCAGCGTTAAGACGGGCGAGCGCGAGCGCGGCGGGCAGCCTGGCGTCGGGCGAGGACTCGGCCGCGAGGTCGTAGCAGCGCTTGGCCAGGTGCGCGTCCTGCGCCAGCCCCAGCCCGCGCTCGTGCATGTAGCCGAGGTTGAACGTCGCCTGCGCGTTGTGCAGCTGCTCTGATGCTATCCTGTGGGTGGAGTGTTATGGGTTATTGGTTGATAATGTTGGAAAAATTATATAAATTACAGTGTCGAATCTGACTTGGCCACCTCTGACATAAACTAAAACTTAAGAGCAACTGTGGCAAATGAAATAGCCTAGTCATTATCTGTAGGTATATGACAAGAACTTATAACTGGTGCAAAATTACCGTCTCCGACTAGCGATCCGTTATTGATTGAAGTTATTATAAACGCACATAGATACTTTTGTTTTATATCACGACGATGGAAAAAAATCACACGGCCCACCTGATGGTAAGTGGTTACCGTGGCCTATATACGCCTGCAACACTTGGGGCATTACATGCGCCTTGCCGACCCTTAAGAAACCTATTCACTCCCCTCTTTAAGAACCCTCTGTTGTAGTCCACTGGGAAAACCACGGCAGGGAGTTCATTCCACAATCAGAGGGTCCGTGGGAGGAAATTCCTCTGAAACAGAACTTTACGGGACCATTTGAGCTCGAAGGTGTGAGTGTGAACTTTCCTGTCGATGGCGAGCGATGCGATGATATTAAATGGACGCGGGCATCATATCAAACAATTCCGTGGAACACAACTCATTATACAAGCGGTGGAACACGTAAATACTAATCCAGTTAAAGCTTGTTGTGTATCAAAGTTATTTTTGTCGGTAGAAAAGACATCAAATTTAGTCTCTAAAGTAAAACATACCATATAATTTTTCCAAAGGCACAACGTAAAACGCTTCCCAAAAATTTGACAACACTTACCTGTAATGGTAGGCCGCAGCCTCCAGATCGTGCGGCGTCCCGAGTCCGTAGTAGTGGTAGTCGCCGAGCTTGACGCGCGCGGCGCCGGAGCCCTGCGCCGCCGCGCGCGCCCACAGCTGCAGCGCGCGCGCCCAGCGCTCCGACTCACTGAACAGACGGACCTCGCCTGGGGGAGTATAGTGAGTAGTATGGAGATGAAATAAAATTAATATACCACTAATCAGCATTGGCTGATCGTGCCATCTGTCATTTTACAATGAATTTGTAGGGACAAAACTATAGTTAAGCGCGGCTTAGAATTGAGTAGCGTTTCAGTATTCGGGCATAAGATTAACTTACATAACAGCAAGTAGAACCACTTACCATTGTCTAGCAAGAAGGCGGCGTTGGTCTGTGCGATCTCGAGCCCACGCTCGGCGAGCGCGAGGTACTGCAGCAGCGCGGAGTCGGAGTCCCGCGCGCGCCAGCCCGCGTGCGCTCGCATCAGGCGCGCGCCCCACCCGCCGCGCTCGCACACGTTCTTGAAAAGCTACGGGCCACGATTCAATTTACAATGTTTTGTTATTTACAGAACTTATTAGTCACTGTTTAATCAATTACCCCCTTCCTCAATCCCTGAATCCACAAACCCCTACTTCCCACAAAGCCGGTAACGCACTTGCAACGCCTCTGGTGTTCTGAGGATCCATAGGCGACATCAATTGCTTACCATCAGGTGATGCGTCTTATCCTATAAAAAAAACCAATTCATTTTTTATATTTGGAGTTGTATTTTTTTTGGGGACAAGCACGCTACAATCTCCCAAATCCGCTGCAACTCCTGTAAACCAGGATCTGCAGTAGATACAACCATGAAAATACCGGGACACTGAAGTCCGGCGCGTCCCAGGGACATGAGTAACTGTCTTGGTTCCCGTAACGAAGTGAATCAGAAGATTATAAGAGAAGAAGAAAAAAAACGATAGTTTCCGCTTCCCTCGGTGAATTACTGCAGGAGACAGAATGAATTAAGCGTAAAGGCACAAAAAAGAGACTGGGTGAAGCCGTGTGCGTTAGCCAGGCCAGATGTTGTCGAAAATGGTCATTTGAATCTTATAGATAATTCGTTTTGATGCTTCTGTAATTGTTGCGCACATTTTTAAATTTGTTGCGCTTATAGTTTTTTAATTATTTCACAAAAATATTTCCTGCTGGGGTAACGTTACCCCAGCCAGACCTTTTTCTTTCTAATGGGAATATTTAAATAATTACTAGTCATAAAATTAGTTGTCTAGATGAAGTAAATGTTGTGCCTTATTTTGTATTTGTTCTTTCACCGGTTGCGAAGTTATTCTAGATTTTGCTGGGGTAACGTTTTTGGATGTTCTAGATCTTTGAAATGGTTAAGCGGATTCTTATCACATTTTGTACATGGCTTATTAGGAATTCGTTTACATTTGTTCTGCAATAAAACACCAAAATAATACATAGCTTAAAGGTTATTTCATTAAATAGAAAAACACTTCAATTGGTCCCAGCACTCTCGATAAGAGCTCTAGAGACTTACTTTAAACGTTATTTTAAAGCTTATAACTGCCTTCAAATGTATGTGAAGTTTCATTAGTATCCTGTAAGTATTTAATAAGTAATGATGATATTGTGTTCTTCACGAGCAACTAGTAATTATTTAAATATTCCCATTAGAAAGAAAAAGCTCTGGCTAGGGAAACTTTAACCCAGCAGGAAATGTTTTCTTTTTTGAAAAATAATTAAAAAATTATAAGCGCTACTAATTATCTTATAGATTCAAATGACCATTTTCGACAACATCTGGCCTGGGTAACGGACACGGTGAGCCCAATCGCCAAGCACCACGGAAATTTTACTAAAAAAACTAAGTGGGTCCTATGTGTGAGCTGTTATACTTGCTTCCAATAATAGGTATGGTAAAAGCTCCTAAACGCACGGAAATTTGTTCTAGATTTCACAAGGTAATAAGCTACACCTGACAAAACAATTAAACTATTCAACATAGTGTTACGTTCATATTGCCAGAGATCACACTCCCAGAGTATGATGATGATGACCATGATGGATGGAGATGTTTGGAGTTGTATTACAAAAAAATATTAGAAAGAAATGGAAGTAAGAGGAATACGGTAGACGTGATAGAAGTGATATTCATCAATCAGAATAGTTAAATCCAAATATATATAAATAAAGAGTCAAATGGTCAGGACGTCCGATCAGTGGGGTTATTATGACGTTCTAAAGTCAGAATGGTTGAATTGAGGGAAAGAAACAGAGCTATACAAATCTTCTAGCGAGATCTCGTTCCCTCAGCGGAACCACACTGGCTTTAAGACATCATAATACGCCGACTCCTAAAAGTTGTATCCAATACAGGTAAGAGTTTAGAAAAATTAAATTTAGAAGAACTTGAATTTAGTCGACTGGAACGCAGAAGAATTTAGATTCATTCATGTAGAATACAGATGCAATAAAAGTCAGACAGTAGAATTCTGATTCAGTAGAAGTTGAAAGTTGAATACCGTACATATCACACATGAAATCTTCTATAGTAGACCTAAAACTCGATTTAAAGTTGTTAATAGCAGTTTTCTTACCTCTACAGCAGTAGTACAAGAGCGCATGACCCCGAGTCCCTGCGCATGCATCTGTCCGAGGTGGTACAGCGCCAGTACGTGGCCTGTCTGCGAGGCCAGGGAGAAGTACTTGTTGGCCTGCTTGAAGTCACGACGGACGCCGATACCACCTAAAAACAATATATTAATATGGTGTTATTTGATGCCAACTGATGCCCGTTTTAGTTGGAAGAACACGCGGAACTCTCGGCGCCGTACGCTGGGGTCTGGTTGTGGTTGGACACGAGCTCGCCGGCCGCAGGTCTACGCTTGCCAGAGATCGTATAATATAAGACACCAGCGTGAATTAAACACAATCGAGTTACCTTGTCAAACAGAGACATGAGTAAATCCTACAAAATAATTAAAAATAAAGGATATCTAGTGAATTGGGACGATGACAGGGTATGAAAATTAAAAATCTAATTAGCCCGTAATGGAAAAATATTAGACACGTATTTTTTATTTTGTCGTATAACACAACAATACTTAGATAAAACGAATCAAAGTTTAGGATTAGGGGCTAAAACGTCATTTCTACGTATAAAATGTATATAGAAGTGACGTCACGCGACATTTCAAATCAATATATCGTCGAAAGTGTGTGATGTTGTGTGATGTGTGATGATTTAAAATAATCTACCAGGCGGACATTAAAACAAAAATTAGGCATCTACCCTATTGATATGCTAATGATGATTACTCACCGAAGTACATGAATCCAAGATGAAGTTGTCCCTCAACCCAGCCCTGGTTGGCGGCCATCGTGAAGTACTTAAACGCCGCATTCGTGTCTTTAGGGACACCACGACCCTGTAAATTTTATTGTCACTGTAAATTGTATTTTAGATGTGATTTATGATATAGAAAGGTATTTAATTTTAAATTAAAAGGACTAAGAACAGATTTATAGAAAACAGATTAAACGAAGATGCTGCCTATGATGAGTTTATCAGAGGATGAAGTCAAATATGGGAAGTCAGATACAAAATTAAAAGAAGATGTAGGTAATGTGCCAAGCACATATTAATCAGGAAAGGAAGAAATCTGTGTTATGTAAAGATATTTACCTGTAGATACATGATACCTAATCCACTCTGTCCAACTGGGTTATTAAGTTCAGCGGCTTTTCTGAAGTACCGCAGTGCAGTGTCATTATCTGCCTTGATGCCGTCACCACCTTCCAAGTATATCTGAAATAAAATGTGAAATTAGACGAATAAGTAATTACGTATTTAGCGCAACGGTTAAAAAGTTTGCGCAACGGTTAATAAGTTTGCGCTTCGTTCAAAATATCTTATAAAATGGTTCAGTTCATTGGGAAATGATTAAGGAGTTTGCGCATTGTCAAGAATTTAGCGCAACTACAAAAAATTTGTAACATTGTAACTCACTTTGCCTAAGAATGCATTAGCGACAGCGTTCCCAGTCTTGGCAGCTTGTTGGAAGTAGTGGAGCGCCTTGTTGATGTCTAGAGTCACGCCGCGTCCGCCTTGGAAGTGCAACTGGCCCAAACCGACCTGGAGAAAGATAATAATCACTGCTATATTAAAAAAATCGTTTGACTTGTCCTCAGGCAATATACAATGATACAAAAAATATTGAAGAATTTAATTTGCAAATTCCTGATTCAATCTATATTAAAGCCAACGAAAATGAAACGCACTAAATGAATATGCGACCAAAAGTACGAACAGTTTACATTGCAAAATGCTACCGTATCCTACCTGTGCTTGCACGTCTCCCTTTTCAGCCAAGAGTTGGTAGTACTCAATGAGGTCTGTGTCCAGGGTCCCCGGGCCGCCGCCCTCCGCCTCGTCGATCAGTCGCGTGCGTTGTATGGCAGGACCTCCGCTGAATGTTACTTGACTTGCCACTGCCAACAAACGAGAATCTATTTTAATCCTTGAAGGATTAACACATTCAAACCCTTTAGCTAGTTAAGTCCCAAGTAACAAAGGCTAGTCCATTGCTATTCGTTGTTTAAAATTCCACAATCCAAAATGCCGAACCAAGTCACCCAAAAAAAACCTATTTTTGTGTCTTCATAAGAATGTATACGCAACACAAACACTATGTCCTATGAAACCTACATGCCAAAACCTTTATAAACCTAGGCTTTAGCGATCAGTCAGCTACTCAGTAACAAAAAATTTTTACGTGATTTTCATGTTCTTACCTTTAGAAGCCACCTTCATATACAAGTCCATGGCCTTGGGACAGGAACTGGGCACAGTGTTACCGCTCCAGTATCGGTACGCTAGCGCCATCTGCGCGAAGTCGCTGTCCCCGAGCGCTCCCATCATATAGTGTACTAGCGCTTTGGCCTGAGACACCGGGACTGCTATACCGGTCGCGTATAGGAAGCCCATGCCCTGTAAAAAGGGTAACAGTCTTAGAAACTATGTCCATTTCTTATCCGAAGTGATTAGTTGTAGTTTGAAGTATGATTAAATGGGAAGTTTGCTCTTTAGTGACCTAATTACAGCCTCCAATAGTGGAGGGTTGTAGCAAATCTGCCTCCTTCAAATAGAGCTGTTCGTTAAGCAGAGGATGCCTTTCGGCTGACGATAATTATGAAGATGATGACTTGACTACGATAGTGGTAACTCTAGAAAATTTTCACAAACTTACAGCATGAGCATCAGCGTTTCCGTCTACAGCCAGCTCCTCGAAGATTTTCTTGGCCTTCTCCAAGTCCAGTTCTACGCCTTCTCCGAACAGGTAGGACCAGGCCAGCTTGATCTTAGCAGGTATGTAGCCCATGTCAGCTGCCTGCTTCACTTGGAGGATGGCTCCGCGAAGGTCGGGCGACCGTCTGTTTAGTTTCACCATCGCCGCGTCATATAGTTCTTTGGCTAAGAATAAAGATCTCAGTATTATTTACTATGTTAATGCTTGTAGGCTAAATATGGAGAGATATGCTAAATTATAATAAATAAAAACTAAGGATGTAAGAGTCATAGTCATAGTCATAGACCTGTTCCATAGTCTCTGCATATCCCCATGGGAGACAGATGGGGTTATGTAATAACTAAGTAACTATAATGATAGAAATATACGCGAATGTCAACTCTCATTATTCACAACAAATCTTATAAATAATTAGTTTTGCGGCTTCTGTAATTGTTGCGCACATTTTTAGATCTGTTGTGCTTATAGTTTTTCAATTATTTTACAAAAACATTTCCTGCTGGGGTAACGTTACCCCAGCCTGATTCTTTTCTTTTTAATGGAAATAGAAAAAGACTTCAATTGATCCTAGCACTCTCAATAAGAGTGTCTAATGTTCTGCGTTTTCGATTTTTCGTAACCACCTAAACTTGTTTGGGTTACCACGGTCATTCACTTTCTAATGATTTTAATCGTGTTGTCTCATTAATCTACTACTAGACAACTAATTTTATAGTTAGTAATTATTTAAATATTCCCATTAGAAAGAAAAGGGTCTGGCTGGGGTAACGTTACCCCAGCAGGAAATGTTTTTGTGAAATAATTAAAAAACTATAAGCGCAACAAATTTAGAAATGTGCGCAACAATTATAGAAGCCACACAACTAATTATCTATAATATTCAGATGACCATTTTCGACAACATCTGGCCTGGGTAACTCACACCAACAAATCCAATAAGCTTAACCTAGATTCTCGATAAAAGTATTACAATACATAGATAACATAATTACTACCTGAAGCGATAAAATGATAGTGATAAGTAAATCCTTATCCTTACTAATATTATAAATTGGAAAGTGAGTTTGTTTGTTCCGCTTTCACGCCGTAACTAAGCGGGTAAAAAAGTAAGTGTTCAATAAATCACTCAAACACAATGACATTAATAGGACGACCCACACACACTTATTTTATAAATAATAGGCATAAAAAATGTTCAAACACAATAATGATGAGGCCTACCTTCTTTTAACTCCGGTGACAGTTCAGGTTCTGGTTCTTCAGGCAATGGAGGCAGAGTGTCCAGAATGTCTTGAGGATTGTCCTCCAATTTCTGAAGAAGAAGTGCAATACTTTTTGGTTAACACTTATGCCATGTCAGTTACCTGCATCTAATGCTAGTGAAGGTTTGACTTTCACCAATTTTAAACTTGGCAGTTCAAGTGTTAAATAAAACTGATTATATCGATAGCCCTAACTCAACTTTTCTTTAAACACAATTATCATATAAATTATGCAAAATATACTGTCTAAAGTTTTAGCTTCTGTTGATACTGCAAATGTCAAGCATTTTGTTCGTACTCACAGGCCCATGTCATGATTTCAAGTCAATAGACTAACATCATCAAACAAATACTTAAGTCATTCTATAACTAGTCTATTTTTCCCTAATTATTCACTCTAACCAGCTTCATTTTCTACTTATGTTCCAAAAAATCCGCACAATGTTACTGCATTCATTATTCAATTCATATCTTTGATTTGTTTTGTATTTTAACGTGTATAAGTCAAATCAGTGATAAATGACAATGGTTACGATAATTTAGGAAAGAATGGGAGAGTGATCAACTTCATTAAGCCATATTATGAAATCAATTTAAGAAGATATATTTTAAGAAATTAAAAAAAAGTCTTATTCATTTTATTTCAAAGAATAAATGAGTGAGTAATGATAATTACCTCAATATCTCCTTCTAAACTCTCCGTAGACTTAGGATCATGTATCCAGGCAGACTCTGTGTGCCTCAGAAGGCTCTTCTTCAACAATTTCAGAGTATACTCCATTTGATCTAAATGAGTTTCTGTAATAAATTTTTATCAAAATTTATAACAACAACAGAATAAATAGATGTGTATTTAATGTCTATAAAGAAAATAACTTCTTCTCAAATTATTATAAAGTTTGTTATTAAAGATTTTAATGAACTTCTGAAGAATTCTATTAGTTTCAATTTCATTCTGATTGGTTGTAATAAGAACTAGGTATATGTGGGGTCTGGTTTAATTATGGAAATAGTTCCTCATAAAGTACACACTGGCAAACTTGTCTATATTTAATTACACATTAATCAGTAGGTATATTTTGCAATATTATAGCTAAGAGAATACACTAACAATGTACTCAGCTGGGTCATAATTTACTATTGCATTATGCTAACTAACCTTTATGGTCTTCATCTTTAGGAATATCTCTGGCATTTCTTATAGCATCAGCATACTCCTGTAGCACTATCTCTTCCTTCTTCATAGCATCCTTCAGCTCTTTGAAGTAGTCGGCGTCGACCGGATTGTATTTTGAATCAGAACCCTCACTGCCCTCCTCGTCCTCATCATTTTTCTCACTTTTTTTACGCGCCTCAGGTCCTAACAATTCACTAGCCGATAACACAACACACAAACACAAAATATACAGTTCCAAACGCGTCATTTTCACAATTTAATATAGCGCATCGGACCAAAAGACTTACGTGTCCCTAAAGCAAAAATATTTTTGTAAAACCAAATATTGTTTTGTGATGACAGACAACGAACATTAACACCACTAGCAATCGTACACGTGTACTTTAAACTTAATAGTATTATAAGTTAAATAAGTAATTTGCTAATTAAATAATTTATTACACTATTTTTTTCTCGAATGCATTTTCTCGACCATTGTCTGTCAGATGTCAAAATACACTCCTGTCATGGCTGTCATAGCCAAAATTTCAGACAAATTGACATTTATTAACTTTTTAATTTTTTGAATACTCACGTAATAATCCACGTGATTTATCACGGCAACCAAGTTGCATTTCATTTTAGATGATTTTTAACGTGGAGCTAAACGATTTTATAATGAGTGTGGTTAATGTGTCTAATTGCTACTAAAATTAGATTCAGAATAATGAATAAATGCTTCGGCATGAGTGGACCGGACCGAAATGATAACACTTCCCACAGAAAACCGGCGCGAAACGACAGTTGCGTAGTTGTGTATGCGTTTACTATACAATTTCACATACACATGATACCCAGACTTGGAACACACAAAGTGTTGTCCGGGCGTGAATCGAACCCGCGTTGCGCGGCAGTCGGTTGCCCACCCACCACGCCAGCAATGCACTCTTTAGACATCGATTAGAAGCTGTAGTTTTTGTTTAAGGTGGGCAAATCATTAAATTACTGCTCCCGCCTGGATGAGGCGGGAGGGAATGTCAGACTCTTACTGACTAAAAACCACCCCGTTCCTTCTCCTGCCCCGGTGAGTGAGAACGAGGGAACGAAGATTTATTTTTGTACACGCTTTTGGACAAAGTAATCACCATCAAAACCAAAAAGAAAAATGTTTCATAATATTTATTATTTTTTATTTTATTATACTTAGTGCATGACAGAATTATCATCTGTAATAAAACAAATTGTACAATACTGTTTCAGTGTTTGAGAATCAAAAAAGTAGACACAAACAAAAGGACAACGCGACGCGACTAGATGTAGAGTTTTTAAGTACCCTGTCGACACGGATATAATTCATCATCACTCGATAATCTGAAACCAAAATTAAATTAAAATTACAGACCTCAAAAGAATATTGTTTTTGTTTTTTTTTTATATTTGATGGGCCGACGTTTGGCCACTATCTTGCCTGGCGATGATGACGATGATGAAGCGAGCAAATTAAAAAAAATATAGTGTCAGAGAATAACACATTAGTGTTTTTCCATTAGTGTATGGGGAACAAAAACATTAAAATTTACGTATTCATCGCTTTTTGAAAATCAACAAATAAATAATTTTAATATATTTAGTATCTGCAATGGATTTACTAGTTGGATTAATTTACTTGCTGCACAATAAACAATAGTAAAGAGTAGCAGTACACTGGAGATAGTCAGTGCCTACTAATCAAAATCGAAAAAACTTATTTTAAGAACAACATATTTTTTTAAGTGGTACCTAAATATTTATGGCATTACTTGTATTTGATGATTGAGTTGATGGACTGGTCCTGGCGTGGAACCTTACTCCGCGTCACCAGCTGCCGGTAGCGCGCTTGTATCTCTGGTTCATTGAACAAATGGTGGTTACCTAAGGAAAACCAAATCCTGATTAACCAGTTAGCAAGACTACCATTTCAATATGACTGTGAAATATGGAAAAATGGGAAAGCAACGTAAACTCACAAATAAACGTTGGTAGTTCAAGTTCAAATTTAATGTGTAACATAACAGATGGCGCTTCGTCCGATTAAAAGCAAAGTCCGATTCGGGCCGCGGACAGCGTTTACTCAGTCAACAATAAATCCCTGATCCCTAAAGGCCGGTAATGCAAACTTGTACCTCTTCATGTGTTGTGTATTTGTACCTCCCACTGTGGGCGCGGTGCCGATTGCTTACCATCAGGTGATCCATCTACTCGTTTACCAAATTATCTAAAACTGTCACAGAGAGAAAGAAATATCATCTCTTATATCTTTGTACGTACTTGTCTCGAGCATGACGGCCGCTGTCCACTGCTGGGAGCTGTATCCTAGTTCAGCCAGCCACAGGCGCTGCAGTATCTCGGAGTCCACGCCCCGCGGGTACCCACTGCTGTGAGCGTCCAATATACGAGTGGCCCACGGACCTCGCTTCGACACGTTCATGAAGTGCTGTTGCAGTGTTAAAATAAATTGTAGTATAGATACATTATTCACTGCCCCTGCACATTTGACTGCACGGTTGGTGCGGTGGCTGGGCAACCGGCTGCCGTGCAACGTGTCGGGGGTTCGATTCCCGCACGGGACAACACTTTGTGTGATCCACAAATTGTTGTTTCGGGTCTGGGTGTCTTTGTGTATGTGAACTTGTATGTTTGTAAACGCACTCACGACACAGGAGAAAATCCTAGTGTGGGGCAACGTTTGTAAAAAAAAAAAAATAAAAAAAAAAGCGTAAGCCGGTATACTAGCAAACGGATCACCTGTTAGTAAGCAATCGGCGTCGCGACGACTGGAACACCAGAGGCGTTACAAATGCGTTACCGGCTTTTTTTTTGGGGATTAGGAGTTTGAGGATCGTTGGGGATTCAGGAATTGGGGAGATTGGGGAAGGGGAGGGTAAATGGTGGAAAAGTCATGTTTTTCTTCATTTTTTTAAATACTTCGACGGTCGACGTTTGGCCACCATCTCGCCTGGTGGTGCGCAATGATGTGGCCGACGATGGAGCACGCCTACCTATGAGCAACCTGTTCACTCGGGACTTGAAGACACCCAAGTTATATTTGTCGGGAAACACAAATTCCGGCAAGGAGTTCCATTCCTTAGCTGTTCGCACAAGGAAGCTTGACGCGAAACGCTTCGTGCGAATGGGTGGAATGTCCACCATATAAGGGTCTCTTTTCAGTCAGCACTCAACACCAATGAATGATACCATGGCCTCACAGAAAATTGGTGTAAGACAATGCGTTGTACCATGTGAGTAGTGTTACTGGAGGCCTAATCCCTCCTTTATCTTCAATCCCGAATCCCGAAAATGACGACAACGCACTTGTAATTCCTCTGTAGTTGGTCCATGAGTACCTAATAGGCGGCAAAGACTACTTTCCATCGGGTGATGCGTCTGATCATTTGCCGACCTAGGTATTCCAAAAAAAGTGGGCCTTCAGTAACCTAACTCATACGATAAAACATGATGCAAGCATTGTTTCACGTCTGTTTTTTGCGAGCCCGTAGTATCACTTCAGTCGAGCCGTAATACAAGAGCAGGGCTCTTACACGTTGTTAGGTGAAGGCACTGACCATAACGGCATTGAAACAGGAGTGTTTCACCCCGAGTCCCTGCGCAAGCATCTGTCCGAGGTGGTATAGCGCCAGTACGTGGCCTGTCTGCGACGCCAGGGAGAAGTATTTGTTGGCCTGCTTGAAGTCACGACGGACACCGATACCATCTATAATACGAACATATTGTCATATATAGCTAAAGAAGGGGACTTACAGCTGAAATTAATAACTAGTTTCAATAATGTGATTTCTGACTTTCTATCAAAGACCTAGATCGATCCAGAGTTTTCATTAGGATCAATTTATTATTATCTTATATTTGAGCTGTTAAGTGTGGTGTGGCGTACTCACTCAAGTACATAATACCAAGTTGCAGCTGTCCCTCTGCCCATCCTTGGTTGGCTGCCATCGTGAAATATTTAAACGCTATTCTTGGATCCTTCGGAACGCCTCGACCCTAGTAAAGTGAATTATTTCATTTATTGTATTCCCGTTGTTAAGTTTAAATATGTAATAGGCATTTGACAAGTTCGTTCGTTTATTTTTTTTAAAAAAAGAAGAAGTTTTTCAAATAATATGTTATTTTTTTGTTTTATTACCTTTAGATACATAAAACCCAACTCCACTTGTGCAACTGGATTGTCGCGTTTTGCAGCTTCCTCGAAATACCGCAGATCACGTTTGTAATCTGGCTAAAACGTTTGCAGCATAGATTAATGATTAGTAGATTGCGCAATGGCCTATAGGTTTTGCGCAATGACAATAATATTTGCGCAACTACTAAAACTTAAAGATTAATTTCAAAATTTCAAATATAAAGTCATTTACTTTATTAAAATACTAGGGACCTGCCCAGGCTTCGCACGGGTGGAATATACATATATTATACATATAAACCTTCCTTAAAAATTCCTTAAAACAGCGGATAGCGACTTTGTTTTATACTATGTAGTGATTTGGTATAATTGTTACATGAATGTGACAAGAGATCTCATTACCTGTGCCTGTTTCTCTCTCATTTTTTTCTCAGCGAGCTGCTGGTAGTACTCTGTGATATTGGTAGATACCAAAACATCGCGCTCGGGGTCAATGTTGCCTGGACCGGCGCCTTCCATGTTACTCGCCACTTCCAACAAAATATCACAACATCATCTCCCATATTTCAGTCAGTTCAGTTTAGGAGTTGTGCTGTAGAAATGAGTTGGGGATTCTCAGTTATGAGATCCTTCGTCTTTTGCTAAAAATTAATACGAATCTTTCAACAGCAAAGTTTTTAGTTCGTCAGCTAATTAACTCATTTACGTAAACCACTAATCGCAATTTCAAGACAAAAATCTATATACATAATTATATAAAAATGAATCCCTTCTTCCCTTGGTCACGGCATCACGCGTGAATGGTTGGACCGATTTCACTAATTCTTTTTTTTGTTGTATTTGTTATTTTTAAGGAGAACATTCTTAAAACATCCTGAAAATCCTACGGGGACGGGAGAAAATCGAATTGCGCGGGCAGAAGCTAGTGAAATATAAAATATATCACTACATATTTTTTATCTTCTTACCCTTGTCTGCTACCCTCATATACAAGTCCATGGCCTTGGGACAGGAACTGGGCACAGTGTTACCGCTCCAGTATCGGTACGCTAGCGCCATCTGTGCGAAGTCGCTGTCCCCGAGCGCTCCCATCATATAGTGTACTAGAGCTTTGGCCTGAGACACCGGGACAGCTATACCGGTCGCGTATAGGAAGCCCATGCCCTGAAAGTGTTCATAGTCTCTTGTATGCAGCAGTTATGAAGATAGTGTAATGCAATGTACCAATAGGACTACAAAGCACAGAATGAATGTGATCAGTTCCTTTACTAGCTAGCAGACTTTTTTGATGAGTTCTAGTTTTGACTGCCTAGACTGCCTCGTTGGCTGAGTGGTCGCAAGTGCGACTACCGGGCAAGGGGTCTCGGGTTCGATTCCCGGGTCGGGTCATTGTATTACTGGGTTTAAAAAAAAATCTCAGTAGTAGGACGGAGTCCGGAAACGTGCCCGGTATATGGCAATAGGCTCACCCCCTATTACATGGGACTCATAACATAAATAGTGAAAAGTGGGTGTACTTCTATGTGCACCTCTACCTACCCCTTCGGGGATAAAAGGCGTGATGTTGTGTTATGTTCTAGATTTGCTAATATTCAACAAAATTCCTTGAAAATGTCTGAAAACTCACAGCATGAGCGTCAGCGTTTCCTTCTGCTGCCATCTCCTCAAATATGTTCTTAGCCCTTTCGAAGTCCATTTCTATGTTTTCTCCAAACAGGAAGGACCAAGCCAGCTTGATCTTAGCGGGGGCGTAGCCTGTGTCGGCAGCCTTCTTCATTTGGAGCATGGCTCTGTGAAGATTGGCCTTAATCTTTTCTAATTCCCATTCATGGCCTTCTCTAGTCAGATATGACCAGACTAACTTCATCTTACCCAGAATATAGCCCATAGTATCCATAGGTAGCCGGACTTTAAACACGAGTCTGTAAAACTCGGGAGTCCGTCTAAGCAGTGTCAGCAATGCTGCTTCATACAGTTCTTTAGCTAGACATTATAAAACAAGGTTAATTCACATCATCCTTAATATCCATGAAGAGATGAATTGTAATTATAAAAGTACTAACAATGACATAATTAATTGTATTTACTACCTAGCAAAAGGATAATTTTTGATATTTTTGAAAAGTATAGAATAGCATGCAGGTGGACATAACTTGTGTCTATAGACATCTCTTAATTGACCTACCTTCTTTTAACTCTGATGATAGTTCAAGCTCTTTTTCCTGAACCAGTGGTGGCAGACTATCCATAATAACTTGAAGAACTTCGTTAAATTTCTGTTGAATAAGAAAAAAACATATTATATATTTATCCCCAAAGAAAAGTGTAATAATGGTGTTGATGGTTGAAGCTAGAGATTTTAATTGTTTATATGAGAGTGCTAGGCCTCTGCCTTATGTTAAATATTATTTACCTGAATATCCCCTTCAGTTTTACATGTTGCTGTTAATATGTGCCTTAGAAGGCCTTTCTTCAACAATTTGAGATAGTACTCAACTTTATCTAAATTATTATCTGTAAATAACAGGCAAAAATACATAATTGGTAGCTAAATGAAACATAGTACTAAGCAAGTGAGGTATTGCTTGATATTGGATACATTACACATACTTACTAATAAAAATTATTAAAAAAATTATAGACATAAAATTAATAATAACTTCATTATATCTTTCAAAAGGCTTTAACTTATGTTATCTTAGACTATATAGGAATTTTTTATATTCTAACTTCTGCGTCAATAAGTATAGACGCAAATTAAAAATTTAATTGAAATATTTGATCATAGTGTAAGTAAGAGGTTGTGCAATTAAAAACCTTTAATGGCTTGCAATTGGAGGCATTTCTCTCTAATATCACTGTGCAAACTTACCCTTATTATTTCCCCAGTCTTCGGGAACATCGCTACTATTTCTAAGAGCATCTATGTACTCCTCAAATATCTCTATAGTCCTGTACACAGTATCTGTATTTTTTGTGTCCAAATCATCATCACTTTCAGTTGTAATTTTCCGCTTTTTCTTCAGAGCTTCAGGGCCTAGCAAGTTACTGGACAGTAAAAACACGCACAGATATAACAGATACACTTCCAGACGAGGCATATTTTCAATGTATTTAATTAGAGCACAATAATAAAGTTTTTATCATTGAATTATTCGTAAACTTAACGTTTTAATTATAATGTGGTACGGTATTCTGGATATAAACTCTTTCTTTTTGGTGAATACACATTTATGAATATCAATGCTGTTAATAGGGAGTTTACATTTTTTGTAAATATTTTTTCTGATCATTGTCTGTTTGTTTGACCTTGAACTTTGACGTTTAATTAACCAGATCAACAGGCTAACAGCTGACATTGATCATCATACTTGCACATTAAAATTGCGGATCTGGATATAGATCTCCTTACCATTGTAAACAATATTATGGTAAGATTATGATGATCTTGAAAATCCCATAAAAATAGGAATATTTATTAATTAAAAACTAAAAAATAAAATAAATTACAAAATATGTTGAAGTTAAGTTTTTTTAACTTTCGACCTTTTGACAGCCGGCATTAATTAAGTATTTCACGTTTGTCATTTTTCTTTGACGTTGACTTTTATTTGACGGAATAATCAATGACAGTTGGAAACACCGACTTTGCCGAAAATTACGAAAATTTTGACAATAACCACAAAACTTTGTATTTACAAGATATTTGGGGGCAAAAGTGATTTTAATAGTGTTGAATTAAATTGAGATTCTAATTGGAGTGGTTAAAACCACTCTATAACCTAAAATGTTTCGTGTACCAGTTAGAAGTGGATTTAGCTTGCAGCGACTCTTGGTTCGGCTACAGCACTCGAGCAGTTCCATAAGGAGTACTTTTATAGAGTATTTTACAGCAAATCATGGGCACAAACATGTCAAATCGAGTTCTGTGGTTCCACTGTACGATTCAAGTGTCCCATTTGTTAATGCTGGCATGAATCAGGTATATTTAATACATTTACTGTATTATACGCACTTACTCTGCGTTATATGTTTCTAATGAATGTTTGTGTAGTTATGCTGTACACACATCAGTCTAAATTAAGAAGAAAGTAACCATTCTATATATTTGTTTATTTAGTACTTATCCATTCACTG
Source organism: Spodoptera littoralis (assembly GCA_902850265.1). Lineage (NCBI taxonomy): Eukaryota > Metazoa > Arthropoda > Insecta > Lepidoptera > Noctuidae > Spodoptera > Spodoptera littoralis. The sequence goes on from LR824547.2 coordinate 12,373,276, forward strand.
ATATTTCACAATAAAATTGCACTTGGAATCCAGTTTTCAGTCTTGGTTTGCATGACATTATAGTCCTAGACATCTATACATACCAAAAAAAAAGTAAAAGAATTTTTTGTTTAAAATTCTGAGTCACAGCAAATAATTTTATTGACTTAAAAATAAATAAATTCAATTCTATTTTTTCAGTTCAAGGGTGTGTTTCTTGGTAAAGTGGCTCCCCCTTGTGCTAAAGCTGTGAACTCTCAGAAATGTGTGAGGGTAGGTGGCAAGCACAATGACCTGGATGTGGTTGGCACTGATGGACACCATCACACCTTCTTTGAGATGCTCGGGAATTGGTCATTTGGAGATTATTATAAGGTAAATGTTAGGTAACATAAGATAATTAACCTATTGACTGCCGCTATATAGACACAATAGAAAATACATTGAGACTTGTGTGGATTCGTGTTCATTTCATGTACGCTACACAGTAGACAATATTGCAGAGGACAACACATTACAAGCATGAGGTACATAGGTACTGCATATCCCTTAACCCTTTGAGTACCGTCATTATAGACACAATCAAAGAACAATAAGTGTGCAGACACCGGTGTCCTCGCTGTGTTTGATAGATTAACCCATTGAAAATTGTTGTCCCCTAAATTTGTTTATACAAAAGTAGTCTTTAAACATTGGAAATAAGGTCTAAAATGTAGTTAGTGGAGAGTGGTCACCGGTAATTGCTTGGGGATATAATTATATACGGGTTAAGGAATTTCTTCCTGAGTACTTGCAACAGGAAAAGGGTTGCACATGTTGGGTTAAGCAAGGTTAAATTGCAAAATTCTGTTATTAAATACCTAGGAGCCTGGAATTGTGCCCAGTATATAGCAATAGGCTCACCCCCTATTACATGGGACTCATAACATAAATAGTGAAAAGTGGGTGTTACATTGTACAATGGCATTAAGTTCTGTAATCTGCCCCTCTGCCTATCCCTTCGAGGATAAAAGGTGGAGGTAAAAGGATGTTATATTATGTATGTTATAAAATATTCTGGTTCATCATCATCATGTCAGCTACAAGACATCCACTGCTATAAACATAATGCCTATGTTCTGGTGAATTCATAGCATTCTTATTGTTTGACTGAATTTCCTACCTTCCCATCCAATGGTTAAATGATTATAAAATTCTAGACATAACAAATGAAATCATAATAAACTAATTGAATCATATCAATTTTATTGACAGAAAGAAGCGTGTCACATGGCCTGGCAACTGTTGACAGGTCCATATAGACTGAAGCCAGAAAACCTGGTGGTCACATACTTCGCAGGAGATGCTGCGATAGGACAGAAGATGGACACGGATTGTAGGGACATCTGGAGGGAAATTGGGTAAGTAGTTACCACATAGTAATTGAGTAGTTTCCAGGGTATCAAAATTAAAAATCTATTTTAGCTTGTCAGTTAGATAATGAAAAATTATTAGACACATATTTTTTTATTTTTTCGTATTAGGTTGCAATACTTAGATAAAATGGCGCTAAGTTTAGGAGTTAGAGATTGTTGTTACATCATAACTTGCTACAAAATGTGGCACGCTGTGACTTCACACGACATTTAAAATTAATATATCGTCGAAAGTATTTAATTTTGTTAGAAAAGAAAATATACGTGTCTAATGTTTTAAATTAATGCACCAGATGCCGACGGACATAAAAAAACAATTTAGGAAACTAACTTATTACATTTACATAATGGAAAACCAAAGTCCAAAAGTATAAGTCTAAATATACAGGGTGTAAACAGGAAGCTCACGAAAAACACTGACAAAAAAGTTGCTTATACAATTTTAATCGTTTTTTTTTGCTTTGAGCGGTTGATTATAAAATAATCAATTAATTCCTTACCTTTATGTAAATAAAACTTGATTTTGACTATCACCTCTCAGCGGTAGCGTATTGACTACTACATTTCATTAACTTTTCATCAATAAAGTTACAAGTCTCTCGTATAAGTTGATGCTCCTATAATTGTGGATGTTACCATACACTCCAAATAATTGTGGAGCTCCTGAGAATTTATCAAAATAAATAATACATTATTAATACTAGTCGGAAATTGAATCCATGCTTCATTGGCAGTCTGACACAGCCTTACTCAAGGCGAGAAGTCATTGCATGATTTTTCCCCCTTAAAAAGGGTTAAGGCAGGTATGATATATTTTAGAAAAATGTGAAATGCATTAAATACTTTTTGACTTTTGTAATCTTCTAGAGGTATATAATATCTAATCTACTATATAAAAATAAGTCGGGTTTTCCTTCCTGACGCTCTAACTCCAAAACGCACGAACCGATTTCCCCGGTTTTGCATTCGTCGGAAAGGTCTCGGGCTCCGTGAGGTTTATAGCAAAAAATGTTATATACAACGAAACCATCTGGTGGCAGAACGGAGAGGTGCTAGATTTGTATAACACAAACATTAAAATTAATTTTTATAACCTTCCATTTTCCTATTCTACAGTGTGGCCGAAAGTAGACTGATGGCAAGAGGAGCAAGGGATAACTTCTGGGAGATGGGTGTGACAGGCCCGTGTGGACCCTGCACTGAGATTCACCACGTCAATCCCAATGGATCACTCACTGAAATCTGGAACCTTGTGTTTATTAATTCTTTTAGGTGAGTTTAAGACAATTGGCAATAGTCTGTAATGTAGAGGGGGTTTCTCCCCCTACTCTATGCTGAGGTCTTAGTACAAGTTTGTTTTGCGTTTAAAGTAATCGATCCAAAGGGCCGGTAACGCAGTTGTAACGCCTCTGTGCCTTTAGCCAAACGCCACTTTAGCGCTTGTCTACAGAGAGAGTAGAAATCAAAATGTATGGGAATGACACTGACAAGTGTCAAAATTTACGTCAATTCCATATAATTTGGTTTTCTATTCTACATGTAGACAAGCGCTAAATGGTATTTGGCTACAGCTGCTGGTGTTCCAGGTGTCTATCGCATTCGTAACGTAAGAGTATCGACTGCGTCCGGTGCTCTGATGGGCCGGCGCTCTGATGGGCCGGCGCTCTGGTGGGGCGGCTCTAGGGACCCAAGCAATGGTAATGGACAGGTAGTCAAATTCAATAGTCGACCTCATCGTTCACTTGATAAAATTGACGTGTAAAAGTGCTGCCTTCTAGCCTATTTGCAGAAATAAATTTAGTTATTTTAAACCTAGGACACTAGCCAATTATACCTATTCATGCTTGGCATGGCACTCTGATTGGTTGGTTTATTGGAATTGGCCAATCAGAGCGTCGAACGCGTACTCGTTTACATTACTTTAAACGTAAAACAAAGTCGTACTGATCTCTCACATTTATGATAAGTGTAAACAGAAACTAGAGATATAGTATGAAGTTAAAAATAAATTCAATTGTAGGTACAACTGAACTTTCCTAAAGAATCACTCTAACTAAAGGCTAAAACTGCTGAAGAAATCAGACTCCGATGAGGCCTTTTATTTCAACAGACTGACATACAGTCATACCTATTTGTAATTCAAGTTCAAACCCCAAGCGGTCACTTCTCTCCACTTACTCCATTATAGCCCTTATTTCCGATATTTAGAGACGAAAATTGGTTCATACAAAAGTATTGTATGAACCAATTTTCGGTCTAATATACCAACGTATTAAATGTTTAATTGAAGTAAATGATTTTGAATCCTAAATTCTTTTACAGAGATGACACAGGCAAAGTGAATGGTTTGGCGAAATACCACGTGGATACCGGTATGGGATTGGAGCGTATGGCCGCCATCTTGCAAGGAGTACCCTCTAACTACGAGACAGACTTGTTCCAGCCGCTCATCAAAGCTATTGAGAAGGCATGTGATTTTTAACTCTATTTTTTAGTGAGTAGGTTCATTTTAGAAATGACATTTTTAATATAAGATGTTTAAAGGCTGTGATTTTAAACCTTAATATCCTGGTGTTAAGGTTGAATTTATACTGCACTACTAACATCATAAATTGTGAAATGAATGTAATACAAAACTTGCCATTTTGCACCCTATTTTCGTAGCGATGAGGTTTATTTTTTATTGCCCTCGCAATTTCACAAAAACGAAGAATGAAATTTGTAATACAATAATAGTTAATAATACAAGACTGTCAAAATAACATGTAATTTTGAACCCTATTATCCTAATTATAAGGCTTATTTTACAATGCAGTAGCATTTTCGCGCAAGAAAAAAGTGGAATTTTTAATGTCATAGGACTAATATTAACAACATGAATCTTCCATTCTCCAGAACAGTAAAGGAGTGTCTCCGTATGGAGGCAGCTACCTACCTGATGCTGAAGTGGACGCGGCGTACCGTAGACTGGCAGACCACGCCAGGATGATCAGCATCTGTCTTGCTGATGGAGTCTTTCCAGCTACCAGGTGGGATCTGGTTACTGTGCGTCAAGAATTTGCGGATTTGATTTTTTTTTAATTTAATGAAATGAAGATTAAAAGTTCCTTATACGGTTCTTGCTGAAACAATAGGGTAGTTGCCTAAATTCTATTTTAATGTCCGTCTGGTAGATTAATTTAAACACGTATACGTAATTAGACACGTATTTTTTCTTTTCTCACAAAATTAAATAATTTCGACGATATATTAATCTGAAATATCGTTTGACGGCACAATACGCTACATTTTGCCATTCGTAAACTTAACTCCATTTTATTTAAGTATTTATTTAAGTTCTTTATACGAGAAAATCAAAAAATACATGCGTAATATTTTTTCATTATCTAACTGACGGACTAATTAGATTTTTAATTTTCATTCCCTGGCAACTACCCTATTCCAACTTCTACTTTGACACTTTGTGGTGTCTAGTCTCAATAACCTGTTGTATTTAAGTTCCATATAAATGTTATACATTTCAAAAGTATACTTCAAAATCAATAATCACACAGTGTCTATAGATATAAGATTCTTTTCTATTTTTGTAGTCTCAACCTAAAACAAATAATGAGGAAATCGTTCAAAATATCGTCCGATGTGTTCCAAAACACTAAACTGCCGAGGATCCTATATGATGAGGTGGTTGAGACCCTGGGTACCACATACCCTGAGCTGGTAACCAAGGAAATCGCTGCTAAGCTGATTATAGACCATGAGGAGCAAGGGTATGCGAAGATGAAGTCTGGACTGAAGAAGAAGATGAAGGATCTGATAAAACAGTACCCTGAGGTGGTGACTTTGAGTGATGTGGAACTGCCAGGGCTGGTGCAAGGATATAAAGATCTTAAAGAGGTATTTATAGTACTCACACATTTATACATTCATTCACTCATAGCCTCGTTGGCCGAGTGGTCGCAAGTGCGACTGCCGGGCAAGGGGTCTCGGGTTCGATTCCCGGGTCGGGCAAAGCATTACTAAGTTTTTAAAAAAATTCACGGTAGTAGCATGGAGTCTGGAAATGTGCCCGGTATATGGCAATAGGCTCATCCCCTATTACATGGGACTCATAACATAAATACCTAGTGAAAAGTGGGTGTTACATTGTACAGTGGCATAATGTACACCTCTGCCTACACCTTCGGGGATAAAAGGCGTGATGTTATGTTATGTGTTTACTCATAGACATGTTTCATTCACTCAAAATAATAAAAGAAAACAATGATTGACTCTAAAATTTTCGTCAGTCTTGAAATCGTATAAACATCACACGAGAGAAGCACTAAAACTAATGTTACTTGTTTGTTAAATAACTTTTAACCTTTACAGACAATGTCTAAACAAAAATCGACCGTAATACCAGGAGAACTAGTCTTCAAACTATACGACTCGCACGGCTTACAAGAAGAGGTTATCAAGCAGATAGCTGACCTGAACAAACTAAGTATAGACAACAAAGGATTCTGGGCACTTCTGGCCAAACATAAGACGAGACACAAGACTGCCATCAAAGAGAGAGATAACAGGGGCCAATTATTCGACGAAGCCATAAAAAACCTTCGAACCAACGGCTACACAAACACAAATGATCAACCAAAATACGATTACATACAAAACGAAAAGCAAATAGAATTTAAACCGTTAACAACGAAGATAATAGCCATTTTGAATGACACCTTAGATTGGATTGACTTCCTAGAGCCGTGTAGTGACCGACCATTTTACATTGTAACAAAAGACACGAATTTTTACTGCGAAGAAGGGGGCCAGGAAGCTGATAGAGGAGCCATTTACTTTAATAAAAACATTGTTATGGAGGTCGAAAGTGTTTTTAAGTTACAAGACTTTGTGTTCCATAAAGGGTATTTTCTGATAAGGAATGAGAAGCTAACGAATTGTGTGCATTGTAACATGGATGTGGAATTGGAGATTGATGAGGAACGGCGTCTGAAGTTGATGCAGAATCACACGGCGGTGCATTTGTTGAATGCTGCCGTGAGGAGGGTGCTGTCCAAGAGTGCTGTGTGTCCCACCGGGTCCAGTGTCACTGAGAATGGATTGTCGCTTAATTTTTCGGTGTATGGAGAGAAGTTGTCGCAAAAAGTTATAATGGATGTACAGGATCTTATTAGGTGAGTTTGTTATCTGTGTTGGAGGAGTTAAGGTTGGTTTTTCAACGCTTTTTGCACATATACACATACATAACCTGACGCTTGTCTCCCATGGAGGTAGGTAATTGCTACGATTTTTATTACATAGTTCTTTTGCTTCATCAACAGTCATCAGTCCTTTCATACATGCGTTTTTGCACATTATCTCTGTATATGTATATAGCTTGACTATCTTCGGTGACCTATCGGTCATCCCCAAGATACTTGTTAATAGGCTTTCCGTGTGTTTAAGAGGAGACTAGGTCATGATTTCTTAATTGATAACTATATTTTATATAAATTTTTCAGGGAATCAATAAAATGCAACGCGCCAATAGAGACGCGCATAGTGGACAGTGTGCAAGTGTCCCGGGAACCCGGGGTGGTTACAATCCCGGGGGAAACTTATCCCGAGGTCGGACTCCGACTTGTCACTGCTTACCTACCTCTAGTTTCCAAGTAAGTTTTTTTTCATAATATCTTTGTAGGATCAGTTTTTCTTTTTATTCTTATTTATTGATTTTTATTCACATACCGTAGCAAAGCCATAGGAAAAAAAGAGTTTCATTTCAAGTCTGGATGAGTTTAGAAGAATTTAATTCGCTAAATAGTCAATAAATTAGTTAAGATACAAATGTAATTGGCAAAATACGGAAATACCTCGATTACACGGACAATTGTGCCCGTAAAACAAATAAACTGCAATTATGCCCGGTATATGGCAATAGGCTCACCCCCTATTACATGGGACTCATAACATAAATAGTGAAAAGTGGGTGTTACATTGTACAGTGGCATAATGTACACCTCTTCCTACCCCTTCGGGAAAAAAGGCGTGATGTTATAATATTGTTACATGGACAACTGCTAGGCTAACCAAGGGCTGAAAGTTTCTCACTTTCCTATAAAGACTGAAATTAGGTATTGTCCACTGACAAAATGTACTAAAAAAAATGATCAACATTGACCATATTGTACGTAGAGAGCTGTGTTGCGGCACGCACTTGCCGTCGACGGGCGCGCTGGGCGAGTTCTGCGTCACCAGCGTCAAGGGCGCCGGCGGACAGACGCCTTGTATACACGCACTCACTGGGGATAAGGCTAAACAGGTGAACTATACTTACTTCCCTGAGAAGAAGTGTATTACCCTTTTAGTGTGGGATTGTACCCCCCCTCCCGTCTCCTCAGTCTCCCCTATCCCCGCATCCCCCACAATCCTCAAATTCAATCTGCAAACTCAGAGGTCATCATTGTATTGCGCTTAACGTATGTTAGCGAAAGTTGATATTCGACCTAGATTGACGCAGCGCAGCATAAAATTTTCTAGTTCTTCCTTCCTGGCTCGCGCATACCCAGGGCGCGAAAGAACTGTTCTTAATTCTTAAAAAATATAACCGGCCTAAAGAACATTTTTCATTTCAGCAAAAAACTGTATTAAAAATCATCACAATAAAACGGAAATTCAATATCCTATTCTAATAGCTCTTTCCCCACAGGCACGCGAGCTGTTCTGTCGAGCTGAGAAGCTGGGGCAAGTGATAGATCTGATAGACCCTGACAGGAAGAAGGAGGAGATCTCCCTCATCAGGAGTCAGTTGTCGACGCTATGTAACACTGGTGGCGCCCCCTACGGGGAGTACGCAAACTGTCTGAATTTACTCGACAGCTTCTCCAAGAGGGAGGTCCATAAAAATGATCTGGCGCTGCAGTGAGTATCTATTTTAGAATGAGTTATTTTGTTTTAGTCGACTCAAATAACATCTAGACCAGACTAGACATATTATAGCATTGTTAAGTTAGACAGAAAATCAGGGGAACCTCAAGAAGTTTCAAATGTACATGTTGAACCTTTGATACCATTATAACTGAACTGTGAAAGTTCTGATCGATTCCTCTGTATGCAAAGAATATGCTAAGTTATTAATTGTTGTCTTTAAAACACTAGCTTATTAATATTATTGTGACTTCATCTGTATACGCTCATCTTTTAGCTATTTATAAATTGTAAAATCGTAACAAATGGGTCTTTTACCTTTTTTATTTGTAAAATTACTACACACACATGAATTAATACTCCCATTACACTTTCAGCTCAATAGCCTCAACAGAAATAGCAGAAGTAGTGTCCCAGGCGGCCCGCGAGGGTCGTAGGTTCGTGGTCCACTTCGTGCGATGTTCGTACCTGATGCAGAGCCCCGCGGCGCAGGCCGTGCTGGCTGCGCGCCAGGCGCTGCCCGCCATGTTGCTGGGCTGCGCCGGCGGGGTGCTGGTCGCCGCATGCTCCGTGCCGCCGGTCAGTCGGTTACCTTACAATTTTAATTTCTGACTATGGATGATACTCGTCTAATCATGAACAGTCCGTGACGGTCCAGACTAAGGGCTTCCTCTATATGAAAAGCATTTAATAAAGGTTTTTATATATATAAAGTTGATGAGTCGACTTTTGACCACTGTCTCGCCTGGTGGTAAGCGATGATGCGGCCTACGATGGAGCACGTCGTCCCATAAGCAACCTATTCACTCGGGCCTTGAAGACAACCAGGTTATACCCTTCACCAAATACAGACTTTGGCAAAGAATTCCACTCCTTAGCAGTACGCACAACGCATCTTGATGCGAAGCGCTTCGTGCGTGTGGGTGGGATATCTACTGTGAATCGGTGACGGTTTGCTGATTGTCTTGTGGTACGATGATGGAAAGGAGTAGGGGGAATTAAGTTGTGCAATTCCCCCGCACACTCTCCGAAATGTCTTCGGTAGGAAACCGAAAGGCGTGCAATCCTACGCCTGTTACTATTTAAATATTAAAGCTCTTTATACAAATTGCGTCGTGTATCATGTCCAGGAGATGGTGACTGCGTCGTTCACGGCGCGCTCGTGGCTGGGCTGCGCGGCGCGAGTGTTCGGCGCCACGTTGCAGGGGGGGGAACACGAACATACACACGCCGTCATGACGCCTTCCAAGGTAACCCTTATTACTAAGCTAATAAAGTTGAAAATGTAACAAAATCTGTTAAATAATACCTGTGTAAGTGTTACGCAGTGATTGCTAGCTACTGTCAGTACAGAGGTCTTAGTATGAGTTTCTTTTATGTTTATAGTAATCGAAACGAGTACGCGTTCGACGTTCTGATTGGCTGCCTCTAACCAGCCAACCAATCAGAACGCCGAACAAGATCTCGTTTCAACTACTTTAAACGTAAAACAAACTTACTAAGGCCTTAGAAACTGCTGCAAACATACCATTTACCTATCACTTTGTAATGATAGTAATATACAAAATGTAACTTAAATAACGCACAGCCTGAAAATAGTTTGTTCAGAATCGTTAACTGAATCGATTTATATATTTTTTAGTGTAGGTAATTTTTTATCCCAAAAATAATTAAAACTACGGAAATTATTGTCATATTAACCCTGTATTGTTAAAACAAATCGAAATGGACCGTAAGTCAAAGCAATAAGACTTTTAAAATAGCAGTTTTATTTGTATTCATACAAATTCTATCATTCAATACAAAATAAAGATAAATAAACCTTATGACAAGACTAGTAAGGATGCATAGACATGTTAAATTAAAAATTTAGTGTATGTATTATGATTATAACATAATATTTTAATTGGGGTGTTTGAGGGTGTGCGTTAATTACGTTACATGTTGTATATTCAGATTTCAAAATTGAAAAAAAAAATACAAACACAAAACAATATCCAATTTCGTGATCTAGCTTTGTCAAAGGAAAATAATAAAGTAATTTTTCTTAGAAAATAGTAAGATCACTAAAACAAATGCTTATATATTTGTTCCTATAGGTGAGCTTGATAAACTGTGAGCAACTAGTCCAGGACGCGATGCGAGTCGCGATCAAATTCGCGCAGTCCCACACCAAGGAGAACACAGAACAATCTAGAAGCACGCAGAATAGACAACAGAATTGAAATACGTAACAATAGACTGACGGTCTTATTCATATAACTGTTATAAAACCTATTTTAACTATGGCATATTTTAACCGACTACAAAAAAGGTGGTTATTGTCTCTTTTTATATAATACCTATGGCATATTTTGTAATTACATAGAGAGTGGAAGGAGGGTAGGGAAGCCATTGCCCTGCAGTGGGACGATCATGGCTGAAAATAAATAGTGGCATATTTTAACCTACTTCAAAAAAGAAAGTTCTTGTCTCTTTTTATGTAACGTATCGTGACATATATTTAATTAAACAGCTGAATACGCTCTCTAACTTTTAAGAGTACTCGACTAGTTTCGAACTACAACCGGGGCTCATAAAAATAGCGGCGAATGATTTCGGGTAGCCAACTGTCTTGCCTCGTAACTCAAAGTTAATGTTCTGTAGTTATAACAGGTTTATTAATCGTAATATGAATGTTAAGGTAGGATTACCGATAAAAGACCCTAGATTTAGACAACTTTAGACATTGAACTATCTAAAGTTATTGGGTGAATGAATGTGTTAAAACTCGATGTTAATAAATTTGCACGTTATAGGTATATAAAGTATTATTTAATTTGTGACTGCCTCGTTGGCCGAGTGGTCGCAAATGCGACTGCCGAGCAAGGGATCTCGGGTTCGATTCCCGGGCCGGGCAAAGTATTACGGGGTTTTAAAAAAAATCTCAGTAGTAGCACGGAGTCTGGAATTGTGCCCGGTATATGGCAATAGGCTCACCCCCTATTACATGGGACTCATAATATAAATAGTGAAAAGTGGGTGTTACATTGTACAGTGGCATAATGTATACCTCTGCCTGCCCCTTCGGGGATAAGAGGCGTGATGTTATGTTATGTTATCTTTATTGAATGAGGTCAAGTTGGAAAGAACTGTGATTTCGGTGGAATGTTAGGGGTTTCTGATCGGTATTGTTTATTTTATATAAACATTATTTTATTGTATTAATCATTTTGTAATTTATTATATGATTTGTTAAGTATATTATTATTGTATGAAGCCTACACTAGACGGGGCATTTTATTTATAATTTTGAAAACTCTAAATTATCTAGTTGAGCCAGTATTTAGAGTTTATTATGTAATAAAAAATATTAATGCACACAATTGGTAGTATGCGAATAATAACGTGGCTGTCAAAAAGTGGGGGATTTGAATAAAAATTTCGGAACTTTATGATTGTACGGGGATTAACGCAAAATATAATTTGTTAGCGTGGTGTTGGTCTTCAGCATAATTAAAAGAAGTTGGCATACATAGACAGTACGAAATTCTTTTGTTGAGTATACCTTACATTACACTAGCGAAGCAAATATGTTGTATCTAATGTTTAGAGATATCGATACTTACGCAACTCTCTCTGAGAGCTTGAGTACCTACGAATTTGTTTAACGAGATACAAGATTCAAACGAGTTTGCGTTCGGCGCTGATTGGCTTCATTGAACCAACCAATCAGAGGCTAGTACGAGTTTTTTACGTTTAGAGTATTCAAACGAGTACGCGTTCGCAGCTCTGATTGGCCGGCTCCAATGAACCAACCAATCAGAGCGCCAGACGAGGTTTCGTTTCGATTACTTTACACGTAATACAAACTCGTACAAGGCCTCTGATTGGCCTACTTCAATGAACCAAGCCATCGAGTTCGTACAAGTTCAGATTATTATCCCCTTTTATTACTATGACGGCTAATAAATATTTACCTAGTGTGATTGCCTTAAAACATGTAATGTACTGTTTTGAATGAAATTCTCAATGTAAGTCTTCCTGTAAATAAATAAGTTCTACCTCTATTCTCTATTTTGTAAATAAATAAAGTTATTACTTATTATTTATTTTTGTTTATATTCCCTTGAAGTTTTGAATGTGATTCGAGTCTTGGGGAAAATACTTTTTTATGGCATAAGCCGGTACAAACAAAGTAAAACAAACAAACAAGGTAAAACAAGCAGACAATCGGTCAAAACAAACAAACAAGATGGTAAGCAATCGGCGTCGCCCATGGACACCTGGAATACCAGAGGCCTTACAAGTGCGTTACTGGCCATTTGGGGGTTAGTAATTTGAGAATTGTTGGGAAATTAGGGAACAGAGGGGGGGGGGGGGATAATTGAGCCCCGGTAACCTCACTCACACGACGTGAAACATCGTCACGTCGGTTTTCTGTGAGGATTTGGTATCACTCCGGTTGAGCCGGCCCTTTCGTGCAGAAGTATGACTCCCACACAATAATCAGTACTTTTGAAAACGAGTGGTTAGGTTTCTACTAAGGATAAGAGAGTATAATAAACCCACGTACTTTATGGATACTCACTAGTTATAATAAACTTATGAATGTGAAAATACCATTAAGTACGAAGCGTTATTGTCTTATTCCAGTTTATTTCGTTGTGGGATCTTACGCCCGACTACTGAAATGCTATTTAATTTTAAGTTGTACTCAAATATCATGCCATCTGTCATTTTATAAAGAACTAGCTGTTACCCGCGACTTCGTCCGCGTGAAATAACGACTTCTGTATAAATTGGGTTTTTTAAATTAGTCTTTGTCAAGGTATATTCTACGGCTGTACAACTGGAACAAATATCATCACAATCGATTCAGTACCTAGGTTATATTTATTGAGAAATGAATTTATTTTCGTGGTTTCTAAAATAAACAATCCCATAGAGGTTTTACCCGTACAGTGCCCGTCTCGTGAGGTTTCACTATTCTATGTTTGCAAATCAATGTTGTATCGCATTTCAATCAAATAGATATAGTGATTTTAACAGCACAGTTCCCGGTTTCGTGGGTTTTTCGGGTTAAAAACTTTTAGATGTCCTTTCCCGGGTCTCAAACTATCGCTGTACCGAATTTCACCAAATAGGTTCAATGGTTTAAATGGTAAGAGCCCCTCTTTATTTCAACGTCCTTGGTCCTGGTTTTTTAGCGCATAGTTTCCGTCATTTTGGGATTTCCTCTCTCCTATAATGTGACCTGATATGTACCGGTGCGACGTGCGTTACTATCGCAAACATTTAAATGAAAAAATAGGTATTCTGATATTAGGTTAGTTACATATGATACATGTACTTTAATGTTGATATTAATGTCCTCTATAAGACTTAATACATCCCTTGGCTCTATTGTCCATAATTTCCACAGCGTAATCAATACCAATAATATAAGGAGTTTTTTTGGTAGTTTTCACACATCGGGTTGTCATTACCTAAAGGAGATTTTTTTTGAGGTCGGAAAATCATCCAATCACTTCTCCCGCCTTGGGTTAGGTGAGAGGGAGTGACAGATTCTTACTGACTAAAATCCACTCCGTTCCTACTCCTGCTCGTCGAGCCGGAGCCCCGTCAACTCGTTAGGCCTCCCGCGGCACCGTATCGAGCATCAGCCCTACTGGGCTCCATCTATGATGGTGTCATGGCTCTGTAAGGCGCGCGCCGTATGCACGGGACTGGTTCTGGTCGGGTGGCGAGCTACCCTTGCTCTTCGTCTACAGACCCGCACTTACGGTGGCCGGTGGCCGGCCGATCTCCGACGCCCAGAGTGTCTCCCGCGACGGCTGGGGCGTGAGGAAGTCATTCCCTCACGCGCTCCGCTTTCTCCTTGGCAAGCATAACTGCTTCGCAGAAGGATGCGACTGCATCCCAATCCCCCTCGCTCCATGCCTGAACCAAAGCCGAACGCGAGAGGTCACCGTTTCCTACATCCCTGAGAACACGGCGGTGCTCAGCCCATGCAAGGTACACCGCCACGGTATGCTCCACCGTGTTCTCCGGGCGGTCCTTGCATTGATGGCCTCTCTAAAGCCACTTTTAAAGAGGGGACTTTCCGCTGCAATGACAGCGAGCCCAGCCCTCGGTTACCTAAAGGAGTGTTTCGCTGTGTAAGTGAGGTTACCGGAGGCCCAATTACCCCTCCCCCAGCCCCCCAATCCCTGACAATCCTCAAATTACCAATTCCCAAAAGGCCGGTAACGCACTTCAAGCACTTCTGGTGTTACAGGTGTCCATGGGCGGCGCAGATTGCTTACCATCAGGTTATCCGTCTGCTCGTTTACCGGCTTATGCCATAAACAAACAGCAAACTATCATAGTGAATTTGGCCTTGACGGTCTAAAATGAAAAGGATTATTTTTTAGCTATGTGCATTTAGCTAGTTTTTTTGATATACATATAAAAAATACTTAAAAAATATATTTTATTCGTGGTTTTATCTCCTTAGACTGCTGTCAACCTCTTTGCATACCTTAATATTAATACCATAGTATAAAAAAAATCTATGACACATTGACTTTGTAAACTCACTCGTCACACAAATGTCAGATGACTTAAGAAATGTATACTAATAATATAAATTTGTATGTGCTTGTTTGTTTGTTTGTCCGTATTTCACGACAGAACGGAGTCAGGAAGGTTTTTGATTTGAGATAGTTGAAAAGATGGAGAGTATCATAGGCTACTTTTTGTCTTTTCTAACCCCCTTCCACTTCCGTGAAACAGAGGTGAAAGTTTGTATGGGGTATTTTGCAATTTTCAATGTGGAAAGCTAACAATTGGTATGCGGGTTATTTGTGACCAGCATAGAATCGTGCATCATTTCATTTTTTTATTGTAAATCCTTCCCTCACCCCATTAAAAGAACGCGAGAGAAGCCGCAGACAGAGGCTAGTCTATGAATAAATTGTATTCAGTCAATTGAATTCGTATTTTGTCTTTAAAATCCCTGATCCCTGATGCAGCTGAATACTAATATTATTCCTTGAAAACTCACAGAACTTCATTTTTATATGTTGATGCCAAATATATTATGGAAGTAGGACGCCATAACAATTACAAATCATCAGGTTGGTTACCATAGTAATGTTACCTGTCAAATATCCGTTTTCAGGTTTTCAGATAAATCGTAATAATTATTCTTAAAAATCGACATAGTGAGTCGAAATTTCTTTTTCGCGATAATAAGTAGCCTATGTTTTATCTCGGGGTCTAGAATATCTGTATACCAAATTTCATTCAAATCCGTTCAGTAGTTTTGGCGTGAAAGAGTAGCAGACAGACAGACAGACAGAGTTACTTTCGCATTTATAATATTAGTTAGGATTAGGATAGTTAGGATTTTGGCGTGAAAGAGTAGCAGACAGACAGACAGACAGAGTTACTTTCGCATTTATAATATTAGTTAGGATTTGTAGAGACAGAACTAAACTTAAGCGCGATTTAAAATTGAGTAGTGTTTCAGTATTCGGGCATTCATGTCTCGGGGAAGCGCCGGAATTATTGTTTCAGTATTTACTGTAGATCTTAGCTTACAGGATGAGAGAAGAAAAAAAATAGTTTATACACTTGGGGCAATAAGAGATACAATAAAATAAAATCTATATTTCACATATCATTTTAATTAGCATTACATGGTCGTTTTAAAACAACAGTCTTTTAATATTATTCGGTAAAATGTCTACATTAAATATATGTACAGGCAGTTTTTAGATCTGGAGATCTGTCACATATCACATCACCAAGGACACACGTTTGACTCCCGGCTGCGTAACGCAATGTAACTATCATAATGTGCTCTTTTCTCATTTCGGTCGAAAGTTAATTTGATGAAGAAATTGATCTTGAATGTTAAAAAAATATGATAATGCTATCATACTTCTTGGAACGTATATTTCATATTTAGTAAAAGAAAACATCATTCAATGTTTTATTAACGCATGCACATAAAATTGATTAACATTAAATTACAAATTATACGTGGTTCATTCGTAAAAAAATAAGTCATTTGGCATACAAAATTCATAAAGAATAATTTCATAATCAGAAAATTAGTACGTACAGATGTGAAACATCAATATTTTCTTTAATCCATAATTGACAACTATGTCTCAATAAAAAATGCGACAACTTTTCATATTCATGTTTTAATTACGCAAATATTGACACATAGCTGGGCATTGCATGGCATGGGCGCTCGTTAATCCGTTAATCATTAATTAACGAATTTAGCATTTTGATTAACGGATTAACTTTTAAGTTAACTTTTAAAAATGCTAACGAACACGTTAACTTTCGTTAAAATGCAGAAGTCCGTTAATCGTTAATCCAATGCCTACTATTTAGCGCACGGCACCGCGGCGCAGCGCGAAAAACAGGTTCAGACAAGTATAAAATGTCAAGTGCCGGGCGGCGCGTGGCAGCGCGTGAAACAAAAACAAAACTGCGAAGAATTTTTTTTTTAGTTTTTTAAGTTCACTAACGCAACGATATAAAAATGTAGTTTCACACCTATTAACGGATTAACGTTAACTTGCGTTAATTCTTCCGAAATGTAACGCTTTAACGTTTAACGAAGCATACTTTTTTTGTAGCGGATTAACGATTAACGAAGTTAACTATTTGATTAACGGTGCCCAGCTATGCATCGACATAAGCCAACCAACAAAGTGATTTAGAAGCCCTATATCCAGCAGTTCACACCTTGTGACTGATATATTAATAATGGTAATGAACCGATGACTTTTATACCATTTTCTTAGTCGTCCTAACTGACCTTTATAAAGAAAAGAGCACAGACAATGAAGGTCCCGCTCAATGAGTGAGCGAGATGTTACTGAAGGCGTGACGCACCCGCGGGCCAAATAGCACGGACTAGTGGTTGTCCATGTACTGCAGCTCCGACAGGAGCAGGACCGTGTTGGGGAGCGGCCGCGGCTGCGGGGACAGGATCGTCAGCATCTGTCGGTCCATGTACACTGCCGTACTGGAAGTTATAATCATGTATTACTTTCAAGTTTGGTAATATCCTAGTAGGCTTCATATATCTTCATAGAGTCAAGAAACCTCAAACTCAAGGAAGTAATAAGTCTGCGTTTGGTCATCTCATCATCATCATCATCATCAACAGCCTATAAATGCCCACTGCTGAGCAAAGCCTCTTCTCACACGGAGAAGGTTAGAGCATTAATCACCACGCTTGCTCAATGCGGGTTGGCGATTTCAAACTTATAATTAGAAATTATAAGTCCAGGTTTCCTCACGATGTTTTTCCTTCACCGTTTGTCAGTGGTGTCTAAATAATCTTAGAAAGTACATATAACTCGGAAAAAGTCACATTGGTACTTGCCGTTGGTAGGTTTCGAACCCGCACCCTCATGCATGAGAAGTGGGCGTCTTAAACCTCCGGGCCACCACGAACATTACGGTACATAACATATTAACGGTACGAATGATGTGGACAATAAATAGATAATTTGCACAGGTATAGTTTTCATACTGTCTTTCAGAATTTACAAGGCCGTTATGTTCAGTAAGTAGCTAAATATCGATTTGTCAGCATTTATAGCACGTTGTATAAAAATCAGAATCAGGATCATTTATTTGTTAAACATATAGAAAAATTAATTATACTATAATTTGTATATGTATGGTAGTTACGGATAGAATGATTTACTTATTTATTCTTAAACAGTCACAACGGTAGAAAACCAATTACAGTAACTGACATAATATTTACAACAAAATACATTATTTAATTTATTTTACGAATAAATAATCACATTCATCTAATACGGCCATAAATATATGTAATGTCCATATAGTTTTTATAAAATACTAGCGGACCCGACAGACGTTGTCCTACATAATTATGACGACTGCAGCGCCATTTGCCGGGCTGATTTGTGAATTTATTATATTATTTAAATCCAGGATTTAAATCGGTCAAGCCGTTTAGGAGGAGTTCAGTGACATACACACGTACAGCAGAATTATATATATAAAGATAGTGAAAGGTACTGACACGCAGACGAAGCCGGCGAGGTTGGAGTGCAGCACGTCGTCGTCGGGCCCGGCCGCGAACGACACGGCCAGCAGGCGGTGCTGCAGCGCCGCCGTCGGGGACACCTGCACCAACTTCGTCAGCGCGTCCGCCGCGCGCATGCCCAGCGGCATGCACGAGTCCGGCAGAGACGGCGCGCCCACCTGCAATCATACCATACATCTATAGCTCCTACTGCGCCCTTAGGGGCCGTTCAAGTATTACGTAAGTACCATGCGGGGGGGGGGTCTCTGTTTTGCTTATTTTGGATGATATGGGGTCTAGATAATGATTACGTCATCAGTAGTCAATTACTTTTTGACACGAATGGCAACCCTCATATTGAAATTATAAATTACAAGCTAAGACCGACAAAGAACTAGACATTATGGTATCTGTCAAATGTTTCCGTAAATAAAGCCGGAGGGGGTAAGATCTTTGCTTGCTTTTGCTGACAAGGGGGATGGGGGGGGGGGGTAAAGAATTGTAAAAAATCTGCTTACGTAATATTTGAACTTATTACCCTTATTACCGGATCTACGGACGGCCTAGAGGGTCACAGGGGCTCGAGCTCGAAGCAGTAGTAGAAATAAAGTGGTTTATAGTCAATAAAAGTCTGACACTCCCTCTAACCCCACGCAAGAAGGGAGAAGCAATTGAATGAAAAATTGCCCCTTATAGCTGCTGATGATGACCAGACCACATACCAATTTATCTTTATAAATAAGTAATAAAAGCGAGCCTACCTTATATATCTTCAAGTCGTTGAACTTGACATCGAATGAGTGCGGGTAGTATGGCGTTCGTTTGCCATAGAAATACTCGCGGATGCGCGCGTCGCGGGCCTCCGCGCGCTGCGTCGACGATCTTTCTACCACCTGGTACACACAATTTATACTTATTGTAACTTATGTTTTGATGGTTTAATAATACATCACTGACTGCATAGTTGGCTCGGTGGCTTGGCAAAAAGCAGCCGCGCAATGTGCAGCCGGTTCATTTCCCGCACGAAGCAACTCTTAGTGTGATCCACAAATTTTTGTTTCGGGTCTGGGTGTCATGGGTATGTGAACTTGTATGTATGCAAATGTACCATGACATAGGAGTAAAATCCTAGTGTGAGACAACAATAAAAAAACATTTATCAGAGTTATATCTTGTTTCATTATAGTGTGTCTAAATCTGGGGAATGCATCGCTTGTGTACATCTCTTTTTTTTGTGGCATAAGTCGGTAAACGAGCAGACGGATCACCTGATGGTAAGCAATCGGCGCCGCCCATGGACACCTGGAACACCAGAGGCGTTACAAGTGCGTTACCGGCCTTTTGGGGATTAGGAGTTTGAGGATCGTTGGGGAGATTTTGCGCGCATACATTTAAATAATATTTTTGGCTGAATGCACAACATAAATTAAAATAAGATAAACTCACGCCTTATTCCCGTGGAGGCAGACAGAAACAGGAATATCATTATTAAAACTCACAAATCAACAAAGACAGTATACTCACACCTCCACTCTTTGGTAAATAGACGACTTTGACAAACTTGGGCATGTCTCGCTTGAGCTCGTTGTAAAGTCTCTCATTGTCCAGTACCAGGATCACATCAACCTGTGTTAAATTCCAATTAGATAAGATAGAAATTTATGCTACATTAGCAAACCCCGGCGAACTCCGTTTCGCCACCGATTATGCTTCGTTTTATGTAATATTTCGTTTGGTGATTAAAAGATGAAGAAATTTAGACATAGAAAAAACAAAGAAACGACAGATTACTTTAGTTTTTTAAAGTATCTACCAATCTTTGAACGCATGCTTTGCTCAGGAAACAAATATTTTATTTTGACCTTTGATTATTATTAAAATACAAATTGGGTAGTTTTTATTATTTTTTGCTTACGCACTTTGGCGCCCCTATCTACCTAAAAGTAAGTAATATTAATATTATAAATACAAATAATTAAAAACTAAAATACTTACACCTTAAAAAGATTGTTTGTTTACAGTTTTTGAAGTCGGTTTTTTTAAACGCAGTTTTTTTGTAATAGTACAAAGTTGTAGTTACCTCAAAAGCTTGAGCAGCGTGTGAGAGCACCTTATATCCGTCTCCTTTAATCCACCCGCAAGTGTTGATGATGACTCCTGATGTCGATGCTGTAACAAACATTTTATTAAATTACATTATGCATATCTACCTTATCTTAATTGGGTATTTTCCTGGGTCAAAAATAAATTATTTAGATTTTTCAATCCAATTAAATATTAAAAAATAATTACAATTTCATTCATTATTCATATTTGACGATATACTCAATTTTCGATTTATTCTAGCAATTTTTTCAGAAACAAGTGTGCTATTTGACTCTAAAATATGATGACGTCATAAGTTAGTTTTTGGTACAAAATTCATAGAACAATATCGTTTTGGACGTTTCGATAAAAGTATTGAGTTTGATTAGTTGTAAAATACCGTATTATCGACTGTATAGATATTGCGTAGAGGTAACTCTGACCAACTGGTCACATAACTAGATTAGGTAACAGAGGACGATGGGTGGTAGTCAAGTGTGTGTCCTTGCTCCAAGAGAGGCAGTGACCAAGTGATGGTGACCAAAGCCAAAGGCAGAGCATTTATGCCAAGAACCAGGCACAGAAATTTGGGGCGAATAATAGCAAGGAAAAGACCTCGTGGTCGCTCACCTACCCGGTGGTTGGATGCTATAAAAAACCTAACCGGCCTGACAGTTCCACAAGCCATAAAGACCGCAGAGGACAGGGGCGTTTGGAGGAGGGTTGTGCATCAAGTGACGGGTGCACCAGACTAGACACGACCTTCAGTAATGAAGAAAAAGATTAGGAAGAAGAAGAAGAAGAATAGCAAGGTAGACTGACCTGAGCACCAAGGTCGCTAGAAGACCTCCATCTGCATGGCATGGCAAGGCAACGTCAAAAGACAGGCAAACATAACTTATTCTACTTAAAACATAAACATAACATCACGCCTTTTATCCCCGAAGGGGTAGGCAGAGGTGCATTTATGTTATGAGTCCCATGTAATAGGGGGTGAGCCTATTGCATTTATATATTTATATATTATTCTACTTACAAAAACTAAATAAGAACTCACCTTTTTTATTATTCTCACATCGCTCAGCGATCACCTCAGCCAGTCTGCCCACTATAGTGTTGTACAGTTCAAGGTTCTCTCCCGGAGAGCTGTGTCCAAAGTGATATACCAGTGGGGCCTGCTGACTAAACCCTTCCTCTATCGATGCTGGTCTTTCTACCAAGAGTGCCCCTGTAGAAGAAAAAGTTATTGATATTATTCCCATGTTAAAATAACATAAAAAACATGAAACATAACATCACGCCTTTAACCCTGAAGGGGTAAGGCAGAGGTGCACACAGATGTAACACCCACTTTTCACTATATATGTTATGAGCCCCATGGCATATATAATTATATGTTATGAATCCTATGGCAATAAGCTCACCCCCTAATAGGGGTATGGTATATACCCCTATTAGGCACAATTCCATACTTTGTGCTACTACTGAGAACCGGCCCAGGAATCGAACCCCTTGCCCGGCAGTCGCATGTACGACCACTCGGCCAATGAGGCAGTTAAAATAAGTACCAGTCACATTTGTAATATTACAGTATCTTTTATTCATTGATAGGTTGGTCTGATTATGGAAGTGAAGGAAGTTGTGGAAACACAATATGTGGAGCAATGTATGATAAAGGCTACACAGAAATAAATGCACTAATTGTTTATTAGATTACCACAGCTTATTACCCTAACATGTAAAATGTTCATAGCCTTATATTAACCACATTCCTCAGATTGTCCATAAAACAATATAAATTTAAGCCACTACTAACCTATAGTACCCGGTACACTAATATGTCCCTGCCCAACGTCAAGATCAACATAAATGGGCCTCCGTCCCATCCTCACTGCGTAATTCAATAGGATCCTGGTAAGAGTGGACTTGCCCACATCTCCAGGTCCAACAACCATGGTGACTGGACCTCGAGTTGACTCCTGTTCCGCTGCCACTCTTTGCTGCTCAAGAGCTGCATGGACGTTGAGGTATACAACCTGAAAAGATAGTGTTTGAATATTTATTGCTCAATCGCCAAGAGGTAACCGGTGACCACTTTCCACTGACTCCATTATAGACCTTATTTCGGATGTTTAGAGACTACTTTTGTATGAACAAATTTGGGTATGATATATTAAGATAATTCTCATATTTATTCATAAAGTGCCCCTGTACAGTGGTTAGACTTTTAAATCAATCAATAAGCCAATCTCAAGAAACAGTCGAAAAGAATAAATATAATATAAAAATCTATATAAAAGACGAGATATTATCATTAAGACATCTTGCACAATAGCATGTAACCATGTTGCATAGTATTGTACAATTGTATATAAAAAACCAATATTTAATGCACATGGATTTTCATTTAAAAATTTTTAATCAAAACAAATCAAATCATTTATTTACAAAAACATGTGTATACACAGGTGTATATTTAAAGGATGAACAAGATAAGGTTGCACTTGAGACATATCTGCCACTCATCATGCCATCCAAATTTCAAATTACCAGTTAAGTTACTAGTTTTAATACATATAGTAATAATATAAAACATCCTTTATATGAAATTTAACAACAATCATGGTATTTGTAATCATGCTCCATGTTGTTCTCTACTCACCATAGGAGTCTCTTTAGCCACATAACTGACTTCAGTTTTACCCCTTAACTCCACAGTGCAGCCGTGCCACGTGAACACAGCAACTTTCGCACCCGTATGGAACTCATATGGCTTCGCTTTCACGAGTTCTGTGCCAAAAAGTTCCGCATAACCACTCTTCACCTAAGACATAAGAACACGTGTTATTTTTCAAGTTAAGAAGTAGTTTTTTTACTATATTTAACTTTCTTTTAAAATAAAGTATAATAGAGCTCGTGTTATTGAATTTGTTTACCTCTAAAACTACTTTTTCGTTTTTAGATTCCACTTCAAACCTTAGTTCTGAATCCGGCTCTAGTTTGAACTCTTGAAGCTGTACCTCCGTCATCGTTGCGATTGAAAATTCTTTGATACACTACTAATTATTGTTTGTTTATATTTCAATTCGCTCTTTGCAGAAATTAGAGAAGAAATGATAGAGAAATTAGCGACACAAACACGATCGTAATCAGTAGATAGAACGTTTTGACACCTGACACCTGTCATATCATAAGAGAAATAACTAAACGTGGAAATAGATTTTGTGTGTTCAGCATTCAAGCGCTTTACTTGATAAAATAAAATCAAGACAATAATTCAAGAATTATTTATTTACAGTAATCATTACATACTTCTATTATATACAAATCAAGAATTATGAAATCTCTTAATTTTAGGCTTCATTATTTTGTATTTTATGGGATAAGTGTTTTATATTCAATGTAAATATAATTCTGCATTAATAAATTCCACATCCATATACATATATGAAAGAATTTTAGGCATGTGCCTAAGATATGATTTACATAATTATACTAAACAAAATATGGATTTTTAATTTATTTAATCTCTTTGTTTTAGGACTGTTTAGGACAATCAATAGCAAAAACTAAACGTTGTAAACGACAATTTCTTTCAAAAATTGTTTTGAAAGGTTGGTCATTATTTTTATTTTCAATAAATAATGAAAATTGTATTGTAAACTGATAGTTTTCACTTTATAAACACAATGGATAGTTCGTTCTTTGAATACCGTAGCGAGACAGCGGCCGATAGTGGTTCCGAATCGGAATTTATCGACGATAGTTTAGTTGACGAATCTTTTGGTGTAAAAAAGAAGAATCACACAGTTTTCGTTGCTGAATCTGAAGAATCTACGACAGATGGTAAATTTATACACTGTTTTGCTTACTAGTGATGTCCTGATCCTGTTTGCATTACATTATTTACATTGAATTCGTGATACAAACAGTGTGATTTCGGCTGCCGAAATTGAACTTTTATCATCCAGAAATCTCATTAAATTCTCATTAAATTACGACAAGTTAAGGTCGTATCGGTTCGGAAATAATGTCGACGACAGATCTTTCCATCTTAAAAGGCCGGCAACGCGCCTGTGACTCCTCTGGTGTTGCGGGTGTCCATGGGCGGCACTGATCGCTTACCATCAGGTGATCCGTCTAATATTAGAATCAAATCTCTTTGTATCCACTACACAACAATAGAAACAGTTTTAAGTTAACTTATCTGTTAAATCCAATCTCTGATATAATAGATAGCTTTGACATGATCAAAATTGTGTTTTCTCCGATTATGTACTGTTTTTGCTTGTAGAAGACAACGAGAAAGAGAAGGCACCAAAGAATGTATCCAAATCTGTGGTCAAACGAAGCAGTGTTGTCCATAGCCATGTTATATCTAGCAGCGATGATGGTAAGTAGACTAGATGGCATTTTTATATAATAATGTTGTATTTGTGTTTTCATACATAATTTGATATGTCCTGTAAGTTTAGCATTAAATTAATAAAACTTAGTGCATACTAATTCACTTTTAGGGTGTCCTGTACATTTCTTGATGATAAGATAAAATACATATTTATATGAGTGTGTCAAACATAAAAGCAAATGATCTGAAACATACATAAACCTTTTCTGGTATAAAAAAAATAATACATACCAAATTTAATTTTCGTGTTGTTGTATAATTGGCTAATTGGAGTCACTGTTACTAACTGTGTATTCTTTTCACATAGATACAAATGCAAGAGGCAGTATCAGAAGGCAATCAGACTCTTCCAATAAAGTAGTTTTAAGTTCTTCGGATAATGGTAATTATTCAAACTTATTAATGCTGTTCTTATTTTGATTGTAATACTTTTAACATAAAACCTGCATTGTAACATTTATGGCCAGCATTATCCTCTTCTCACAGTCTTAAAACCTTTTCAAACAGATGAGGCAGTTTCACCAGAAATAGTCCCAAAACGCAGACCACTGATGAGGAAGTCCTCAGCCAGTAACAATGACTCAATAATTGGACGCAAAACCAAGAAACGGATGATGCTTATCGACTCTGATACAGAAAACTCAATCATCATAGAACATGACAAGCATAAAAAGTTATTATGCACGAAGGACACTCCGTTGAAAATAGACAGTGGGAATAAGCAGAAAAGTAACGATCAAAGTATGATAGAAGATAATCTATCTAAGAATGAGAGTAAAATAGTTATGGATAGTGATGATGAAGAAGAAGTTCAGAATGAAAGTGCAAAGGTTGATAAGACTAAATCTTTAGTTTACGATGGTTCTGACGATAGTGATGAGGGTACCGAAGAGGAGTATGAAGAAAGTGATGATGATGGCCCTGATGAGGATCAGATGGTGATGTCCAGAGCAACGAGGATGAGTATCATGGGTGTGGTACCGAAGGATAATGATAGTGACGAGTCTGACTTTATACAGTCTGATGATGTGAGTTTAGAATTAGGTTTCTGATTTATTTTTGTAATACTCATACATACATAACATAACATCACGCGTTTTTATACTCGAATGGGTAGGCAGAGGTGCACATTTCGGCACTTAATGCCACTGTACAATGTAACACCCACTTTTCACTATTTATGTTATGAGTTCCATGTAATAGGGGGAGAGCCTATTGCCATAACACCGGGCACATTTCCAGACTCCGTGCTATTACTGAGATTTTTAAAAACCCAGTAATACTTTGCTCTACCCGGGAATTGAACCCGAGACCCCTTGCCCGGCAGTCGCACTTGCGACCTCTCAGCCAACGAGACATACATACTTAATTTATTATCCTATCTCCCATTGGGGCAGGCAGAGTCTATGGAACGCCAATTGCTACGAACATACCTCTTTCTCTTCATCAACAGCCATCAGACTTTTCATGCATGCTCGTTTGTTAAGGGTACTTTTAATTTATTTTATTTGTGATCTTATTTTATAATACATCAGTTTACTATTTTACTTAAGGCATCCTGAATTGGAGATTGTAATTGTTTAATGTTGTTCTTCTGTTCTGAACTAATATAATATATTCTGCAGTAAGAAAGTTCAACAGTGTTTACAAGGCGTTGCCTGTATGGTATTAATTCTTTAATTTAAACTGTCAAACACCGCGAGGACACCGGTGACCGTAACCTATTGTTCTTTAATTGTGTCTATAATGACGGTACTCAAAGTAAGTACCAAATTGTATGTTATTAACAACAATACCATTCCTCTTTTAGAGCCATCGAACCTCAAACCAGGGTTCCGTAGCGAGTCTAACGGACCTGCCAGAACTACAAATACCACCAAAAACTCCAGAGAAGACTACAGAAGACCAAGATTCCTCTAGAATATCTTGCTCCCCCTTCTCAAGTCCCCTTCAAGACATAACAAATGAATCAATAAATGCAAGGAAATCATTAGAAAATAAAGATGAATGTGTAATAGTGAATGATACAGAGAAAAATCCACCAAGCAGCCTTAGGAATAAGGTGCTTAATAACTTGGTACTGAATAAAGCGAAGGAGAATTTCATACGGTATGACGATGACGTCACTATTATTGATACGAAGCCGGAGATCATTGCTTTGAGCAGTGATGATGAAGATGAGGTGAGCATAACTCCACGTTCATAACATAAAATTAATAATTATATGAATTTTTCGAACTACATAGTAAAGGCGTAGTTTGTGAGTTTTAGATACATTCGTTTTCTACCGGTTACGTTATGGAATGTAGTGAATTGGTCTTGAATTGTAAAATGTAATATTTATTAACTAAAATCGCGGGTTACTCACGTGAATATACTGAGAAAAGCTCTACTAGTTTCCAACCACAGAATGGTTCTTCCTCATGAGCAGCGTGCGCGGTCGCGGTGGCGTCGCGCAGATCACTAGAGCATTTTTCAGTACATTTACGTGAGTAACTCGCGATTTTAGTTAATTTAGTATTTCTCACGATAGTTATTATGTTATATTTATTATGTTCGTATAAATACATATATAATTACAAATAGTATACGCTTGGCAGTCATAATAAGACTAAGTAACGTAAGTAGAATAAGTATGCCGCCGAGGACTTAACGGGTTACCGGGGCTCCGGCTTTAAGGGCAGGAGTAGGAACGGGGTGGTTTTTAGTCAGTAAGAGTCTGACACTCCCTCCCGCCTCACACAGGCGGGAGAAGTCATTCGATGATTAATTCCCCTTAAAAAAATTTTGAATAAGTATAGGTACAGGTACACAGACAATAAATACGTGTTCTCATAATTTCGAATTAAAAATTAAATAATGTGGGTAAAGCTAAAAATTTATGAACAAAACTGTCATAATGAAATCGAATTTAACGCAGCCATTACTGGACATTTTTTACAAAACTCGAACTACTTTATTTATATTGTTATTATTTATAGTTAAATGTGATGTTATTATTAGAATTTAGTGTTATTATTAGAATTTGAATGATTGAATATTGTGCACTGTGAAGTGTTTAAAAAGTTAAGCCACGATGCCTCGAAGTCCGAGATCTGTAAGTTTAACAATTTATTTGTGACGAAATTGTTATTTTCACTGCCTTGTTGATCAAGGGTGTTTACGCGACTGTAGCCTCGGGTTCTTGTCCCAGGTTGGGCAAAGTATTTTCAAACCCTAAAACAATAAAAGTCAACATAAAATAATCGACTGCCTTATTGGTCAAGTGGCCAAAAGTGCAACGGCCTAGAAGTTGCAAGTCGGTCGTAGCATTTTTGAAAGATTTTCGAAAAATTCTCAAGCAAATTTCAAACACAATGTATCTAAATAGGTTGTTTAACAATTTTATTACATGGGACTCATAACATAACAGCCGAATCGTTGTGCTACACAGTGGCGTAACTGTACCGTTCGCAAAATTCATCTAATGTCTGTTATTCTTGTAATAAAAGATAAATTCAGATGAAAACATCTGAACGGGGCTCTTGTCAGCTGGGAGCCCGTGGCATTTTGCTAACTTACCACCCCGCCTTCCTAAGTTACGCCACTGGTGCTACATATTGTAAACATATACCTTTCCGTTCCTCTCCTACAGCTGCAGTAGCCAAATGCTATTTACCGCTTGTCTACATGTGGAATAGAAAACCAAATTATATGGAATTGACGTAAATTTTATGTGTGTCATCCCCATACATCTTGATTTCTACTCTCTCTGTAGTCAAGCGCTAAAGTGGCGTTTGGCTAAAGGCACTGGGATTGAAAGGCGTTACATTTCAAATCAAATATCTTTCCACTAGCCAAATGCAGAAACGAAGTCGCCAAAAGAACGAAAGTCACTTAAGCCCAAACAGGAGGAGATGTCTCAGAATTCGAAGACAATCACCAAGTACCTGATGCCTCCTAGCCATCCTGGCCAGCAGGTCGTGTATGTGAAGAAGCATGTCAGGGAAGCGGAGCTGATGAAGCTGGAGTCACTGAAAGAAGACCTAAAGAATGTTAAGGTAGGTTTCTATATTGGTTTTTTGTTGTATGGGAGGACGTTACCTTTTTCTCTGAAATTGAAGGCCGGCAACAGTCTTGCAACTCCTCTGGTGATCCATCAGCTCTTGCTTGATTATTATTATATTATATAGATACTAGCGCACCCGACAGACGTTGTCCTGTAATAATAGGTATAGATAAATAACCTAGAAACCGACTGCAGTGTCATCTGCCGGGCTGATTTGTTGAACACACACAAAAAATTTCATCAAAATCGGTCCAGTCGTTTGAGTGAAGTTCAGTGACATACACACTCACAGAAGAATTATATATGTAAAGATTAGTCCACCATGCTTTACTGTACTGTTTGTCTCCAGTACCTCCTCGAAGAGATGGATGTGAATACTCTCCCGGACGGCGGCGGCAGGCTCATAGAGAGGATGACCAGTCTGGAGGAGCAGTTCCGAAGACAGGGGGAGAAGGTCGCCAACATGGTAGTCGAACAAGGTAACGACTAATTCATTACTGTGTTCCTATACCGTATAGGAGCCTTGATTATTACTTTATTCTAATTACTTGTAGACCTGTACCTACTGAGGAATGCATTAAAGAACTTAAAGTATTGGTAAATTTTCAGAATTCTTTTTAGAGAACTTTGATTATGGTGTTATTCTTACAGATCATCCAGGTGCGGATGTAGATAAGAAGGGTCTCAGCTGGGACGAGCTGCAGAAGGCCAGCAATGCTGTCATGCCGCGCATGTTTGGCAAACAGGGTGAGTACCCGCCACTATACTGCATTCATAATTTAACCAGAGACCCAATTTCCCTCCTAACATCTTCACCTCGAAACCCCATATCCCCAACTATATGCCATAAAAAATACTAAGATATCATTTTATCACAGCAATGGCGACTCACATGGCTGAAAGGAACCTGATCCTGGACCGTCTCCGCGACCTGTACGAGTCGCTGGCGTCTCGTCCGTCGGAGTCAGAGTTGGCCACGCCGCCGCGGGCCATGAAGTCCACTCTCATGCCGCATCAGTTGCATGCACTCGCCTGGCTGCGCTGGAGGGAGACCCAGAGGCCAAGGGCTGGGATACTAGGTAAAGTAACTATAATAATTGTTAACTAGATTAAAGTTTAACTCGTCGAGTACCGGTTTTATAGACACAATTAAAGAACAATAGGTCGCGGTCACCGGTGACCGCTTGGTGTTTGACAGTTTAAAGGTTCTTTCTGAAGTACCTAATATCCTGCTGATATACCTAAATCTTATTCAGGGTTATAAGACGTATCGTTCTATGTATATATCTACTAGCTTTTACCCGCGGCTTCGCTCGAGTCACAAAAGGAAGTCACATAAAAAGTAGCTTATGTGACATATACACACAGCGCCATCTATACCAATACTTTTGTTTTCCCTCGGGAATATCAATTTTTCCGGGATAAAAAGTACCCTATTATTTAATCCAGACTTCTAACTTTACGTCTGCAAAAATTCAAAGCAATCGGTTTAGTAGGTACGGCGTGAAAGTGGAACAAACAAACAAACAAACTCACTTTCCAATTTATAATATTAGTAAGGATTGATTTTTGTAAATATAAGTGACCCATAACTACATTTGGGCCATTACGAGCGTGCGAACTGTCATAAGGCATTTTTATCAGATTTCTCGCTCATGATTTATCACTTATGTGATTTGTGCGACATTGTCATATTCCTTTGACGTGACAGTTCGTCCGTTTGTAATGGACCAACTATAGGATATACCGAAGTATGTCGCGGAGAACCTAACGGGTAACCGGGGCTCCGGCTCGCCGTGCAGGAGAAAGAACGGGGTGGTTTTTAGTCAGTAAGAGTCTGACACTCCCTCCCGCCTTGCCCAGGCGGGAGACGTCTTTCGATGATATTCCCCCCCTAAAAAAAGACAAGTATGATATTAATTTTATAATTTTGCTTTGCAGCGGACGACATGGGTCTGGGTAAAACCATCACGATGATAGCTTTGATAGCGAGCGACAAGGAGGACAAGATCGATGATGATGACGACGACGATGATGGTGGACCTGCTACAGGGAAGAGTAAGTAGCTATGTCGTTTACTTCTTATCTAAGTGTAGATCAATATATTTGAACTATTGCCTTGACAATCCGTCAGTTATGTTGTATGAGTTTGCTGTCATGACCTGTGTCTGACTAAATAGAAGATAAAAAATGTCTTCGAGTTTATTTATTCTTAAAAATCTTGAATATATGACATAGGTTGAAAGATTAATTTACTAGAGTCAATATTAGTTAATTTACCAGCTGCAGTTATTTGACAAACATGACTTTATACTTCACTCACGCCAACTATTATCAGCCTAATGTATACATGTTTCTTCAGAGGGCCAAGCACGAATAACTATCGCATTCGTATCGTAACAGTATCGAGCGAGTTAAGCGTTCTGGGTGGTTACTCTTGAAACCAATCTCAATGTCAATGCAATTTCAATCCAATAAAATCTCAATAATTTTTTAATGTCAACACTATACAACCACAATCGTAGCTGTTACAATAGCATTCATAGTACGGAATTACTATAATTAATTATAAACTCAATACCATTTAGTTCATACAATATCCACGCAATACGGATGCAATGGGCGCTGGTGTTGCAACACCAGAGTACGAAATTTCACAATACCAATGTCGATCGATCGGAATTGGATTCAAGAGTAAGCCCTCTGATTGGTTGGTTCACTTGAGCCGGCCAATCAGAGCGCCGAACGCGCTCGATACTATTACGTTACGAATGCGATAGTTATTTGTGCTTGACACTCAGTATACAATCATAGCCGCACTAGGGACAGCCTAGGCACAGCGTTTTCCTTAGAACTAGTATTTAGTTGATTAACTTTGACTTAGTAAATTAACATCATTAAAAAAGTGAGTAGGTATGTGAGTGTGTATGAATGGATGTGTGGTTTGGAATTAAGTTCTGAACTTGACTTTAAGCGTCACTAACATCCCCAAAAACGACTAAAAACTATATGAACGTATGTATAATGTCCGCAGTGGCCCGCGGAGGCACGCTGGTGGTGTGCCCGGCGTCCCTGATGCAGCAGTGGGCGGGCGAGGTCAGCAAGCACTGCGCGGCGCACGCACTGGCCGTGTGTCTCCACCACGGCGCCAACAGGACGCAGCAAGCCAGCAGGCTCGCCGGACACGACCTCGTGCTCACTACATACAACATCATGCAGAGGGACAATGAGAAGGTAACGTATCTGCACTGCGCGGCGCACGCTGGCCGTGTGTCTCCACCACGGCGCCAACAGGACGCAGCAAGCCAGCAGGCTCGCCGGACACGACCTCGTGCTCACTACATACAACATCATGCAGAGGGACAATGAGAAGGTACGTATAGCAAGCACTGCGCGGCGCACGCGCTGGCCGTGTGTCCACCACGGCGCCAACGGACGCAGCAAGCCAGCAGGCTCGCCGGACACGACCTCGTGCTCACTACATACAACATCATGCAGAGGGACAATGAGGGTACGTATAGCAAGCACTGCGCGGCGCACGCGCTGGCCGTGTGTCTCCACCACGGCGCCAACAGGACGCAGCAAGCCAGCAGGCTCGCCGGACACGTCCTCGTCACTACATACAACATCATGCAGAGGACAATGAGAAGGTACGTATAGCAAGCACTGCGCGGCGCACGCGCTGGCCGTGTGTCTCCACCACGGCGCCAACAGGACGCAGCAAGCCAGCAGGCTCGCCGGACACGACCTCGTGCTCACTACATACAACATCATGCAGAGGGACAATGAGAAGGTACGTATAGCAAGCACTGCGCGGCGCACGCGCTGGCCGTGTGTCTCCACCACGGCGCCAACAGGACGCAGCAAGCCAGCAGGCTCGCCGGACACGACCTCGTGCTCACTACATACAACATCATGCAGAGGGACAATGAGAAGGTACGTATAGCAAGCACTGCGCGGCGCACGCGCTGGCCGTGTGTCTCCACCACGGCGCCAACAGGACGCAGCAAGCCAGCAGGCTCGCCGGACACGACCTCGTGCTCACTACATACAACAACATGCAGAGGGACAATGAGAAGGTACGTATAGCAAGCACTGCGCGGCGCACGCGCTGGCCGTGTGTCTCCACCACGGCGCCAACAGGACGCAGCAAGCCAGCAGGCTCGCCGGACACGACCTCGTGCTCACTACATACAACATCATGCAGAGGGACAATGAGAAGGTACGTATAGCAAGCACTGCGCGGCGCACGCGCTGGCCGTGTGTCTCCACCACGGCGCCAACAGGACGCAGCAAGCCAGCAGGCTCGCCGGACACGACCTCGTGCTCACTACATACAACATCATGCAGAGGGACAATGAGAAGGTACACAAAGCACCGCTAATTAGTTGCAGCGCTACACATCGACACAACTGTCATTTACACAGTGTACATGTGTGCGTAATTTCATATAACTGTATATAAAAATATTCGTCCACCACGTTCACATTGGTATTTTCATTCTTGTGTCGGTATACGTATTTTTATAATTTAATGCATAGGTAAGGTTAAAACTATTTACAATCATTGATATGACCCGACATTTTCACTGTCATTATCGTAGTGCTCGTGGTCGATTGGTTAATGAGCACGCTTTTATCGTCTTTCAAGGATCAATGATGTGGGTTCTATTCCAGCTAAAAGTTAATTTTATTTTACCTTGTTATTTTTCTTATTTTTTTTTTTTGTTTTTTGTCATAAAATATAAATATCAGGCTATAAAAGAAGCAAATGAGTTGGTAAATAAAACAATACTATTTTTTATTACAATTAATTTATTTATTATACAAATATGTTGTTTTATATTCAATATTTATATCTAATAATTAATTATATACCACATGTTAAGTTTAAAGTTCTTTAAATCATAATTAATAGATATGACAATAAACCTCATAGTCGAATCGGGAAATATCACGGTACAGCGGTAATACGATGGCAGCAACATTTTTTATTAAGTAGGTAATAAACAAATATACAACATTCTTGTTTTGTAATTTAATAATATAATGTATTATTAAATTACAGTTTTACAGTAATAAACAAGTAAAACATGTAAAAAATTACACTGTCAACATAATATTTCTTGAAATGGGCGACTTTTTGTCGTTTGAACTTCCATTAATTATCTATTTTACGACGGTTGTTATAAGGTTCAATATTCAGTGGGCTGTATGATAGTAAAAAGAATGTGACGAATGCTATGGAACGATTTTAACTTTCATGACCTTTAGAATCAGGGAAACTTTAAATTAATTGAAGATGGGCGTAAATATAATATGTCAATCAAGTTCGAAAGCAGTTAAATAAATTTGTTAATGAAAAATTAAAGTGAAGTGAATAAACATGTTGAATAGAAAGAAATTATGACAATTTCTAACCACAAAACAATAACATCACTTCACCGTATGTTCTAGACAGCATTTTAATATTCTTAAAAAAATTAAACATTATTTTATGTTAATTTTAATAAAGGCAGAGTTTGACAGGCTCAATAATTGATTCCGAAATCAATACAATCACTGATCCTACAAGGCAGAAGGTTGCAATTCGTATACCTTTCTCCATCTTTTCTTCACAATATTTTACGCCCATCCTTATCCGACTTGAAAGTCTTTTCGTCGCTCAATATGATTACACTGTTCGCCCAATCAAAATTAATAAAGTCCTTAGCAAATTCTTAGCGCTTTTGCTGGTGAACCACAGATAACAATATTTTCTTCTCTGGCTTCCTGCACCTTAAACCAGAATGCAGGTGTCTCCGTACAGTTTGTATTAAAACATTCAGTGCTGTCGCTGTAGTGCGGGTTGGCAGGAACGGATCAGCCATGTGCCTGGCTACGATGTGTCGTAGTGCCGAGCCGATGAATTTGCCTTTGGTTTAGGCCCACGTCGACGATGTTTAACGTCACCGGTCTCCGCATATCTGTGCACCCATAACTGCATGGATCTCCTCTGTTGATACCAAACAAATAAGTATTTAAAATACCAGGAAATACTTTACAGGAATTAAAGTTACTTAAAAATAATAATAAATATAAGTAAACACAATGTTAGAATAATAATTTATAATTAAGTAGTGGCGTAAGGAATAAAAATCCCTAACCAGATATGTTTTAAAGAAACACTCCTAACAAAAACAAGTCAAGTTACAATACAATTAATAATAAATTATTAATATATCTTTATAATATTGAACTTCATAATAAGTTGCAATAATTATTTTATTCTAGTGCAAAAATTGTAGGTGTGTCGAGTTACAAAATGAAATAAATATTATTTAGAATATCAACGTAGTATCTTATTTACTCACCGATATCATTAAACGCCTTGCTATTTCAGTTATTGTTAGTTATGTTTTGCTCATGCAAAACAATGGTTTCAGCCTTTTTAAATGTTGATAGGTGTTGGAACATCTTGTAAAAATAAAAATAACTTTGCACACGAATATAAGTAGTGTAGCAATAAACTATGAAATCCTCATAAATTGACAACTAAGAACGCAATTATTTTGTAAGTCGGGTGATTTGAAAAACATGTTTTAAATAGTCGGTAGTTACTTCATAAGCGTGTAAAATAAAATGACTCGAGATTTCTATGGTCGCCACAAACATTGCAAATATACTCAGGTATCGAACCATTAAGAAATCACAGTTAATTACTTTTTTACTGTTTTTATCTTATTTAAGTTGGTTGAAATGCATGAAGCAAATGAGATTATTCTAAATAATAAATAACTAGAACTAAAATATAAATAAAAGATATTATAGGTATAAATAAATCTAAAGTATTTACTATTAAAATTAACATAAGATTTAGAACAATAGGAAAGGAAAAAAAAGAAAAGATTTAATTGTTTCTAATTTCAAATAAATTTGATAAATTAATTCTAAAACAACATGTGAATGTTGGAATCGATCCGGCGGCACTTTACTTGACAATTGGAGGCGATAACCATTGCGCCAAGCGCGCTGTAGATGAGATCATCGAAATATTTTATATCATTCAGTAACATAAAATTACAATGAGAAAGCACTATATTTATATGGGTATTGTATAGCTCGATCGTTCATTATTTTTGATTTCGATTTATTCAAAGTTTGTTATGAGTAATTTTATCTTTACCCTCGTTTTTATTTAAACTTATTTACTAAATTATTGCGTATACCGACACAAAAATGATTTTTAAATACCAAGATGTGTGTGATAGACGAATGTTTCTATACATATCTATTGATATGAAATTACCCACACATGTATATTGTGTAAATGATAGTTGTGTCGATGTGTAGCGCCGCTAACTAATTAGCGGTGCTTTGTGTACGTATAGCAAGCACTGCGCGGCGCACGCGCTGGCCGTGTGTCTCCACCACGGCGCCAACAGGACGCAGCAAGCCAGCAGGCTCGCCGGACACGACCTCGTGCTCACTACATACAACATCATGCAGAGGGACAATGAGAAGGTACGTATAGCAAGCACTGCGCGGCGCACGCGCTGGCCGTGTGTCTCCACCACGGCGCCAACAGGACGCAGCAAGCCAGCAGGCTCGCCGGACACGACCTCGTGCTCACTACATACAACATCATGCAGAGGGACAATGAGAAGGTACGTATAGCAAGCACTGCGCGGCGCACGCGCTGGCCGTGTGTCTCCACCACGGCGCCAACAGGACGCAGCAAGCCAGCAGGCTCGCCGGACACGACCTCGTGCTCACTACATACAACATCATGCAGAGGGACAATGAGAAGGTACGTATAGCAAGCACTGCGCGGCGCACGCGCTGGCCGTGTGTCTCCACCACGGCGCCAACAGGACGCAGCAAGCCAGCAGGCTCGCCGGACACGACCTCGTGCTCACTACATACAACATCATGCAGAGGGACAATGAGAAGGTACGTATAGCAAGCACTGCGCGGCGCACGCGCTGGCCGTGTGTCTCCACCACGGCGCCAACAGGACGCAGCAAGCCAGCAGGCTCGCCGGACACGACCTCGTGCTCACTACATACAACATCATGCAGAGGGACAATGAGAAGGTACGTATAGCAAGCACTGCGCGGCGCACGCACTGGCCGTGTGTCTCCACCACGGCGCCAACAGGACGCAGCAAGCCAGCAGGCTCGCCGGACACGACCTCGTGCTCACTACATACAACATCATGCAGAGGGACAATGAGAAGGTACGTATAGCAAGCACTGCGCGGCGCACGCGCTGGCCGTGTGTCTCCACCACGGCGCCAACAGGACGCAGCAAGCCAGCAGGCTCGCCGGACACGACCTCGTGCTCACTACATACAACATCATGCAGAGGGACAATGAGAAGGTACGTATAGCAAGCACTGCGCGGCGCACGCGCTGGCCGTGTGTCTCCACCACGGCGCCAACAGGACGCAGCAAGCCAGCAGGCTCGCCGGACACGACCTCGTGCTCACTACATACAACATCATGCAGAGGGACAATGAGAAGGTACGTATAGCAAGCACTGCGCGGCGCACGCGCTGGCCGTGTGTCTCCACCACGGCGCCAACAGGACGCAGCAAGCCAGCAGGCTCGCCGGACACGACCTCGTGCTCACTACAACAACATCATGCAGAGGGACAATGAGAAGGTACGTATAGCAAGCACTGCGCGGCGCACGCGCTGGCCGTGTGTCTCCACCACGGCGCCAACAGGACGCAGCAAGCCAGCAGGCTCGCCGGACACGACCTCGTGCTCACTACATACAACATCATGCAGAGGGACAATGAGAAGGTACGTATAGCAAGCACTGCGCGGCGCACGCGCTGGCCGTGTGTCTCCACCACGGCGCCAACAGGACGCAGCAAGCCAGCAGGCTCGCCGGACACGACCTCGTGCTCACTACATACAACATCATGCAGAGGGACAATGAGAAGGTACGTATAGCAAGCACTGCGCGGCGCACGCGCTGGCCGTGTGTCTCCACCACGGCGCCAACAGGACGCAGCAAGCCAGCAGGCTCGCCGGACACGACCTCGTGCTCACTACATACAACATCATGCAGAGGGACAATGAGAAGGTACGTATAGCAAGCACTGCGCGGCGCACGCGCTGGCCGTGTGTCTCCACCACGGCGCCAACAGGACGCAGCAAGCCAGCAGGCTCGCCGGACACGACCTCGTGCTCACTACATACAACATCATGCAGAGGGACAATGAGAAGGTACGTATAGCAAGCACTGCGCGGCGCACGCGCTGGCCGTGTGTCTCCACCACGGCGCCAACAGGACGCAGCAAGCCAGCAGGCTCGCCGGACACGACCTCGTGCTCACTACATACAACATCATGCAGAGGGACAATGAGAAGGTACGTATAGCAAGCACTGCGCGGCGCACGCGCTGGCCGTGTGTCTCCACCACGGCGCCAACAGGACGCAGCAAGCCAGCAGGCTCGCCGGACACGACCTCGTGCTCACTACATACAACATCATGCAGAGGGACAATGAGAAGGTACGTATAGCAAGCACTGCGCGGCGCACGCGCTGGCCGTGTGTCTCCACCACGGCGCCAACAGGACGCAGCAAGCCAGCAGGCTCGCCGGACACGACCTCGTGCTCACTACATACAACATCATGCAGAGGGACAATGAGAAGGTACGTATAGCAAGCACTGCGCGGCGCACGCGCTGGCCGTGATTCTGACAGTGCCATTATTTTCACCACCCTTAAAAACCATGAAAAGGATACCCATGACGATAAATTGAAAATTTCGGACAGCGGCCATCTTGGATTTACATTTTGACAACACCATAATTTTCATCACTCTCGAAAACCATAAAAATGACACCAATGCCATTAAATTAAAAATTTCGTGGAGCCGCCATCTTGAATTTACATTTCGACAGCACCATCAGTTTTACCACCCTCGAAAACCATGAAAACGACACCCATGACGATAAATTGAAAATATCATGCAACGGCAAACATACATAAAAAAGAAACAAGCATTTGAACATAGTGCCTCTTCCTTTTTTTGAAGTCGGTAAAAACAAACACGCTTTAGCCCTGAATAATATATCCCGAGCTACTAACATCGTTTTGTTCGCAGCTCGGGATTGGCCTACCCGCGTCTCGCCCCTTACACCACGCACGATTGCCCATGCCCTGGCTAGACGTCTTCGTTGAACGACTGTATAGACTGTAGTAGTAGCACGGAGTCTGTAAATGTGCCCGGTATATGGCAATAGGCTCACCCCCTATTACATGGGACTCATAACATAAATAGTAAAAAGTGGGTGATGTTATTTGAATACTGGTTCCCAGAAAGGCGTCCTGATGCGCGTGTACTGGCGCCGCGTGATCCTGGACGAGGCGCACGTGGTCCGCAACCACAAGTCGGCGACGTGCGGCGCGGCCGGCGCCCTGCGCGCGCCGCGCCGCTGGTGCCTCACTGGCACGCCCGTGCAGAACAAGGACCTCGACCTCTTCGCGCTACTCAAGTTCCTACGGTGCTCGCCCTTCGATGACCTCACTGTGAGTATACTGCCTTATATAGACGCCTATAAGACACTAACACCCGAATACTGAAAGCTCACTCAATTGTGAGTTGTACTCAAATATCGTGCCATATCTGCCATTTTTATTAACCTATCATGTATTTTGGTGTATGCTCTGTTGATTGCCCTTAAATAAATAAATAAAATAAATTTTACAAAGAATTTGTAGAGACAGAAGTATACTTAAGCGCGACTTAACGTGGGCCACAAACTAGGCACAGCCTGTATCTTGGTGGCCCGAATGACAGAGATGGCACAATATTGTAATACAACTTAACGTGGGCCACAAACTAGGCACAGCCTGTATCTTGGTGGCCCGAATGACAGAGATGGCACAATATTGTAATACAACTTAAAATTGAGTAGCCTTTCAGTATTCAGGTGTTAGTCAACAAGAATTTGTAAAATAATAAAAGATATAACCACTTTTTTGAGTTTAAATTCTTTTCTAGTTGATATACACATGTGAATGATTAATTCTTTAACTCTAGATGTGGAAGAAATGGATAGACAACAAGAGTTTAGGTGGGCAGGAGCGTCTGAGTACAATAATGCAGTGTCTACTACTGCGGCGCACCAAGCAACAACTGGTCCAGCGCGGACAGCTCGCCTGTCTGCCGCAGCGGACCGCGCATACCAGGACTGTCACACTCAAACCGCAGGAGATGAATGTCTATCAGAAGGTAAGGAGATTATTCAAAAGGGGAAAAAAACTTTAATTTAAGGAATTTTTATTTTTACGAGGATGGTCGACTAGTTTCGAGCTCGATCGGAGCCCATATTCATGGTTAACTCGTGCAGATTAAAAACTAAGCTGTCTATTATCGAATGTAGCGTGTGACACGATAGTGAATACTACGTTGTTAAACATAGATATGTTTTCTACTATATAATTTTTTTATATTACTAGCGACCCGCCCCGGCTTCGCACGGATGCAATATGCATGTATTATACATATAAACCTTCCTTAAGAATGACTTTATCTATTAAAAAAAACCGCATCAAAATCCGTTGCGTAGTTTTAAAGATCTAAGCATATATAGGGACAGACAGACGGGGGATAGCGTCTTTGTTTTATACTATGTAGTGATTATTATAATAAAATTAAATCTATACTAAAATTTTTAACTATAATTCATCCCTTGACTTAAAAATGTCTACTTGTTTCAATCAAAAATACTAATTATTCTGCAGGTGCTAGTGTTCTCTAAGACACTATTCGCTCAGTTCCTACACCAGCGCGCTGAGAAGAACTCGGACGCGCAAGGATTTACCTCGGCCGGGAACAGCGCGTACCACAAGATGCATAAGAAAATGATCGCCCTACAAGGTTCGTCGTTATAATTTGTATTACATATTATAGAAGATTTTAACTTGATTCGATTTTTTTTTTAAGAATATTATTTCATTTTATTTATTTAACACGTTTTGTACATACAATTATAAAATGGTGGGCCGGATGGTGGGTGGGTAATGCCGGATGGCATTCTTTACCAAGCAACCGCAGGGTGACGCAGAGAAGTTTTTTATTTTGTCCATTAGAAGAAATTCTCTGTAGTAAATTACTGAATAACAAAAATCATCGATAAATACATTAACAATCAGACAGTTCATTACTGAATTGCTGGCCTACTCTACCTACGAGGATTTTCCGTCTCTATCTTAGCAGGTAAGATAGAAACCCCAGTTCAAACGGTTTAGATTTATCAGAAAGCGATGTTATCTTGTCAAATGTGTAGTCTCTTAATCAGCTCTTACGACCCCCACTCCATTCCTTCCTTCCTTTACTCTCCCACGAAAAGTGTATTTAACAAATTAATATATTCTACTCCATAAAACTTTTTTTATGGGATATGCCCGGTAAACGAGCAGACAGATCACCTGACGGTAAGCAAACGGCGTCGCTCATGAACACCCGGAACATCAGAGGCGTTACAAGTGCGTTACCAGCCTTTTGAGGAATTTGAAGATTGTTCGATATTATACTATACTTATACATACAATATTAATTATTTTGTACTTATCTTTGATTCCAGGAGCGAAACCAGTAAAGTCTCACGAGATCTTGGTCCTCCTACTGCGCCTGCGCCAAGTATGTTGTCACTGCGGCCTCATCGCCGCCATGTTGGACGAGGACAGCACCGCCGACGTACAGGAGGACCCCGCCGGACAGGATCTATTGGCTGAGCTC
The DNA here is from genome assembly GCA_902850265.1 of Spodoptera littoralis. Taxonomy (NCBI): domain Eukaryota; kingdom Metazoa; phylum Arthropoda; class Insecta; order Lepidoptera; family Noctuidae; genus Spodoptera; species Spodoptera littoralis. The sequence goes on from LR824547.2 coordinate 12,414,911, forward strand.
AATAAACTGTCTATTGAAGATTCCAGTTCTAGGAGAAAGGTATATTTTACTATGCTTCTATTAAGGACTTAGGATATCTAACGTCCAGTTTCTATAACCTATCTATCTGTAGATTTGCTTACTAGAGATAGAATTTTGACATGAGCTCCATACTTTAACTTGATATAGAGAGAGAGAGAGAGAGAGATAGAATTTTGACACATTTTGTATGGAGCTCATGTCAAAATTCTATCTCTAGTAAGCAAATCTACAGATAGATAGGTTATAGAAACTGGACGTAAGTCATCAACAGCCTATAAATGCCCGCTGCTGAGCAAAGCCTCTTCTCAAACGAAGAGGGTTTTAGCATTAATCACCACGCTTGCCCAATGCAGCTTGGTGATTAAAAACTTATAATTAGAAATTATAAGCCCAGGTTTCCTAACGATGTTTTCCTTCACCGTTTGTCAGTGGTGTCTAAATAATCTTAGAAAGTACATATAACTCGGAAAGAGTCACATTGGTACTTGCCGTTGGTAGGTTTCGAACCCTCACCCTTGTGCATGAGAAGCGGGCATCTCAAATCTCCAGGCCACCACGGATATCTAAGTATGTATGTGTAATTCATGCGTGGGGTCATCATCATCATTAGAGCCTTTACCCAGCAGTAACACTGTAATAGGGGTCGTATTATTATTGGGTAAAGGCTTCATTTTACTCATAGAAGGAAGCATTATCATTTGAAAAATTACAAACAAGGTGATGGAAATACTGAGATAGTAAAAAAACTACGGGTTACCTCGTATATGGGTGCACTATTAACCAATCGTTTACATTTACATTGTTCTCGTACAATCCAAACAACAAAACTATGTAACTAGAGAATTGTATTGTGAATCTGATTGAAAAAGGGTAACCTATGGAGTTTCTTGCTCGTTCTTCTCCATAGGAATCTACACCTTGGAATGAGCAAATAACTTTGTCTTTGATTACCGGAACGTAGATCATAGTCTGAGTACCAAGCACGAATAACTATCGTAATCGTAACGTAATAGTATCGAGTGCGTTCGGCGCTCTGATTGGCCGGCTCAAGTGATCCAACCAATCCGAACGCTTAACTCGCTCGATACTGTTCGCTGATACATTTTCTGGCCACCATTTTTGTATCTATCTTAAGTGCATTATAATTTAATGTCACAGAGTAAAAAATCCGACGACGAAGATGAAGAAGGCCCCCCACAAGAAGGTACTACAGCGGCGGAAGCAATCCGTTCAGTACTATCTCCCAACAACCCGGTGTTTGAACTCAGCAACCCTTCCTCCAAGATCAAAGCCGTCATGGACTGTCTCAACAATGAAGTCTTCGTTCATAAAGGTCAGTATTGCATCGTCATTGATTGGATTATGCACCCTATTCGACTATTGAATAAGGTCCAATGTTAAATAAAGGGTCGCAAGAGATGGTTTGTCATGCTGTTCAGATTTGCCAAACTGGCCTATAAATCGCAGTTGGGTTATTGAAAGTTTTGAAGTTTAGAAAAGGCTGCTTCATCTACTAGTTGTCTTTAATGGCAATAAAGGTGTTTACCGGAGGACCCAATGTCATCGTCCCCCTCATCCCAAATCTCTAATCGCTAATACTAACTCCCCAAGTCCGATTAGTGGAGGCTTTTATCGATTTTTCTGACTGCCTCATTGGTCGAGTGGTCGCAAGTGCGACTGCCGGGCAAGGGGTCTCGGGTTCGATTCCCGGGTCGGGCAAAGTATTACTGGGTTTTTAAAAATTCTCAGTAGTAGCACGGAGTCTGGAATTGTGCCCGGTATATGGCAATAGGCTCACCCCCTATTACATGGGACTCATAACATAAATAGTGAAAAGTGGGTGTTACATTGTACAGTGGCATAATGTGCACCTCTGCCTACCCCTTCGGGGATAAAAGGCGTGATGTTATGTTAATGGCCTGGCAATAAGAGCCTAATCATATTAGCGGTTTGGAACCAGCTGCGAGGCGGAGCGGACGCGCAGTGAACGTTATGTTTGCGCCGCGTGTTTGTTTATAAATGCAAATTATATCCGTCCAATAATGGTGTCCACTTTGCAGTTCGCGGTGATCTTGTTGTGCGTAATGAATACGTTGCGCGCCCGTTCCGCGTATGATAAGGCCCTTATACATTACCGCTGATTCAATGTACCCACTTTTCACCAAAAGTAATATGTAATACTTCGTGTACAGGTCACAAAGCAGTGGTAGTATCCCAGTGGACGTCAGTGCTCCGCCTCGTGGAGGCCCAGCTGGCCGCCGCCCGCGTGCGCTGCGTCACGCTCAGCGGCGCCGTGCCCGTCCCCGCGCGGACACCGCTACTCACTGCCATCAATGATCCTAACTCCGACGTCAAGGTAATGCAAAGTACATAGATATATCTGTACCTTCAGTGAAAAGTGATACATGTCGACCCAGATCGGTTTTTATATTCTCTGATTAAACTTATTAAAAAAAAATTAACTTAATTTCTATCTTATCCCCGTTGTTATAAGATTAAAAATGAATGAGTTTTTTTTGTGTATATTGATATAAGTAATCTATTTTTTACTGAAATTATTGTGTAAAATAATACTTTTTCATTCATACCAAAGTGCTCCGAACCGATACTAATATTTCTAAAGTGTATTTTAATACAATTCGAGTTACCACATCTTACGCGAACCGAAAGCTTTTACTCCAATTAATCCAAAGTGATACAAATGAAATCCTATCACTAAACATTAAAAAATTGAAACAATACATTCTAGTGAAAAGTGTTACATTTGTACATGAACCATACAAACACAAATTTATTTTCATAAAAATATGTGACTAATGATACAACTGCTAATCAAACGATTTACACATAATTTATGTAGCCAATTTTGATGTGATTACAAAGTTAATATTAATTCTATTAGTAAGAACATAAGGGAAATAGGACATATAATTACTTGAATAATGATACAAATATAGTAGAATCAAAACTGCATTGCATTTTAGAACTAAATTAACAAATAAATACGTAGTACACAGTGATACTAGTTCGCGCAGCTATTACGCACCCCTCTCCCTACTTCCCCGCGGGACGAAGGGAAAGAGCGCAGGCGACGCGGGATTTTTAGTCTCAGGCATAGTATAAAGAACAGTACGGATGCGTCGTGCGTTACAGCACACAACTGCGATGCGTAAGGTAAGACTTGTATCATTTTACACGAATTTTGTAATAATTTTGTTATTTAAATGTTTACAAAGAATATGTATTTTATAGTGATTTAAGAATTCAATAATATTTGTCGTATTACACAGTATTTTATAAATACCTATTTTGAAACAATATTAATTAATTTATAAAAAGAATATCTAATTTTTGAACTTACTAATCGTAAAATATACTATTAATTATGATAATAATGAAACATTTAGTAGTTCCATCAGAATGGAGTTTGGAGTAGACAAGTGTGCGGTCATGCATGTAAAGCGAGGAGGGATTGTGGAATCTGAGGGACTAGAACTCTCAGATTTCACAAAACTGAGATCACTCTCCGCAAACGAAACATACAAGTACCTGGGTATGTCAGAAGGATTAGGCATTAATGGACCGGACATGAAGCAATCGCTACAGGAGCGCTTCTTTGGCCGCCTGAATAAGGTACTGAAAAGTTCCTTATCAGGCGGAAACAAGGTGCGAGCCTTTAACGGTTGGGTCATGCCAGTCCTAATGTATTCTTTTGGTATACTCAAGTGGACACAGACTGAACTTGACACCCTGGATAGACGAGTCCGGACCCTGCTGACTGCAAATCGCATGCATCACCCTCGTTCGTCGGTCATGAGGTTGTACATCCCGCGGAAGTGTGGTGGTCGAGGCTTATTAAATGCTAAGACCCTTCACAACCGTGAGGTGTGCAGCCTCAGGGAATATTTCCTGAAAGTCAACGAGGGTATGCATCGAGAAGTAGCAGCGGTGGACAATGGATTCACTCCGCTATCCTTGGCAAAAGAGAACTGGCGCAAACCTGTGGTACTGAGCGTCAATGATCGCAAGGAGGTATGGCATAGCAAGGAGCTCCACGGACGCTTCTTCCGGGCCACTCATGGGCCCAGTGTAGATTTTATAGCGTCCGTATCTTGGCTACGATTCAGTAATCTCTTTGGAGAAACTGAAGGATTTGTCTGTGCAATTATGGACGAAGTTATCCTTACGAATAACTACCGGAAATATATAATTAAGGATGGGACGGTTGACATATGTCGGGCATGTCATAGTCCTGGTGAATCCATTAGACATATTATTTCTGGTTGTGGTCGTTTGGCTAACAGTGAATATTTGCATAGGCATAATCAAGTAGCCAAGATTATCCATCAGCAACTTGCTTTGCATTATCGACTTGTTGAGTCTGAGGTACCGTACTACAAGTATGTGCCCGACCCAGTTCTGGAAAATGACCATATCACGTTGTACTGGGACCGGTCTATCATCACTGACAGGACTATTATAGCGAACAAACCTGATATAGTGGTGATAGACCGACAAGTGCGCCGCACGATGATAATCGATATCACTATTCCTCATGATGAGAACCTCGTGAAAGCTGAAAAAGATAAACAAATCAAATATCTTGATTTGGCTCACGAGGTTGTCGACATGTGGAATGTAGATTCGGCTATCATTGTGCCGATAGTCGTGTCGGCCAATGGGTTAATCCCTAATAGCCTCGACAACCACCTTAGGAGGCTAGCGTTAGGCAGTTGGGTCAAGGGCCTGATACAGAAGGCAGTTCTCCTTGAAACGGCGGTTGTGAGGAGGTTTCTGTCTCTGGAGCCCTAACCACCGGTAGCTTGGACCATGCTCCCACTACTGGTCGGCTCCTATTTTTATATTTTTAAATATTATTTTTATACTGTAGTATTTAAAAATGTAATTTTAGAGAAAGTTTAAATAAATATATGGAAATGATAATAATAATAATACAGGTAGGCTAACAATTATTTTAATTCTCATTTATTAAATGCTTACTGAGTATTCAGTAGGTATAATAGGGATAGGCACGTTGTTGTTAATCAATTGTCAACAATACTTTTAATCAAAACATTTTTTTTAAGGGGGGGAAATCATCGAATGACTGCTCCCGCCTGGGTGAGGCGGAAGGGAGTGTCAGACTCTTACTGACTAAAAACCACCCCGTTCCTTCTCCTGCACGTCGAGCCGGAGCCCCGGTTACCCGTTAGGTTCTCCGCGACTCCGAATCGGCATCGGCCCTATTGGGCCCCATCTGTGGTGGTCTGATGGCTCTTTGAGGCGCGCGCGGAACGCGATTTCATACGATTTAAGACTGATTCGATCTCTGTTCAAGATTAACGATAAGTAGGTTTAAAAGTTGTGTTTTTTTAAAAGGATGTTATATTGTATTTTATAGGGAATTGTTGAAGTGCTATGTGTACAACACGTATGTTATTTGATTTTTTGAGACTGATTAAATAAGCTATAAGACTGTTTAAGATTAATAATGAAGAGGTTTAAAAATTATATTTTTTTATATGTAAGGATGTTAATTATATTGTTTTATATAGCGAACAGTTAGTGCTACAACAAATCTGTTGTTTGATTTTTTGAGCTTGTTTTATTATGTTTAAAGACTAAAGATACCTACTCGAAAGATCAGATTAACGATAAATACCAATAATATTTTATTGTTTTGCTACTAATTGTAATTCATAAAAAGTGTACATATATTCAAGAATTCTTTATTAAAGAAACGCTTTTTTAATTAAGTTATTATTTTATTATGATATTAACATATTTTTACCCTTTCTATGACAAAAACGTTTGAAAATACTTATTACTTGTATCAATAAACACGTCGATGTAAACAAAATGTGTCACAATAAATTCTAGCTTGTAACATTAATCACTTACTAGTTTGAAAAATACATTGGTGTTTAGGGGTACAATTGAATATTTACGAAGGAATTTTAAATAAAACAATGAAAAAAGTTTGCTGATAATCAAAATGATCATATTAGTTTTACGACTTTTTCTCACAACAACTATTTGCAGGCAAAACATGCCAAAACACAAGCTCTATAACATTTCACACAAAACGGTAACTAAATGTGTAAAATAATTCATTTCATTATAGATTTAAATACACAAAAATAAGCAAAGTAAACTATAGTGTACGGTGATATAACTGGCTATTTTTACTAATTACTTAAATTCCGTGCAAAGTAATATTTTCAAACCAAGCTCTATATAATCTTTAAAATAGTATCTACACGTACTACATATCGTTTTTTATTTTAGAACGTTAGAAAAATAACGAGATTTTTTTAAATCTTTAACCTTAAATTACTCAAAACTATGATTTTTCACTTATATCACTTTTCACTGAAGGTACAGATATATCGTCACGCTCAGCGGCGCCGTGCCCGTCCCCGCGCGGACACCGCTACTCACTGCCATCAATGATCCTAACTCCGACGTCAAGGTAATGCAAAGTACATAGATATATATCGTCACGCTCAGCGGCGCCGTGCCCGTCCCCGCGCGGACACCGCTACTCACTGCCATCAATGATCCTAACTCCGACGTCAAGGTAATGCAAAGTACATAGATATATATCGTCACGCTCAGCGGCGCCGTGCCCGTCCCCGCGCGGACACCGCTACTCACTGCCATCAATGATCCTAACTCCGACGTCAAGGTAATGCAAAGTACATAGATATATATCGTCACGCTCAGCGGCGCCGTGCCCGTCCCCGCGCGGACACCGCTACTCACTGCCATCAATGATCCTAACTCCGACGTCAAGGTAATGCAAAGTACATAGATATATATCGTCACGCTCAGCGGCGCCGTGCCCGTCCCCGCGCGGACACCGCTACTCACTGCCATCAATGATCCTAACTCCGACGTCAAGGTAATGCAAAGTACATAGATATATATCGTCACGCTCAGCGGCGCCGTGCCCGTCCCCGCGCGGACACCGCTACTCACTGCCATCAATGATCCTAACTCCGACGTCAAGGTAATGCAAAGTACATAGATATATATCGTCACGCTCAGCGGCGCCGTGCCCGTCCCCGCGCGGACACCGCTACTCACTGCCATCAATGATCCTAACTCCGACGTCAAGGTAATGCAAAGTACATAGATATATATCGTCACGCTCAGCGGCGCCGTGCCCGTCCCCGCGCGGACACCGCTACTCACTGCCATCAATGATCCTAACTCCGACGTCAAGGTAATGCAAAGTACATAGATATATATCGTCACGCTCAGCGGCGCCGTGCCCGTCCCCGCGCGGACACCGCTACTCACTGCCATCAATGATCCTAACTCCGACGTCAAGGTAATGCAAAGTACATAGATATATATCGTCACGCTCAGCGGCGCCGTGCCCGTCCCCGCGCGGACACCGCTACTCACTGCCATCAATGATCCTAACTCCGACGTCAAGGTAATGCAAAGTACATAGATATATCGTCACGCTCAGCGGCGCCGTGCCCGTCCCCGCGCGGACACCGCTACTCACTGCCATCAATGATCCTAACTCCGACGTCAAGGTAATGCAAAGTACATAGATATATCGTCACGCTCAGCGGCGCCGTGCCCGTCCCCGCGCGGACACCGCTACTCACTGCCATCAATGATCCTAACTCCGACGTCAAGGTAATGCAAAGTACATAGATATATATCGTCACGCTCAGCGGCGCCGTGCCCGTCCCCGCGCGGACACCGCTACTCACTGCCATCAATGATCCTAACTCCGACGTCAAGGTAATGCAAAGTACATAGATATATATCGTCACGCTCAGCGGCGCCGTGCCCGTCCCCGCGCGGACACCGCTACTCACTGCCATCAATGATCCTAACTCCGACGTCAAGGTAATGCAAAGTACATAGATATATCGTCACGCTCAGCGGCGCCGTGCCCGTCCCCGCGCGGACACCGCTACTCACTGCCATCAATGATCCTAACTCCGACGTCAAGGTAATGCAAAGTACATAGATATATATCGTCACGCTCAGCGGCGCCGTGCCCGTCCCCCGCGGACACCGCTACTCACTGCCATCAATGATCCTAACTCCGACGTCAAGGTAATGCAAAGTACATAGATATATATCGTCACGCTCAGCGGCGCCGTGCCCGTCCCCGCGCGGACACCGCTACTCACTGCCATCAATGATCCTAACTCCGACGTCAAGGTAATGCAAAGTACATAGATATATATCGTCACGCTCAGCGGCGCCGTGCCCGTCCCCGCGCGGACACCGCTACTCACTGCCATCAATGATCCTAACTCCGACGTCAAGGTAATGCAAAGTACATAGATATATATCGTCACGCTCAGCGGCGCCGTGCCCGTCCCCGCGCGGACACCGCTACTCACTGCCATCAATGATCCTAACTCCGACTGGACGTCAAGGTAATGCAAAGTACATAGATATATATCGTCACGCTCAGCGGCGCCGTGCCCGTCCCCGCGCGGACACCGCTACTCACTGCCATCAATAATCCATCCATGGTATTTTTGTTAACTTTATTTCATCTAAGTTTCACTTTGATAATTAGAACATGAATCCCCACAATCCATAGCTACCATTAACCTGTTTCCGGTACCCATTTAGCGTGTGTTCATCATCGGAACTATCAAAAATTTAATGCCTATTCTATTGTCTATTATTGACTACACATTAGCAAATACTTTATTGAAGTGACAGAGTAAATTCCAGCCAGGGTCGCTAGACTGGCAGTAGCCCTTTTTAGAGACAGTATGAATCCCAACTCAATAAATGTCCCCAGGTAATGTTACTCTCACTCTGCGCTGGTGGCGTGGGTTTGAACCTGTGTGGAGCGAACCACTTGTTACTACTGGACCCACACTGGAACCCACAGCTCGAAGAACAGGCGCAGGACCGCATCTACAGGGTCGGACAGACCAGGGACGTTAATATTTATAGGTATGTACCTATATATTTTTTTTTTCTTAAAATAAACATTGCATTACTCTAGGATTTTATCCTGTGTCGTGGGTGCGTTTACAAATATACAAGTTCACATCCCGGAACAACAATCTGTGGATCACAAAAGATTTATTCCGTGCGGGAATCGAACCCGCGACACGTTGCACGGCAGTCAGTTGCCCAACCACCACGCCGACCGTGCAGTGTCCATCATCAACCAGTATTTTTTCAACGTTACCACACACTAGGATTTGCTCCTGTCTCGTGGGTGCATAAACATACAAATTCACTTACACTTAACGCGGAACGACAATAGGCGTGTCGACAGGGTAAAAAAATCAAAAAAGTAATTAGTCCGTCATTAAGATCGCACGAAAATATCACACACGTATTTTTTGTTTTATCAAATTAACAGAAGAATACGTAGTTATTCCGCATTAAAGTTAGGGAGTGGGGGGTGTTGACGTCACACTTACGGAGAAATCGTACCTAATTGTGACGTCACGCGTCATTTTAACTCAAAATATCTACATGTTTTTTTGGATACGAAAAAAAAGAAAAAATACGTATCGAAATTTTTTTAAATATCTAAAAGACGGACAAAAAATTAAAAAATAGTCGCCATGCCTATTCGTGAATCACACAGAGTTCATTCACCAAGCTGGAAACGAACTCGTGACACGTTGCCCAACCACGGCGCCAACTGAGCAGTTAAGAAGTGTTTACAACCACTTTCTTTAATTTGTTGTTTTTATTATTATTGTTAAATGTCGCCTCATTATTATATATATTTTTTGTAAGTATGGAAAAACATTTACTCCTACTCGAAACTTAAAAGGCGAAAAATATAATCTTCTAAATGTACCTACATCCTGAAGTAACAACATCTATATATATAAAAGAAAGTCGTGTTAGTTACACCACTTATAACTCAAGAACGGCAGAATAGATTTGGCTGAAAATTGGTAGGGAGGTAGCTTAGAGCCAGGAGACCGACATAGGATACTTTTTAACCAAAATTTTTTTTTACTTTTTTTCGAAAATCACGAACGGGGACGGGAAAAAATGGGATGGTACGCGTACGAAGTCGCGGGCAGAAGCTAGTTCTTAATAATTACTCCCTAAATAACTCATTGAAACGGCAATAATTAACAAGAACCTCGGGATCCTACTTTCGTTTTGAAAGTCATTGTAGTTGCAGACAAAACGCAGTCGTTTGCCAAATTCTCTCATTAGCTACATATGCCAGATATTTGCACCGACAAGTCATTTGTGACGTCAGCACATCGTTGCTACAAATTATCTAATAATCTATTGAACATTTTGGTTGTTTGTGCAAGTGATTTTCTATGTTTTCTGTCAACTAATACAATGCTTTGTCAGAATATAACTCTACACAATCAATGACGGGGAACAGGGGTATACAATACACGGTATCGTGATGACTAATTTTTATTTTAATGCCCGCCTGGTAGATTATTTTAAAATATTACTTATTTTTATTTTTTTACAGATACGAATACTTTCGACGATATATTAATTTGAAATGTCGCGTGACGTCAATTCTATGTACATTTTATATGTAGAAATGACGTTTTAGCCCCCACTCCTAAACTTTGATTCGTTATATCTAAGCATCATTTTATTAAACAACAAAATGAAAAAATACGTGTCTAATATTTTCTCATTACCTAACTAATAGATAAAGGTATATGTATTAAATTCTAGGGTCGGCAGACTAATGTCGGAATACTCAAACGCTACTCAATTTTAAATCGTGCTTAAGTATAGTTCTGTCTCTACAAATTCTTTGTAAAATGATAGGGATGGATACACGATATTTAAACACGACTTAAAATTGAGTAACGTTTCAGTATTCCGGCATAAACCACATAAGTCAAAAAAATGCTTTTTATTTTGAGTCGGTCATGACTGTGACTTATATGCTTTCGTCTGTCGATGTATTAATTCATTTTAACGTTGTTGTTATAAGAATAACAAAAAGCATCTTATTTACTTATGTGGTTTAGTCTGCCGACCCTAAATCTTAAAATACCTTTTATCCGTCCGCAAAACGGGCGTGTTTTACCGACTTCAAAAAAGGAGGAGGTTCTATGTTCGTATGATTTTCACCAAATATGTTATTAGTCTCATGTAGTTGAGACAGATTTGGTCCACATCTAGCGAATGGTCCGAGAATGCACAGCTCGCGAGCAGCCCGTGTGCATAAAATTATTATTTATTAGAACCTTGGTTGAGTTGAGCACCAAACCATTGCCGTGACTGCACGCGCGCAGCTCGCGGGCAGCCCGCAAACAGCTCGCGAAGCACATTCGCGACGCATTCGCCAGATGTGGACGCTAAACCAAACGCAAAATAGATTTACATATTCAGGTCAAAAAGCTGTACCAATTTTAAAAACATAAACAAAACAGTTCTTCATATCTCATCGATAAATATTATTAATTCATCATAAACGTTTGTCCTAGATTCATGTGCGTGGATACGGTGGAGCAATCAATCAGAAAGCTGCAGCAAGCCAAACTGGAGTTGGCAGAGAATGTGCTAACGGGCGCCAAGAATACCAACAACTCGAAACTTACCATTGAAGACCTCAAAATGCTGTTTAACATGGGCCAATGAGCAGTAGAAATTATGTTATAAAATACAACAAAATACATGCAGTTGTATCGGTCAAAATGAATAGTCGAACTCAAACCAAAATCTTTGAAATTGTGACAGATTACCGACATTAGTTCTATTGAGTATCTGTCTAAAACTTAGAGTAATTCAGAGATTTTGAAATATGGTCGATTATTGATTTTAGCCCAACATCGAGTAAATAGCGCAAGGATCCTTTTTTTGTAAATAAATCTCGCATTTTAGAAGATATTATAGAACATTATTCAGTATGGTTTTTAAAGATTCTACATGCCATGTCAAAAGTCAAAATATATTTTAAATTTCCTTAAACGATTGCGCAAACTTAATGCCCTTTGCGCAAGTTTTGCGCAAGTTAAATGAGAAGACCTTTTTTTATTATAAGTTTAATATGTGCCATTTTAAATAAGATATTAATAGATAGAGGAGCGTTTAATTTGAACGTGAATTAGTGTTACTTGTGGAACACTAAGGAATGTATATGTGCAGTGAATATTTGTCTAAGAATCTTGGCATTATAGTTTTACGGAAATGCTCTTACACGAAAGTTATTTGAGAAAAACAATTAGTAATTAGAAACTTTTAGCATTAAGATTCCTTGCTGGTTTTTTTTATTTTTAAAAAATGACTTTTAGAAAGATAATGATTGGACTATACTTATAATTTGAATTCAAAATTAGATTGATAATAGTGATTACAATATTCCCACGTTAATTTTCATGATTATGATTTTAATAAATATGACATTGTAAAATATAGTTTTAATTAGTATTATATTATAGAATTATTGATAATATTTTATAATGATTGTTTTACAATAAATGATAATGTAATTATGTATTTATGTTTTTTATTATTTTCAATTCAACGAGTCACAAAATATATTAATTCAAAAATAGTCATAAAAGACAAAAGGAATGAAAACTTGATCGAGTGTCTTCAAGCCCGAATACAGCGTAACGGGTTCGATCGGTATTTTTGCTAATTGATTTTTTATGGGATAAGCCGGTAAACGAGTATGCGGATCACCAAGCGGTAAGCAATCGGTGCCGCCCATGGACACCTGGAACACCAAAGGCATCACCGGCCATTTGAAGATTAGGAATTTGAGGATTATTTGGGCTTCAGGGATTGGGGAGATTAGGGAAGGGGGGTATATTTTATATGGCCTCCGATAACCACACGACGAAACACAACGCAAGCGTTGTTTCACGTCGGTTTTCTGCTCGGCCGTGGTATCACAGCGGTAGAGCCAGCCCATTCATGCCGAAGCATGGCTTGTGGTAGTGTTATTCTCCAACTAAAAGTCTGTTTCACAATTTGTGATGAAGTTAATGACGAATAATTTGACGTATTTACCATCCAATATGAGTTAATAATGTTAGGTAATAATAACTGAATCAGACAATGTTAAACAAACCCTTAGTTCTTCTCCAAACTTTCCATCTTCAATGTAAAATTCAATACCTATCCATAAATACCAATATCTACAACTAATAGCCTGGTATTTCGATGATAAAATAATACCTAATTGAATATGGCAATAGACTCGCCCCCGGGACTCGTAACATAAATAGTGAAAATGGGTGTTACATTGTACAGTGGCATTAAGTGCCCTCTGCCTACCCATTCGGGGATAAAAGGCGTGATTTTATGTACCTAATGTTTAAATATCTATTTCTCTCAAACTCAGATCACTAGATCCACCAATCAGTCGCTTTAATGTTTTCTTTATCTAATTTCGATCTCACCTGCGTCTGTTTAATATTATCGGAATCTCCCACTAATGTGACCCTGCTCTATTTATTCCAATGTTTATATAATTTTATTTATTTGCTATTTAGTTTGGATAGACTAAACGTATGGAATACGATTGACGTCAATAGTGTAATTCGAGCAGTTAAGTTGCTTTTTTGTACAGGTTTTAAGAAAGTATCTTGCCTATCTATCATGTTAAATCAAAGACTACTTGAGAATCAAATTTTTCTACAATCTGAATAAAACTAATACGTTAATGTGTAGTTGTGTTCCCAGAACTATATACCGGATATTTAACAATAAAAATATGCCGTCGTTGATTCACAGACGTGACGCATTGTCGTAGTCAGGCTAATTAAGAGTAAGTCTCATTCCTCCCACTGGAAGGGAACAATTACTTCCCGCCATAATGTCTAACTTCATACATCACGGTGGGCGGGAAATGGCAGCAACAACATGTTATTATTTCAGTCAGTTCGCTTTTACAGACAGAAGTGCACACGTTAAACAAAGTAAAATATTTCAGGAAGACTGTCTTATGACATCTCGGGAAAGTGATGCCTACTAAACTACCACATTAGCCGCCAACAAACACGCAACAGGTGTAAAGACAAATACTTATAACAACAAAAATAAACCCGACGTCACTTTACAGAAAAGGAAACCGACAACCATTGAGGAATTCTTCAAAATATGTAATGACGGACAGATCATTCACCGACACAGACACAACATGCAGAGATAGCTAAAAATAAAATAGGTATCACGGCCGTCCACAGCGGCCACGAATTATTACCATTTCACGCGGGAAACGACTCGAGTGCCGTGAATATTTTGTTAATAAAAGTTGTAATTTTTAAATTATGAGTATAGAACGCAGATCGTGCGTGAACCAGGCGCCGCACGTCACCAAGCGCTTGCTTGCCATCATCGTGCTGTTGACTGGCCTGCTGTGTATGTTCGGAGGTAAGACCGATTTTAATTTACTAACAAACTTGTCACACTCGCTCATAAATTATAATAATGGCAATGGGAATAACACGCGTGCTGGGTGAATGTATTTTATACGTACGATTAAATAATGTGATACAATTTACTACGAACGACTGTTTTGGGAGAGTGTGGCCGATATTTTGTAGAATTTTATGAGTTAGATAAAAGCTCGCGTTATCTAACAGCAGCTGTTGTTACAATCGCGTGTTTGTAATATGCTGTGCCACTAAAATCGCGGTGTACAAACATCATTGCAGGATTTCTCATTTTGATTAAATAACAATTGAACTTCTTGGAAATACCGGTGCTTTACATATTTATTAGTAATATGCACCTTCCTACCAACACAGGTACAGATTTCAGACTGATATTTCTTACAAAGTTTTAAGAACAATTTTTCACAAAAGTTAGATACACTCAACTTGATAGTTTTATTCATGTTTTATTTCTATTAAGTTCCTTATATTTCTTCCAGGCTATCTACTGGGGCGGATGGCTCGCGTGGAACCGAGAAAAAACAACGAAATGTTGACGTACAACCTGACGATATTAGCAGATAGTATTTACAAGAAGGCTAAAAGAATACCACCGAAACTCCTCCATCAGAACGATCCAGATAAAATACAAATTAGATTATTTGAAATTTTCAATTGTACGCATCTATGCGGTGTTTTGAACAAATATAATCTGGCTGAGTTTGTTAGAAATTCCATTAACTTCCAAGTGACGAAATTAATGAAGTCTGTGAATAACGCGTCTGTCTATTTGGATAGCCTTAGCTGACATTTGAAACTATTGCTTTTATGATAATTATTCTTATATGTTTATGGACCATTGATTTGCGAAGTAATTTGCACTTATGTACTAAATTAATGTAATATTAGCTGATACTTTTTAATTAAATAAATTACAATAATGTCTATACAGCTGCTATGAAGATAGCCAGTTATCTTGCTAAGCTACTTTATTGTTTATGCTGTTCATCTTGTCCAGTCGAGTGGGGAAATGGAAAATTTATTTGTTTTTGACGTTTAGTTTAGAACTTTAGATATTAATAAGGTACCTACTAATTTTACTATGATACCTCAGAGGGCTTAGTACAAGGTACGCGTTCGGCACTCGCCAATCCGCATTGAGCAATCGTGGTCTGCGTGGTGATTAATGCTCAAACCTACTCCGTGTGAGAAGAGCCTGTGCTCTGCAGTGGGCATTTTATAGGCTTGTGGATGGTGATGAAGATGGTTCAGCGCTCTAATTGGCCGGATCCAATGAACCAACCAATCAGCGCCGACCGCGGTCTTGTTTCGAATACTTTTAAGTCGAAATGTAAAACAAATCCGGACTAAACCCCAGATTACAACGATTTTTTTTTATTATTCGCCTGATCGATAATTTGAATACACAATCTTGTTTTTCATAAAATCTCAATAGTAGCACAGAGTCTGGAAATGTGCCCGGGATATGGCAATAGGCTCACTCCGTATTACATGGGACTCATAACATAAAATAGTGACAAGTGGGTCCTACATTGTACAATGGCATTAAGTGCCGTAATGTGCACCTCTGCCTACCCTTTCGGGGATATAAGGCGTGAAGTTATGTTCCTTCTCCTGCACGTCGACCCTGAACCCCGGTAACCCGTTAGGGTCTCCGCGACACCTATAGGTACATTATGTATAGTGGATTGGTATTTGTTTCTTTAATTAAAGAGTCCTACCTACTTTAAAATTCTATAGTAGTCTGTAGCTACTAAGCTGTGGTCACAGATAGAGTTACAGATTAATGCTCAGACTATGGTATTGCTATGTTGAAGTTAGAAAAGATGATCAGTTTCAAAAATTTATACGTACCTACCTATTATATTTACATTCTCAAGGTATTTGCTAGGGTATACATTACAGGTAACTTATCATTAAAAAAAATAGATTACATCCAATATGTTCTATTTTAATCCTATAATATCCACTCATCGCGCTAATCTCGGGAACTACTAGTCCGATTTGAATAATTCTTTTTCTGTTAGCGACACGTCTGTAACAACACGCTACGATCATTAGAAGCCGAACAGCGGGTGAAACCGCGCGGAACCAGCTAGTTTAATATAAATTATATAGTTTATAGTTCACTGCGTTTATCTTCAAATAATTATGCTTGTAATTCATTAATTTTAACATGTGTTGCGCGACAACATAATTATTTAACTATGTTATTTACACTTACATATAAAAAAAAAATATAGTTCCATTAAAATAATATTTTCGCCTTTTTGTTATTTTTCCCATTACTTACCTACCCCCTATTTTAGCGATAATTCGGTGATCTATAAATTATTAAGACCTTTCTTCTGATAATTAAATGTTCCTACGACAAAACAGAATGAGCAAATTATATGTGAAGATGTGACACGGTCACGGTCAATGAGTCTCCGTAATAAGAATAAAATATCAAAATAATTACTTGGGATAGTAGCCCGTTTACCGCATTAGGCATAATCAAAGACTGTGTACTGTCTGACTGAAATAGTTAGTATACGGGGTATACGGTTATTTGTATTTTTTTTACCTAATTTTTTTTGCAAGTACCTTAAAAAAAGCAATAAACTAAATAAATTTTGCAATCGTGTTCGTAAAACACGATTGCAAAATTTCGAACTTCGAATTATTTTTTAATCAAACCACGTCACAGCATGGACTTTTCCTTGATTTATCGGATAGTGTATAGGTCTTAACTTCTTAATTTGATATAAAATTATTGGATTGAACAACAAAATTTACACATTTGTAACTATTTATTACTGCTATTGTTTACAATATAATCCCTTATATTATAATACATTTGTTTATTCACAAAATCGGTCAACACAACAACGATCGTATGTTTGATAACAAAATGGGATTTTGACAACTTAATTTATAGTCTGGCAACATTGTTTTGGCAGCGTCAGAAAGCGTCATGCTGAAATTTCCGGCCGCCATTTTGATCCGATATCAAAGTCATAGTGTTACGCTGAAGCAGTAATAGTAGATTTTATTAGTTTTTTAAGTATTTAGGGTGAAATAAGTGATAATGGTGCCGGTGAGTGAAACATTCAGTGATTGATAATTCAGTTATAAGTTGTTCTGGACTGGTTTTACGATATTTCCCTTGTTTTCAGCAAACGAAGGTGTTCGTCGGCAGCCTGCCGCAGGGCTCGAAGCCGGAGGAGCTTCGCAAACTATTTGAGCGGTTTGGTGTCGTAACAGAATGTGACATCATGAATCGGTGTGGATTTGTACACATGCAAACCGAAGAACAAGCTTCTGCTGCCATTCGCGCGCTAAACAACACACCGTTTAACGGTGGCGTCATCTCAGTGGAACGCGGTCGCATTAAGGAACGCGGCCAGCGAGGAGGCCCTGGAGGTGGCCGCGGTGGTGGCATGAGGGGAGGTATGCGCGGTGGCATGGACCGTCGCGGCGGTGGACCCATGCGCGGTGGCCCACCACCCCGCGACACTCCGTACTCTCGCGACAGGCCCTCACATCCCCGCGGCCCTCCGCCTGGCGGTCCCCCACAGATGGCTCCGCGACCGATGCCTTACGAGCGCGCCGAGAGGCCGCCACCGCCAGTGTATGATGACCGCTACAATGGATACGGAGGAGAAGATAGGCGAGGTTTTGCCCTGATGGAGCGCGGTGCAAGAGACCCGTACGCCAGTGCGGCGCCCATGTACCCGGAGGAGCGGCGGTACGACGACATGCCCCCGATGTACGCGGACGACCGGCGCGCTCCAATGTACGCAGATGAGCGCGACCTGATGGAACGGCGCGCGCCACTCCGTGCGGCCCCGCAGCAGCTCCCGTACGAGCGCGCGCTGCCGCCGCGACCACAGCCCCTGCCCAATGGTGACATGTTCAGTCGCCGTTCTCCCATGTGAGTCACTATGCTCATCATCTTGTTTACATTAATATGCCATTGCTGGTACTCAAACTTTATCATGTTTCCAAGAAATCAAATCAGAAGGATACTCAGAGTACTCATGGACCTAATCTTGTTTGTATATCTATCGCAAACATTTATTTGTTATGTTTCATAAACATACTGGAAATAAGGAACATGGCAAAGTGATGTCATTAAAGTATGCAATAACACATCCCATTACTGCATCTTTGTTTACTTAAGTACTGTCAATTACTGACATGTTTTTATATAATTTAATATTATTAATGAAACTATCAAATTATGCACGTAGCTAAACATAAGTAAAGGCCAATTTTTCAATTATGAGTTAATTCTTAACTGTAGAATAAAAATGACAGTTTTCAGTACGGAAGAATTGTCAAATATTGAAAGTTATTATGGCCCTAAAGATACCAAACCTAACTAACTATCCCTGACATTTACACAATGTTAATTGTTGATTAATTAGTAATATTAGCTAAAAACTCCTTCTGTTTATGCATAAACAAACATTTTAAGTTACTCTTTCTGTCATTACAGGCGTGCAGCAGGCCCTGGATATGATAGAGACCCATACGCCCAGCAGTATCCTCCCATGGGACGGTAAGATCTTGCAGTTATTTACTAGACTTTTGTAATAGCCTACAAGGAGTTCTCAATTTGTTTATTTATTTTAATTCACTCGTTTTCCTGTTCATTGTTTTGAAATAGCATAGATGTCTAATAAATGCATAGTTATTTTGTGGTAACTTAAAATAATAGTCATGTTTACATTCAATTAACAATGGTCAAACTTATCCGATAAGTAAAAGGAGATGATTGAAATAATTAAAATGTCTAAGATGTGTATTTGTGTTGCAATCTGTGCTTTAAAATACACAGAAATGAAGTATATAAAGACTGCCTGTGAATTCCTAACATGTTTACTCCATTAACAGGAAAACTTGTAAATAAAATATACTAGAAAAACTGGTTGTATCCTAATATGTATGTGAGGATGTTAGCTAATTATTTTTACAGTTAATATGTGAAGATATTGTGAACTCCTTGTTGACTGTTACCACTTGAATGCACATCATCATAAGGGATCATGCAAATATCACATAAACATCATCAAAACACCAACTGTAATTATCTACATGCCACTAATACAGTATCACCTTACCCACTGTAAGGTGTAGCGTTGCTATGTTATTGTTTGTTGACACTCACTCCCAGATAACTGTGAACGCCTCTTAGGTTGTAGTGAATATAAAGTTACGGTGCCCTATAAATGAAAGAATCGCTAGTTAGTGGTATAGAGGAGGTGCGGTTTCACTATGAGCTAAGGCGGTGTGGTCACTGTTTCCCTGAGGGTCGGTCGTAAGCGTGCTGTTGTTTGTATAGCGGGGGCGGCGCGGCGCGCGGTAGAGAGCTGACAGGTCTGGGGGGCCCGCGCCGGTACTAGCGCGTAGTAGTACCCGCGACACGAACAAATGAGTACCTAGTGCCGGGCGACGGTCGAACTAAACGTGCGACACGTGCGGTGCGGACATGTAGCTTGTAAGTCCAGTACGAGTGAAAAATTATGTGAATCACTTTATACATTGTAATAAATGCGAGATATATTGACGGAACGTTTTCATTTCACCCGCTGTTATGTTGACATGCTCCATGTTACATATTGATCGAATTAGTTTTATATAATTGTTTGGATTGATTACGCTAATGATAAGTCTTAAATGTTAAGATACATTTTGTTTAAGTTGTATATTTTACATTTAAAATTAAATTCTTCGAAGTAAAGATTTACTTTAATTACACCTACCGGCACTAAACTCTTCATGCATGTTACCTTGAGATCTTTGGCTTCGAATACTGCTTCTCTCTGGTTGCGGTACTTCTGTTTAAAATTGTGGTTTTATTGCAGGACAACTTTATGTTGCGCGGTCGGCTCGTGCTGACCGATATCGAAACTTGTTGTTCCATGTGCCTGTCTGTTCAGGTAGTGCTCTTGCAGGGGTGCGTTCATTGACATCTTGCGATCTCCTTAAACCCAGTCTCTTACAGATATTTAAAATGTCAAAACTAGTAAACACGTAACGATCAGTTAGGTCACAAAAGATGTTGTCTGTAAACCTACTTTTAAAATAACCATTAGAAGATATAAACAATAAACTTGCGTCCACGTAATTCGATGCGAACGCACCCCGAGCTGTGTTGCTAACGTGAGCACAGCAGAGCGGCAGTCGGGAGCGAGTGCCGCTTAGGGCGACATAACGGCTCACTGTTTGTATGACATACCGCTGTCGAACGGCGACATACCACAAAGTGCGTGCGAGTCCTTTCAGATAGTTAGATGCGGCATGATGATGACGAGCTTATGGCGGCGATGCGTAGTCGATGCTAAAGCGACGGCGTTATGCTGTATACGTTAGGCGACAGCGACAGAAGACACAGGAAAGCGAAAAATTGCAAATCGTAAGTACGGCAGAGAACAGCTGACGTTAACGGCGTGCGTAACCCGAGCCTCGAGCCTCGAGCTCGCTAGTCGATCAGTCGATCTACCAAACCGACAAATGTGCACACAATGCGTTAGTCGTACTCCAACAAATGTTGCACACTACATTTTAACTTTAGTACAAGTCTGCTACGGGTAACATCGCGCA
The DNA here is from genome assembly GCA_902850265.1 of Spodoptera littoralis. Lineage (NCBI taxonomy): Eukaryota > Metazoa > Arthropoda > Insecta > Lepidoptera > Noctuidae > Spodoptera > Spodoptera littoralis. Next base: position 12,435,883 of record LR824547.2, read on the forward strand.
ATACTGCGCAGTGCGCATTAAAATGGCCTTACGATGCTTTAGTGGCAGTCTGGCCAAAGATTGTTATAATTTGTCGTCTGTTTTATTTTATTTTACGACGATATTCACACGTCAACGTAAACGTCGAAATATAAACTGTAACGTCACTTCCGCACCTTAGCCCAACTTGCTGATACTAATATTGTTCAATATTTCACAGGACTTGGGCGCCTGGGTGAAACTCGAGGATTCTGAACAGTGTGATGAAACTGGATCACCTATGAGTTCCGCTTCTTTTTGAGACTGGATAAAGTCTGTCTGATGTAATTTGAGGATAGTGAGAATAAATGTTTTTTAAAATATTTATACATTGTTTTTTTTTTATGCCACGATGGTCGCAAGAAAATCCCTCGGTAAGAAAATCCACCTGATGGTAAGTGGTACTGGTTACCGCGGCCTATGAACGCTTGCAACACATGGGACATTACATGCGCCGTGCACTCTTAATAAAACCTATTTTGAAGATCCCCATATTGTAGCCTACCGGGAAAATCTTGGCAGGGAGTTCAATTATTTAGACTTCTTGAATCCCACTCATATCAAGACATATACCTACCACTATGAAGAAAATCCAATTAGAGAATACATGAAGGCACAAAAATAACTACATAATCACTAAATGTAATTGTGCACATTTTAAAAACCGCTGGCATTACTTCAAACACTACTCCAATAAATCTGTCGAAATGCTGATTCATTCATGATAATATAGATTAGCTAGGTACATCAAAATTAATTCAAGGTTCATCTAATTCTAGTCAGACATTAGATACTCGATAATTTTCCACAATAACTACACATACATTACCTACTACATGTACACATACATATAACTGCTGCATCGACTGCACGGTGCGGTGGCTGGGCAACCGGCTGCCGTGCAACGTGTCGCGGGTTCGATTCCCGCATGGAACAACACTTTGTGTGATCCACAAATTGTTTCGGGTCTGGGTGTCATGTGTATGTGAACTTGTATGTTTGTAAACGCACCCACGACACAGGAGATAATCCTAGTGTAGGGCAACGTTCAAAAAAAAACTAAAGGCTTTCTTTTAATGAAACAAAAATTGGTTTTTAACTTTTATTATTTTAGCATATTCAAAATATATTTTCACGTAATATATAATAATAATGAGATTAAAACTTTGCCGATGTATCTCACTATTTCACACTTTGTACTCAAGCTAAGCCTCGCTCGCCAGTGACAGCATCATATACGCTGTGACTAACGTCCTGGTATATGGCACTACTCGTACAAAATAAGCTTCGAATAAATAACAGTAAAAATCCATTGATATTTGCTAAAACAAAAGTTCAGAATATTTAAATTAAAAATGACTTCTAAAACAGCTCGGCTGCATAAATTATATATTAATTTCCGAATATATTACATAAGGTATAATAAATTTAAAAAAATATACAAGAGATCCGTTGTTTAGTGGCTGGGAATGACAGTAATTGCAGCTACATTTCTAACATCGGCGCCTGCTGCCACGCGAGACCACTCTGTCAGTTATTTATATTGGAGTTAAAATTACAACTAGATGTACTGCTCATCATTCATCCTGCCCATACTGCTACAAACATTTCATATAGTTGCCAAGTCTCCACTATCATTGTAGATTTTGAGATAAACAATTTAGATCTGGGCAGTTTTGGAGTATCACAAATAAAACTAAACTAAACACTGCTCACTTAAAACTAGTAATACTTTTAAAAAATATCAATACAAATTAAAATTTCATGAGATTCTTAAACAAAATGCAAACACGCGCTGTGGACGGTACCTAAGTCGTTTTCAATTTCATTTAGTTATTGCAATAATTTACTTATTTTTGTACAATATTTATGTGAAGTTTTAAAATTGCTACAACTATTGAATTATCACTTTATGAACTTAAAAAGTGTATAAGAAAGATTTAAATGCATCTAAATAATAAATAAGTAAGTAGGTAATTCAAGACTTTGGCGTTTGCGCGATGTGTGACCATGTCGACTAGCATAGGTTGTCAAATCACAACAAGTAAGTACAATACTACATAAGGCGCGGCATACATACACTCGCGGAATAATGGAATATATAAAAAAGATAATAATTACATTTCATCTTAGGTAATCTAGACATGCTCAAAATTATGTTATTTACCATTATTTTCACTCCCTTTTTTGTATCTTCATTTACACATACAATAAGCACATTCATTGAGTTACAATACCATCTTAAAAACTCGTCTGCTTGTTTACATTCTAAAAATATTAGGCAATAAAACTGATACGTAAGACGAAATCTCGTCTTAAATGTTTGAAGACATTCAATGATATTTTCAAAGACGTAGCCATTTCTTTACAAATACTGATAGTCTACCTAACCATACTCCTTTTTCATATCATTCCTTATGCTTACATGACATCTTATTTAATTCAAAACTACTACAGTCGAAATAAATAGACCAAGGGCACTCCTCAAGCCTAATTGTAAGGAAGTGTAGACTTTCAGATGGGATTAACTAAAAATCGCGGGTTACTCACGTGAAAATACAGAGAAAAGCTCTACTAGTTCCGAACTACAGATGGGTTCTTCTTCATTCCTGCGCGACATCGCCGCGACCGCGTACCCTGCTCATAAGGAAGAACCCCTCTATGGTTCGAAACTAGTAGAGCTTTTCTCAATATTTTCTCGTGAGTAACCCGCGATTTTTAGTTTATTTAGCATCTCTCATATTCCAGATGGAATCTTCAATTTTCGGAAATATCATTTCTCCTAGGGGTCTATTCCAATTTCCAAACCACGATCACTCCCAACTTCAATGAACTTTGTCACTATTTATCAGGTATGCGAAAATCGCTGAGACCTTTACATTTTTAGATCTAATCTATCTATTTCGACCATATCACAAAGCAAGCTAAATCGTAACAATAGGAATGGTAATCACAACATTAGAGAGACGTATTGTAATTTGTAAGTACGTTCACATATCGCTACGTCAGTCTAACAAATTTGACTGGTAGATTGTAACAATGCAACAAACTATTAACTTTGGCAACTGTTCTTTACATCACGCGTTTTATAAAAACGTACGTAACATGAACACCTGATATGAATCCCCAAAATATGTTCATACAAAAGTAGTCTCTAAACATCGGAAATAAGGTCTATAGTGGAATTAGTGGACAGTGGTCACCGGTGACCGCTTGATTGCTCATTTCGATGTATCTTCTCAGAGTAGATAGGAACCGCTAGTGTCATTTAGCTTCATCATCAACCTATTACTGTTCCATTGTTGAATAAAGGCCTCTTCTCACACGGAGAAGGAATGAGCATTAGTCACACTTGCTTTATGCAGATTTCCGATTTCAAACTCATACCTTAAATTATAAAGTCCATATTTCCTCACGATGTTTTCCTTTACTCTTTACAGTGGTGTCTAATAACCTTAGAAGGTACATATAACTCGGAACAAGTCACATTTGTGCTTGCCAGAATGCCAGATCACCGCGACAATACCAGATATATAGCATCAAAACAGAGTGGAATGATTTAAACCCTCATAAAAGATATATCTAGAAAACTCCTGATTGACTGGACAATCTCTAAACTGCTTGCACACATCATTCTGCTCTATGGTACATTATTTGAATTGAATTAGAAATAATCCAATTTATATTTATAGACAGCAGAGCTTAAAAATGCACATTTTTATTTAGAGAGCCAGTCCTAGGATTTCTAGACTTTATATTTAATGCTAACTAGTATTGTCTTTCCTACATATAAATAAAATAAATAGTCGAAAAATGCCAGGGGACAAACCAGCGGTCAGATCACCTGATGGTAAGTGATCGGCGCTGCCCAAGAAGACCTGAAATACTAGAGGAATTACAGACATAAGTTGCCAGTCCTTCAAAAAGAAGTACACCGTTGGATAAAGGCTTGTATGTGTTTATCTAAGTATAGAGAGCTCTATTTAAGCTGTTATTACGTTGCCATGGTAACGCCAGTTGCCTTGCTACAACCGCTACTACTCTACAACAGAATTTCGTTAACATAGCACCTTCAGATTATTATATCTAGTGCCAGGTACTGGGTAAACACATTAATTTATATTTTAATTAATTATTGCTAACATTAGAAGGCAAATCGTGCATGATTGTACTATTTGGAAGGCAGTCGTAATGGTTCGCATATCACACTACTGATTCACTATTTTTTTGTTTGTATGAGATTCTGTTTTGTTTTTGACTTATATTCGGTTAGATTCGTAATAGATAGGGAAGGTATGCTACCCATGCAAGATATGCATTTCGATTATGTATATCTACAGGGTTACTCCGAAAGGGTAGTAAAACTTCGAGACTGTAAACCCCTAACTGGTATGGGCCTAAGTAACTAGAGTAGAATCTAACCGCCCTAGTATAAGATCGTCATACAATCGATATTTTATTTCTAACTTATCGATGAGAGAACTAGTCAGTCTACAGTCAGATCCTATTGCAAATACTATAAGGTCTATATTTCATTACTATATTGATATTTTAATTAATATTTGATATTAATTTATTAAGTACATTTAGCAATAAGATCTGATTGTAAATATAACAAGTATACATTGACGTAGCTGGGTAATAAGTTTTTGACGGATAAGGAGATAAACGAGCGGGCGGTTGACCTGATGGTAAGCAATCGGCACCTTCTGGGGCAGATGACCTCCGGTAACCTCACCTACACGGCGAAGCACAGCGCAAGCGTTGTTTCACGTCGGTTTTCTGTGAGGCTGTGGTATGACTCCGGTGAAGCCAGCTCATTAGTACCAAACCATGGCTCTCCCAGGTGAAACTTAGAACCCTTATGTACTCCCTAGCTACGTCCTTGTATGTATTTATCATAACTAGATTTGGTATTAATTTGTACATAAATAATTGGGACATGGTATTATCTTAGTGTAACTTGGTAAAATACGTGAGTATAGAGAAAGCTGAGGCTAAGGGAACATTTGACGTAAGTAGCTGGTAACACACTTTGTATTGAGAAATGTGTTGAAAAAACTTGTGTGTTGTATCTTCTACAAATACACATGTTAGTTAAAAAGTGTTTGTACGAATATTTCGATGTTTGATCACTGTCTTTTTTTTTGGGACAAGCCCGCCACATCCTCCCAAAACCGCTACAACTCCTGTAAGCCAGGATCTACAGTAGATACAACCATGAAAACACCGGAACACTGAAGTCCGGCGCGTCCCAGGGACATGAATAACTGTCTTGGTTCCCGCAACGAAGTGAATCAGAAGATTTTATAAGAGGAGAAGAAGAAAAAACTATAGTTTCCACTTCCCTCGGTGAATTACTGCAGGAGACAGAATGATTTAAGCCTAAAGGTCACTGTCTAGTCTGGTCATTAGTGATGATGTCATCCATAACTTTTAAGAAGTCTATATAAATTCGTGATATAACGGTTGGCGCAGTTGGTTGGGAGACCGGCCGCTGAGCAATGGGTCACGGGTGGGATTTCCGCGCCAAAAAGTGTGGCATTTTCTGAGTAAATTGATTATTATTAGCCCGGAGTTATGAAGTTCGGCGGTGTTTCACCCCCGTGCTTTGGAAAGTACGTAAAGCCGTTGGTCCGGGCCTGACCTCTGTCCCGTGGTGTCGGCCTGGCGTCCCATCGTCCAGACAGTGAGAGAACAGAGAGTACACTTCTGTTTGCGAACACACTTGTGCACTATAATATCTCCTGCGTAGTGGGTTTAGCCTATTTAGACTGGCCACCATGATCAAAATAGATCGGGAAATTTTTAAATATATACAGGTTGTTACTTGTTGCCCTTCTTATTATTATTATATTGAATGTAGCAATAACGTTCCACTTAGGCTTTAAAGGCTTTTAGAATTTTACAATTTTTTTTTCATTTACCTCTAACTTTTAGTTTCTTCTATTTTTTTTTATAATACTGCCTTTGAAATTATACCATTTTGTACCTTATTCACCAAATAAATAAATACGATTATTCTTCACACGTTAATTTTTTCAACACATTTCATTGTCAAGGAAAAATAGGTGTTGGATCTTACAGAGTTACGAGCGTGCATACTTGATGGCTTGAGTGAAAGGTTTCTCCTCCTTAAGTGACTCCTTGAGGACCACGTCTGAGTTGGTGAAGGGAGGCCGCGTCTGCTCGCTATCCGTGTCTGTCTCCGACCGGCTTTGGGAGTCAGATTGCCTGTGAAAAGGAGTTTAGGTCTTAACACTGTGTATATAAGGTCTAGGTTTGTGGTTTCTTTGTTCTTCTTTAAATTGTATCTATCTGATATGTAAATTGAAGTTTATTTTAGCAAGTATCTTGTGATAAGTTTTTATAATAACTATCGTGAGACATACTAAATCAAGTAAAATCGCGGGTTACTCACGTGAATATACTGAGAAAAGCTCTACTAGTTTCGAACCACAGAGGCGATTTCGCGGCGACGTCGCGCAGCTCACACAGTGCTAAGCAACAGTGAGCTAGTAGAGCTTTTCTCAGTATCTTCACGTGAGTAACCCGCGATTTTATTTTGTGATATATTATTTTCTTACAGTACGCAAGAATACCTTTAGATTAGGTAACTACTACTGCAATCCCACTATTTGTGACCTTAGGATAAATATCCAAAAATGTTATTATTGTTAAAACTCCTTATACATTGCATGCATGATAATGTTATTTGTTATTATTTACAGTGTAACTACCACACCACACTGTGAAGGATTGAATATTTTTTTAAATATTTACAAATGAGGTTAGGTTAAGGTTACATTTGCGTAGATATGATTATTTTGTTATGCCATGCAATTAAAGTTGATATCATTCCATGCATCTTATACGTACATAGACAAAAGAACCGTGAAATATAAATCCCTACCTAACGGTGCATACACTTAAGCCAAGTATACACTAGGGGTTCAAATGTCCTAAGACATGTATCGGCGTCATGTCGAGCGAAGTCGGCCGATGTCGCCCGACATAGACGGTGACAACGCGCAACTTGTATCTACAGTGCAGTTGATGTTGCCAGAGGCCTTAGAACTTAGTACATTTTTGTTTTACGTTTAAAATACAATAAAATGGGGTGAATAGGGATCGAGATGTGAATAGGGACAGAAGAGGGGTGAATCGATACTGTTACATGTATGTACATCACTACTTAGTAAGTAATGGCCCCCTCACTATAATGTGTTACGTAAGGTAGAACACTCGTAACATAACAGATACTATGGAGAATTTCCCAATATCTATTCACCCCTCTTCTGTCTCCATTCACCTCTTGATCCCTATCCACCCCATTTTACGGTATTCGAACCGAGTACGCGCCAATAAACCAACCAATTACTAGTTTCGATTACTTTTAACGTAAAAATACTCGTACTAAGAGGCCTTAGTACACGTTTTTATCACGTTTAAAGTAATCGAAACGAGACCTTGTTCGGCGCTCTGATTGGCCGGCGCCAATAAATCAACCAATCAGAGCGCCGAATGCAGTCTCGTTTCGATTACTTTTAACGTGAAACAAACTCGTACTCACCCCTCAGAGTTTAGGGAACAGAGAGTATAGTTACTTAAGATCGGAAAAGGAGGATCCTCTGACCAGGCGAGGTGATCGTGCCTGGCGGGTTTTCTGCCCAACAGTTGTTCGTTGGGATTTTCTATTCGTGTTTATTCGCTTTTAAACTTTGCATGTGCGATGTAGGATTTTTGTGACGACATCCGTTGACATGTACCATGTGTCGTCACACGCCGAATGCCTCGTTTCGATTACTTTAAACGTAAAACAAACAGAGTGCCAAGCACGAATAACTATCGCATTCATATCGTAACAGTATCGACCGCGTTAAGCGTTCTGATTGGTTGGTTCACTTGAGCCGGCCAATCAGAACGTCGAACGCACTCGATACTATTACGTTACGATTGCGATAGTTATTCGTGCTTGGTACTCCGGTACTAAGGCCTATGACATGTCGACCAAAGTCCGACAACATTGCGCTACTTCATCCGACGTGCTGGCCACACGTGTCAGGACATTCGTCCCCTACAGTATCCTAGGCTTGACTCTAAAATAAAACCCAATACAAAAGCCACACACATTGGACTTACATCCTTAGACTTGTCACATCAAGATTTAAGTGGTAATTTTCTTCCCTCGGTTGATAGACCTGACGAGACCCCGACTTACATCGGCGTTAATGACAGGCAAGCTATGGATATATTCATATGATAGCAGACGACCATGAATTACGCTCATGTTATGAGTAGCTGGCGTAAAGATTTCCAAGTAGGTATAATTTATTATATTACCTAATAAAGTTAGAATTTGGACATATCTTTTATGTTATGGCAAAATGGAAGTAGTCGAATCTAAACCGATAAATAAGTTACATAACATAACATCACGCCTTTTATCCCCGAAGGGGTAGGCAGAGGTGCACATTAAGCCACTGTACAATGTAACACCCACTTTTTTCACTATTTATGTTATGAGTCCCGTATAATAAGTATTATATGCATCTATTATAATGAGTTGTAATAATAATAGTACGTTATACGAAATAAGTTACGTTTTTCGCAAATTATACATTTATACACCATACTTAGAAATCTTTACAAGACAAAGCGAGTTTTGCCGTTTAGGATCCGCAAACAATAGGATTTAAATAACATACATAACAGATGGCAGATGTGCACATTATCTACGGCATTTACTGTTACATTTATGTTATCAATCCCATGTAATAGGGGGTGAGCCTATTGCCATATACCGGGCTGTTATAGGCTCGATTGTCATTTTGAGGGAAAATTATGTTACTGAACAATGATTGCCGGCTCGTAAACGGTATTGATATATCTTACGAAACTAAACACATAAAGCACACATTCCATGATACATTCGTTAGCGCAAGAATTGAAATATTTTCATCTTTTACTTCAAACTTCATTGCGCAAAAGTCGAACAGAAACTTTTTTCTTGACATCAGTTGCGCTAACTAAAATTTGTTTTGCGCAAACAGGTATATTTTGCGCAAACCTTCAGTTAATAGATTGCTTCCATTGTTTTAGTAAAAGATAACAATATTTTATGAAACTGAATATAGAGCAGAATCACGACACCAAAGTTAAAAAAAACATATAGATCAAGACAGAAAAAAATCAAAAAGATTGAATTATAAAACAAAGCATGTCCAAACGTATATAATTTAGTATACCCCAATTTAGCAGCTGTGTTGATCCACGTCATCCATTCAGATCTGAGGGTTGAAAACTGGATGTTAGACCATCATACAATCATCCAAGACATAAGATTATCAGTAGATTATTGATCAGCTTTCTGTGTATATTATGTGGTACAATAATAAAAAGTACATTGTGTTTTATTTAGATAACTCAAACGTTAATGAGGAAATGTGAAATAGCTTCACTTTTAAATTTCTATTGCTGACGTTCAAAAGTGCCTTCCTGGTCTAATTGAAATAAATGATTTTTGACTTTTTTTGACTTTTGACATAACCAATAAGGTAGTTTACGAAATTTAATTTTAATTTAATGTCCGTCTGGTAGATTAATATTAGATTAATTTAAAACTTTAGACACGTATTTTTTCTTACAAAATTAAATACTTTGGACGAGACATTAATTTGAAATATCGTGTGACGTCACAGCGTGTCACATTTTGTAGCACGTTATGACGTAACGACCTCCCACCCCTTTAGCGCCATTTTATCTAAGTATTGCAACTTAATACGAGAAAATGAAAAAATACGTGTCTAATATTTTTTCATTATTTAACTGACGGACTAATTAGATTTTTAATTTTGATACTCTGGAAACTACCCAATTAAAGTGGATGTGAAATAACGACTCGTACACTGTAATAACTTTATGAATCTACACCTAAACTGACGGATAATTTGACCGTTTCAAAAGATCGCGTAGATAGTTTAATAGATATAAATGCGTTGAGTGTCCCCACATACCTGTACTTCCTCGTGTTGTTGTGCGAGAGACATGCGAGGTGTTTGAGCAGCGTGTGCCTGGCGGGGGCCTCGCCACACAGGCGCGCGGGCGGCAGGTCCACGCAGAACATGTTGCGCGGGTCGCCCAGGAACGTCGTCTGGTAGTTCTCCATCTTTAGTTGCAGGAGCAACACGTCTTCTAGGTCTGCCTCGCTGGAGAAACAAAGTTTTTGATGGCAATCCTTACTAATATTATAAATCTGAAAGTGAGTTTGTTTGTTTGTTTGTTCCACCTTCACGCCGTAACTACTCAACCGATTGCTTTGAATTTTTGCAGATGTATAGTTAGAAGTCCGGATTAAATAATAGGGTACTTTTTATCCCGGAAAAATTTGATATTCCCGAGGGAAAACAAAAGTTTTGGTACATGTCACATTGGCTTTTTATCCTTTTGTGACGCGAGCGAAGCCGCGGGTAAAAGCTAGTTTTTATATATAAGGTACTTATTACATCAATAGCTGACAACAGTCACTGCTCCAGTAGTACTATGAACCTCCTTTATACAGGTTTGAAGTCTGCAATTTTTAAGCAAAATGGACTAATGAATCTTTGAATCGACTTATAAAAGGTTTGATGTTATGTTATTGTTTGTTTAACTTGTCAATATTTTGGATTTCTTGGTAGTAGTACTGAATCTGGTTTGTAAGTTTTGGCCATGAAGTCCACAGAACTAATGTTAGATTAGAAAACTGTATCAATATATAAAATGTATCAATCCAAAACCTGGTTATCAATTTTTACTGTTAACCGTTTTTCGCTGTATTGCGCTCTGATTGGTTGGCTCACTGGAGCCGGCCAATCAGAGCGCCGAAAGCGCTTGATACTATTACGATACGAATGCGATAGTTATTCGTGCTTGGAACTCAGAAGGGACATTAGGAGTGATTCCGTCATCATACCACTGAAAGATACATAATGCATATTTTATATGAAAAATAACATAACATAACATCACGCCTTTTATCCTCGAAAGGGTAGGCAAAGGTGCACATTATACCACTGTACAATGTCACACCCACTTTTCACTATTTATGTTATGAGTCCCATGTAATAGGGCGTGAGCCTATTGCCATATACCGGACACAGATCCAGACTCCGTGCTACTACAGAGATTTTTTTAAAAACCCAGTAATTCTTTGCCCGACCCGGGAATCGAACCCCAAGACCCCTTACCCGGCAGTCGCAATTGCGACCACTCGGCCAACGACGCAGTCATATGAAAAATACATTTTATTATTTGTCTCACCTAGCGGAGTAGAGGAACTGAGCGAACTGTATATTGGAGACGCAGCCCTCCTTGTCCTCGCTGTCAGTGTAGAGGTCTGTCTCCCGGTAGTACATGTACAGGAAGTCGTTCAGTTGCTTCGCTATCACGGCGCAACGGTCCTTGTCACACATCTTCGCTGGGGGACCCTGGTAATGGACACAATTATTGGTACCTTCTTAGTAGACAACTAATACCCGTTATCAAATTTAACTAGTCTTAAACTTTAACCTCTTGCGTGTTTCTCGTACACACGGGTGTACGAGAAACGCGCACCGATTGGATATTTTTTCTGTGACGTATATTTTCAAGTTTGCAACCCGTTCTTTATTTGATTGAACAGAATAGTTAATTCGCTTTTCTATTAAAATATTTACCTGTGTGTACGAGAACGCGCGTTTACCACTGTGTACGAGAGGTGCGCGAGAGGTTAAGGAATCGCTAAGATAGGAGTCACTTAACGACTTAATAGTACAAGTGAGGATTTAGTGTAGGTGGTACGTCACGCTAATCAACTTTTAGTTAATGTTTATGAAAACGGTAATTAACCTGTTATTTTGTCATAAATAAGAAGTATTTACAAGTACGGCTGAATTTAGGAGTCCTGTAGCCAAATGTCATTTAGCGCGTGTCTACATGTAGAATAGAAAACCAAATTATATGGAATTGACGTCAATTTTGACACTTGTCAGTGTCATCCCCATACATTTAGTTTAGACAAGCGCTAAAGTGGCGTTTGGCTAAAGGCACTGGCTACATATCAAACTATACACTTTCAGTATAAACTTACCGTTGAATGTACGACAAGATCATGTAAAGCGAGATAACGATAAACTGGTTTTGTATAGTTCGACGTATAACAGTGTGTCTGCGAGGTAAGTAGATAGAGCAACTGTTTCTTTTTGGTGTCAGTATTGCATCTTGCAGTCAGCGATAAGCAAATGAATTGATAATAGTATGTGCCGCGACATTCTATTACATACATACATACATAACATCACGTCTTTTATCCCCGAAGGGGTAGGCAGAGGTGCACATTATGCTACTATACAATGTAACACCCACTTTCCACTATTTATGTTAGGAGTCCCATGTAATAGGGGGTGAGCCTATTGCCATATACCGGGCACAATTCCAGACTCCGTGCTACTATAGAGTATTTTTAAAAACCCAGTAATCCTTTGCCCGACCCGGGAATCGAACCCGAGACCCCTTGCTCGGCAGTCGCACTTGCGACCACTCGGTCAATGAGGCAGTCATTCTATTCTATTCTATTAACAAAATATTATTCTGTGTGGGAGAAATGATAAGCAGTAGACAGTAGCCAGACTACAAATCATGCAAACATGCCGTAAAAATCAATAAAATAGATAAAAATAAATTCTTAAACAAAAACCAAAATCATACAGTGTCAGTGTATAACACTCAGGTTGCGTGCGAGGAGATATTTCTTCGAAAAACTTTATCATTATTAAGTTAGGGGCACCAGAGCCATCAGAGCACCACAAATGGGGTCCAGTAGGGCTGATGCCCGACCCAATGCGGATGTCCTGGCGGGTTACCGGGGCTCCAGCGCGAAAGAAGAGTAGGAACGGGGTGGTTCTTTGTCAGTAAGAGTCTTATACTCCCTCTTGCTTCACCCAGAGAACTTGGTTAAGAGGTTTAACAGTACTTTTGTCTCTAGATCAGCAACACATTATCTAGTTAACTAAAGTTGTCAAAGAAATACCATCACTATGGTGTAAAAGCCATGCTTAGAACTGGTCACCTTTACATTATAAGGCATACGGAGTGATGCGGAGGCCTTGCGCAGGAACCGAAGTACTAGCGACGCGTGCGCTACGCCCAGCTCGTTGCTGGGGGATGATACCCGCTTCAAGACGTGCGTTAGGTATAAACCGAAGGCGCGACGAGCTTCGCCCATCCTGGAAATGTACATAGTTCTTCTTTAAAAGGTGGATGAGGTTGTTTTAACGGAGTTGGTGTTAATATTTAAAAAAGGTAGTCACAGTAGATCTTTTTGAACTTTACTAAAGCTTTTGATGATTCTAACATTACTATTCTTTTGTACAGAATGAGATTTATAGATATAGAAAAACCCCAAATATAACCAAGTAAACGCTTTAAAAATATTAAATATATTATGCATCAGTAGTGAACATTTTGAAAGAAACTCTGAACAAATTTTTCATGGAGTTCCTCAGGGAAGCATATTGGGACCACCTCAACTATTAACACAATTTTATTTTGAATTGATATAGTAGTACTCACGTGAGCTTCATCCCATCCATGAGCTGTCGTTTGACGAGTTCCTTAGCTCTCCTGGTGTCGTGATGTTGAGGAGAAGTCTCCCCCAACCAGACGGCCGGCGCCTGGCAAGTGATGCTCACTGTTTCGTAACGCTTTAGCCTATAACATTTAACATTGTTTTAGTATTTGTAGCTTTTTAATACAAGATGATGACTTTTAGTAGCTGAACACGTTCCAACAAACCAACTTTGTTTTTTAATCTATAATATGATAAAAATATAGTCCAATAATATACATACCCGCCAATAAACTATTGGTTTACACATAGAACGTTGTCAAACAAAAAACATCATAGAACATCGGAGGATTTAACTGGAACTGTTCTTTCTATCTTCTATATAAATAATCTAGCTACTTCCGCGCAGTTTCACCCGCTCTGCTCGGCTCATAATGGTCGTAGCGTGATGTTTTATAGCCTAGAGCCTTACTCGATAAATGCACTATCCAAAACAAAAAAAAAATTACTCAAATCGGACCTGTAGTTCCGGAGATTAGGGCATTCAAACAAAAAACAAACAAACAGATGTTTGATAGAGAATTCCTTTCATGAAAGTACTCAAATGCTACTCAATTTTAAGTCGTGCTTAAGTATACTTCTGTCACTACAAATGCTTTGTAAAATGACAGAGATGGCACGATATTTGAGTACTACATAAAGTCGAGTATGGTTCCAGTATGGTGTGGCAGACGTACCTCTGCGGCGTGTCGGTGAGGCTGGTGGCGACGGTGGCGTGCTGGAAGTGGGGCAGCACGTGCGAGTGGACCAGCAGGTTGTAGTTGTGCTGCACCACCTGGTACGGGATGTTGTTGTTCAGGGACGTCGAGCACACCGGGATGCCCGTCACTGGGTCTACGACATACATAACATTGCATTGACAAAGGGTATCATACATAACATTAACTATTTAACTGTCAAACACCGCGATGACACCGGTGACCGCAACCTATTGTTCTTTAATTGTGTCTATAATGACGGTACTCAAAGGGTTAAAGTAGAGAAAACAAATAACAGTGAAAACAGAGTGATTTCAAAATCCTAAGAAATGTCTTAAAACAACTTTGTTATCAACCAAGAACCAATTAACTGTAAACGAACATGAAACTACAATCTCAACTTACGTAATCGGTCTTTAAACTGTTTTTATTAATATAATATAACGCCTTATATCCCCGAAGGGATAGGGAGAGGTGCATATTACAATGCCAATATATAATGTCAAATCCACTTTTCACTATTTATGTTATGAGACCCCAGTAATAGGGGGTGAATCTATTGCCATATACTGGGCACAGCACTGGCATTCCAGACACCGTGCTACAAGTTAAAAATATTCAATAGTATTTTGCCCGACCTGGGAATCGAGACCGAGACGCCTTGCCTGGCATTCGCACTTGCGAAAATTCGGCTAACGAGACAGTCTGTTTTTATTAAAATGCAACAAAAAACTGTTCCATCGCATCTTTGAAGGTTACTCACCTAAATACTGCGAATACTTCTGCCAAGAATTTTGTGAGGGGAAGATTCTTACGAAGCCCCCGCGGCGCGCGTACTGCGCCCTGACAGCGCGGACGAGGCGGAGCTCCTCCCCGGTGAGCGAGCCCCCGGAGCCCCCGGAGCCCGAGCTGCTGGCGGCGGCGGCGCTGGCCGCGGGCCCGCCACTGTTGCCACTGTTGCCACTGCCGTGCGCATCCGCGGACGCACGCTTGCCGCGGACGAACACGTTCTCTGCTGAATGTACGCGGCGACACTGGTAAAGATAATGAGACACGTGAAAAGGCGTGTTTATTTCATTTGGTTATAGTATGGGCCCCGACATGACTCGAAACTAGTCGAACATGCCCGAAGTAAGAAATGTGGGTTGGTTGAATAAATATTAATCAATCGAGTTAAGTTCTGAGATTGTGAGCGAACGAATTCTATAGAAATTTTCCTTTACTTTCCACAGGAACATTTTTAAGTACCATTTTGTAGTAAGATGTCCTTTATCATATACGAGATGTTTGTTCGTTACTCCCCATATACTCTTAAGTTTATCGAAAATGGCAGATATTGAGATCCCATTTTCTCTTTGTTCATTAGGACAACGTAAAAGATCTTAAGTTACAGTGAAACATAAGAAATATCCAACTTACCGCTCCAATCCTCATCTTGAGCGAGTTGCTCTGCGTGGATATATCAGCCTTAGACATGGGCACGGCGGGCAGTCCCACCAGTGTCAGAGTGTCTGCCAGTAGCGCTGACTTCACGCGCGCGTCCAGCGGACTGTCACACGCCAGGCTGTAGACATGGGGGAGAAAATACGGCATAAGATTAATGGTAGATCCTTGCGCGTACTGCTAAGGAGTGGAATTCTTTGCCCGAGTCTGTATTTCCTGAACGGTATAACCTGGGTGTCTTCAAGGCCCGAGTGAATAGGTTGCTTATGGGACCACGTGTTCCATCGTAGACTGCATTATCGCTTACCACCAGGCGTGATAGTGGTCAAACGTCGGCCCATCAAATATAAAAAGGTTATTATTTTAATCCAATGTCGCTTTTGATAGAAATTCTAAAGACTGCCTCATTGGCCGAGTAGTCGCAAGTGCGACTGCCGGGCAAGGGGTCTCGGGTTTGATTCCCGGGTCGGGCAAAGTATTACTATGTTTTTCAAAACGGTGCGATATTATGTCTAAAGAAATTATGTCAACAATCTACTCGATTGATGATAATGGTGATTAATATTAGCAATTGGTCGTTTGCAGTTTGCTATTACATGTCATTTTAATAAGTAGCAAATGACTAATTCGTATTTCTAATAAAATAAAGAAATCATGTAAGGCCTATGAATGTCCCTAGGGATGTGCTGTAACAGGCGTTACACCTTGGGGGTTCCGGAGCAGGTCTATTATAGAGGACTCGGTGCTCCCTATAGGTGATGATCCCCTATAGTATTCCCGCACTCCCTAGTTTTTCCTCCCCAAAAATGCTAGGCGTCTTTTGAAGGCTTTCCCCTCTACAAAAAAGGCCTATGAAAGTATCATAAATTAATTGTACGGAATTTTGTATTATTTACCTAGGAGATAGATTGATTTCCAGCAGCCACGGTTTCAGCA
Source organism: Spodoptera littoralis (assembly GCA_902850265.1). Lineage (NCBI taxonomy): Eukaryota > Metazoa > Arthropoda > Insecta > Lepidoptera > Noctuidae > Spodoptera > Spodoptera littoralis. The sequence continues at coordinate 12,452,623 of LR824547.2, forward strand.
TGTCGTCGATTAGAATATCATAGCCGAACAGCTCTGAAATATCGACACACATCAAATTTGCTGTAATTCTTACCTAAATTTTATTTAAAGATACTTTAATGTGTTTCACGTAAGTGTTTGACGAGACAACTCGACTGGTTTCGAGTCAAATCAGGGACTCACAAGTCATGGACAGTGTTGCGCGACAAATGACATGGTGACGCGTTGCGCAGCTAACTTGAGCTTAAAACTAATCTACTTACCTCGCCAAATAGTTACAAAAATAAACCTTAAAACATAAATAGTTTATGATTAATTATATTCACTGTTAAAATAAAAGCAAAGCTCGACTTGCTGTAATGCAGTGTGTATTGACACCAACGCTTATGTATGGTAGTGATTCATGGGTGTGGCAGAAGAAGCATGAAAGCAGGATTAATGCAGTGGAAATGAGAGCCCTGAGAAGTATGTGTGGACTAAAATTGAGTGATCGATTGAAAAATAGTGTTATTCGAGAAAGGTGTGGATTGAAAGATGAGGTAGTGACAAGGATTGAAAAGGGAATGTTACGCTGGTTTGGACATGTAGAAAGGATGGATGGAAGTAGAGTAACGAGAGAAGTATACAGAGCGGATATGAATAGGGCCGCCGGTAGAGGGCGCCCAGATGGACATATAATGACCAGATTGGCGATATATTAAAGAAGGGCCAAATTAAAAGTACCCTTAACCGACGAGCTTGCATGAAAAAATTGATGACTGTTAATGAAGCGAAAGAGGTATGTAAGAATCGTAGTAAATGGCGTTCCTTAGTCTCTGCCTACCCCCATGGGAGACAGGCGTGAAGTTATGTATGTATGTATGTATGTATGTATGTATGTTATAATAAAATACTTTATTACTCACCAAAACAATTAAAAAAGTTAGGTACAAACACCCTGGCGGCCGCGGTGATGGTTTGCGCCGAGGACAGTATGGACTTGACGACGAGGTCCTCTATAGCCGCCATCAGTGCCGTGGTGTTACGTCCCTGCTTGCGAAGGTGCCGGAGTAAGGCCGATAGCGTCCATTTGTGACCAATATTGCCGGCGTTAGGGTCGTCACACCTAAGATTTTAGAAAACTATTATCAAAATAAAATTCAATGTTTTACTGAATGTAAATAAATAAAGGTTATTTTATAAACTACGTTAAAAAAGCTACTCCGACGCTCTCTTTTTCTTTTGAAGTCGTTTAATTGATACACTAAAACCTTCTCCTAAATGTAACAACATTTTTGAAAACTGCCTCATAATCAATAGTTTTTTTTATTTCTTTTTAATTTTCCGAAACCAAAGTGAAACTTAGAAACAAAACGAAGTTCCCAAAACCTACTTACTTGATATAATCCGTATGGTACTTGTTGATGCTGTAGTTGCAGAGATGCATGCAAGGGTTCCAGAGGTTCTTGTTGGTCTTGTCATACTTCACCGTGGCGAACCTCACAAGGCCCTCCTCGTACAAGTATATGAGGAGAGGGTCTATAGAGGTCACACACACGTAGAGACGGAGGTCGCACTTGTGACCTCCGATCAAAAGAGGTTTGTCTATGTATTTTGCTACTACTACATTCTCGCCTTTTGGTATCTGTTCCGGCTGTGAATAGAAGTGTCTGGGTTATTCTTTGGTGTATTGGGTATTAGGCTTTATCCACTGATGGAATAGGATATAATATTCAAGACATAAAATTAAGTATATAAATAAATAGACTGCCTCGTTGGCCGAGTGGTCGTAAGTGCGACTGCCGGGCAAGGGGTCTCGGGTTCGATTCCCGGGTCTGATATTGTGCCCAGTATATGGAAATAGGCTCACTCCCTATTACATGGGACTCGTAACATAAATAGTGAAAAGTGGGTGTTACATTGTACAGTGGCATAATGTGCACCTCTGCCTACCCCTTCGGGGATAAAAGGCGAATTATATTATGTATTTAATTGTTTTATTATTCCTGTTGTGTATAAAATAAAAGCTACTCTTAAGAGAAAAGATCTTTAATTTTAAGTTCTTAACGGATGAAACTAACATAAATATATGTTTTTAAGTTTTACATTAAAAACATATATTTATATTTGAACTGAACTATGAACACAAAATTCAAGAAATACTAAAATACTCACAGAATTGACAATATAAATCCCGCGCCCTCTGCTCGAAGCGGCCGGCTTCACAATCCAGGGTCCCTTAGTCCGATAATGGGTGGAGCACAACTCCTTATATTCGGCCGGCATTAGGAACGTTGTGGGGATGAAGTCAAACTGCTTTAATCCTCGGAAGTACTGCATCTTCTCTACGTTTTTGAAGAGTTTATCTTTACGGGTCAGCTCGTAGGACCTGGAGGAGATGAGAATAGAGTTTAGTAGAAAAGAAAAGAGTGGCATAAGAATAAAAGGGAGAGTTATAGTAGTACTTTATTTGGTGGAGTTTGTTCTTCTGAGATTGGTAGAACGGAACACGTAAGCCAACATTGTACCCAAGTTGTATGGGATGGACCTGTCAGGCATGATCACCTCGCCTGGCCGGAGAATATTCCCTTTTCCTAACTTAGGGAATATCACACGCTGTTTCTTAAAGTCTAAAAAATAAATGAGCTCCTTAGAAACTGTCTCATCAAGACCCACTGCGCAAAACTTAGTCTTTGTAGGTCCTAAAGCAAAGGTGAGTAATTTTACCTTGGGAAATGATTGACTTTCTGGTAAACCTGCATGGATTGGAGGACATCGAAGGGGATCATGGGTGCGGACCACATGAGGTTCCACGTGGGGCTGTCGTGGTCCACCTCCAGTAGGCCGTGCGCGTTCAGCAGTTCCCTGACCAGCTCGGGCCTATAGTGAACTACTGTCAATATTCTTGAATTATGGACTTTACGACACATAGCATTTACTTTGGTATTTAAATGAGGATTAGGCAAGTTTTAGGAGGTGGCTTTAGGATATAGGACTTATACAGCAGAAATTCATGGATTTCCAACACAATAAAGTTCCTCCATTGCTAAATCGTGGTGTCCTAAGACTTAAACAACTTTGGCCGCAAAATATGAAAAAGTTGATATGGTGGAAATTCATAGAAGGAGATGAAATGAACAAAGTAAAAATTCAAAAATACTGACAGTAATTCACCATTCCCCAATATTCTTTCTCACCTGGGGAAATGGTTCACTCGCTGGTACGGTGACAAGGATCTTAGGACATCAGGTTTCGGGTGGAGACCGGACCAAAGGAGGTTGAAGTCTTTGGTTTCAGACACTGCCTCCTGAAGACCATGAGCTTGGAGTAAACGGTGCAGGAGTTTTGTCTCCGTATTCACCAGTTTGTACGTGATTTTCAGAAGACGAGCTGGCATGTGACTGCTTTCTAGGACCTGGTGGAAAGTTACATGATAAATAACAAAAGAAGTTAAGTAGGAACAAATTAAAAGTTTGTAATAAGGTTTCTTACCTTGACGCTCTCCACTTCCTTGACCAGCAGATGTTCCGAGTCGTCGCTGTCGAGGCTAGGAGAGGTCGCGCGCTGTGACACCGGCGTCTTACGCTTGTGCTTACCCTTGTTCTTCTTACCTTTCTTTTCATCTTTACCATCTAGACAGATGAGTAATCAGAATTAGATTTCTAAAATTGCATAAAGTGAGTAAACCTCTTCAAAAAGAAGACGCGATTCTATCATAACATACCCTTAGAAGCACCATGGGGCGGCGGTTCTTCAGGAGGCTTGATGTTAGCTGTCGTGTTTTCTATGTTCAGATGTTTCTTCAGCGTGATCTTACTCAAGTCATTGAGCACGTCTTCGATGTCCCTCTTGTGTGACATTGGGTCCTGTGCCTCGTGGCCCTGCTCGTCCATACACACCGGCTCAGCAAGGTTCGTTTCACTTACGTGCCGAACCACGTAAGCACTCCCATTATACTTAGAATTACTAGTCCCAAAAGTCTCCATAACATCGTGCATTATATTTTTAGATCTCATGGAAAATGTGTGCGGTTCCGCTACCAATCTCCGCGCCATATTCTTAGCTTTATTGAGTAGTATTGTAGTCCCTGTGTTGTTTCCTATCGTTTTGGTCTCCGATTCCACGGAAGGACTTCTAGATGCGAGGACGCACGATCTGAATACCAGAACGGCGCCCTTAGACCCCAGAGGCCCTCCCGATATCCAATCCGACACAGAACCTTCATTTTCTTTGGCTGGGCCTTCATCATCACATTTTCGCATTCTGTCTTCGTTCGGTTTGTCTGTCATAAGGCCTGATGTAGACGGATTCGAGGTCTCTGATACATGTGGACTGGAAATAAGATAGCGCTATAGATAGGTGAAGTTTACAAGGTTACCGCACAGTGGCCCAGCCACTAACAGGATAAATAACAAAAGATAAATTACTGATTTTGAACAATGAACATCTTGCATGCTTTTGTATGAATGACACATGTTTATGCAAATAGATTATCTTTATCTTTAACAGTAGCCTCAAGTAATCGCAGTCAATAATGATGTACCTGCTAATACCACTATCATTCGAAGTCACTAGTGGATTGATGTAATCATTGTTTGAATTGCAATTGAATTTCCCGTCTATACGGTTTGTGTAGCCGCATCAGGAACATTCAGTTTGCAACAGTCAAATCTGTATTTACCCTGTGAATGCATTGTAGAGCCCACTAGTGACGCAAGTGGGCCAATGTGCGGAAAAATTTACATGGACGATTATATAAAACTTATTCACATTATAAATTCTGAATAACAAGACGTCATGCGTGTAAGCAAGGCATGCAAAAAGAAATTGATACCTACAAGCATAGTCTACAGATACATCACTGGCACCAAAAACGTGTTACAAATTTCAAAGGTTGCAATAGGAGCGTTGCAATAAGCAAGCATGGTAACATATGGTCGCTACGGTCATTCAATGAGGCGATTGTCCCACCGTATATGGCAAAGGCCGGTAGGTACACATATTCTATTCAATCACTTTGTTGTCAACAGTGACATACTTGCTTTAAATCAGCCTTTGACCGACTACGTAGAACTATAATATACGAATCAGTTTGCCATGATGTTTCATTGAATTTGTTAATTAAAACTAGAAAGATGTCTGTGTTTTCTTTAGTATCTAATTTGTTAAAAGCGCTTTGACCGATTCAAACAGTCAAGACTGTCTATCAAGTCAACAGCACAACCTTACTACAACAAAATAAATCTCACGTCAACACTTAACTGAAACTCAAATACTATTCATTAATCATCATCAACATAAAATAAACACATTAATAATACAATATTTACGTAATTAACAGATATGTATTCAAAACATTCATGACCCATTTGGGTGCCAATTCAACAGTCACCGTACTTCACCATATTCGGTGACATTTATGACCCGAGTTGGAGACTGGCGGGCAAAATCGGCCAAATTCGGATTTGTGCACGCTAACCTAACTGTCAAACTTTATGAACACAATCTGCTTCAAAATTCCGATCGAATGGTACAAGTTGTTACGAAATTGTTTGCATATTTGAATTTTAGGTTCGTTCGTTCTTATGTGCATACGTATTTTAGAGTTTGAAAATCGTATATTTGATTTGATTTAATATGTAGTTGTTTCATTTAAATTGGTTAGAAAGGTTTTGTAAATCGTAGACTGAAATTTTTGGCGACATTTACAGGCCAGGAAGGTTATTAAACTTTGTTACCTGAATGTCAACCATTTCCCTAAGTATCTACAGTCAAAAATAATGAGTCTTAAAGATTTGTCATGTACGTGGAAAATAAAAAGGACACATTTTTATAATAAAAAAGGATACAAAATCAATACAGCATAATGTGTCCATCCAGCGTGACGAGACTATAGCCTGAGGGTTGCCAAACGAGAGTTTCCGTAGCAACGACTACTATCGATCGCTGATTTTATAGCCACATGGGCACATTTTAAGGGAGACACCCCTGCTTTAGGGTGCGGACAACGTACTGGCGTAACTTTTTTACTTCTATTTTTTAAACCGGTTCCGTGACATAAGATATCGTGAAATAATCGCTCGCGTTAATCGATTTAGCTTGGATCGATGCGCGTGATTGTCAACAATTAGTTTCCTATAGATAACTGTTTATTATACAGTTTAAATTAAAGTCTAGATATTATAAAACTAGATGTCAGGAAAATATGACCATAATTTATACCTTCTTAGTATTTGTAGTTTTGGAATAAAATCCTGATGCTATTGGTTTTGCACAGGGAGTTTTGGTAAACTTGCTTCATTTTTTAATTGACATCGAAATTGCACGTAATTTCAGGTCAAAACTATACAAAATTAACATAACCAGCTTTTTATTACGTTTAGCATTGAATGTAAGAGTGGGGTAAATTCTATCCCTTGTCACCTGTAATAAGATTATGTATTTCGAAAAGTAACGACCCTGTTACCATGGTCAGGATGCAAGCCCAGACACAACAGTTCAATGTCTGGATTCCCGTCTGAGTGAGAATTTATAAATAGAAACCCATGTTAACTGAACAATATTGTGTATTTCTGCTTTCATTAACTCTCCAGAGCTTCTGTAGGGATTATTATTAGACATATCATTGTTATAGGCGGAAAATAAGCACTTATGTTCGATGGATCTTGGTCTGGAAGTTTTGACTAGCTGAATTTTAGTAGTCATAAAAGTTTATATTCCTTAGGGTGTAATCTCATGACGTCACCTTCCCGCTCCGCTCATCAATGAATCAGCGCCCCGATATATCGTGCCGATTCTTGATGCAAGCGGCGATACACTGCAATTCTGTTCCGTACAAGACCAACTCGCATGTTTCCTTACAACGCTATTTATACGTACTGACACAAGCTACGCTAACCAGTATATACTGACCCTCCAAAGTGCTGAAAGAAGATACAAAGCAAGTCATGATAAAGTGGTTTTGTATAGTTCGATGTGTAGTCGGTGAAGGTACCTATAGTGTGAATATTAATTAACCAGGTAAGAATAAGTTTATATTAGCTTAGTTTAAATCTCAGAATAGCACTAGGTAAAGCGATTGTTGTTTTTTCTTATTATTCTTGCGTGAGAATCAAGTGGTGTTTATAGGTACAATTATAAAGGATTTTGTTTTATATATGCACATTTATAGCAGTTAGATTTATTATGAGAATAAATTATTGCTTGTTTTCTTCATTCTTAGACAGATGTTTCCGTTTAAAAAGCTAATGATTTATTTTTGAACGGGAATCTAATGAACACTATTAAAAAAGTGTAGAAAAGTTAAGACTCAAGTGTGATACGATAAATACTATTGTTTCAGTATTTATATCACCTGCAAATATGGGTAATAATTTACCGCACATTGTTAAAAATTGATAATGACCCCACAGGACGGTAAAAATGTATTTAATAACACAAATTAACTATCATTGTATGTGCATGTGAAATGTGCAGTTCGTAAACTCACCCACGACACAGGAAAACATCTAATGTAGGGCAATAATAATTAAAAAAAACTAAAAACATTTCGGTTATGGACATCAATTAAAATCCTTAATATATTTAATTAAGTAACCCAACACAAAATGATGAATGACGATTACCTAATTAATCTACACATAATATTAACCTAGAAAAAAATCAGACCTTATCAAAAGTAATTCACAAAAACTAAAACTTCCAACAATAATTAAAAAGCATGACTCAAGACAAGAAAAAACACAAAAAAAAAGGCGACACAATCTAAACCGTTGCAAGTACTCACACAAAAACCATGGCTATTTAATTGTGGAGAATATTGAGTCAGCGGCCCAAATATATCGATGTAAATAAACTAATAAACAATGCGCGAGCAACGACGCGACACGTCCGTCGCGCGCGAAACACGCCGGGCGACTGACGATGACTGGGAAGTTAGGAAGTGCTTCGTGATGACAAGTGCACGGATACAATGCAAGGGTGTACCCTATATTGTGAGTGAGTATTGTGTGTTTAACCTGACTGTACGTTCATCAATACCTGTCTGGGTGTAATATAAGCGAACTCAATTCTAAACCTAGAATTGAGTTCGGTGATATTCTATGGGGTGTAAATGAAGGTGTGCTTCAGTAAATACTAATTGGAGTATACTTTCTTATCGTTATTTACATTACTTACATTTGTCATCCTTCTTAAATCATAGAGACCCATGATTCAGCTCTGGAAGGTTATGGGATCGGCTGTTGATGATGGCATGATAAGACCCTTATCGTAAGAATACTTACTTACGTAAAAACACGTCAGATAGGGTTTAAGCTTAGATGATCCAGGCACTGAGCTAACGATCTATCTAGGAACCATCTAACGGTATTATGCATGAATAGTATCATGAAAATATGTCTCTTAAAAAAACCTCAAGTCGAAATTCCATAAACTAATCCCTAATCTAACAAATTAATAAAATTAAACTGTATACTTTACAAATATTAGGCAATTACAGATTATATTTTACAAATTCATTATTTCTGTCCGTGCACGGCACCCATAAACGTTGTTGACAACAAACAGGTTCGCTCCTAACATTCCCGAAACCCCTACATTATTTAAAAAAGGGGTCACGAAGTATTTTTTCCTTTCGAATCATAATTAATTGTTTCCTGAATAATTTGTTTGTATATCTCAGTACGTAAGGACAACAGCAGGCCAGGTAAACTCATACCAAAATGTCAATTATATTCAATCAATTTTAGACCTTATTACAATACACTAAACATATTGCCATCTGCAGTTCGTTTGATAATATTGATTGACAGTAAAATTGCAAAAATCATGTAAAAGTACGGCGTATGGTAAGGTAAAGAATGGTATGCAGAAATGGTGACCCAGTTATGTTTGGCCTCGTAATACCAGACTCCACAAATGTGGGGTGAATGCTTTCAAAGTACTTACGATGAGATGTCTTGGATTAAGGGTGAAAGATAGGTCGCGACTAGTTTTTTTTTACAAAAAGGTTAGGTAGCTAGGTGTTTGGGTGGAACGTACTTGTCTGCTTGGTCATGTTTTTCTCTAAATGCTGGAACACGAGCTGGATTGAAATATCTTAGGCCTATTAACACGTTAACCGCCGCGTAGGTCACCGGTGACCTACGTTAGCGGAAGATTTGCCTTCAGCACTTTTCTGTCGGCAGTCAAAGGCTTAAACTGATGTTAGTTTGTAATTATTATCCAAAGTTAGCTACAAAATTTTCAAAATGGAAATTGGGACAGTTAAAATCGTAACGGAAAGTTGGCCAAAACATGGTTGCAAAGTTTATTCAGAGATTACTACAGTAGTATAATCTATTAGGTTACTATCTAGGGAGAAATCTTATACTATTATATAAAGCGGAAGTTTGTTTTTTTGTTTGTTTGTTTGAACGCGCTAATCTCCGTAACTACAAGTCTGATTTGAATAATTCTTTTTGTGTTGGATAGCGCATTTATCGAGGATGGCTATAGACTATAAAACATCATGCTACAACCAATTGGAGCTGAGCAGAACGTGTGAAACCGCGCGGAAGTAGCTAGTATTATATATGTTTCTTTACCACTAACACACCTATGGGGTAAACAAAAGAAAATAAATATTTTATGATACTACCGTGCACTCTTGTAGACATCGCGTGTCGTAGAGTGCGATGCCTTGTTTGTTTCCCAACAAATATCGACGTTTAATTGGAAAAATATAATATAAAAAAACATTTCCTAGAACACAAGTAAAGTCGAGGTCTTGGGAATTTGGCAGCTGGACTCCTGAATATAATATGAAGCCAGTAACATCAGGGTCAGGCATAAATAGGGTACGACATATTCGTAAAACGTAACCAAAAATTGATACCCTTCCATCTATGCATATTTACTTATCATTATTGATATAATACATATAGCTACAAGACGTCCAAAGTCGGTAGAGAGCGACCTGAAACCAGCAACTCCCAGCAACCAGAATTAGGTCATCTATCCAGCTTGCTCCTTGCATATTTGTTTTATAATTGAAGGAATTATTATATTTTAGTTCTAATGTCCACCATCATCAACAGCCTATATATAAGTGACCACTGCTGACCAAAGGCCTTTCCTCATACGGAGATGGTTTGAGCATTAATCGCCACGCTAGCTCAATGCGGGGTTGACAATTTCAAACTTATATTTAGAAATATAAGTTAGCCCTGGTTTCCTCACGATGTTTTCTTTCGCCGTTTGTCATTGGTGTCTAAATAAGCTTAGAAGGACATATACCTCGAAAAAAGTCACATTGGTACTTGCCGTTGGTAGGCTTCGAGCCCGCGCCCGTATACATGAGAAGCGGGCGTGTTAAACCTCCAGGCAACCACGACTCACGAGATATACTATACTAGTTCTAATGTACTTGCCAATAACAAACTGTACTCTAAGACATAATAGGATAATTAAGCTAAAGAGGTAACTCTCTTCTTCACAACTTTTAAGTAGTTTACCCAATAATATCGTGACTTCAATCACTTCAATGAGTATCGCGTTTACACCATGATGGGGCAAAAAACCGTCCATCTGTGCCAGGTACAGAGTTCGCGTGAACAAATCAACTACCGAGGGGTGATATTACGAGTACATTGAGCTGTCGATATACTGAGCGAGGTAGCTTTGGAGATCTGCGACAAAAACGTCAACAATACTACATAATAGAATAAAGAAGTTTATGTATAGATAGGACGTGACAATTCGGTCGCAAACCTGTCGTAGATTTCATACTAGAGGTATTGTTCCACATGCTTATTTCAAGCACGATAGTATACTTCAGTAGACCACTTGTCACTTAGTACCATGTGTGTCGGGATGTTGCACAAAATTAGCATGCTCATTTCAGGCATGCTTGACATGCAGACAGGCGTTCAACTTTTGAACATGTTTAAGCATTATAGGGGTTCTTCTTCATGAGCTGCGCGACATCGCCGCGACCGCGCACGCTGCTCATGAGAAAGAACCCCTCTGTGGTTCGAAACTAGTAGAGCTTTTCTCAGTATATTCGCGTGTGTAACCCGCAGTTTTTAGTTAATTTAGTATGTCCCACGATAGTTATTATAAAAACATTTTAAGCATGCAATTTTAGAGCATGTGTTACCTTTACATTGACTATTCTATTTAATCTTACTAGGCCTTTAGCTAGAACACAGTTTATCAAAGCTTTGCAGGATTATTTGCTTTAAAACACGTTCAAGTAGTGTTTGGAAGACTACTACTACTGTGTACACCAAAATCAGAGGCGTGCACAGAGATTTGAAGTAGGGTAGGCAGAAGGTATCACATGATTAAAAAAAATTGGTCTACATTAATCTCGGAAAATAAAACTCCCGAAACATCATAATTTTGAGTAGGTAATTAGGTTTAGTAAGTATTTTATTAATTTGTATAAACAAATTAGGTACATAATTATTTTCAAACTATCCGTGTATAAAGTTGATCAACATAGATACCTAGGTATCTATTTTATAAAATTAAATCTATTAACTAGGTACCTACTTTGGAGCGGCGAAGTACAAATGGTTACGCGACCATCAAGCTATGTAGCACCAGTATAAACTGACCGTTAAATGCATAGAAAAATCGTACAAAGCGAGATCAAGATGACTGGATATTAAAAACAATAATGAAATTAGTACACCACCAGTGCTAACAAACTATACCTATAATCGCAAATCGTAGTTTATTAAAAGAAATAATAAAATTATTACCTTTTTTGAGTTACGCCTAGCCCGGACATACGACACACGCAAAATCGCCTTTGGAAATATTTTCGTTTCTTCTTCGAACGACAATAAGGACAACGCACTCATATTTAACTTATTGAACAACACAAATCACCAGCACAGAGCTCACAGCTATAATTTTACATAATTTTCGGTAAATTAACAGTTCATTTCAATTATAATTCATTACATTACAATTTATTCACTTGCACATAAAAACATAACCAAAACAAAATGGCCAAAAAAACGTAAACAATAAGTTGACCAAAATTAATATACCTATCTATTTTCAAACAAACGCTACGATTTGTTGACTTCCTAAATTAGTCGGATAACGAAGAAGCAGTGCTTTTGCAGTTGTATAGAAATTACCAACCTAACAAAAAAAAAATCCAACATCAGCACGAGAAAACAAGCAAAATGTACCGGCTAGCATTAGTACATGCTTCCGCCACCATCACACAATAGTGAGGTGGCGGCGCCACTGGCGCGATGCTCCAATATCGAAGAAAGTAGAAAGTGGTTGTAGTACTTCAATATTTTTTCGATAGATGGCGTTAGTTACCAGTTTATAGATGGCGTTAGTATTTTCCAAATTAAATATCAATAAAATTACGAAATCTCTGTATGATGTCAGTAAATATTCATGTCGTATTTATGAGTGACACTATGTATTTGACTATGTAGGTTTACCATGATTTTGTAGGGTATGCAGTGCTTATTTGCATGTATGGTGTGCACGCCACTGACCAAAATTACAAATTTCCGTTAGCATGAAAACATGTCTGAACAATTTTAATGGGCCCAAACAAATATTTGAGTAGTACAGCGTGAACTTGAAAACTCCTAATGTGTTTTAACCTTAACCCATTAACAGTGTTTGAGGTAGGTAAAGTACTACAAACTTTTAAATACTATGAGTGGAATTCATTGGAATTTTGGTATTGAAAGTGCTTGAAAGAACCGAGGTCAACCATCTATTGTAAAGTTACGTGAAAACTTTCTATTTAATCGCTAAAAAATATTGTGGGTATGTATTATAGGTGACATCGTCACCCTGCAACTAAAGAATCGATTTAGTTATTGTTATGTGTCTATCTATAAGCCGAAGTGTGTGTGTTTCAGCTAGCATTAAAAAAAAGACTTCGGTAATTATATTGCTTAACTATTGAAGACGGACGTCATTGTCTTTAGGAAATTAGCAGGGATGCTTGGGTAGTACTAGGGTTTTTTTATTTTTTAAGGGGGGAAAATCATCGAATGACTGCTCCCACCTGGGTGAGGCGGGAGGGAGTGTCAGACTCTTACTGACTAAAAACCACCCCGTTCCTTCTCCTGCACATCGAGCCGGAGCCCCGGTTTCCCGTTAGGTTCTCCGCGACAGGTAGTACTAGCATAACTATAAAGATTTAACCCTGCTTCTAATGCATGCAGCTAATTTTGTCACTGTTTCCGAAGTTTCTGACAATAAATACCTAGGCAGTCATTGCGATTTGAAGCCTAAGCCCAGTCAGAAGCCATTTTCACGCAACCTCGCTACCATTATTGATTCACACTTACACAATACGTAGTGTACACGACTATTGTTGCGGTTTCCATGTAAACAACTCCATAACATAACGAATTAATTTAAAATGGACACCTTAGTACCCATTCATTATGTTATACGGGGACTTACGTAACTGTTTGGCGTGGTGACATGACTAGTTGCTGCTGCTCATTACTATGGGCCCTAAGAATGGCTTGAAACTGGTTGAGTTACCTCGTTAACAATCAGATGAAACCCGTTAAACATGATTAACTTTATATGTATGTCTCACGAGATTTATAGTATTAATTTTAGTTTTTTTTAAAGGTGGGAAAATCATCGAATGACTTCTCCCGCCTGGGTGAGGCGGGAGGAAGTGTCAGACTCTTACTGACAAAAAACCACTTCGTTCCTACTCCTGCACTTCGAGCCGGAGCCCCGGCAACCTGTTAAGTCTTCCGCGGCTCCGTATCGGCAACAGCCCTGTCAGGCCCCATCTGAGGTGGATGACTAAGGGCTCTAAGAATGACTTGAAACTGGTTGAGTTAACAGTCAGATGAATAACCGTTAAACATGATTAACTTTATATGTATATCTCACGAGATTTATAGTATTAATTTTAGTATAGGAATACGAAATAAACGCTTGTCGACTGTGTGTCGGTTTTGTACCGAGCCTACAACCTAACAGAAATTGTAAGAAGACACGCGAAATAACATTTCCTGGCTCTCAAGAATACCATTAACTTTTTATGACGAACCATTACATTTAATGGCTTTATTACTTTGTGCCAATGGCTTTATTTTCAGAGATATTGAGACTTATTGGTAATAAAATAATTCTTTTATATATTTAAAAAAACCGACTTCACATCCCTTTTTTTTGAGGTCGGTTTATTAGTATATTTAAAACTTTTTCCTAAATGTAACAAACACTTTCCTGAAAACCGCATCAAAATCAGTTCAGTCAATGGCGAGATAATTGCGCACAAACATATATATGTACAGGTAAAACTAAGATCTATATGACGGTATAACAAAGTGGTCTACATACATGGCTAACTAACTTTGCTCATAGTCATGCAGAAATAAGCTGCAACTGCAGTAAATTAAGCATTACTAACACACAAGGCAACATGAACTTTACAGGCATAGAAATTGAATGTAATGTGGTACGACTGACTTATTGCTGATTTTTAAGAAGAATTATATCTTGTAATAAGAAAATCTGTGATTTGTTTAAGTCTATCTTTGCATCTATTAATCCTAAAACGAATAAAAGTAATTTGATAATGAGTGTATCTTATTCATTAATGAATTGGAAAGCCATATATCAAGAAAATAATTCTAAAATTGGTGTGTTTGTAAATTAGTGTGCTAATCATCTAGCTTGGTGTATTTGAGCAAATGTTTAAAAAGAATTAATGAGAAAAAAGATAAAAAATAATGAAGGAATGTGAGGTTACACAAAAATTATAAGTAAAACATAATATAATAATATACTTTTTGCACATGTATAAAACTGCTTTCAACCAGATTAAATCAAAATCTATTAAAATAGCATTAATAAATATTTTAAACCAGAAATTACAAGTAAAACCAGTTAGAAGCAGTCTCATTCAGTCATTTAACTTAAAAAAAAGATTAGATTTGTTTGAGTAGAAAAAAAAAATGTTATAGTGTCATAGAAATATTAATACATATAGTAACTTGGAACCTGGTGTGTGGACGGTGGTTGGGTACGGAGTGTACTTTGGGTATGTCGCCCAGAGGCACTTTGTTAAAGCTAAGCTCACCCTCATCTTCCGGATCCATGGCTCTTGTCGCACAAAAATAAATATAATATGTTTACATAGATATACTTAATAATATACCTAGAACTTCAATCTGATATTTTTTAAATTGTTTTATAGAATTTTTAACAAATATAAATTATCTAGTTCTTATTCTATTGTAAGTAGTTATACCATACCAATTGTAATTTTATTAGAATTTTAATCAAGTAGGTACTCTTTAAAAAATTAATTGAAATAGATTTTTCTTTAGTTTTAATTATTTCATAATTTATTAAGTAGGTATATGTATTTAGGTTTGTCTGAGTATGATGCCACATATAAAACTGCAATTCATATCTTATAGCAAATGTAAAATGATACCAAATGTATCATCTTCATTGTAATATTTTCAGCACAATTTTATTCCAGTTATTTAGCTTATATACACTTTTTAACAATAGCATGCTGTTATAATTAAATTAGCCACTTGTATACGACAAAAACTTAACACATATTGTTTCGTTAGTTCGTAGTAATTTGGCGCATAGATCTAATCGTTAGTTTACTGCAGAAGTGGGCAATTATATAGGTACTAATGCAGATAGAAGTATCACCAAACTAATCATAATTTAAGCTCTAAGCATACACACCGCAAATCGGAAAACATCCACAAATCAACAACGCCGGCATTTATCATTCACAAAGTACATTTTACAGTATTTTACCAATAATATTTAAAGTAAATTACATTTTTTCAAGCATAGGTTATATTTATACTCACGACTTAGGCCCGTATCTCTTCGCCGATGTTATTTACTAACGAAGTTTGAACAATCAACACTAATAATTTCACATTTCTATGTCTTGATATTTTTTTGATATTTTAAATTATATAAAAACTATGAATAACCAAAAAACTACAAAAATTTTGATTGACTTATTTTTATGTTTCAAATTCGGCACACGCACGCGCGTTGCCAATTTTTAAGGCTGCGTTCGCATTTTTACGTGTATTATTTTAAAGTTAACTTTTACTGAAAAACAAATAAATATATAATTATAAAAAAGTAAGTTAATTTTTCATTATTCGATGAGTAATAAATAATTATTGAAAGTAACATGCACAGTATATTTTATTTTGAGTTGTTATAATCACTGCCACTGCGGTGGTTTTGGTCAAGAATTAGTAAAACCACTAAAACAATGCAGTTTATATTTAGGTCTATTTCTCTCCTACCGAGAAGTGCACATGTGCAAACTTATTGTATAATTTAGGACTTCCAATGCATTGCACTAATTAATATCATAACAGTATACGTACGACATGACATGTACATTGGCCTAGTTCTTTAGTCTTGAAAATATATTTATTATGAGGAACTAAACCTTCATAATTGTCGATAAATACTGTAGTGAAATAAACTTCTAGCTAGCCTATAGTCTTCTTAGTTTATTGGAACACAATGAAGCAGAGGGTACTATGGGGTACTACTAGTTTCATGAGTATTGTGCGAAATCTTTGTATTAGATGTGTAAAGGTAGGGACTATATGTATCTCGACTTGGATAAGAACACAAAAATTACGTTTTAACGTAAAATAGAAAACCAATTTAATTTTTCTAAATTTTATTATACAATAGACTTATAATTAATACGCAATTAGTAGACATTTAAGCATAGTAGCTGAGGTTGGCCTTCTTCTTGGCCTGGACTTCCAAGATGGCGTCCATGAAGTCTTCGTGTGTGACGGCGGTGGCGGAGCGACGTAGGGCAATCATACCGGCTTCCACGCACACTGCCTTACATTGAGCGCCGTTGAAGTCGTCCGTGGAACGGGACAGTTCCTCGAAGTTTACGTCAGGGCAAACATTCATTTTTCTGTTGAAAAAAAAAAGAAAAATAGAATTAAATAAATTATCACAAGATTGCATCAAAGTTTAGGTTTTACAGAATTTCATAGAAAGGTTGTAGATGTTGTAAAGTTATAGTATTTTGCGTATTTCACCAGTTGGCACAACTTATAGTTAGGTTCAAATACTTACTATGAATTATTCTACTAGTTTCGTTTTTAAATTACAACAGTATGTCCAACATTCAGAACCCTAAAGGGAAAAATATTTTAGTGATGTTCATTACCTAGAATGGATCTGCATAATACGCGCTCTTGCTTCTTCATTGGGGTGTGGGAACTCAATCTTCCTGTCCAGACGTCCAGACCTAAGCAGGGCAGGATCTAGGATATCTACTCTGTTGGTAGCTGCTATGACCTATAAGCAAAAGTAAAAATTATTCATATTAAAGCCAGTTCCATTTGCTGAATGTGTTATTTTAGCAATAGGGTAGAAGCCTAATTTTTATTTTAATGTCCGTCTGGTAGATTATTTTAAATCATTAAACATGTATTTCTTATTTTCTTACAGAAACAAATACTTTCAAAGATATATTGATTTGAAATGTCGCGTGACGTCACTTCTATGTACATTTTATACATAGAAATGACGTTTTGGCATACACCCCTAAACTTGATTTTTTGATTTCTTTTCTAGAACTTTGATTAACTTATGAACTAATTAGATTTTTAATATTCATACCCTGTCATCATCCCAATTCTAACAACACATGGCGGCAACAAAGCCAATTTTACTTAGTTCTGAACCTAGTGGCATGGCATAGTGACAAACAGTTGGGTGTAACTTAACAAAGGCCTATATTCAGTAATGCAAGAAGATGATAATACCTTGATATCAGCAGTGGAACTGAATCCATCCAACTGGTTAAGTAGCTCCAACATGGTACGCTGCACCTCACGGTCACCAGCCTTCTCAGAGTCGAAACGCTTAGTACCAATAGCATCCAACTCATCAATGAAAATAATGGCTGGTGCCTTTTCCTTAGCTAGGGCGAAAGCATCTCGGACCAGTTTGGCACCATCACCTGTAAACATGTATTATGACAGTAAACTCTGGAATTAGCAGTTCTTGTATCCTCTTTATCTTTTCATCTGTATGTTTTGTCTTGGGTAGTCATTATCATCATCACATGCCTATCCCTATGCCTATGCCAGTCATCTGCCTATCCCTGAAGGGATAGGCAGAAGTGCGCATTACGGCAATAAATGTCACTGTACAATGTAACACCCACTTTTCACTATTTATGTTATGAGTCCCATGTAACACAATTCCATCCTACTGAGATTTTTATTAAAAACCTAGTAATACTTTGCTCAACCTGGGAATCGAACCCAAGACCCCTTGCCCAGCAGTCGCACTTGAGACCACTCGGCCAATGAGGCAGTCAAGTTCTTGGGTAGTGTAAGGTTGTATTAGCATAGGACATGTCCAGTAACATTTAATAGGAAAATATATAGATATACAATACTTTTGAAACTAAGGTACAAAAATTTAAGTGTGTAGAGTTAATTATGGATTTAAAACTAAATGCTTTAATATTTACCAATAAACATTTGTACAAGTTGTGGTCCAGCCAGTTTAAGGAAGGTGGACTTAGTTTGTGCAGCACAAGCTCTTGCCAGCAAAGTCTTGCCTGTACCAGGGGGGCCGTACAGCAGCACACCCTTGGGCGGATGGATGCCCAGGTTCACAAACTTCTCCTTGTGTGTCATTGGTAGGACTACAGCTTCAATCAGTTCCTGGAAACAGAAATAAACAGATATCATTGATTATGTGTTTAGAGATATAACCAAAACAATAGGACCTTAGCTTTTATTTATTCATTTTATTTTTAGCCACGGTTGTCCTACTGCAGGGCAAAGGCCTCAATACCCTCTTTCCACTTGTCTCTTCTTAAAGCTTTCTGTGGCTAATCCTTTTCATAGGCGTCAAGTTCATCCTGGTTCATCATTACCTTAGCTTTTGTTCATTTAAAAATATATCACTACATAGTATAAAACAAAGTTGCTATCCACCGTCTGTCTGTCGCTATGTATGCTTAGATATTTAAAACTATGCAACTGATTTTGATGCAGTTTTTTTAAATAGATAGAATGATTCTTAAGGAAGGTTTATATGTATAATATGTTGCACCCATGCAAAGTCGGGGCGGGTCGGTAGTTTCTTCAACAAGTGACCTCAATAGAACTATTCATAAATACACAAACTATGCAGCTTATTTTTCAAACATTCCATTCTTTTGTTGATACTTAAAAATAATTTAACCACTACAATGTCCTTAACTTTATGGAGTCTAAACACAGAATAATGTAATCTTGATTTCTTATATGTATGTATTTATCATCAATGTTAGATGATTAAGCATTATAAACAAAACTAACCTGAATTTGTTTGTCCAATCCACCAATATCAGAGTACTGTTCAGTAGGTCTCTCGTCCACCTCCATGGCCTTCACTCTGGCGTCGTATTCAGCGGGCAAAGTCTCCAAGATCAGATAGGAATCCTTGTTCACACCAACTAGGTCACCTGGCTTCAGTTTCTCAGCATCAACTAACCCGATGACTGGTAAGAAATATGTCTGGCGAGTTGAGGTCTTGATGACTGCGCACTTTCCCTTGCGCTGCGAGTCCAGGTCCACCACAGCTCCATCCTCCTCCTCTTCCTGAGGATCTACATCCAATAATTCAATCACATTCGATACCAGGTAAGGTAATGTTTTGTTCACTTTGATTTTCTCCGTGTTCTCCTTTATCTTGTCGTTTTGTGCCTGCAGCTCATGAGAAATCCTCATAACTTCACTCTTCATTATTTTAATCTCATTGTCTAGCAGTCTTGTTCGGCTGATGATCTCGTCTGTGGGCATCCGGAGAACTTCCTCACTCAGCGCTTCCTCACCATCTTCCCAAATTGATTTATCTTCTAATGTAGTAGCCATTTCCAGAATTAATATTATCTAAACGAGTTATGTTGTGGGAGAAATGATGCAAAACAAATTGTTCAAAAAATCTTGGAGTCACCAAAATGAATTGTCATTCCGGTTTCAGGGATGACAGTAACAAAATAACCTGAAAATGTTATCACTTGGTAAAAAAGAAAATTATAGATTTTTGAGTTTTTCTTACTTTATTTCAATGAACAATCAAAATTAAATTAATAATTACGCACTTATTGTAGATCAATTTCAAGATTATCTTAAAAAAAAACTAACTTCAGTGTTCAAAAAGGTGAAATGATGACTGTTCACTGTCCTGCATATCTCACTCGTTGGACATTCTATAGCAGTCTTTAGAGCATAATCTTTTTCACAATCTTTGATTTCACCATGACGTAGGCTGTCATGTCAATGTCAAAAAATTTTGATTTTGGAAGTGTGATGTAGATGTATTTTTGACGTATACGCGAAATTTCGTTTCTTGATGCAGTGCTAAAATATTAAAGTAAATATTCTTTTAGGGGGTTAATACAGTAAACAAATAAAAATATGGCCCTTTCCACCTTGCTTCGTACGCCAGGTAAGAAATCACGTGAAATGATTATTGTTTTGTTATTACATAATAGCAATCTGTTGTCAAGAGGTTTTACTCCTTTTTAGCTCAACGTTTCACATTAAATGCAATTTATTATATGCTTTAAATCTGTAAATTTACTTGTGGTTATCTTGTGGTTTTTTGAACATGACAAATTTGACTATTTATCAACAATAATAAATAGTTAATTTTATCTGGTTTTATGGTCACTATAACTACTGGACCTATTATAGTTACCGGTATATTCCTATTAGAATGTTAAAGATGAGATCAATATCAGATCAGATTTAGATTTTTAATCATTTCAGATTTCGTATTATGGCTTCCTTTTCCCTGGAATCTGAGACAGGTCTCAATATCAGCTTTACTTAAGTCAGCAGACTAAAAAGTTTATATTAAAATAACAATAATTTCACGGAGGATGTGTAGAGCATTGTTCTGGTATTGAAATAATGCAATTGTTTTTAAAGACACAAAATATATACAATATGGATGATGTAGTATGTATGCGACATACCTACACCTTCATGTAATAGATAGGTATATAGGAAAATATAGACAAAACATCTGAATGAATGAATGAACTTGTATGTTTGTAAACAAACCCATGATACAGGAGAAAATCCTAGAGTGAGGCAACATTTTTTCCAAAAGAAAAAATACTGTCTCGTTGGCCGAGTGGTTGTGAGTGCGACTGCCGGGCAAGGGGTCTCGGGTTCGATTCCCGGGTCGGGCAAAGTATTACTGGGTTTTTAAATATTCTCAGTAGTAGCACGGAGTCTAGAATTGTGCCCAGTATATGGCAATAGGCTCACCCCCTATTACATGGGACTCATAACAAATAGTGAAAAGTGGGTGTTATATTGTACAGTGGTATAATGTGCACCTCTGCCTACCCCTTCGGGGATAAAAGGCGTGATGTTATGTTATGTTATGTTATGTAAAAAATACTGTGCTTGATTAACTGGTGTCATGATACTGGCAATCATTTAATTAAAAATATATAAGCAATAGATTTTCCTTGTAGTTCTAAACAATAATAATAACAGTTAAATAGGTAGAGTATTTTTTAAAACGGTAAAATGTTTTTATTATGATTAATTTCTTATATATTTTCACAGTATTGGCCGGCCGTGTTTTTACTCAACATGTTTTGAAGTATGGGTCACTGAGTTGCATGCAGCGACCCCTAGCCAGTATGGTACCCCGTATGGTGCCTAGTATGGTGCCCATCAGCCAACATGCATTCAAGGAAGCCACCCACACTCCCATTACTAACTCTGTAAGTTAATTGATTTGTTGCATCAAAGACAAGCTTTATACAGTTGCTGATCAATTGAACTGGTAGATAATTGACTTTTTGTAATTTATTTTCTTGTCTGATACAATATTTTGAACTGAAGTAATTTAATCTGAAAATCGTTTAAACTTTAACAGACAACAATCATTCATAAGTTTAATAAAAACACTTTAATTTTGGTGTACCACAGGGTGCAAGATTAGGTCCTCTTTTTTGGCAAACATTTCTTCAAAATGTATCTTATACTATTATCAATTTATTACTTTTAATTTTATATATAAAGTTGAAGAATTTGCTTGTTTGTTTGTTTGAACATGCTTATCTCGGGAAATACTGGGCTGAAGGCTATATACAATATACATGTCTATAAACATCAAGCTACGATCAATAGGGGCTGGCGCAGAGCGGGTTAAACAGCGCGGAAGTAACTAATGCTGCATAATTAAAAACAATATAAATTATTTCAGGTACGATCATTCCGTACGTCGCCTGTAAGGCTTTCGGACGAGAAGCCCCATGATCACTCGAAACTGTGGGTGATAGAGAAATCAGTGGCTGCACTCATGGTACCTCTACTTCCTTTGGGCTTGTTGATCCCAAACAAACTCTTTGATTCAGTCATCGCTATCCTCATTTGTGCACATTCATTTTGGTAAGTGAAAACATTATTCGACACGGAAGTTAATAACATAATTATCTGAATGCAAAGTCTATGATTCAATCGTTTTATGACCGAATCTCCATACAACTGATGTCAAAAATCAATCCATGTATGCAGATTTTGAATTAAGATAGCTTATTAATTTTGGCTGTGAAACTCCATTTTTATTCCCAATCCTCTAAAGCCTTTTCCAAATTCCTTAAGATCAGTTTTGATCAGATTGCTTAAAATCTGTTTTTCGCGTGTTGCCGAACATGTTTTGAAGGACAAGTAGCCTCATTTTTCCTTTCGCCATTATCTAAACTAATATTATAAAGCTGAAGAGTTTGTTTTTTTGTTTGAACGCGCTAATCTCCGAAACTACTGGTCCGATTTGAGAAATTCTTTCTGTGCTGAATAACCCATTTATCCAGGAAGGCTATAGGCTATAAAATATCACGCTACGATTAATAAGCGCTGAGCAGAGTGAGTGAAACCTCGCGGAAGTAGCTAGTACAAAATATAATCCAAGATTGTCATCCAACATTAAAGTATTGAAGCTCTATCCTTTCTCCATCCTGCCAATCTTTCCCAATCCCCAGGGGTCTCGAAGCTATGGTTGTGGAATACGTGAGAGTGCTCCTATTTGGTGCCTTAATACCAAAAGTAGCAATGGGACTGGTATATTTAACATCGGTGACAATGCTTGGAGGGCTGTTCTACTTGATCTTCAATGATATCGGCCTCTGCAGAGCCTTCTGGAGGATTTGGAGGAACATGAAAAAGCCCAAGGTCGTCAAGAAGAGGAGGAGGAAGTGTTAGATGAAGGTTAATTGTTTTGTCGGTTGTAGATACTTTACGTAGGCGTTAGCAAGATATAGCGGTTAGTAAAGTGATTGATAGGTCTATAACTCTTAACCGACCGACAGGCGGTTGAGTAGCTCCTCAAGTGTTTACCAGACTTACAAAATGTTGCAATGATATCTAAGTTATATGTTTGCTACTATGCGATGTTATTTATTATGCTGCCAGATAAGCCATACGTACGTTTAAAAAGAGTGGCGGAAAATGCCCTTTATAAACACGTGTATATTAAAACTTTGCTGAGATATACTAAATGAATTATTATGTTTTCGGCTTACACACGTAACTGTTTGACGAGGAACTCGACTAGTTTCAAGCCATGCTTGTCAGACGCAGTCGACAGTCGCCGCGTCGCAAGTCGCGAAATACTGTTAAGAATATGAGCCGCGTGGCTTGAAACTAGTCGAGTTCCTCATCAAAAATTTATGTAAGAAGCCGAAAACGTAATAATTAACTTTATAAACATCAAGAAATGCCGTAAAACAACATCTCTGTCTAGCGCGCATTACAAACATGATACGGCCAATAATTGATGAATCATCACTGATATCTCTAGACAGATTGAGTGATCATTAGCTCCTATCTAATAATGAACTTCTCGTAACGTAAGGTTAAGTATCGCCCACCTCTAGCCTCACTAGGTGATCGATGTACGGGGCGTAGGATGTCGTGACTTTTTTCAGTAGTATCTACTACCGATAATGTTTGGCCAGCTTCCTCCTGATCCTACAAATCCTACCAAAGGTATTTCTGCACACCTAACGAATGTATAAATTCAAATTTAATAAAAAGCTTCGTAAGTCGGTAATGCTATCTACTGGAACTGAGTTTACGCATGTGATCTTTAAACTTAATGTGATTGACGAGGCAAGCCATTTGCGCTCTTATGAACTATACTTAAATCATATTAATCCATTCTATTTATTGCCAAGTATCATCTCTTTACGCTAAATTTTCGAATTTCTCTTACAGGGGTCTGGAAGCGATCGCTATAGACTACGTTCGCGCCAGTGTTGTTGGTCCCATCCTTCCCAAAATTGCCCTCGGGCTCGTATACCTCATCTCCATAGCAATGCTTGGTGGCCTCTTCTACATCATCGGCCACGATGATGGCCTCGCGAACACCATCAAACAAATCTGGGCCATCAAATCTGACCGTCAAAAATCATAAATGCGGTGAAATAACTATTTAAATAGTATTAGGATTAGCTGAAGCCTTTAGCTCTAACTTTAACCTAAGATTTTGATATCCACAAAGCTAACTTTAATAAGTAACGTTGTTGATATATTAGTAATTAGGTTATTGTTACTGTTTCAATGTGACAGCTGACCGCTTAATTGTAGATTGAGAAGGTCGAGGTCTGTGGCTCGACTGCTCGAGGGGGATGCTCGATTACTATTCCTGGCAATGCTGTGGATCACTGAGTTATAGC
Source organism: Spodoptera littoralis (assembly GCA_902850265.1). Taxonomy (NCBI): domain Eukaryota; kingdom Metazoa; phylum Arthropoda; class Insecta; order Lepidoptera; family Noctuidae; genus Spodoptera; species Spodoptera littoralis. The sequence continues at coordinate 12,477,323 of LR824547.2, forward strand.
CACTCTGCAGAAATATAAACTCTGCATTTGAATACAATTGGTCATTCATTTGAATTTGAAAATGTAACTTAGGATTACATGAATGAAGAAGTGTATGGTCCAAATTAATTCTCAATTTGCAGAGAATCTGACTGCAGAGCGGTGCGAAAATGCATTTGTTGTGGGGATGTTATAAAAACGAGGACATTTCATTTCATTTGTTTCTTATTTTGAGTTATGCTCAAGGTAATTGTTTTGTCTTTTACTGACGTAAAATGATTTACAAGTTACAAGGTGCTCGTAATCTAATTACGGGTACAATTGTGATGTCTTATATTAAACTTAAGTTTTTAAAGTTATTATTCCTGGTTTCTATAAAACCCCCATGACCCGTATTAGGTACTTAAAAGCACAAGATCATGAAATTTCGTCGTTTATCGAGTTATTATTTATTTTTATTATTACCATTTAATCATTTGTTCTAAATTGTAAATGTGCGGTGTGATTTATTATTAGAATAAATGATAGTTGGAAATTATATTGTTTTATTATTATTACACACACGAGACAATCACTGATAAGTGATATTTGCCTTCCGAATGAAGGTTCACACTGTTCATAGAGTAACTGATAGAACATATAACATATGGTGTATGAAATGCACGGGCCAGCAGACAGCGAGCATGGGAGCCGCCCGGCCAGAACCAGACCCAAGCGTACAACGCGTCGCGATCCGCGCGAGCCTCAAAGAGCCATCAGATCACCACGGATGGGGCCCAATAGGGCTGATGCCGATACGCAGCCGTGGAGAACGTAAAATATCACCAGGGCTCCGGCTCAAAGTGCAGGAGTAGGAACGGGGTGGTTTTTAGTCAGTAAGAGTCTAACACTCCCTCCCGCCTCACCCAGGCGGGAGAAGGCATGCGATGATTTCTCCCCTAAAAACAATGGTGTATGAAATAAACTGGGTAACAATAAGCTGTAGACCATAACTAACATTTAATAACAAAACAAATGACATTCAACGGGAGGCCCATGCATTAAGTTACACACGACAATTTATTTTCCTGCAGCATTCTTCCATCTTTTTCTCGAATATAATAATTAAGTATCTATGACTAGAAATCGAGCACACGAAGGGTTCACACAGAAGACTATAATACCTAACTCTCGACCATTAAAAGTCAACTTCAGGCACATCATATGCAGTTGTCCCTAGCACTTGGTCATGTATTTCTTTAATCTTAGTCCCGACTTCCATCACCTCACGACTCGTCAAATGGGCAGACTTTCCCTTCAACTCCAACATATCTAGGAGGCGTACTATCTTCTTCCAGTTCCGATCATGTGTCTGTGAACGTTTTTCTCCTGAGCTGTAGAACTGAATACCTGCTTTTTCTCTATTTTTCTTCAAATGGTACAGCAGTTGTGATCTGATTGTGAGGTTGGGTGGTGAAGTTGGCTGAAATTGAGTGAAATCTTGATAAAAAGTAGAATATTGGAAGGAAACTAGGCAAAAAGAAGATGGGTAGATGAATGGAGAAGTGAAAAGAAGAATTATTGGACTAGTGTTCTGTTAACTCTTGTCTAAATCATGTATACCAATTAGACCAGTCAAAGGCACTTTTGGACGTCAAACTCATTTTAGTTACTTAAGGCCTACTCACCTCGTCGGCGAAATAGAAGTCGTCCATTGTGACAGCACTCTCTGCATTATTGTCCAGCGATCTGGAAGTAATTTGTTATGAATATATTTAGGGCTCTACACGGCATACAGCAGAAACGCTGTTGATCTAGATGGACATTAAATTTTTTATAATAACTATCGTGTGAGATACCTACTAAATTACCTAAAAATTAGCTGAAAGTACTGAGAAAAGCTCCACTGGTTTCGAATCACAGAAGGGTTCTTCCTCAAGTATTTTTTTAATTTAAACATTACATTTGGTACGTATAGAGGTATTTAGTAATTCTTATTTCATTGCGCAAGTGTCAAAAAAGTGATTACAAGACCAAGGACTTTCGGCGTCGATTCCTGGGTCTACAAAGTAGTAGGTAGCTGAGTTTTGAGTATGCCTTTGTAAGCCAATCAAATAGAGAACATAACAGAACTGGTTGTTAGGCCCGCGGAGGACTAAAAATAGCCCTTTTTACCCCCTCAAAAAAGTCTTAACTTATTTAAGAGGAAAATCATTCAATAACTTCTCCAGCCTTGGGTTAAGCGAGAGAGAGTGTCAGACTTACTGACTAAAAACCACCTCGTTCCTTCTCCTGCTCTTCGAACCGGAGCGCCGGCAACTCGTTGTCGCGGAGAACCTAACGGGTAACCGGGGCTCCGGCTCGACTCTCTCAGTCACTCCCATCCGCCTCACCCAGGCGGGAGCAGTCATTCGATGATTTTCCCCCCTCAAAAAAAAGGCCTTCCGCGGCTCCATAGAGGCCTTTAGGTCCGTTAGGGCTTCCACGGTTAGGTATGCTACATCACATTATTTCTAGTAATTTCTTTACAAACTTACCTCCGTCTGATTTTATTCTTCTTCGGTCTTGGAGCGTTCTGCAACGTGAATATGGGCATCATTACGATCCTGGGCTTGCAGGTGACGTTGGTCCCATTAGCGGACGGTGGTGAAGGCCACATTGTATCGGGCTGCGGGAGCGGTAGCGATAGCTTCTGTACTGTTTGTTGTATCGGTTTGAGCACATTGAACGATTGCTGTTGAGGCTGGTATTCGTTAGATGTTGGGAATGGACTTGGTACTGAAAAAAAATAGATTTTTAGTTTTTACGTCCTCAATATTGTTTTATAAAGAATTAAAAGAGGTGTCGATTACAAACACATTATCGACACAGGGAATTTCTGACAAAAACCCCTTTTCACGTTTGATTCTCGGTTTGGGTTAAATAAATATTACTTAATGGTAGTTTTAGTTTTTTATGAATTCTCAGAAGCGACACGGAGTTTGTAATGCTGCGCAGCGCTTTGTCACGTGGCTCACTTCCTATTTATTTCATGGGACTTATGCGATAAAAAGTAAATCGATTGCATTTCATAATGTTCAACTCTACATACCTATGCAGTATCCAAACTCCATTTTTCTCTGAAAAAACCTGTTCTTCATACTTGAAGAACACCCACTGCTATACCAAAGTAAAAGTAGGTACCTACCTACTTTAGTCAGTATAGTACATAGTAGTAAAATAAAAAACAGTTATTTCTTACTGGCATTCTTAAGTTTGGGTACACAGAGACAGTCTTCATCCTCCCTGTACCCTAAGGGACAGCCGCACCTTGGAGACGCCCTGTCTTCAGGTCGCGGCTGGTCGGTGTTGTATACTGGCATGTTCTGGACCGGCGAGTGTGACAAGTAACACTTTAAGTGAGTCATCTGGAATGTTGGATAAGACGTTAAACGCAATGGGGGTCACTGGTCACCAACGTTCGCAGAGGATTTGCTTTTCACAGTTTTCTATTGGCAATCAGACCTACAGATAAGTCATGAGTTCTTTCTGAATTAATAAAGTGTTAGGGTAAGAGGAACGGACAACCTAATTGCGGTTTACCGGGCACTGGCTTGAAACATGGGTAGGAAGAGGAAACGGGCGGTTTTTATTCAGTATGTAAGAGTATGAGACTCCCTCTCGCCTCACCCAAGGCGGAAGAAGTCATTGAATAATTCCTCCACCCTCAAAATTATCAAAAGGCCACTTACTTCATCTTGAAAAGATTGATACACAGCTAGTGCACATCCAACGTGTGTCAAGTCTCCCACTACTAGTCTCAGGTAGCGCAGCTTTTGGTCTCTGAAAATTTTTCAATTATTTCTGGGCTGAGTAAGAAGGTAGAGGATGATCTAAGAAAGATATGGGTGGAATGTGTGAAAACTGACATGGAAGAGGAGCAGAGGCGTAACTGTACCCTTTGGGGTCCGTGGCAAATTTATCAGATGGACCTATCTATCGTTCACAATAAAAACAGAGAAGTTCAGATGAAAACCTCTCAACGGGGCCCCTTCTTGTTGGGGGCCCGCGGCATTCTGCCGACTCTCCACCATGTAGTTACGCCACTAAAGAGAAGAGATTGATTACTTAATGGACGAATTACGCAATATATCTTCTGCTGCTATCCTCTATGATAGAAGTAGACATATTGCGTCGAACCTAAGGAGGTAACTTTGTATACGAACTGGAAGAAGAATAGTGTAAGTTTTATTCGTTCAAACAGAGGTGGACTGTTACTTTTTTGAACTTACTCATCTTTTACATTTGGTCCAACGAAGACATCATCGGTCGTAACTCTATATTCCTCAAAGTTCCTCAAAATATCATCCACCGCCTCTTCCATGGAGTCCACGTTCATGCTGGATGAATATGCCATTACAGGGTTGTGGAATTTTGCTAAGATTGATACATTTTTTATTAATTTGTTGAGTTTTCTTTTTTAATTATTAAAGGGGTTTTGGGACTGTTTCTGTTTTTTTTTCGATGACTTAAGCCCCCGTTTTAGGGGTCAAATGGGGTCCTTCGATATCTAGTAAATAAAGTAAATAAATCTTATGCAATTATAAAACTGAATACCTACCTCTTCGGTATCATCATCATCATCATCATCATCAGTCATAATACCGTCTTACGTAGGACATAGACCTTTCTAATTTGCTGGCATTGGTACATCAAACACCATAACCTAAGAAACATAACATAACATCACGCCTTTTTATCCCCGAAGGGGTAGGCAGAGGTGCACATTTCGGCACTTAATGCCACTGTACAATGTAACACCCACTTTTCATTATTTATGTTATGAGTCCCATGTAATAGGGGGTGAGCCTATTGCCATATACCGGGCACATTTCCAGACTTCGTGCTACTAGTGAGATTTTTAAAAACCCAGTAATACTTTGCCCGACCCGGGTATCGAACCCGAGACCCCTTGCCCGGCAGTCGCACTTGCGACCACTCGGCTAACGAGGCAGTCCTAAAAACACATACTAAGAACATCATACGAGCTGATAGACATGAAGACTTACAAGTAGCCGCGCAGGTGTAGTCGGTTTGTGAGTGACACATAGAAATCACCAGCTTCGCTATAGCTGCCAGCTCGCTGTCCCATGACTGCAAGGATACCCAGAAAGAAAGGAAAAGTATACCTAGGATGTACATAAGAGTTAGTCTAGTGCGTCCAGCTAGGTTGATCTGTAACTTTCAATTCGAGAGATAAAATTGAATTCGATCGCGGGCCGTCGTGTCATTCGTAATGAAAATAATCTCGATCAATGACAAGCGAGAATGTGCTCAATTCGAAAGTTCAAATTGGTAGTTAACAGAATAGCTTAGCAGATCTGGAGAATTCTGCTTCTAAGATTCGGGCCACAAAACTATAGAACACGTTTACTAACAAATAAATTACGAAAGACATGAACTGCATTTTTTAAAATAACTATCGTGAGACATACTAAATTAAGTAAAAACGCGGGTTACTCACGTGAATATACTGAGAAAAGCTCTACTAGTTTCGAACCACAGAGGGGGTTCTTCCTCATGAGCAGCGTGCGCGGTCGCGGCGACGTCGCGCAGCTCGCTCAGGTTCGAAACTAGTAGAGCTTTTGTAGGTATATTCACGTGAGTAACCCGCGTTTTTACTTAATTTGCCTTTTTTAACTTGGTTATCGAGGATATAAAGGATTAAAGACAGATTTCATTTTGGAAATAAATTTAATTTTCTTACTTACAACTCTCATCATCCCGTATCCTTTAGGAAGGAATCCGTCCTCACCTTCAGCTTTCCCGTTAGCTACTTCACTTCTCACTCTGTAAAATACTTGAGGGCTTAGTTTAGTAAAGAGTTTGTTTTACGTTAAAAGTAATCAAATTATCGAAACGAGTCCGTGTTGTTGTTTGTCCAATACTTTGAACCTATCTAAATCAAACTCGTAGTAAGGCCTCTGACACCTGATGAGGTAGGTTACCATTTTTTTTTTTGAAAAACGTTGCCCCACACTTGGATTTTCTCCTGTGTCGTGGGTGCGTTTATAAACATACAAGTTCACATACACAATGACACCCAGACCCGAAACAACAATTTGTGGATCACACAAAGTGTTGTCCCGTGCGGGAATCGAACCCGCGACACGTTCCACGGCAGCCGGTTGCCCAGCCACCGCACCAACCCTGCAGTCTTTTTTAGTGACAACTCCCGTCAGGTCACTTAAACCAGCAAAAGACACTCACCTTCTGGCAAGAAAGACTAGGAAGCATGAGAGTCTTACCTCAGTAAATCCACCTGATGGTCAGCACCTATACGGGGCAATGGCTCCACAGAATAGACTACGCCGCACTATGTCACGTTTAATTTGTAATTTTTTAAAAAAAGGTTCCTTATTCTTCGGGGTTGGTCTACTAAGAGGAGTCACCAGGAAGGTTTTAGTGGGGTAAAAAACCCACACAGACCTAGTCTATTTTACCCAAAAAGCTAAGCCCCTTTTTGAAAGTTTCCCCAGTCAACAAAAAAAAGGTACTTACTTATTAATCCGAGATACTATTTCATTAGCCATGCTCTCACTTATATCGTAATATTTGTAAAGACGGCAGTCGCCCTTGTGGTTCTGGTAAAAAGAATGTTTATTAAGACAGGGTTTTGAAAAGAAACAGAACCAACACGTTTAACTAAGGCACGCTGTGAACCTAGCTACTGCGCTGTTGGTTACCGGAGGCCCAATTACCTCCCTCGCTAACCTCCAGCAATCCTCAAATTCCTAATCCCCAAAAGGGCGGCAACTGGCGGTAACGCACTTGTAACGGATTTGGTGTATCGGGTGTCCATACGCGGCACCGATTGCTTACCATCATGTGATCCGTCCGCTCGTCCCCATAAAAATAAAAAGTGTGGAGTCAATACAGGAGAAGAAGAATAGTGCTAATCATAGATATATTAATAGTAGTTCTGTGGTGCTAACTGATAGGTACTTATTCGTCATCATCATCAGATACAAGACGTCTACGACTGAACATAAGGCGTCTCCAATGTCTTCTAGCTAGACTGTTCTGAAACTATCGAGAGTTCGATCGCATTCTCGGTCGTCATTGGTCGAGATTACACAACTCTTTGGAATTGGGAATTTTCCTTAATCAAAATAAATTGTTCATAACAATAACATATAGGTAAAAAAAAATCATACCTTCATTAATTGATTTTATGACCAACTTAATTTTAGTATTTTTCCAGCAAATTTTTAAGACACAAGTATGCTGTTTGAAGCTTAAAACGAGACGTCACAATACACAATCTCGTACGTAAAACTCATAGAAAACTGTCGTTCTTACAGGTCGAAAAAAGTATTGAATTTGACTAGTTGGCCAGTGCCTAATTCAAACTCTTAAAGTGATCGCATTCTCGGCCGTCATTGGTCGACATTATTCTCGGATTATTAGTCGAGATTATACATCCAATGATATGGCGGAACGCGTTCAAGTTCACTTAGATCTTTGGAATTGAACTTTCAGAACAGCCTAGCATATGTATATTAGATCCGAGCGTACGGCGCGTCGCGTTCCTCATCGCCCAGAGCCATCAGACCACCACAGAAGGGCCGATGCCGATTCGGAGTCGCGGAGAACCTAACGGGTAACCGGGGCTCCGGCTCGACGTGCAGGAGAAGGAACGGGATGGTTTTTAGTCAGTAAGAGTCTGACACTCCCTCCCGCCTCACCCAGGCAGGAGCAGTCATTCGATGTATTTCCCCCCCTTAAAAAAATCATATGTATATTGCCTTTTAGAAAGTAAAACAGGTACTTAATTAGGTACTTACTTACGTGGTATTTGCATACGACATGGGGTGCTCGCTCCATGGACTCGGAGCACAATTTCCTTGCGTTTTCACAGTAGTAGCTTGCGTCCAACTCCTCAAATACTTTCATGCTGGTTACCAGTAGTACTTTTATAATTAGAACAGTAATGAATAATGTAAAGACGCTGTTTATTAAAGCCTGAAACGTATTGTTGTGGCAGCGTACCTATAATATAATTAGTAGGTAATTAATTGTCTCATTGGCCGAGTGATCGGTCTCGGTCCGATTCCCCGGGCAAAGAATTATTGTGCTGGAAGAATTAAATTACTGGACCACCACGATGCTTCTAATTAAAACCGTTTAACTTAAAATATAGGTCGTTTTTTACGTATTTTACTTGTAATATAGATAATTATAGTCACTGTCAAGCTTTTCAGGAGTTTCAGGGTGACTAAACGTAGTGTTATGCAAGATTATGTTATATAACAAAATGGCAAAAACAAATATTAAAACTAGAAACTTACGATACAAATCATGACTAGAGTTAGTTATAGTTGTATCAAAACACTACAATACATAAGTATATATAGGTAGGTATATATGTTCCATAACATATTTTATTGTTTCAATTTATTTGCTCGATAATCGTAAATACATATTATGTGATGCATTTAGTTTTAGGAATCCGTACCTACAAAAAACCGACATCAAAAACAAACGAAAAGTAAAAACTAAAAAGTAAAATATAACTATTATTGGTCATACGTACTTACATATAGCTTACACACCCACTGATAGGTGAGAAGTCGGTGCCTCTAGATTTTACACAAATTTATTCATTAAAACATTAATAGATACCTAACGTTATTAAGCTGTTTACAATTTTATTGTGAAGTATACCTGCGACCATTACCTAAGATATATTTTGTTATGGGTTTGCGGCACCGACTTCTAACCTATCAGTGGGTGTGTAACAGTCGAATTGAGAACCTCCTCCTTTTTTTGAAGTCGGTTGAAAATACAGGACGTCCAATAACTTCAACTAAAGAGTTGTAAGAAAAGCTATACATTTTCTAGATACCATAGTCTTGAAAATTTGCCTCTACGAGTTTATAATTATTGAACCACTGTTAGTCTATATTTTCTGAAGAGTAACCTGGGTGTCTTCAAGACCCGAGTAAATAGGTTGCTTATGGGACGGCGTGCTCCATCGTAGACTGCATCATCGCTTACCACCAGGCGAAATTATGGACAAACGTCGGCAAATTCCGATTTTATTTTGTATTAAAGCGTTACTGTTTTTAAGAGACGTGTGGAAAGGGCAGACAAGACAATGAAACAAGTGAAATAAAATTATAATTCGTTTAATATTTCATTATTAAAATATTGTATTCATAACAAAATAAATTAACTACTTTGTAGGCTCAATATAACACAGTTTTGTGCACTAACGCTAGCACGGAAAACTACCCCAATTAACTAAATTTTTCATTCGATTTTGAACTTTATTCCTGCATCCTAAAGCCGAAAATTTAATAAAAATATTGGGGTAACTTTATGTGTTAACGTTTTAACAATATATTTTACTGTACTTCTATTTATTTGGTTTGGAACAGTGGCTTTTTAGCCTCGTGGAGAAAATGGGGAAAAAACCAAGAATTTAGATATTAGATGAAATGGAAAGTACACAGCTTACCTCTTACGAGTAATATGTTATTATATATAGGTACCATATCTTGGATTTATTATATATGTAATATTTTTGTTCAACTTAAGACATCAGATGCCACTGACTATAATATTTTTTTAAAGCAGTATGCCTTAGTAAAGCTACGCAGATATAGATAAATCAATTTGAAGATATTTTTTGTAAATAAATAAATAATAGATGAATTGTAATATAACATTAGATAAAAGAGCTACAAAACGAAAATTACTTACGAAGATAAACGCACCATTATTACAAGATCGTTTTTTTTTATAAAATAAGTATAAGTTAACATATTGTTTTATGATTGAAATTGTATTTTTAAACCGTTATGTACCTGTCAGTAGGTAAAATAACAAGATTGAAAGAGATAATACCGTCCTAAGATCATCTCAATAGAATGTCATCTCTTTCACTCTGCATTAATTAAAGCAGAGGATAGATAATGTATCCATCTCCGTGTTATGTGCATTATTAATTTATTTGTTATTTATGTAGCTATAGAACATATCATTTGATTGTTGGGATGTCTTTTATATTTAAATATTAGGTCTTTTATTATTACTTCTCCGCTGAAATAGTGTAAAATCGAAAAACATAGTTGTTTGTTTTAAAAAAATGGGACAGAAAGAGGAATTCATTCATTAAAATCAGGAGTAAATTCTTCTAGAACATTAAAAACAGTCTAAAATTTTTAAGGTAATTTTCAAAGATGGCTTGTGACACTATTCGAGCGACTCGCAAGTAAATTATACTTACAATTGTATTAAAACATTTATCTAAGTACCTAAATACATTTGAAATACATTACTAGTAACCTTGGCTATATGATTATACAAAATGACTACCATTTTGAATACACAGGCTCACCACAGAGTAACAACACGCTTGGAAGACTTGAGCTAAGTTTCTAGTATTTGCGCTGTAACAAAACTTTGCGCAAGTCTTTTGCGCAACCGTTTATAATATTTGCGCAACCTTGTACTATACAAATATGTAAAGGTTATAATTTGCGCAAATACTTTTTATGTTGTACTTTAATATATCTGATTTATATCGCATAAACAACTGTAATTACAAAACAATAAGATACAAAATTCTTCTTACCTTGTTAATTAATAAAAGGAGGATGAACTATGTACCTTATTTTCTTACAAATACGGTTCATTTTAGCTCTGTGGTTGGCTAATTATACTAGTTAGAGGCAATTGAGGCAGTGTGATCAGGTCCTGGTGACGTGTCTCCGGTGGAAGATGTCCAGAGCCTCCCATTGCTTCGTGTGCAGTAGGATGTGAGGTCTTCGTATTCGCATGTAGTTAACTGCTTCTGCAGGCGACCAGCCGTTTTTCTGGAAAAATTGATGTTTCGTTAGAAAGATAACTTTTTCACATTAGTTTGGTTACAGTTGGTTAGAAAGCGAAGGTTTTCGAAGATTCTAATCTATTGATTTGGTACATGCGTTAGAGACAGAGACTCCAAAATAAGGGTGCTCACATAAAGACAAATTGTAGAAACAAATTGGTCCTTGCATGTAGACAAATTGGCGCAGGTATAATATTTCAAAAAAACTTTCTTTATAAGTGAATGAATAGATGATTTACTGCAATACCTTTACCGATCGGTACCAACCCGTACAGATTTGTCTGTACCGGAAACCTGTTTCTTTATGTGTGTATTCTAATTTTGAAACTTGTTAAAGCGGTTTCTAGGTTCGCAATCTCCCATATTATGTATAGTACCACCAGTGCTACATACGATTAAATGATTATATATAGTTAACATACCATCATAAGGTAGCAGCCCACGAGCGTGGCACTGCGCGTGCGGCCCGCCTTGCAGTGCACGTACACCGAGCCACTGTTCACCTGCTCACACTCTGTCGGCACGCCCGACAACTTGCAGTCCGCCGGTAGAAACCTGTACCATAAACACGAATAATTATAATAATAATTCTTTTATTAACTATGTTAAAAAAAACCGACTACAACTCAACTTTATGAAGTCGGTTAATATGTATGTATATCCTAAAACCTTCTCCTAAGTGTATCAACACTTTTTTGAAAACCGCATCAAAATTGGTTTAGCTAATCGCGAGAAATTCGAGCACAAACATACACACATACATACAGGTAAAACTCAGAACCTCGCTTACGTTAGAAGTCGGTTAAAAATGGGTAAAATTTCAACAAAAAATGGGTAATGTGATAAGAATTTTAGAAAAAATACCTATAATAATAACTACTCAACTGTCGACAACAAGTGAAGCATTTATTTCGACTAGGTCTTGAACGAAGATAAGATTAAACTGTCAAACACCAAGCGGTCACCGGTGACCGCGACCTATTGTTCTTTAATTGTGTCTATAAAACCGGTACTCGACGAGTTAATAGACAATCGAAAATCAAGATCGTATTCCGTGATGGTAAGCCAGGCCTAGGGTCACGGAATGAAAGGGAAACCAGACGAAATGGCTTAGGCTTAGGCGCATCATAGGCATTTTGTTGTGTTTCTAAATTCTTGTTGTATGTCGTAGCAAAATAAATGATTTTCTTTCTTTCTAAATAAAGGCTTGGGAGTCGCAGTTTGAAGCATCTGGCTGGTGCCTGTTAAATGCGTACTACGTTGGTTTCTGTTAAGGGGGGAAAATCATCGAATGACTTCTCCCGCCCGGGTGAGACGAGAGGGAACGTCAGACTCTTACTGACTAAAAACCACCCCGTTCCTACTCGTGCACTTCGAGCCGGAGCCCCAGCAACTCGTTAACTCCTCCGCGGCTTCGGCATTAGCCCTACTGGGCCCTATATGTGGTCAACAACACACTTGAGAAGAGTATCGGTATAAGTATGAGTTACCTATTAATAAACGTGACTCCCTCGTATAGTTTGTCCTGGTCGGGAGCTTCGAATATGTCTGTCGTGGCCAGCTGGAGGAACTCCACGCCTTGTTCCCGCCATTTCTGAAATTATAAAAGCGACATGACCTTCATAAATTGTCAGAAAGATCTCTGTACTGATGTATGTAGAGTGATTATTAGGTTGACTTCATTCTTCATATTACTTTAGCTTAAAAAACCTGTTTAGATCCCGTTTGAACGCAGCCTTATCCTCAAAATTATTGAAAATTACATAACATCACGTCTTACATCCCCGAAGGGGTAGCCAGAGGTGTACATTATGTCACTGTACAATGTAACACCCACTTTTCACTATTTATGTTATGAGTCCCATGTAACGGGGCGTGAACCTATTGCCATATACTGGGCACAATTCTGCCATGCCAAAAAAATCTCAGTAGTAGAGATTTTTTTAAAACTCAGTAATTCTTTGCCTGACCCGGGAATCGGACCCGACACCCCTTGCCCAGCAATGAGGCAATTGAAAATGACATAACTATTTACAGTATTTCTAGAGACAAAGTCACACACAAAATCAGTACTTGACGTCACAATATATCTTAAGTCGAACACACAAGGTCGAGAATAAGTAGTCGGTAATTTTTAAACATTTTCGTTAATGAACCGAATAAATTACCTTGCAGTACGATTTCCTTTTTAACTTTACATAAAATAAGTAGACACGTGGGTATTATTTAACATGCAATCGTTAAATTTTTGGGTGCTATCGTTTTTTTACTTAGAGACAGGTGCTGCAATTTGTTATTGACATGGGTTAATAGGAATTTTGCCAGATAAAAGTCTAGGAATCGATTCTTAAGCCCATGTACATCCCCTCAGTACCCGTTCGGAGATTAAAAGGCATGTTCTTGTTAATATCTTCATTGATTTTTTTTCTTTCTTTTTTCTTCTTAATTTTTTTTCTATATCTGAATAAATAAGTGTATTTATTTGTTCTTTTCTTTTTTAATTTTGTATTTTTTTGTATCTGTGTGCGTGCCTACTGTCGAATAAATGATTTTTCTTTCTTCTTTCTTTCTGATTTAACGATCCGATAATCTCAAACCCGTGATAAACTAATAAAATATTTTAGTGTTTTTATTATAAAAATGCTTCGATTGGTTATAATATAAATGGACTGCCAAAGGTCTCGGCTCGGCCTATCTTAAATCTATCAGTAACATAACATCACGTAGGCAGAGGTGCACATTATGCCACTACAATGTTATGAGTCCCATGTAATAGGGGGTGAGCCTATTGCCATATACCGGGCATAATTCCAGACTCCGTGCTACGACTGAGATTATTTTTTTAAACCCAGTAGTACGTTGCCCGACCCGGGAATCGAACCCGAGACCACTTGCCCGGCAGTCGGTTAGTTCAGTTCTATTTGTTTTAGATATAATTATGTAATATATAGAAATAAGCTAAACTAACTCTCTATTCCTACAAGACTCGTAACTTATTTATTATAATTGAAAACTAAAGTTCAAACAATGTGTCATCAAACAAAATAAATACAATGTCGATTTGTGGTTACTCACATAAAAATTCCTGGTAATACCTAACTACTGAGTTTAAATATCTATCTGTCTGTTAGTAATTCAGTAATAAACTACTTAGTCATATGTTTAATATATAAATATTGAGTATTTAGATACGTCCCTCAATTTTAAGTCGTGTTCTGTCACTATAAATTCTTTGTAAAAGATTGTCAGAGATTTTTTTTTAAGGGGGGAAATTCATTGAATGACTGCTCCCGCCTGAGTGAGGCGGGAGGGAGTGTCAGACTCTTACTGATTAAAAACCACCCCGTTCCTTCTTCTGCACGTCGAGCCGGAGCCCCGGTAACCCGTTAGGTAAATGCCAGAGATGGCGATATTTGAGTACAACTTAATATTGAGTAGTCTTTTAGTATTCGTGCGTAAGAGGACTAAACTAAATGTATTATTAATATTTATTGGGATATTGGCAGAGACGTGGACAGTACGTGAATTGGAAAAGGGGATCAACGCACCAACGTATCTATACTCCGAGAACTCGGCATCACAAAGCGTCTATCAACCATAGTTCAGACGCGCATACTGCAGTACTTTGGCCATGTCTCCCGTCGTGATAACAACTCCATAGAGCGGCTGATCGTTCAGGGGAAAGTAGAGGGAACCAGATCACGAGGCAGATCACCTATGCGCTGGACTGATCAAGTCAAATCGGCAACGGGAAACCCAGAGTCAGACTGCGCCAGACAATCCACAAACAGAGAGAGATGGCGGGAGATCGTGAGGATAGCTGTATTGGCCACCAACACAAATACGACCGCCACAACGTGACCACGACCGCTCTCCCAAGAGCGGAACGACAGAGAAGAAGATTGGGATATTATTTGAACCATGACTAATATCTTAATACTCTATGAACCTTCTTTATGCCAATAGCTACCATTTCCTGCCAGTTTTTAACATACATTTTAATTCTAAAGAAAAACTTTATCATGTTTTCAATCTTAAGTCATAATAAAATTAGCATTACAAAAAATAGTTCTCCTCAATAGAACTATCTATAGACTTGTACAGATGAACTAGTGTCGTGTAGATAAGGTGTGCACAAAGGCAACCAATGTTCAATAGCTGTTTGTGAGAGATAAGAGATCTGTTAGTTATAAATATAGCTGTGTATAGATATAGAATGTGTGTACGCATTTCTAGTTATAACAGAAATTACATTAGGAGACATATATATGTCTTTTAATCCTCAAAGGGGTAGACAGAGGTGTACAAAGCTAATGTAATACCCATTTTCCAGTTATGTTGTGAATGTATGTAATAGGGTCTGAACCTATTGCCATATAAGGGTCACAATGGGGGCTACCGTGCAGATGGCGCTACTATTGGCCTTTGCTCACTAGATGACACTAAGAAGAAGTATCTTAGTCCAATTACACTGTCGAATTTTGCACGTCCAATGGCGTAACACTAATCCCCTATTGGAAAAAAAACGAGAGGTCTTACTAGCGCCATCTGGTAAGCAAAAATACGACAGACCCCCTTCCACCCCCATGTTATTAATGAGAATTTTCGAAAAACCGATAAATGGTACTGCCGTATTTGGCAATCAAATCTTAAGGCGGGTCTACGATAGACGAACCGAGCACGACCGGCTTCGTATTTCGCGGGGTTAAAGTGTTGATGCACACTTATCTTTGAACGTAGTTGTCTTGTACGTTTATGCAGTGAGCACTCCGAGCGCGTAGTAAATATCAAAAAACCGACAACAGGCCAAACGCAGCAGAGTACGAACGAAATGCTCGCAGCGCGCTTTTTCGAGACTTGTAAGTCGGTCCACACTAGACGAATATTGTGTTCTGCTCGTGCACTGCTCGTGCTCGGCTCTCCTAGCGTAGATGCAACTTTGGATATCATGCTCTGAAGTTGCACTTACAGCTACTTGACTAATGAGGCAGAAGGAATTAACAATAGTAAACCTATAGTGTAAAACTATAGTTTTTTCTTCTTCTCTTATAATATCTTCTGATTCATTTCGTTGCGGGAACCAAGACAGTTACTCATGTCCCTGGGACGCGCCGGACTTCAATGTTCCGGTGTTTTCATGGTTGTATCTACTGTAGATCCTGGCTTACAGGAGTTGCAGCGGTTTTGGGAGGTTGTGGCGGGCTTGGCCCAATAAACAATAGTAACCCTAATTTTACAGAGATTTTTGTATCTTATACTATTATATAAAGCGGAAGAGTTTGTTTTTTTGTTTGTTTGTTTGAACGCGCTAATCTCCGTAACTACAAGTCTGATTTGAATAATTCTTTTTGTGTTGCATAGTGCATTTATCGAGGATGGGTATAGGCTCTATAACATTACGCTACGACCAATAGGAGCTGAGTAGAGCGTGTGAAACCGCGCGGAAGTAGCTGGTCTAAAATATACTGTTATGTTTTTTTAAATTGATTAAGATGTAAGATTACTCACCTCAGCATCATTAGAGAATATCTTCAGTTCATATGTTTCATTCATTGAAACTACTCCTTTCATGTTTTCTTCTTCCTTCAACTGAAACATGAAACATTACATGTTAAAATAAATTTTTGAAAGGCGTACTTTAATAATACTATTTAAAATTATTGTTTACAAGCTTCTGCGAATGGATTCACCTGCGTTCCTAACACGGATAAGAAGTATACTGTGTGTTATTCTAGATCATAATCTACACTGCCTCGTTGGCCGAGTGATCGCAAGTGCGACTGCCGGACAAGGGGTCTCGAGTTCGATTCCTAGGTCAATCAGTCAGGCAGCACATTAAAAAAAATATATAAAATAAAAATAAGTACAATAATTCAATAACAATTGCTATAATATGTTAGGGTTAATATTCCACTTGTAACTCCAGGAGAGTCTATTGTTACATAGAGTTTCGTTACATAATATTGCAATGCAAAATTTAGATAAAATGTAAATATGTTTCAACTTTAAAAACAGTATAAAATATTCTACTACAACTTATTTGAAAAATATGCAAAGATCTGTTCATGGTTAATTCATTCAAATTTCACACAGTATCAAACAATGCATTTATTGCAGTTATAATTCAGTTAGTTACATTATTACTTAACTCGTCGAGTACCGGTTTTATAGACACAATTAAAGAACAATAGGTCGCGGTCACCGGTGACCGCTTGGTGTTTGACAGATTAAACTAATTGCTTTGGAATTTAACCTTTGTGAAATTAAATGAATCACCATTAAATTAAAATAAGTTCAATTTTTTCTGATCAATGACATTATTGCCATTTTTTAATGTCTTTCAAAATAGCAAATAGGTAATTCACTAGTTTTTTGTTTGTAGGGCAATGGGAATATGACTAACTATTAATAAACTTAAAATTTATGAACAAAATATTTAAGTAATTTAGTTTGTTTTTTAATTAGTACTTATTTATTGAATGGCCACTTATTTTATCATTCCAATAAATCAGATTTTTTTTGTATAAGTACAGCCACAACGGTATGAAACTAATTAGTTTGTGTCAGTAATGTGCATTAATTTATAAATTAAATATTATATTAAGTGTACAATTTATGAATGAATACAATCACAACCTTAACAAAAAGTTACAAATTATAAAAGACAATCTGAACAGAATTCATTTTAATTCACAGTTCTATTGAAGCAAATATTTAACTTTAATATTAGGAGGCATTACCATTCAAATAGTGTAAGAATACCACATAACTTGAATGACAAATATGTATAAGTACACAGTGGTCATACTATTTACTATTCCAACTGGCACAAGGCCGTAGGAAATGACCCATTGACCATAGGCTCACTACCGACCTACTATGAAATTCCATGACTTTAAAAAAATATATTTAAAAAAAATAGGTGACAGATATAGTAACCTCAAAAAAGTTTGTAACACTTACTTGTTTCGCCATACTTTGGAAAGGAAGGGCTCCTAGGATGACTGTATCATCCATCCTGTCATACCAGCGCCTGCTGGTCACCTTTTCCATGACCACATTGTATAATAATGTTGGATAGAAAGTCACTCTCGCGAACATTGATGTGGCCTGGTAAATAAACAGTTATAGTTAGCTTGTGCGTCAGATGTCGGCCGGCGAACAGTATATGCCGCTGCGAAGCAGTGATTCAGGAACACCGGTACCATGGTGAAAGCTGCACTCCGTGGTGGGGATTGAATATTAATTTTTTGTTTGGGTCCTCTTCCACTTGTGCAACTGACAGGAATGTTGTGACAGCGATCTGTCAAGTAAGTGTGACATTGACATTGTCAGGGTGACAGATTGTTAGAGTTGCCAGTAAAATATTGATTTGAAATTTAAAATTTTGTCTTTAATTTTTTTTATTATTAAATTGTAATAATCAGTAAATTTTTATAAATATAGTAAAAATACATGAATAATTTTACCTTTATACGCTAGCCACTACCTTATTATTTGCTGCGCCTGTTGGGGAAACATATAACGAGAAAATAGTAAAGCTGCAAATGGTTGCTCTCATATTTCATACAGGCGCTATAAAGTTCTTCGTATTTAAATGAAAGATAGAATTTGTAACGAATACTCGCTAAGTTTTAGTAAATCAAACCAATAACACATAATTTCATTAGAATATCATAAACAATAAGAAGGTAAAAGTAATAATTAGGTTTTTTGTTAGGAGTTTTGAAGTCAAATGTTCCAGACCTAATAATGCCTTAATTCATATTCTATAATATTTCTCAGAACCTACATTTACTTATTTTCTGAAATATTTAGGTAGGTAAGTATTTTAATAACCTTTATTTAAAATGAACATCATGTAATTTACGCAGGCGAGTTTTAAGCAACATATCGCCCATCGTGACAACATAATTAATAGCTTTAACCCTCTCCGTAACACGATAATCTATTGTGACTAATCTTAATTATGTGTTACAATTAATTTCACATACGAATGACGTCTTTCGGCCCCAATTACTTTTTTTTATTATCAACTTAGTCATAATTTTGAGCCAAGGAAAATTTATAAATTGTTACACCGCAGCCGAGTTTAAATGTCTAGCCACTGTCCAAGCGGGTAATTTTTAACATGTTTTACCTCCTCATATTTCACAATGTGGGGTAATCTTTTTACATACTTATAAAATATATTAATTTGCTGGCCACGCCGGGTTGATTTCAAAAGCTGAAAGAGATATCATCGACGTGATCTATAGCCGCCATTTGTAAGCGCAGCGGGGTGCCAACCGAGCAACGACATTCCAAATTCAAATTAAATTAAAACGCGGTAAAAACAACGTATTTCCGTTCGGTGCGTCCGCTATTCAAATTCGGAATAGATTCGATCTGCGCTAATTTGTCTATGACTTTGTTACTATGGCACTGGTATCAGAGGTACTGTTTCACGATAATAAGAAAAAGTACTTTAACCTCATTTTCAAAATTATCCCCCTGTGAGGCTAAAGAGAATGATATTAACTGATATTAACATTGTCGCTACTGTACCTATATAGCTCTAGCCCCCTTTGGAGAAAAATATACGAGACATTATGTAGTTAGTTTCTTGGAATCCAAATTGATAATTACCCAATTAATTGAGGGGCATGTTTCTTTAAAACAAAGGAGCTCATTTCTATGCGTTTCTTTGACCGTAATAGTTTTGTTATGCAGATTGTGCCGTCCAGTCATTAATAAAATGCAATGTTCTGTCGCGATAAAATACTATTAAATATTGTTTTCAATTACGCGTCTTTAATACTCACTCGATATCTTTGCCGTTTGCGTTTTCAAGTGGCCGTTAAGTAATTACTTACAGTCGAGTCGCCGGTCGGTCTATGAGTAGGTAGATAATGCAATGAAATGGACATCTGCATGTCTATACATGGGTACGTGGTCAATACAGTGAATGCTCGCGTTCGAAATGAAATAAATGATTTACCTAAATATATTTTAAACTATCATCAAGTGCCTCGGACCCGACCGGCCGGAGCGCAGTCCACAGCCCGCTACGGAGCGCATTAAGCTCCGATACCCCGCCTCATCTGTCATCATTAATGCCACGGTATCCTAATAAGTTTGCTACAATAAATAAAATAAGAAATATCAAAGAGTTGCGCTCCGTTTAATGGTTGTAATTGTGGCCAAATGAAATATGGCCGAAGACGATACGGACTCTCTGTCGTGGGTGTCTACCCGCCTTAATATCGACATTTACACGCTATAAATATTTTAAATGATTATCTTAATGCATTTGTAGTCGTCATTTACATAAGCGCCGTGGAATGAGGTTGAGACGAGCCTGGTGCAGTTAAAACATTCACACCCCGTTCGCAAAATAGCCGGCAAAGTAAACGCGCTTTCATCACGTACGTCTCATAAATAGTGGCGCGGTGCAGCTCGCGTCGGGGCCGAACTAAATCTGACCGTATTATGCGCGTCCTGTCGAACATCAGACGCTTATTTGTGTCCGAAAAGCGCTCGAAAGACTTAAAGCCTTCCCGGTTGATGTATGGCGGCGACACGTGAATGCCGACCTTTATATTCAAATCGGCGGTATTCAAATGTGCTCGTTGTCTATGCGACGGTTGACAATTCGCGGGCACATTCGAAAAAGGAACGCGGGAAACGTCATATCACCGGCGGGATTCGAAACTCGAATTTTGCTTTTTGGCGCGTCGATACGCATCTGGCTTCTGGGCTGCGTTCAGGCGTCATGTTCGGTTCTTTGCTTTTATTTGAGCTCGATTGTGTCGGACGGAGATATAGTTTGAGATCTGTAGATATTTTGACGTGGCCCTCTGATAAAGTTAGTGTTTCGCGGCGGCCAGTGAGTTAACGAGCGTCTGAGTAATGAGCGATGCTATTGTGATTTGAACAATGGCTGGCGATCGCTATTGTTTATATAATTGAAAATGATATTCGATAACGACGGCTTGTGTAGCTACGTTTGTGTTTAGATGCGGCACCTGCGTACGATAAATTGTCAGATAAACGTATCTCTACTTTCATTTGTGGTATTTGACGATAATATCTGCAGTATTACTTTAACGGGGAATGTTTTTACGGTGCATGGCTATGGAGGTTATAATTAGGTACGAGAGACGTTTATTTACAAATTTCTTGTTCCGAAAGTTGATGCAAATGTTTGTGGTAGACGTGGTCGGATGTCCGCACATCTGCATACAATGCGGTGGTGCATCGCTCCAGTTCAGCGGTAATTTACTGCTGATCCCTCTGCTTAGATGTCGCCCGAAGATAGCTGCTACCTAATTTAAATCTAAAATAAAACTTGGATAAAAGTAGCGGACTGTGCCGACTGCAACTTGTGCTAAAGAAATGGTTGATGATATGAGACTTTTTCATCAGAAATTCTTATTGCTTTTACAGTACCTAACCATGCTGGTTTAAACCTGAAGATGAAGAGTAGTAGTAAAGATTACATTGATGTAATGTTTTTTTAACAAATCTTAGTCGACCCGTGCTAACTGTTTAATTAAACATTTTCTTGTTAAGTCGTGTTTTAAATTGGAGCTTACGAAAATCCTGAATGTAACATCTTTCTTAGACGGGATATTATGGACACAAAAGCTTGCTAGACTTAGGAAGACTGTCAGTCAAAGTTTAATGTAGACGTCAATTTACAATTTACACATGAATTAAAATTGTCGTAATTTTAAATATCAACGAAGCAACTGCTCAAGCAGAAATTCAAATAGAAAAAATAAAACATAATTCATAGACAACCAACATTTTTTCCCTTTAACGAAGGCATTTAATTAAAGTGCCAATAGTGTCAATACATGACATTGAGATAAAGTAGTACTTATTGGTTCGATAACATGAAAATTATGTGTGTTTTATTATAAAACAGTGTAAAAAATAACGCGGGGCGTGTCGTATAAATTTTAAATAAACAAAGAACGTTTTTATCAGCAGCTGTTCTTTACCAATTAACCGTTGTTGGAACGCCTACCGTTGACAAATTGATGCGTATTTCTGAACGGGACCGCGCCCTTTAAATTTTTAAAAATGGCCGTCCTTATTTTGTTTGTGTCATAAATTTTTGGAAATATTTGATTATTGAAGATTTAGTTTCACACTGGTACGTATCTATCGTATCTATCGTACTTAATTTAATTAAAAAACTGTTTTGCAACAAAAATGGAAACAACTGCTGTCAAATTGTGCTTTTTCATATAACTGATAAATTTTTCTTCTATTCTATCAAGCTGTTATATTTTCATGAATTACTTTAGATAATTATTTACATGCATACGTCATTGAAGAATACGTTATAAAGAAAATTTTATTCCTACCATATAATTTACAGAAACATAAAAATAGAGTCCTACTTTACTATTGGAACATCTTCATTAAGATAATAACAGGAATCTATAATACTAGTGGACTACCGTCTTTCAGAGTCCACGATTATGACAGATGACTCCTGCGCATACCGACCGTTAATTTACATTGTACGTAATTTAAGTGCGCGCGCAGCTTGCAAATGGTCACCTGCGATCTTGTATAGTCATTACTCTTTTTAATTGGTCACTTGTCTTATGAAATAATTTCGTAACAGGCTATTAACGTCTCATTATTGCTATTTTATTTTATTTTCTACTATCTAGGCTGCGAGTATTTTGTGAATTTCATTCGCGAGGAAGACGGATGGGTTTCAGTTATGTGGGAAATGTCGGCTTCAGTTTAAATATAACGGTTGACACGTAAGTACCTATATCGTATCTGACGAGAGAAAATGTTTATCTACAAATATACTATTGTGATCTGTCATTAACAGTGACTAACGTCAAACTTTGTTTTGATTTGATAGTTGACTTTCCATAGGTACTTAACTAAGTTATTTGTCACACAACTCATTCACTTCTAATGTCTTCTCTAAATAAACATGTAGGTAGCTAGTAGCTTTCTTCCCGTAAATACTTACATCAAACTTAAAACACGTTTAACAAACAACATTTCTGTGCCATCGCAGCTATTTAACAACTTCAGCTTGCTATCGCGGCCATTAAAAAAAACCAAAGGCACAAAAGCACATGCAAATTGACTTAATTTATCTACATTCATTGAAAAACCTTAGATGTCCAAACAAAACTTTAGAGGATTCAATTCAAATGCCGCCATTGTTGTCTGCCAGATTCATTTGTTTTTTTTTCTTTTTAAGTTGATAAACGGTCCGCTGCCGGTAATTCGTTTAGTAGACATCGATTAATTATGTTTTAAATCGGCAAGTCTATTATCGATTTTGACGGCGTGTCACTAGAGATGTAGTTTGTCAAAATCATGGCCACGAGTGATGTGGTGTCACAATGTTAGGGGTTTTGTGCCGGGTCAATTATAGAGCAGAAGATTAATGTTCCATTGGTCGCGTCACAAGGGATCTTCACTGTAATTTTTGGGTGTTTTATGGGAACTCGTGTGTGTAGGTACTCCACTTATGGCTTACTTTATTGGGTATTATTATTGGGTGATACTTTGTAACTTGCTAGAAGCTTAACTAGAAACAGAAATAAAATAAATGAATCTTGTTTAAAAAATGACAAAACTCAGACACCTACTGAAAAGCTAGTTTATAGATAAGCTACTCAAAACTACTGTCACGAAATCTGCAAAAATATTTTCCCCTTCAGTTTAAAAACCACAGAACATGGAAGCTTGCGCACTCTGCTTCTTCTACCTGCATTTTTTAATATTTCAGCTACCGGCGATCCTGGCTGCGTGTTCGCGCATAACTAATTGACAGTTGTCTGTGGTACTTTGACAGTTTGACTAATGTTGTTCTATAGTCGATGCCCAAGTTTGACAGGTGAATTAAGACTTAGAATGGTGGTGTCGACATCTGTGTTATTATCGGGAATGGTTGCATGATGAACTGATGACGTAAAATAGATCTTTTGGAAGTAGTTATGTGTCTGGAGTAAATTATTGGCTGTTGATGTGGTTAGTTTTTCTGTTTATTTAAATTATGGTTAGCTTTGTTGGTTTAGAGGTGGCACGCGATTGTTAAGCAGTTTTATTGCTAATCTCAAAGTTTCTGACTGCATGACGACTAGGAAGATTAGGCCAAAAGTACTGACATTGCAGGTTTCTATACCAGCTGGGTGATCTGGATGACCCACAGGAATGACGTTACGTCACGTTGCCTATTAAAAAAAAATAAGTACCAGGAAACAATCACACAAAAGGAGGTGTACGTCACGTCACAAAGGCAACTCAAATCAGTCATGTTCACATCAAGCCGACGCAGTTACTCAGAGTTATGAGAGATATATTCCTAAGAATTGAGACGTACCATCGACAAAGAGGTATGCGGAGTGTTTTTAAATCTACCAACGTACTTTACCTCCAACATTCTTGTGGTCAACCCATAAAGAGTTGGTAATAAGGTTGAAAATCGAGTGTGGTTGTGAATTTTGGTTGTATTTTAAAGTTTGTTATTGGTCATCGATCGGTTTGTTCGATTAGAAAACAGATGGTTTATCAGACCGAGTGTGCTGAGGTTGGAATGTCAACCGGTGTTCTCTCGACTGTTTGTTTATGTACCTATCAAATGAATTCGTGTGTTATTTGGCTCTTATAATAGCTGTTTGCTTAGGAACTAATATCGCTTGATATGGTGTAGAAAGGTAGGGTTTAGGTTTCGGAGTCGCGGAGAACCTAACGGGTAACCGGGGCTCCGGCTCGACGTGCAGGAGAAGGAACGGGGTGGTTTTTAGTCAGTAAGAGTCTGACACTCCCTTCCGCCTCACCCAGGCGGGAGCAGTCATTCGATGATTTTCGCCTCTTAAAAAAAAAGGGTTTAGGTTCTTTAGCAGTACGATCATATTGTATTGTATAGAAGTGCCTAGTGGTGATGGGTGTACTTTCATCGGTAGTTTTGTTAAACTAAAGGTATTAGTGTAACAAAACTACTGATAATTATGTCTTAGTTTCTGGTAAGATACTCTAGTGTTGTCTTGTATAAATATTGTGTTGTTACCGCCTTTTGTTCATAGCACTTTACCAGGGTGCCCTGAACTTCTCAAGTATCAGAGTGGGCATTACCTACATACGATCTACCTAACTTAGATGGGCTAAGTTTTTCTTTTGGCACGAATTCGATTCAATCGTTCTTAATAAAAAATGTCATTGAAGAAGTAGATAAACAAATGAAAGAGCTTCAAGATGCGTGGACGAAGAAAAAAGTCCAACATGGAATGCAACATCTGCTAACAAAGTAAGTTGTTAGATGTTACTAAATGAGGGCACAAATACAAATAAATGCATACTAATGCAACTTTAAACTGGAACGATGATTACGAACAATTTTTAACCCTTATCGTTCGCGTTCCTACAACAGCAAATAATTTAAAAAGAGACTAGCTTTGCAGTTTATGAACTTTGGTCTTATTTACCGTCTCAAAATAGCACACAGGTCTTTGCTAACGTGCGAAGGGCTTTTGTTAAGGGCTTATTAATCGTCAGCCGGCCAACCCTGTGGCTGGGCGGGGCGGCAGGCGCGGCAATCGCGTGCAATTTGCATCGGTCCGGCCACCGCTACTTGACCGCACGCAAACGCCTGTTAATAACGCGCTAATAGTACGTTAACACATGCAATCGCATCGCAAGGGTTGATTAATTACTTTCTGTAATGGACTGCCGCTCCGTCCAAGCTCTAGAATCTAGGAATTTTAGTTATAATAATGCGAAATTAACGCTGGCTCAGTAAAATTTAAATTTATACTGTTATCTTTTATGGTTTATCTATCTTGTTATTAAAATAGGATGCCGAGCCCCTAGTGTTTGGAATAGGGTAGTTTCCTAAATTTTATTTTAATGTCCGTCTGGTACATTAATGTAAACTTTAAACTCGTATTTTTTCTTCTCTTACTAAATTAAATATTTTCGACGATATATTAATTTGAAATATCATGTGACGTCACAACGTGCCACATTTTGTAGCACGTTATGACGTAACAAACTCATACTCCTAAAGTTAGCGCCATTTTATCTAAGTATTGTCACTTTTTCAAATTAGATTTTTTATTTTGATACCCTGGACACTTCCCTATAAGTATTGTTGTACGATGTGAAATTGTTATGGTGATTGGTATTGTCTAACCTCATCTGCACCGGTCTGCTTCGGTAGTCTGCTAACTAAATAATTTGGCACACAAACCATGACCTGAATCTAGACACGTTTTTCATCCCAAAAATATCTAAGCACGTGTAGCCCGAGTATTCCAAACACAACAAGGTTAAAATGAAAATATTATGTACACAATTATGTACATAAGTTAAGTAGTGTGTATTAATTACAGATTTTCTTCAATGGACTACTTAATCTGTCTGTCAGTATGTAAGTGATAATTCTAAAACTTAGACGTCCTGTTTTTTCTAATTAATGTTGTAAAGTAACGTAATTAATTGAATATTTCGACACATAGGTTTCAGCTGTTGGCAAGTTGGCACCGCCATGTTTGTTGTGGCTAAAGCGCGCGAAATTATCCAGATTTCGCGGGCAAATCTCCCGGCGGCGAACTTTGTTTATGACCTGACAAAACCACATTTTAACGTTGCAGAAATGATAAGTTTATGTAATTTTAAACTGTATAGCGTTGAATTAGGGCCCGTGATGTATTTTTCAATGGTTATTTAGTTTGACAAGATGTTTTGTTTAATATGTGTGCGTGAAAATGTTCCGGTGCGTCCGTACGTTGCATGCCTTTGTTTGTTTTGTTATTTAATTTAGGATTACCGCAGTTATTGTTAGGGTAATGTGTTTATACGATCAGAGTGTTGAAGTGGGCGGTTTGTGGAGATTGATCGGGTACTACGTTTGTTATACAGCTCGGCATACAAAGAAGGCAAATCTTCTGTTATCCGCGATTAATCTTTTTTTGCTAGTGCGAAAATACTAGAGCATCAATAAAAAAAATGCACTTCAAAGATAGGAACATATATTTGTGCCAACTTATTTTTTTTGAGTCGTCCAGACGACCACATATCTAGAAGACCCTCAAACATCCATAAATTTAAAAAATATCCTAACTAACTGTTTTTCTGTTACTTAACCTTGCTTAACTCTAAATAAAAAAAGTATTCTAACCAGGCTTTACATCTCCGATCCGCGAGAGATATGAGATATATTTTTTATATAAAAAGAGGCGAAGGAATCGTGGCATTAATCCGTTGGCTTGAAAGGAGGCCGAGCGGCCCCCCGTGGGGGGTGGCAGGTGCGTGTGCGCAGCGTAGGCGACCGGGAAATATGTGGGGACAAGTGTGAACCCGCCATTGTG
Source organism: Spodoptera littoralis (assembly GCA_902850265.1). Lineage (NCBI taxonomy): Eukaryota > Metazoa > Arthropoda > Insecta > Lepidoptera > Noctuidae > Spodoptera > Spodoptera littoralis. The sequence continues at coordinate 12,504,497 of LR824547.2, forward strand.
TTATTTATAACTTGTTTTAGAACTTAGGGCTATACTTGATATGTAAGTTCTAAGTTAGATAATTCATCAGCAAGAGTCATTATGAAGTTTCTTTAACTTACACGAAAAATTGAATTTTATTGTGACTGTGTTCCAAATTATGAATTGGATTTATTTATTCGACGAAGGATCTCTAAAAAAATCTCGAAATAAAAAAGGTCGCATCGCCCGCAGCGCCCCTTGCGGCGAGCGCGCGGAACCAATCGTTTCGGTACGCTGTCACTATTATATCATGTCTCCACACAGGATCACACAGGATCTCTGAATAATTGTTCACACGCAGATTACGCGTCGAGCCTAAGGGTAGGTCCATACCTACCTGAAAAACAGGAGCTGAAAGTTAATGAACGATTTTAATGTGACTAAGGCCGTGGTTACAGCTATTGAATCATGGTGGACACAAAAAATTACATATTGTATCTATTTATTTAATAGTGACACCCATCATCATTCACCAGCTATTTTCTTTCTTTATATTTTTTTTTATATTTGATGGGACTGACGTTTGTCCACTATCTCGCCTGGTGGTAAGCGATGATGCGGTCTACGATGGAGCACGTCGTCACATAAGCAACCTATTCACTCGGGCCTTGAAGACACCCAGGTTATACCCTTCAGGAAATACAGACTCTGGCAAAGAATTAAATAAAAGCTACATAAACCGCAAAGGAATTAGCATTCCTTTTTTAAAAAAAACCAAAAAAATCTAAACTCGCAACATCACTAAAACAATGCAATAATTGGGATAAAATTTAAAAATATAATTAGTCCGTAAGTTAGGTAATGTAAAAATATTAGATACTTATTTTTTTATTTTGTCGTATAAACAATACTTCGATAAAACGAATCAAAGTTTAGGAGTGGGAACTAAAACGTCACAACACACGACATTTCAAATCATTATATCGTCGGAAGTATTCGTTTCTGTAAGAAAATAAAAAATACGTGTTTAATGATTTAAAATAATCTACCAGACGGACATTAAAATAAAAATAGGCATCTACCCTATTATGGCAAACTCTCATTATATAGTGGAGGGTCCCAGTCCAGCAGTGGACAGAGTTTCAGAGCACAGGATATGTTCAGGGGCTGTTGATGTTGTTATAAAACTCGTGTTACAAGTGGCAGCCATAATGGGAAATACGGCATAGACAAGTGAAGGGATTAATAGCCGGAAATGAAACGGAACTCCGCGCATATCAATTGTGTAAGACAGTAGTAGCAACATCACAAACATAAATACCTCTATGACTTTATGGTAGGTATAATGCGAATGACATTATTATTTTCCCGCGCAACAGGAAGCATTGATATAGGTACTACTTTCAAGTAATTTTACTTTCTCCAGTGGTACAATCTCAGCATCTAGGATAATTTAGGTTGCATAATGTATGCATCATACTGTGGTCAATTTTGAGGTGGTGCTTTAGTGAGAGCGTTGCGATTGCGATGGCTTGCTATAAAATATTTAGTTGAAACAAGTGAAAGAACATGAAAAACGTGAAATGCTGTTGATGATTATGATTTAAAAAGGAGCAAATTAGTTTATTTGGTGTAACCCCATTTTCCAATGGTCTATGCATAATGTCGTGTTACCAAAAAAGCGACTCTTAATTTCCCAAAAACACGGTGTTGTTCTAGTTTAGGTTATTTTCTGAGGATGAGGATTGAGAATTATTTTAAATGAAAACGTTTATAATTTGTTAATTTCAATTAATATTCATTAATCATTTAAGTGTGTAAGAGCGGTATCGGTAAGAATGAGCCGGCTCGACCGGAGTGATACCAGGGCCTCACAAAAAAACACAACAAACAACTCTTGCGTTGTGTTTCATCGTGTTGGTGAAGCTACCGGAGGCCCTCTCTTCCCCCTTCCCCAATGTACCCAAACAATCCTCAAATTCCAAACCCCAAATAGGCCGGTTACGCACTGGTAACGCTTCTGGTATTCCGGGTGTCCATGGGCGACGCCGATTGCCTACCATCAGGTGATCCGTCAGCTTATTTACCGGCTTATCCCAAAAAAAGGCACGGTCTCCGTTATTTTTATATGATGATCATAAAAGCACCTACCCACGCGCTTCTATCTTCGCATCGCTACTGCCTCTCAGTGTGACAAGACTTTATGCGCATTAGTATAATATCTGCCTGTCCTAGATTGCTAAATAATGAGAGCCACTCGCCAGTCTACCTAGATATACTCATCATCCAAAACTTTAAGACAGCTATTACCTGTAATTGTCTATTGAACTTGTCTTAACCTACTGTTTTAGTCCATAAAAGCAAGGCTATCTAGATTGAATATCTATCTAGTAACATAACATAATATAATATCACGCCTTTTATCCCCGAAGGGGTAGACCAAGGTGTAGATACATTTTGCCATTGTGCAATGTAACTCCTCCCACTTTTCACTATTTATATTATGAGTCCCATGTAATAGGGGTTGAGCCTATTGCGATTTACTGGACACGATTCCAGACTCCGTGTTACCACTGAGATTTTTGAAAAAAACCCAGTAATACTTTGCCCGACCCGGGAATCGAACCCAAGATTCCTTGCCCGGCAGTCGCACTTGCGACCACTCGGCCAACGAGGCAGTCTAGTACTATCTATTATATAAAGAAGGAGGAAGTAGATATTGGATGGTTGTTTGTTCTTGGGTTTAAGAAAATAGTAGGTAATAGATTTTTAATTTAAGATTTCATTCTAGTAGTGTAAAGATGTTTTGAACAAATATTGCCTATAGTAAAAGTCCTGGTGAAAACTGGAAAAGTTGATGTAGGTAAGCTACATTTTATATGTGCATCTCTGCTGACCCCTTCTACGAACAAAAGGCGTAATGTTATATCAAGGAAAAATATTTGCATGATATTCTGATTGGCACAACACGACGATGTATTAAAAATATTCCTCATCTCATACATACGAACGTAAACAAAACAAAACACAAGCGAATTTGCGAGCAACCAATTTATACACGACAAAATAACTTAAACGGACATTTAACATCCATTGCTCTCTCACAAAGTAACCTGATACTCACGCGAAGTACAAAAGCAGCAATGTACAGTTAATACAGCGAGAGTGTCAGTCCTGATGGTAGTGTCAATGACCGGAGCCTTGACCGTCTCTCAGAGAAAGTTACAACGATACTAAACAAGAATACTGATCGATTTACAGTTAATATCAATTTAAGAACATAAAGGAAGTGTAGTGGAACAATCGCAGTATTAATTCTTGAAATAGGATAGGCAGAGGTGTAATTTACACAGTCACTTTCGAGTTTCATTTTAGTAAGGGCTCAATTCCAAAATCTCTTATTAACTACAGAGAATTTCACAATCTGAAATTCTAATAAAACTTTTGTTTTAAGAGCAGACGTATCACCTGATGGTACGCAATCGACGTCGCCCATTGACACCTGGAACACCAGAGGCATTACAAGTGCGTTACCGGCCTTTTGGGGTTTTACAATTTGAGGATTATTGGGGATTCGGGGATTGGGGAGGGTGGTAATTGGGCCACCTGTAACCTCACTCACACGACAAGATACAACGCAAGCATTGTTTCACGTCGGTTTTCTGCTCGGCCGTGGTATCACTCTGGTCGAGCCAGCCCATGCGTGCCGAATCATGGATAATTTTGCATGCCATCAAAATATCGGGCTGAGCTCAGATCAGCAAATCAACAGTCTAGTATCAGATGGTCAGATACGATACGACCACTTGATCAACTGCCGGGTAATAGTGTATTATACACGTATCGTATTTTACCAAAATCGCAGACAATTTTACTTTTAATTCCAGGTTAAAGAGTAAACTGCCAGTTGTAACTATCTCCACGTACTAACACAGTGATCATTGTGCTATGTTCCTCATGACTCTGGGACCCTGGTCTGGCTTGAAACTAGTCGAGCTAACTCGTCGAAGAGTTACGTGTGTAAGCTGCATAACATAATTAAATAGGACATATAATTCTGAATATATACAATCTTCCGTCTCAATGATGGATCAGTTATATTATTACAGATATAGATAATAAATAATTATACATAGATCTGCGTCCATTGTAACATGATTGTAACGATTAGTTTGAAGTGTTTATGGATGGGTGAACATTAATGAAATGTAAAGGCTTGCGAACCGTTGGATTCTATTGTAATAATTATAGGTTTTATATAATTTTTAAGATGGCTTGTGGTAAGTTTTAAGTCTGCATAGTGATGCTATGCTTTTTGAATAAGGCTATTCAAGATGGAAGAACTTAGGCATTTAACTTAACTATAGCCAAGTTCCGAACAAAATCTTTCGGAGGAGGAGGTGCATACATAATTTGGTTTCATTTTCATTTTCCGACTGCACGGTTGGTGCGGTGGCTGGGCAACCGGCTGCGGTGCAACGTGTCGCGGGTTCGATTCCCGCACGGAACAACACTTTGTGTGATCCACAAATTGTTGTTTCGAGTCTGGGTGTCATTGTGTATGTGAACTTATATGTTTGTAAACGCACCCACGACACAGGAGAAAACCCTAGTGTGGGGGCAAAGTTTTCTTAAAAAAAAAATTTGGTGACCAATAAAGAAGGGATGAAATATTAATAGACAGGAAATAGTGTAAAATCTTTCTTTTTCTATATATTATACAACACTTAAAATTACAAAATAATCAACAACAATTACACAATAGTCAACAAAAACGCGATCAACAGCACAAACAACAACAATATTTGTATGCACACAACAAATAAATATCACATAAGTCAACACTGATGGAATTACATCTCCATCAGATCTACAAAATTTGTATTTACAACTGGCAACCCCGCTTATAAAAATAAGCTATAGAACCTCTTTTACCCCTAATTTGTTTTTTTATTTAGTGCTTGTGGCCTCCCTTGTGGTGGTAGATGTGTTTGTAGACAGGTACGTGGACGGGGTAAGGCTTGGGGATGGGGACCTCGACCTTCTTTTCGACCTCAACGGGGTAGGGCTTCTCGACCTCATAGGGGACGGGCTTCTCTACGGTGTAAGGGACGGGCTTCTCGACAATTTGGGGCACGACCTGTAACAAAAACAATAAGAATTAGCTTTATTTTTCTTTAAATTAAATCAAGTTAGGTTCCTATTTTTTTTAAAGTGATAGGGATGCTGCACCCATTAAGGTTATGTTTCTAAATGTAACTGGCCGCGAACTGTCACAAATACACTGTTCTTTTTTCAAACGCACGCCTGACTGCCCGCGCTTTTACTTTCTGTCATGGCCGACTGCGTTATGTAACTTGATGCAGCAAGAAATGGGTAACGTTATGAGATAATTGCAAAAACGCATCTAAGCACAATGACTGTGACATAACACTTGGGTACATTGTACTTTGTACTATTTTATTTGTTGTGTACAATAATTGTGGAGTTTCTCTTTAATATGAGGTTTGTGGTTTGAGTCTAATTGAATTGATGGCAAGAGAATGTCGCGTCGCCTGCTGGGAGTAATGTAAGTGTAAAATAAATTGCTGTTATGGTGAACGAGACGTGAAAGGTGTCTTCGAATGTTTGAAATAACGATAATTAGACTTTATCGGAGGTGGACAAAGCGAAGTTTGTTATTTATGGTTATTATTACATGCATTTTTATATTGAAGTAACTTGAGTCGTAAAGATTCGCGACGACATTTGCATATTTAATGTTATCTTTCTTTCGCATGTTTGTTCTCTTTGTATTATTTTAATTTTAATTCACGAAATGAAACGGTTATTGTCGAGACTAATGCGTAAATAAATATTATTTGTTAAAATTTATTGATCAGTACGCATCTGCGTTATTTGGCGGTTGGGGATAATTAAAATAATGATTAATCCTTGTTTTATTGCATCGTGAGATCCTAAAGGCAATAAAATCAGTCTATAACTTGTAGAAAATTAAATAAAGTTAATGAAAAAGTCTAGAAACAAAAAAGAACAGTTAACGGGTGCGAACATATGTGACTTTTATGGGCAGTACTCCTTATTACAAACACATAATTAAGTATCTAGTTTTCATTCATGTAGTAACTTACTACAGAATGTTTCATTACTATTTACCTAGCTACTTCTGAGCTATAAACCCACTTCTATTAAAAGTTCTGGTTCATCATAAAAGATAAGCAAAGGAGATAATCTCACTGGAAAATAAAGGTAGTTTTTTTATCCTTTGGGCCGGTACAGACGCATTTTTCTTCATTTATGACTGATAATTTTTGTTTTATAATTTACGCCGAATACCGATTTAATATTTTGCTCTACTGCATCTTTGTATGACCATATTTAATGATGTCTTCTAAGATCGTCTAATACTTTTACATTGATATGCATGTCCATATCCTAATGACCAGTCTATTTTCGCAGAAAGATCAATTCCAGTGCCATTTTAATAAAAGAGGATCTCCTAAAGATGCTAACCAATTAATATGGATGGAAGATCCTAGCAACATGAACAGGAATGATATTCAAGTTTTCACTTGCCTCAATGACGGTACAACGCCTTAACCTCATAGACAGTAAGGTTAATCATAGAACCTTATTTGTAACTATTTCCTTAGTGAAAATGACAAAAACCATTAAATATTAAACTCATTAACGCGGCCTTTTCAGATAGATTCTGTCTGTGTATTTTTAGACAACTTTGAGGAGGTGATATGCTTATGAAATCAAGTCCAGTTCTAAGGACCCAATTTCAAAATCCTTATTCTATAACCGCAATTGAATACTCCTCGTGTCTTAGTCAACTCACCTTGTATACTGGCACATGGATAGGCTGTTCCACTGTGACGTGGACGGGGTAGGGTTGAGGAATGGGGACCTTCACGTATTGAGGAACTGACACAGCAACGGGATGAGGGACTGGTACTCCAATCTTCTTCACCACCGTCACATGGTACGGCTTTGTGTGCTCGGAGTGAGAGTGACCTTCTGGCTCCCAGTCTTCGGAGGGACGGGCGGCCGCGAGGGCAGCGAGGAGGAGGATGGCTGCTGTCTTCTGTAAGAGGATTTTTGGTATTTAGTTTAAGTATTTCAATTCTTTCCTGGTTAATGGTTGAAAGTGATTCGGAACAAGGGAGAAACATAGATTTTTGAGATTATTGTATGGTTGTATCTCTCAAAAACCAAAATTGTTTAATGTGATTAATATTAGCCGTAAGTCATCGAAGTTGCTGTACGACTCGTGATGATAAATTACTTTATAAAAATGTATGCTGTAGTGTTGAGATACATAAGTCAACTGGAATGATTGTGTGTTCAAGTGATGATTTATTCGTCGATGTTTTTTATATCATAAATTTTTACAAAGGCTAGTTACGTCATTAAATTGTTCAATGAAACAACTAAACCCTTGGAATGCCCGAATAGTTCCACTTGTCCAATGATGTCGTGGTTCCCTTTGGTTTGGTGGCCCACAGTACCCTTTACCATAAAATATTTGAAATTATGATATAACAGAATCATTACGTCACTAATGTTCCAACATAAATGGCACGCAAACATTAAAATGATATTCAGAGCGTGAGAAAACACTTAATATATAATTTAAACGGCCATTTTGACGTTGCACTTTTTAAATATTCAAATTCCACGCAAAGGAAACGCACTATACAGCCAGGGAGCGCGGTAAATTTTTTTTTTCTGTTATGTCACTTGATATTAAATAATTTTTAAAACACTTACAAAAGCGATCATGTTGAATGGTTTAGATGCTGTTGTCGACTTCTAAGTATTGACTGGTGCAATCTGTGATCCCCACAACCGTTTTATACTTGGTGAAATGAACAACGCGCCTTTCCATTCAGTGATAGGATCTGCGCACCACGTTTTTATCGCGTTTCAGATCTTGCTGTATACTTTCGCAATGTTTTTAGTCCATTGCGGGTTCTTAAGTGTAGGTTAAGGTGTAAATCGGTTCTTGGTGAGCAATGTAAATGGTATTTTTGTTTTGAATACGGTAGTATGGTGACCTGTAATGAAGATTGAGCGTACTATTCGGGTTTAACAAGGAGAAGTTGATACCACAGAGGTTTTGCTTTATTTTTTTTCTGCTCTCTATATGTTCTCAATTCTTTTTTATTTATTTTAAGTTATTATAAGAAGTATGCTTGATAGAAAGTGTGATTGTTCAATTAATTCATCTAAGTGAGTGGGTGTAGTATGACTTTTAATTTTGTCCCTGTGAAGAAGGAACTTTTAAATTAACCTAATCGCGGGTTACTCAAGTGATAATATTGAGAAAAGTTCTACAATTTTCGAACCACAAAGGGGTTCTTGCCTGAGTAACCCGCGATTTTTTGTTAATTTAATGTCTTACGATAGATATTATAAAAACAAGGGACTTTTCATTTTATTTTAAATGGTTATCAACTATTTTATATCTAAACTGTATGATTTCCATGGTCATCATCGACGTTCAGTAACAGGTCACTACTCGACTATGGACCACTTTACATAAGTGTGGTTGCCTTTATTTCCACGGCTAGCAGGCAGGTTCCAGATTGCAGCGAAAAGTGTAAAAGGTCCAGGTTTACTATTGACACTGCTTAGTCTACTAAAAATGGTCCAGGTACATGTTTTTGGTGCTCAGTGTAGGACATCACCATGTTAGACTACAAGATTTTTATATTTTTATTTTAGTAAATTTTGTAATTAGTATAATGCGTCAAGCGTGTCTTTGCATTGTTCTCACATATACGGACAGTATTGGAATATGTATCAGAGACATACTTTTTTTAAAAGAGTAACGAATGGAGTTTCTTGCTCGTTCTTCTTCATTTGAACTACATTTTGGAATGAGCACCTAGCTTCACCTAGCTTCACTGACGGACTGACTGACAGACTATTATTTATTTTGTATTTGTTGACGTTTCAAAAGTACCAAATTATGGTTTAATTGAAATAAATGCTTTGACTTTTACTTTGATATCAGAGTACCATGGATACTGCACGATGATTCTAAATTGACCTTCTATTAGATTTTTGGTGCTATGGCAATCTTGACAGTTAAAGTTAGCCCCTCTGCCGTCCCCCAGTGTAAAGCAGGCGTAATAGTAATACATATGTTATTAATAACTGAGTGAATGTGGTCCTCATACATTAAGCGATGCTTTCATAAGTTACAATTACAACTTCAATGAAGTACAGTCATGTCATAAAATACGACGGTCATCCGTTCTAAATTGGGTGTTCAAAGTGGCCATGGGTGAAGCGCTAAGAAACACAAATGAGATGAGATTATAAATAATATCCAAAACTGAGCAGAAAGGCTTACGTATGATGAATATAAAAAATTGATATGTTACTTAATAGCTTTTGCCTGCGACATTGTTCAATTGTAATCCCAATATCTCCTGTACGAATTTCTCCTATCTTCTCTCCTCTTCTCTTACAAATTTCAGCTTCCTAAATCTTGTAATTTTACCTGTGTGTTGTCCGTCTGTCAGTACCGGAACAGTTTTATATTAATTAATCTATTTATTTTAACTAATATGTTACATTCTATTAACATAACAATAAAACATATTAGTTAAAATAAATACATGCAGCTGAATAGTATTTCAGGTTCCAACAGGTTCAATACCCTTAAACAATTAATGTAAGTAGGTACTTATTACCAACTTTTATTTGTATAAGAAAATAAAACATTTGTTACAAAAAAAAACAATTGGTATTGTAAGTGTGCATTGTAAGTGTGCATTTTCTGAAGGAAATAAAAGGCTTTTTTATTTTTATTTTATTTTATTTATTTATATTATTACCATATTATATTACAAAAAAAAACGATCAAATGTAGCATGCACGACCATTATTATTGCGACTAACTGTACATCACTTATACGACGCACTTACGTTCAGTTATGTAAAGATAATGCGGTTTTAAAAACTTTGTGAATGTTGAAGTCGGAAGATGAAATGTTACTTTTACATGGACAGAAGTACCTCGCCGTGAGGGGACTGTTATCACCATAAGTGGGTCACATAACCACTTCCTATCCTTACTTATAATATATAATATATATTATATTATATTATATATTATAATATAATATTAATATTATAAATCTGAAAGTGTTTGTTTGTTTGTTTGTTCCACCATCACGCCGTAACTACTAAACCGATTGCTTTGAATTTTTGCAGACGTAAAGTTAGAAGTCCGGATTAAATAATAGGGTACTTTTTAACCCGGAAAAATTGATATTCCCGAGTGTATTATGTCACATTGGCTACTTTTTATTATTTTGTGACGCGAGCGAAGCCGCGGGTAAAAGCTAGTTACGAATAATTTAAGACAATCGGTGAAGCGTCACCGATTCATGGTAGATTTACCACCCATGCGCACGGAGCGCTTCACTTCAAGCTTCCCTGTGCGTACTGCTAAGGAGTGGAATTCTTTGCCAGAGTCTGTGTTTCCTGAAGGGTATAAACCTGGGAGTCTTTAAGGCCTGAGTGAATAGGTTGCTTATGGGACGACGTGCTCCATCGTATCCATCCATCGGCTCTTCTCACATGAAGAAGGTTTAAGCATTAATCATCACGCTTGCTCAAATGCGGGTTGGCGATTTCAAACTTATAATTAGGAATAAGCTCCGGGTTCCTCACGATGTTTTCCTTCACCGTTTGTCTGTGGTATCTTAATAGTATTTTAATATAATTAAAATATTTATTAGCATAAAATTCAATCTTACTAAATTATGTATAAAACAAACTATCTTCTCCTTTATTTAATTGAAACTTGTCTACAGCTGAACAAAAGGCTTCCCCTTAAGAGATACGGTCGAATTCTTTGTGAATTACATAAGACCAAGTTAAAATCAGACTCAATATTTCTATTATACATCCCATGATTGTTATGTGTTCCATGTAAAAGGAGGTGACCTCTTATATAGAACAGAACTATAATCACATTACGTGCTATCTACTAGGTATGAAAATAAAGAATACACTAAGTAGCTGAGTCCAAGAATCGAAGTATCGAACTCGAGATTTTTCGCTTTTTTTTACCCTTGGGGAGCCTGGTAGGTAAAAATCACATGGCATGCCTGGTGGGTCTCACAGACCCGTAAATATAAATGGGTATTTTTATTTATTTTGATGTTATAAACTATAATAAACAGTTTGTAATTTATATTAAATATTATATATTAATGAAAAAAGAGAAAAAAAGACGACAATATATTATAATAAAGTTTTACTACTTAAGGAAATAAAAAATCTCTCATTTTTGGGTAACAATAACATATCCTTAAATTAACAATATTAAACTCTTTTTAATTGAGATCAAAATCAGTCTTCACATTAATATAAGGCATAGATGAATAAACTTGGGTTACTAAAGTAAGATTAACTCAGTATTTGTGCGACAATTTTCGCATATAAATTTGCGTGCTCCAATCAAATATGACCTGTGCAAGAAATACAAATGTACTTAGATTTACGGCCCTTTTTAGCAAGGCATATGTAACAACATCTTTTTATAGCAGCATCTTGTCTTTTAGCTGGTGGATCTGAGAGTTTTCCTCTATGAGAGCTAATTCTCTTCCTTAGGTTAATCGGAAACCACGTCATCCTCAATTTCATGGACCTTGATCTAAAATTTGGCTTATTTCGGTATTGGTTAATCGCCTGGCCATATTTAACTGCGAAAATATTATACAGATAAATAATTTACCACACAATGCAAAATAAATAATGAAAACAAAAATAATAACTTACCAGTTAAAAGTTACGCCGCGTGCCTGGTCGGGTTTCTCAGACCCGAGCGCACATAAAACACGTGTTACTAGAACGCGTGTGCGTTGTGGATTGCTGGAGGGGCGGCAATCTAGCCGCCAGTCTATATCACGAAGCTACTTAGGCATACAGCGGCGGTAATTACGAAATTTCTAAAATATTGTCGATTCTTTAAGGTTTTTTTTTTTTTTTTTTTTTTTTATGGAATTGGAGGCAAACGAGCAGACGGATCACCTGATGGTAAGCGATCAGCGCCGCCCATGGACACCCGCAACACCAGAAGAGTCACAGGTGCGTTGCCGGCCTTTTAAAAAGGAGTACGCTCTTTTCTTGAAGGTTTGAAGGTCGTATCGGTTCGGAAATACCGCCGACGACAGATCATTCCACAGTTTTGCTGTGCGAGGCAGGAAGCTACGTGAGAACCGCACAGTTGTGGCCTGCCAACCATCTATTTGATGGGGATGCATATGCTGTCGTGAGGGTCGATGGCGAAAAGATGCGGCAGGTATCAGGTCAAACAATTCCTCAGAGCACTCCCCGTGGTATAAGCGGTAGAAAATGCACAATGAAGCTACATCTCTACGCATTGCCAAAGTGTCGAGCCGGTTTGAAACACCCGGACATCCAACAATCCGAACGGCACGCCGCTGAATGCGGTCCAGAGGAAGAAGCTGGTACTGGGGTGCCCCCGCCCAAAGATGAGAACAGTATTCCATGTGGGGCCGCACCTGTGCCTTATATAGAAGCAGGCGGTGGGCCGGGGTGAAATACTGCCTCGACCTATTGAGCACACCAAGCTTCCTCGAGGCTAATTTGGCCTTATCCTCTAAATGACCGCAAAACTGGACGTCGCTCGAAATGTTGACACCAAGTATTCCAATACCGGCTGAGGCAGTTAGGGGGGTGCTTTGAAAATGAGGAGAGACGACCAACGGCAGTTTCTTAGCGGTAAACACGCAGACTTGTGTCTTAGTGGGGTTAAACTGGACCAAATTAAGCCCACCCCAATCAGAGATTCTCCCTAAAGAGGTCTCGATTTCAGACACGAGTCTGTTTCGGCTCTCTATGACGTTTTCCCGAGAAATGTTAGCGCGGCCGGTGTAGTAGGCATCGCCTGTGCTGTCATCCGCATAACAATGAATGCCGCTGATTTGCAGCATGTCATTGATATGGAGGAGGAACAATGTAGGCGATAGCACGCAGCCTTGAGGGACACCTGCGTTTACAGACATCAAGTCAGAGCATTCACCGTCGACGACGACTTTAATGCTTCTGTCTGCAAGGAAGCAGGAGACCCATTTGCATAATTTCTCAGGAAGTCCGTAGGAAGGAAGCTTCGAAAGAAGCGCTCTATGCCAAACCCGATCGAAGGCCTTCGCCACGTCTAAACTTACTGCCAACGCTTCCCCCTTAGACTCGATCGCCTGTGCCCACCGATGCGTTAGGTAAACAAGAAGATCACCAGCAGACCGCCCTTTACGAAAACCGTATTGCTGGTCACTGAGCAGCTGATGATCCTCTAAGTAACGCAGGAGCTGGCAGTTAATAATGGACTCCATTATTTTCGAGAAGAGGGAAGTTATGGCTATCGGTCTGTAGTTAGACGGGTTAGATCGGTCACCTTTTTTAGGGATTGGGTGGACCAAAGCTGTCTTCCAGGACGTCGGAACTACGCCTGAGGAGTAAGAGAGCCGAAAAAGACGTGTTAGAACTGGGGCCAACTCGGGGGCACATCTTCAAAACAATGGGTGGGATCCCATCAGGCCCACTCGACTTATGGACGTCAAGGGACAAAAGCGCCAAACGTACCGTGCGCTGGTGGAACCGCACATCCGGCATATACCTTCCGCACCAAGGCACAACAGGAGGCTCGTGCCCACCGTCATCCAGTGTCGAGTTGGACGCAAAGATTTTTGCCAAAAGTTGAGCCTTATCCCTTGCGTTATGAGCCAATGAATCCTCACCCATGTGCAGAGGTGGAAATGACGGCCTGCAGAAATTGCCCTCGATAGCTTTGGCGAGCGACCAGAATGAACGAGTTCCTGAAGGAAGGCGCTCCAGCCTCTCACCAATTCTACCGATGTGCTGCGACTTGGCACCCGCAATAGCTCTTTTGTAGGACTTGGAGGCAAAGTTATACTCCTTTTTTAGTGCACTGGTATTTACATCCCGTGCCACCGCCGCATCGACCCAGGCTTGGTAGGCCCCCCGCTTTCTGCGTGAGGCCTTTCTGGTAGAAGCATCAAACCAGGGCCGATATCTGCCACCGACGGGGACCAGAGAAGATGGGACGAAAAGCTCCATCCCCTGCAGCACCACATCAGCAACAGAATTGGCAGCGGCATTGGGATCATCCTGCAAGAAGCAAACCCGCCTCCAAGGGTAGGATGCAAAAAAGGACCGCATCCCATCCCAGTCTGCCGACCTATAGTGCCATACACGGCGACCGCGTACCTCTTGTAGTCGCGGTATGCACGTCCAAGATACAGTGCTCCGGACAAGGCAATGGTCCGATGAGCCAAGAGGGGCTTCGACGGATACGCTGTAGCCGTCCGGGTGAGAGGTCAGCAGAAGGTCCAACAGTGAAGACTTCTGGCCCTCCACATCTGGGATTCGCGTGGGCACGGTCACCAGTTGTGTTAGGCCAGAAGCAAGAGCCAAGCCGTGGACAGACCTCCCCGCGTGGTCAGTCTTACTGGAGCAGAGCCAGTCGGCGTGATGGGCGTTGAAATCGCCAAGCAAGACCACTTCCGCTGAGGATATCTGCCCCTGCACAAGATCTACAGCCGCCTGGATGTGGTCCATGAGTCGGTCAGTCTCGCTATCACCGCTATGGGACCTATATAGGCACGCATAGACACGGGGTGGTCGTCGTTATCTACACGCAGCCATAAGGTGGACAGGTCCCTACCTTCAAGATTACTGAGGCGACGTGAGCTGATATCGTCCCTGATGTACACGCACACCCCGGCCCTAGGCAGGAAGGAATGTTCCAGTCCATACCCAGGATAGGTGAGGTAGGATGTGTCCAACGGAGACGATATCTGCGTCTCAGTCAAAAAGAGCAAGGCCGGCTTTGCTGTCTCAAGGTGGATGGACAGCATTGAGGTTGGTGTGTAATCCCCTGATGTTGCAGAAGTCCACATTCAGCGCGGCAAGGGGTGCCATGGTTATTCTGCTCTTGCCTCCAGCTTTATGATGCGCAGTTTTGCCCCCCCCAGAGTACGATGTGGGGCGGCCTGGACGTCCACGCTCAGGGTAGTTGAGTTCTGAAAATGGACGTCCAGAGAGGGATTCTCCAACGCAGTTGGTACCCTCCTGGGGTAGAAACTCTTGTATCAACTGCGCCATTATGAAGGGGGGGGGGGGGGGGTTGGGCCTCCGGTACCCTCACTCACTCGGTCAAACACAGCGCAAGCGCTGTTTCACACCGGTTTTCTGTGAGGTGATGGGTCTGTCAGACCCACCAGGCACCCCAAGGGTTAAGGGGGGAAATCATCGAATGACTGCTCCCGCCTGGGTGAGGCGGGACGGAGTGTCAGACTCTTACTGACTAAAAAGCACCCTGTTTCTTCTCCTGCACGTTGAGCCGGAGCCCCGGTTACCCGTTAGGTTCTCCGCGACAAGATTTTTCGCTTAGCAGAAGCATTTGGTACCACCATGCCGTATGCAATTACTTGTAGTATCTCATAAAAGATTTAAACAACTTTTTAGGTTCTTAAGTATGCTGAAAAACACAATACGATAGTTGACATGTAAGTAGTCAAATTCAATACTTTTATTGAAATGTCAAAAACGATACGTTTCTATGAAATTTGTATTGGATCGCAACTTATGACGTCATCATATTTCTGCGTCAAATAGCATACTTATTTCCTTAAAATTGGCGAGTAAAATCCAAAATTAGGTAAATTGTCAAATCAAAGGATGAGAGTATGATTAATTTTTAATTATTTATTGCATTGAAAAGTTGAAACAATTTATTTTAAACTTATGAAACTAGCTAATTGTCGATCATACTAAAGTAGGTACAGTTGTAATAAAGCCTAGTCTCTATCTAGAACATAGGCCTTACATATAAAAGTACAGTTATGCATTAAGTAGGAAATTTACATCACAAAGAACAATGCGATGACTTAATCTACATTACTGAAGAAAAAAACAGTAAGTTCGCGCCAAAAACGCGGTAAAATTGCAGAAATATGCAAATATATTCTCATTAACTAATTGACCGGTCTCGTTTGTGGAGTGGATTCACTGTTGTGCATTTACCACGAGACAGTAAAGGTGCAAAAGGTCCATTCACACATTCGTTTTTATCTTATTGTTAATTAATTTGGTATTGGGTTTGTAATGGACTGTTTTATTTTATTGATACCTCATCATCATCATCATCATCATCAGTTCGTTCGCGTCCACTGTAGACTGATGCCTCTCCAATAGTATGCCACTGCTTGATCTCCAAGACTCCAACTCTTCACGTCTACTCCCACTTTGCGGATATTGCAGTTCCACCCTTTTTTATGGGATAAGCTGGTAAACGAGCAGACGGATAATCTAAGCAATCGCCGTCGCCCATGGGCACTCGATACACCAGAGGTGTTACAAGTACGCTGCTGACCTTTTGGGGATTAGGAATTTGAGGATTATTACGGTTTCGGGATTGGGGAGATTTGAGAGGAGGATAATTGGGCCTCCGGTAACTTCACTCACACGACAAAATACAACGCAACCGTAGTTTCACGTCGGTTTTCTGTGAGCCCATCAGTCCGGTGAAGTCCGGTCCCATCGAGCCGGCCCATTCGTACCGAAGCATGCCTCTTCCATACTCCTGAATCGAGAACGCTCCACTCCTCCTCACTAACCTAACTGGAGGGTGCTCTACACTAAGACCAGACCACGTTTTTGTAACTCCAACAGTCATTGGTTCTACGACAAATTATGCTATTATCACTCTAGCAGCTAGCTTGCTGATCCATTGCCGATAACTTGAATTTAAGTTTACATTCTGTTTAAGTACTGTACATTGGCTACATTGGTGACGTAACGAGTGCGCGAACAAAAACACGTGTCCATTTGTCTGTCGCGCGGTCCAACTTGATAGAAAGTAGTTCTTTAATAATTTTGTTTTTTTTTTCTTCAGTAGCTTTTTAGGCGACTGCCAATTTAAGGTTATGTAGGTGAACGCACTTATAAGTAAATGCAGTTCACGTAAGAGGTTTTGTTTTAATTTTAATTACTTTTCTTGTAGTTTTATTTTGTTGGTATCAAATGTGTCTATATTAAAGCTTTTTATTTTAGGTCATGAAAGAGAAAAGTGTTTGGTTAATAGCTCTCTAGCCTCTGGAGGTACCTTTATATTATTTCATAATTTTAACATTGTTCTCAACAGCCCGTGGCTGGGCCAAGCCCGGCACAATCTCCCAAAACAGCTACAACTCCTTCCTGTAAGCCAGGATCTACAGCAGATAATTATAACCTTAAAAACAATGGAACAGTGAAGTCCGTGACTGTCGAATATAGGAGGATGAGCCAGGAGCCTCCTCTACATTACGAAAATAGTCTTCAGGAACAGAGTTTGTGCAGGGAGGTCGCAGCAAACGGTCCATTTACATCATTTATTTATCACAAAAAATCTAATGTCAAAATTCCCGCGCATTGTGGCACCACACCCGATGAGACGACGATTGCCACGCCATCTTCCGGAGAATTGTTTCCGCATATATGCATTGTTTTTTTTTCATTCTTTTTTTATTTTACTTTTAATGTCTGTGCCGTTACTCAGAGGTTGGGCACAGATAAGTAAAGTTACGTCCGTTTAATTAATTGAACGTTTAATTTAATTTTGTTGATACGAACTAATTTAATTAGTACATGTTTACTTATGTTTTTTAAAATAATATATTTAAGTGGTTACTTTTACACTGAGGTACTTACATTTAATTTAATGAAATAATTCTCAATGGAATTCGTAATTTTCGAATGTGTGCCCAAATACGTAAGAAAATGAAGTGGGAGTGAACTGGAATGAATAATATTAGACTGGGATGGATGGTAGGTTGTAAGTGCCTAAATGACACAATGCATAAATGTTTTTTTTTTAAGGGGGGAAAATCATCGATTGACTTCTCCCGCCTAGGTGAGGAGGGAGGAAGTGTAAGACTCTTATTGACTAAAAACCACCCCTTTCTTTCTTTTGCACTTAGAGCTGGAGCCCCGGTTATCCGTTAGGTTCTCCGCGACATAATTGGTTAATATGGTTTCTTCAAACCTTTACCTAAAACGTTGTGAATCTAAACTTAGTACAAAAAAGGACAGCAGAGACGCTATCATCTATTAAGTAAGTGTTGTGGGTTATGCAGCTACCTCTAGATTACGGCACTGTACAATGTAACACCCACTTTTCACTATTCATGTTATGAAGGACTCATAACTCATGTAATAGGGGGTGAGCGTATTGCTAAAATCCCTATTCCCTTGATTCCAATACAGGGTCACTAAAGTTACTAATATCACTTCAGTACCCAGTTGAGACTAAACCCAGGCTAGGTGCCAAAGTTTAGCAGCATGTTTAAATAAAAGAAAGGTCTACTTACAGCGAAAGGCTGTTATGTATGCATAATTATTCTGGTTTCGGCTACAGCATATAAAAACGTTGTTTCGTCAATAAACTGCTCATAAACCTTTGCACATTTGAGCACGATAAGTTGGTCCTTTAAATCATTGACAGTAAAATATTTTCATTATAAAGGAAATTGATTCTTGATGCTTTGTAAGAACTCTGAAGCTTTCTAGATGTTTTTACGGTTCATTATACAAATGTGAACCGGTTCTTAATATGTTTTGTGTGAGTAAACTTACCCTTATAGCCTATTCAAAATTAATTATTATGTTTTCGGCTTACTCACGTAACTGTTTGACGAGGAACTCGACTAGTTTCAAGCCATGCTAGAGGCTCATATTCATGAGCAGCATTCCGCGACCCGCGACGTGGCGACTGTCAC
This sequence comes from Spodoptera littoralis, assembly GCA_902850265.1. NCBI lineage: Eukaryota > Metazoa > Arthropoda > Insecta > Lepidoptera > Noctuidae > Spodoptera > Spodoptera littoralis. Next base: position 12,523,288 of record LR824547.2, read on the forward strand.
GCTGCTACTGAAATTGTGATTTGAAACATTCTTTAACGGTATTTTGTTCCAAAACTTTTATAAAAAGTAACCTTACCTAAGTTACCAAGTCAAAAACTCTTTTTTCTATCCCAAAATGTGTGTTTAAAACTTGTTATCTATATTTTGGGCGACTTTTGTCATTGCTATTATAAGTGCGAGACCACACAAGTGAATGGTGGTGCCACCGTTTCAAGATGGCGGCTAGAACTGTCAAAATGGGGTGAAACCGATTGATTTATGTTCTACCTTAGGCAGAACGCTGTAGGTGGTAACTTAACATGTGCTATATCTGTTTATAATAGTTTGTTTACATTCTATTCTATGGCAAAAGGAGTTTTTAGATTTGCAGTGTTTAGTAACATTTGTTAGAGTCGACCTTTTTTTACGTAATAAGTGGATGAAAGGTATTGGAGTCTCTGTTCTATCTACTTATTGCTTCAGTAAGATTTGACAATATTATTAGTGTTCTGCTTACAATTCAGTTCCTATTTATCTTTCTTTAATATACCTTCAAATATACTCCATACTATTGTTGATAAAACGAAAGGGGTATGTAGGAATCGTAGCAATTGGCGTTCCATAGTCTGTGACATTTTGGGAGAGACTATGGAATGCGTAAATACCATAAGATTCATGGGAGACAGGAGTGAAGTTATGTATGTATGTATGTACTTACACCCGACACTTAGATTAGTATGAAAGTAGCCGGTGACCAAGGAAATGTTGGTAACTTTAGTTCCGTAGCTATATCGAAAAGGGCACGAATCCTGAATACCATCACCTAAGAAAATAAGCATAAAATAAAATAAAAATATTAATTTTAAATTTATCTCTTTTTATTTTGCTTTTATTTTTCAGCGCAACATTGTCCCCTATCAAACCATTGAGCGAATACTTAAAAGATAATATATTCTTAAAACTGCAAACGCTAATAACACCCTTCCTACAGGAGTAAATGTGGGAGAGCCATGCTTCGACACGAATGGGCCGGCTCGACCGGAGTGATACCACGGCCTCACAGAAAAACCGACGTGAAGCAACGCTTGCATTGTGTTTCGTCGTGTGAGTGAGGTTACCGGAGGCCCAATTACCCTCCCCTTCCCCAATCTCCCCAATTACTGAACCGCCAACAATCCTCAAACTCTTAATCCCCAAAAGGCCGGTAACGCACTTGTAACGCCTCTGGTGTTCCAGGTGTCCATGGGCGACGCCGATTTCTTACCATCAGGTGATCCATCTGCTCGTTTACCGGCTTATGGCATAAATAAATAAATAGTAAAAGACCATCTTTGTACCGGTAAAAACTACCATGAAGTTATTACTATGCTGAAAAGTACTAGCCACGAACTAGCCGACCCATCTGCCGTCCGTTATGTAGGACAATTAGAGGTGTGAGTTAATCTAATGTGTAGATGTTATCGGATGTCGTAGTGCAGACAAATGGTCATTGGACGGAGTTTAAAAAGGGCGACTGCCTTGTGATGGATCGTTAGTAGCTTTCATGTCCTCGGCTAATGGGATTTGGGAATATATGGACGTGTATTGGTGTTGGAAATTAGTCAAATTAGGGATCGAAAATTAACACCATTTTCACGTAGATGCAGTTATTATACCTATGTAATTTTTTCTGTAAGTTTGATATGATAAACCTTATTAGATAGCTAGCCTATTAGAGACCTATTAGAGATTAAAATAAACACATAACATCATGCCTTTTAACCCCGTATAGGCAGAGGTGTACATTATGCTGGGTTCGATTCCCGGGTCGGACAAAGTATTACAGGATTTTAAAAAAAAAATCTCAGTAGTAGCACGGAGTCTGGAATTGTGCCCGGTATATGGCAATACGCTCATCCCCTATTACATGGGACTCATAACATAAATAGTAAAAAGTGGGTGTTACATTGTACAGTGGCATAATGTGCACCTCTGTCTACCCCTTTGGGGATAAAAGCCGTGATGTTATGATGTTATAGATTTCCGCAAGTATTAAGGATTTGAAGAAACAAAAACAAAACTATAATATCAGTGTTTAGCGGATTATAATCTCTGCTTGTCTGATGGGCGACAGGCGGTATTGACCTTCCATACCCTCTGCTTGAGGGCGCGGGTTCGAAACCTACCAACGGCAAGAACCAATATGACTTTTTCCGAGTCATATGTACCTACTTTCTAAGATTATTTAGACACCACTGTCAAACGGCGAAGGAAAAACATCGTGAGGTACCCACGGCTTATAATTACTAATTATAAGTTAATGAGCAAGCGTGGTGATTAATGCTCAAACCTTCTCCGTGTCAGAAGAGGGCTTTGGTCAGCAGTGGGCACTTATAGAGCTGTTAATGATGAACCTCTGCTTGTCTGTTGGGAGAGAGGTTTGAAGATATGTGCCCACGTATCGCAACGGTAACGCAGTGGTGTAAAAGCAGTAGCACGAAGTAATTATTGCTATGAGAATATCTACAGGCATTTGTTGTATGATGATTAATTGCTATTGCACATGTCGTAGGCTGTAGTAAAATATAGCTAGGTAGGTACAACATGTAACTTAAATAACGCACATCCTGAAAATAGTTTATTCAGAATCGTTAACTGAATCGATTTATACAATTTTTAGTATAGGTAATTTTTTATCCCAAAAACAATTAAAGCTACGGAAATTATTGTCATATTAACCCTGTATTGTTAAAACAAATCGAAATGGACCGTAAGTCAAAGCAATAAGACTTTGAAAATCGCAGTTTTATTTGTATTCATACAAATTCTATCATTCAATACAAAATAAAGATAAATAAACCTTATGACAAGACCAGTAAGGATGCATATATACGTACTACATGTTAAATTAAAAATGTAGTGTATGTATTATGATTATAACATAATATTCTAATTGGGGTGTTTGAGGGTGTGCGCTAATTACGTTACATGTTGTATAGGTATATGGGTATATGTAGCATGATAAAGCTTTTGAATGGGATTAAGACTACATCCAAAATTAAATGTAAATAACAATGTTTGCGGACTTTTTACCGAATTCGGAAAATGCAATCGTCGATTAATTTTTTTGAGTTTTGATAACATCTGACTCGTTTTGAATTTTTTTTGTATTAAGTAGTATTTATTTAATTCTTTTCTATGAGTTGTTCAAGAATATCTTAGCCTGATTAAGTTAACTGTCGAAGAAATACTAAATATTTAGGATATGATTTAAATATTCAGTCTGATTGTCTCGCTTCTACTTACTTTTATTTTTATGTGAACTCTATCTGTATTGTTATCTATAGGTTTTGTTGCGTGCCTGCCTCGTTGGCCAAGACGTCGTAAGTGCGACTGTCGAGCAAGGGGTTTCGGGTTCGATTCCCAGGTCGGGTAAAGTACTATACTGGTTTTCTTTTTTTAAATTATCATGAGAAGCACTTAGTCTGGGATTGTGTTATGTGGCAATAGGCTCACCCCCTATAACCTGAGTCCTATGACTCATAACTTAGGTAGTGATAAGTTGGTGTTACATTGTACAGTGGCATTAAACTGTCAAACACCAAGCGGTCACCGGTGACCGCGACCTATTGTTCTTTAATTGTGTCTATAAAACCGGTACTCGACGTGTTAAAGTGCCGTAATGTGCACCTCTGCCTAAGCCTTTCGGGGATAAAAGGCGTGATGATGTTATGTTTTGTTGCGTGTGGTTTTTGATAACTAACTGCTTGTTTCAAGGACAATCTTCAAAATTTATTCCAAATTTTGTTCCAAATAGTTGTGAATCTGAAATTGTAAAAACGACCTTGAATATGCACCGTGGCTTATAAGTATCCTTAGATGCTTTATTATTTTATTTTTTATTTTCAGCCATGATCGTCCCACTGCAGGGCAAAGGCCTCCCTACCCTCCTTCCACTCCTCTCTATGTAAAGCTTTTTGCGGCCAATCCTTGTCATAGATTCTTTATGGTGAATAAAAAAGGTTTTAATTCCAACAAGCTGAACGTGAAAAAGGTACAGACAGGCAGACTGAATACCTAGATTTTACATGTTATTTATTATAAGTACTTATTCATAATGTTATTAGTATGGATGTAGTTCATATTGAATTCAACCGGTTTCTGAACTGGTCCCTAAGTTGTTTGTAACGTGATAAATTATTACTAAGATATGATGTTATTTGCTTCTTTGTTTCGTTAAAACCCTTTATTGTTGTTATAACTATAATATTAAATGTAGTCTTGTTTTCTAATTAGGTACCTTTTTTTTGGAGGGGGAAAATTATCCAATGGTTTCTCCCACTGTCAGAGTAAGTGACAGACTCTTACTGACTAAAAGCCTTTTAGTCAGTAAGAGAAAGAGAGAAAGAGCCTCACAGAAAACCGACGTGAAGCAACGCTTGCGTTGTGTTTCGTCGTGTGAGTGAGGTTACCGGAGGCCCAATTACCTTCCCCTTCCCCAATCTCACCAATTCCTGAATCCCCAACGAACCACAAACTCCTAATCCCCAAAAGGCCGGTAACGCACTTGTAACGCCTCTGGTGTTCCAGGTGTCCATAGGCGGCGACGATTGCTTACCATCAGGTGATCCGTCTGCTCGTTTACCGGCTTATACCATAAAAAAAACCAATAAGACGTGACTTAATGGTTACAACAACATAACATCACGCCTTTTATCCCCGAAGGGGCAATTTATGGGGGAAAAATCACGCCTTGTCGAGGCGTGAGGGAGTGTCAGACTCTTACTGACTAAAAACCACCCCGTGCCTCCTCCTGCACTTCTTAAGTGTTAAGTCCTCCGTGGCTCCGTATCGGCATCAGCCCTATTGGGCCCTATCCGTGGTGGTCTAATGGCCCGAAGCGGTAGGCAGTAGGCGGTGCACATTACCTATGGCACATAATGCCACTGTGCAATGTAACACCCACTTTTCACTATTTATGTTATGAGTCCCATGTAATAGGGGGTGAGCCTATTGCCATATACCGGGCACAATTCTAGACTCCATGCTACTATAATGAGATTTTTTTTAACAAACCCAGTAACCCAGTAATCCTTAATGGTTACTGAGGTAATAATAAATGATTCGATTTGAATGTAAGTAGTTAACGTACTAAAACTAATAAGCATCTAGAAATCAGTAATTTTCAGGGACCAACCTAAATAGCAGGTTTCCACAGCCTGCTATTTCTTAAGGATGATTGTCGTAATATACTAAGGTTTTTTTATGGTATAAGCCGGTAAACAAGCAGACGGATCACCTGATGGTAAGCAATCGTCGCCGCCTATGGACACCTGGAATACCGAGGCGTTTCAAGTGCGTTACCGGCTTTTCGGAATTGGGAATTTGAGGATTGTGGAGGATTCGGGAATTGGGGAGACTGGGGAGGGGACTATCTCATTATACGAAAGAAAACGTAAGCGTTGTTTCACGTCGGTTTTCTGTGAGGCCGTGGTATCAATCCGGTCGAGCCGGCCCATGCGTGCCGAAGCATGGCTCTCTCACACTTATGTACTTATACTTATACTTAGGTACTTGATTATTATTTGAAAAAAAATACTGGCTGTTTTACAGCCAGCTTGTTGTATTTTGAAGATCTTCCTAAGTATAGGTGTTCAGTATTTTGGTCCTACCTTAGTATATCTACATCTAGCAGTGGATAATGGAAATAGGATTAAGTATTATGACAAACACGATGTGTTATTTATAGTATCGTCAATATTTCGGCGTAAGTATTTCATGTATTAAGAACCAATTTAATTAATTGTCTATTGTGGATGTCCCGGAATTAGATGATGATTAGGTTTTAGAATTAAAACTGATTGCTACTTACCTGCTTTGGTCGAGGCAAGCTGACTGCAACAACCGAGTCTAAAGACTTTGACCCAGGAGTGGTTTTTGCATAAACAGTGGCCAAACTAAACTATGACAGCAGGCTATTTGACAAATGAACTATGAATCCTAATCCTTTTCAGCAAACCGATTGATGTCATGGGGTACACTCAGAATTCTTAATTGAATTAAACACTGTTGCAGTTTAACACTAATAGCCTATACGGAACCAACACCTTCAGGTTGCACTGAGACACTGGTCGTAAGCTCGTAAGCAGATTAACAGACTGAATGAAAAAAGTTGAATAAAATACAAAATTCAGGAGAATACGTAAGTACCTATGCATTCATTTCCGTTTATTTGATTAGACAGGATTCTGGGAAGCACATAGACATTATCTATTTAAGCAATGTAGATCTAGCATCTATTTGCCAAAGAAAACCGTCGGTCAATAAAGTTGAAAATACAAAATCAAGTCGCGAGTACCCGAGTACGCGAGGCGAAGACGCATGCGATGTGTAATCTCGAAATGAATCCCTAATTGACCTATTAAACTAAATCAGTCATAACTCAACACATTGAATGCGCATTTAAATTACTTATACTAATTAAACTTGCCATTACAGGAGCGCAGTGGACCGACTTTTCTCGCCGCCCTCCTCATTTCCCCTCACAGCTTTCCCGGAGGAGGCGCGCGCTCCGCCAATCAACACGACCGCCATATTGTTAACGGGGCGGAGTCTCCAGCACAACACCTTCCGTCTCGCTCTATGTTTTAGTTTTCCCGCTCGCACGCGACGCACGCTCATTGGCGGGCCGGCAATTAAGCGCGGGAATCCGAATTCTATTTTTGAAGTAAATGTTTTTTCAGCGGCAGTTAGGTCGCCAGTCGCGATGACACCTGTCCACGAAGGTTCGCATTCAATCATAGGGCCATCAAAAGTTGGTCGCGATACATAAAGTAAATCTTTTGGGATTTATGTTTGTGCGTTAACACGTGAGGATGCGGCGTTGATTGATTTATTTGATGTTTTGTTACAAATTGATCGATAAATCTGTTTGTATCGAGGTGGGCGGTTGCAACCCTCCCGGTTGGTGTTGAACATTTTCTTCCGTTGATAGTTTTATGGTCATCTAAGGCAGTAAGACATGTTTCAGTGCGTTGTGTAATGCGTTCGTTCACTAGTGCATAATGTTGGCTTGTTGCGTCTACTCGTCTACCAGCTCTGAGAGTTTCGGCTCAATTAACATGTTATAGTGCCAAGATAGGTACTTCTATCTTGATAATTTTTTGTTTCCAATCGTTGTCCGTGCTATCTTGATTAGATCCTACTGTTCCTCATCTTTAGGTAGCCTTTGTTAGCTGGTTGGAGTGAACGATGACCAGGAACAAAACTCCCACCCTTGGATTGCCTCCTTTGGTCGTCCAGAGCAAGGAGTAAGGACAACAGTCACCCCGCTTCAATAGATAGACCACTGGTCACTAAAGCATCTATACATATAAATACAATAAATTGGAGTGTCTGTTTGTAATGTTAAAATTACCTAGTTACATATAACTAGGTAATTTTGCATACATTTTTTACAATTTTTGTCTGCCTGTCTGTCTGTTTGTACTGGCTAATCTCTGGATGGCTGGACTGATTTTGCGAAACTTTTATTATCAGGTAGCTGATGTGCTAAGGAGTAACATGGGATATTTCTATAAAAAATTAAACTCAAACTAAAACTCAAACGCAAACTCAAACTCAAACTCAAAAGCATTTATTTCAATTAAACCTTAATTTGGTACTTTTGAAACGCATTGATAAGTATTAAGTAATATGTATTCTACGCGGACAAAGTCGCGGGCAACGGCTAGTCTTGCATATGTCATATGCATATTCATGAATGATTTAAGATATTGTAGATAAACCTGTTCTGAGTTGGAAGTCCAAAGAATCTTCGTGGCACTTCAATAGTTTTACTGTTTGTATTAGTTACAGGAACTTGTATATGGTCCTTTTGGTGAATGAGCAAGATTCCATTTGTCCTTCGTCTACTTGGGTATACCTCATCATCAACAGCCTATAAATGCCCACTGCTGAGCAAAGCCTCTTTTCACACGGAGGTTTGAGCATTAATCACCACGCTTGCTCAATGCGGGTTGGCGATTTCAAACTTATAATTAGAAATTATAAAGCCCAGGTTTCCTCACGATGTTTTCCTTCACCGTTCTTCAGCAGTACCATGAAAGTGGGGCCCCCATTTTCATGGTTAACTAGAGAATTGTATGGTGAACCTGATTGAAAACGAGTTCTTGCTCGTTCTTCTCCGTAGGCTTAGATTAACGCCATAGGAATCTACACCTTGGAATGAGCAAATAGCTTCACTTTTAAATTGTTTTGTTGACGTCCAAAAGTAAAGCCTGGCCTAATTGAAATACCTTTTAAAAGATTTTAAATTTGACTTTGATTTTGAATCTTAAGTAGCCCTTATTGACTCAAAACTTTGCCCCATATCTAAGTATATCGAAATCGTAGCAATTTGCTCTACGACGTATTTATTCTATTTATTCTGAGCTTTATTCATTCATAGATAGCATAGCATAGCATACCATCACACCATTTAATCCCCAACGATAAGTCAGAGTTAAACATAAGCTAATCAATCAAGATTCAAGATTTTTATAAAAACCAATATATTTCAAAGATTTTTTACCTTGGTCTGCTTAATCAAATCCGAAAACCTATGCTCAAATCTGGAAACCTTTGCTAAGCAATTGTACTTGGACTCAACCAAGGACCTACTCAGTGAAATATATTTTAGAAACACGATATTGCATTAAACCAATGCACTTTATCTGTTTGTTTATCACAACTTTTTTGTTGCCACCATGCAATGCCTGCATATAAGGTCTGTGTAAAAAGTTTGACTTTCCTGTCAATACTTTTTTGGATTAGTATGCTTTTAAAACAGTTATAATTATTATCTTGAAATTCTTAGGCAGTTAGTATTTGTTTTTATTTTAACGAAGCGCTTTTTTCGTCATAATTTGACATGGCTTTGGTGTCTGGAGATAGGTAAGAGATTAGTGTACTCACTCTCACTCCACTCCACAGCTCCTAACACCAAGACACACGGGCGAAACCGCAGGCGGAAAGCTAGTAAGACATATACTTAATTATAATTTATGAACTAAATTGTTTTAGCTACTCATTCATTTCACCCAATTAGCTGCAATAAAAGATCGTTCGGATCCCGTAATGATTTAGTTCCCGGCTTCTGCAATATTTCACGGGCTCGTGTGCCCCGTAGGGCTAATTTTTCGGTTGGAATATGGGCAACATGACTACACGGTTGACTCAGTGATTGCATAACCAATTGCAATGCAACACGGCTCAAGTTCGGTTCTGTGGAACAAATAAAATTTATAGGTATGATGAATGTCGCGGAGAACCTAACGGGTTACCGGGGCTCCGGCTCGAAGTGCAGGAGAAGGCACGGGGTGGTTTTTAGTCAGTAAGAGTCTGACACTCCCTCCCTCCTCACCCTGGTGGGAGAAGTCATTCAATGATTTTCCACCCTCAAAAAAAATAGGTATGATGAATGACTGTATATGCTACTAAAGAACGTTTTTCGAAGTCTGTATGTTATCTGTTACATTACCAAACTTAATAGGAATGTACATTTGTAAACATAGTCACGTTACCTATGTATAATTCTAAGATTAGCGTCTGTAATAAGCAGGAGTTTGCAAGTTGCGTCACTTGCTCGATTCCCGCACGGATCAATTCTATGATTCATAAATTAGTGTTGTGCAAAGACGTGAAATTATTTAGGTATTTGTAAATGTACTTAGGATACAGGAGAAAATGCAAAGCTATGAGAAAATTCTGTTGAAATGACAGATTAATGCCTTAAGGCATTAAGTCCGCCATTAATTGTTATCTTTGGTGAAGAAGTAATAATAAATAAATACTTTGTATTATCTGCCTCAACATATCTTTAGCAGCTTTTGTAACTAATGAATCAACGAAATACACAAAAATATCAGTGTGCTTCATAAAAGTGTGGAAGATGGCTCTCACTTCGGCAAGAATGGGTCGGCTCAACCGGAGTGATACCACGGTCTCACAGAAGACCGACGTGAAGCAACGCTTGCGTTGTATTTCGTCGTGTGAGTGAGGTTACCGGAAACCCAATTACATGGGCCTTGAGGTTAATGGTCAGAGTAGTGTATGGAAAATGTAAGTTAATTTAGTAGAAGGTCTTCTTTTTGTCCTGTCACCATTGTGGTCAGCAGGGCTACTCACTTGTACACGTATTTATCATTCCCTTCAATCAGACGTCGCCTTATCTCAAACCGATTTTTTTCTTTCATATCATTCCTCACACGGTCTTCGATAGATTGTGTGAGGTCTTTTTTTTAGTCATGGAGTTTCTTGCTGGTTCTTCTCCATAGGAATCTACACCATGGAATGAGCTAGAGCTTCACTTCTAAATTTTTGTTGTTGACGATCAAAAGTGCCTTCCTGGTCTAATTGAAATAAAAGATCAAGACTTTCGACTTTGACTTCATCCTTTTCCAATACATCTTCAGAAAAACGGTTGAGAACTTCTCTGTAAATGCTGACATAAACAATCATTCTACAGAGAAGCTGATAATACTTAATAGAGTCATACATACATGGCCTTACTCCTGTCTTCCATGGGGGCAGGCAGACATTTTGGAACGCTAATTGCTACGATTCTTACATACCTCTTTCGCTTCATTACCAGTCATCAGTCTTTTCATGCACGCTCGTCGGTTAAGGGTACTTACTTTTAATTTGGCCTTTCTTTAATATATCGCCAATCTGGTCTATACAAGTATGTACACCTAGGGCAATACCGATTATTTTTAATACTGAATTAATAACATCCTTGGTAGAACTATCCTAGGTTTAAGTATTGGGTAACTATCGAAAGCTAGCATTGATCACCACAATTGCTCAAATCGAATTGGCAATTTCAGTTCTCATAACAATATTTATAATAGATCTAACTCAAAATTTTCTCTTTTCCATTACAATACATTAGATCTTGTCGTAAACAATTTACAAGGTTTTCTCTTCATTGGGTCAGCAAACAGTACACCATATTGTTTTATTATTTATCATATCGGAGCTTTTAGCGATGTGTTGACATCGGTAAGTACCCTTTGACACATGTTACGTCGGTCAGCAGCGCACTCGAACTGAGTGCAGGCTACTGACACACACAGCGTGATCGAAAAAAAAAGAAAAAAAAAAGTAATAAAAATTCTATGCTTTCCTAAAAAAAAATGAGTTGATAAATGTTGCGAATATTTTGGATTTTTTTTTTTTTGGTTTGCGGTATATAGCTAGTAGGTAAGACCTGCGTAGTAGCAGTAGGCAGGTAGGAAGATTCGACCCTACTTAGTATTATAGTTTTCGCGGTACCTATGTTTTTCTTTGCATCTAGACTGAAAGAAAAAATATATTTTTTCTTCATGGTTGAATCCATTTTTAAAATAAAGTAGGTAGTTAGCAAGATGTCTAATTACTTTTCCAATATATTTAATGTTTTTTGTTGTACCTACTCATGTTCCAGTAGTAACCTGAGTATAAGCTAGAGATGTATTAAATAAAAACTTTAAGATTATTTTTTAGTTTTAATAGCTATTCAATTATGGGCATAAATATGCACTTTACATCCGTAAAGTGTAAATAAATAACTCAGTAGAAACTAATCGGAAACTGATATACTATAAATATTTCATACTCAGCTTCAGAAAAAAGTTTCAATCAGTAACTATAGTAGATGTTAATTAATAACCGGTCGGTTACTGATAATAAATTATAACGATAATCTAAAACATTTCTAATACGTTAAAAACAAAAATACGCACGAAAAACGTTAAAAAATACGTAAATCTTGCAAAAACATTGCACTTTAACTAGAAACGTATTGCATGCCGACACGCAATGATGCCATTAAGAAAAAAAACTATTCTTATTTATGGTTTTGTAAAGCGCACAGTTATAAGCGTTTTGGACGTCCGGGAACGCCATTCGTCTGTCAAAACGTCCCACATTAAGCTATATTGTCAACATAATTGTTTCAATCTCGTTATTAATCTCGGTTAAAATTTAATCGGACGGCGAGAAATACCTGGGCGACGGAGCCGAACGCGCCGGTGAGTTTGCGCGCGAAACTAAACGTCACATTGACATATTAACGCGCGAAAACTTTAATGGCTGCGCACTTTCACAGATAATTTCACTCATTTCCCTATCAGCCGTTAACTAAATCACGGGCTTCGTTTCTTATTTCGTGTAATAAAATGTAATTTACATAGCAGTACGAACATTTTCGTTTAAGGCTAATACCAGTTCCTCGCTGTCGTTTACGCGCGCTGTGACGTGTGATTGACAGGTGAAAGGGCGCGAAATTAGCCGGCCGGACGGAGACCGAATGGTCCTTAAGACGCTCCCATTGTTCGTTCATTACATTCACGGTTCATTGATACAGATTAATAATAATTTCGTGACAAAAAAAGCACACGCTGTGTATTTGTGTTTCAACGTTTGCATAAACGATTTGGATTTTAGGGAAATGTTTGAATTATAATAACTCCATTAGGCGTTTAGTGAACATATGTTGTAGAGTGGGTATGATAAGATAGAGCCGTATGTCATGTAGCAGCTACCGTTTGGCATCCGCCAACAAACCGAGGATGTGGGGATTAGTTGGCAAACAATGTGATGTTGTTATTAAAACGAAAACTCTTTAGATAAAGACATGAAACAACAGGCCTGAGGAGATTTCAGATAGCGGGCTTAGCAAGCGTCGGCTCGTCGGGAGACATTATCTCGGTGCGCGGGCGCAGCGTGCTGCGCGCCGACCCGCCATACTCTACAAACATGCATTTTTTTGAATCAACTGATATTTTTAAAACGATTTCATTTCGCGTCGCTTCGTTTTAAAGTCGTAATATTTGTTATTTTTGTGGGGAATTTATTTAAGAAGTATGCGTAGATTGTTTTATTTTTGATGTCTTTTGGATGTAGACAAACATTTTGCAGATTGTAGTGACTCAATAATGTGTGCGAATCTCTCAAATGTATCACAATAGAGGTGGCAAATATTCGCGCATTGACTAGACAATAACAGATTGTTGTGTCACTTAATTACGCAAAGATTATTTAATATACGTAGATATCCTAAGTATTTAAGTTAAATATATATGTTTTTCAACAAATAACATTATTCTTAGAAACATTGCATTCGTTTTTATTTTATTTGTTCCAAGAAAAAATCGTTGGCAATGAAAAATGTCCGCGAAACTGACAAAGCTTTTTAAAAGTTGATTTAAATATTCTGATTGTTTGATAATTTATTTGCTTAGAATAATGTTTAAGATTTATTGTTTTATTCTTTTTTTATTTAATTTACCATTGATTTGTATTGTAGGTAATTGAGACTTACGTAGAATTTAGTTTATACGTTTCTAATTCGAGAAACGCAAATGGCGTGCATTTACAAAATAAGTATAAAGCCTACCTAATATTAACTGAAACTTTTGGAATTTAGGTATATTCTATTTACCTTAATATTCAAAATTTGTTCGTGTTATCTATGATTTTAAAGCTGGTCATCATCGTGCATCATATTAATAAATACCTAATTATTCTTTACGCAAGGCGATGAACTGTCAAATCGAAGTACGGATAGACAAGTAGGTAAAGTATGGATAGAGGCAGTTCCTACTTACCTAAAATTATATTAAAATCTAGATTTAATCTTCGTAATCAACTCATAATTATGCCTATTTATTCGAAGGAGTACGGCCACATCACAAACATATAACATTTAAAATACACAATAGTAACAAAATAAAGGTCTGATGCATGCCGCAATAATGGCGTACATAGCACTGGCAATTCATAGTCTTAATAATGGCTTAAAAATAGAAACTGATTTGAGAATTATGGAAAAGAAACACAACAATAATCTACACCATACATAAGTACATTAAAATGAGAATTTAACAAGTTCAATTTTCAATATATAATTATAAAATATACAATTTTTCAATAAATGTCATACATAGGTAGTACGTCTGATTAAAACAAAACACAAAAAGCAACAACAAAAATTAATTAGTATGTATGTCATATTAAGTCTAATAATAATTACAAATATAATGCAATGTAAAAATACCATCAAGAATTCAAAGAAATGTTAATTAAATCAGAAACAAAATAATGTCAATGATTTAGAGAAATGTCAGAGTTTAAAAGAGATGTCAAAGTATAAAACAGCAAGTAGCAACAACAACAATATATATTTCGACACTGGCAGGTTAGGTTAGACAACACTGTATTGGAGACTCCGTTGCCAAAAAGAAAGAAAAAAAAAACAATATATATTTAAAAATGGTATCATGACTACATCATCAAGTCCTATGCATCTATCCTTTTAGTTTTGATAATCTTAACAATACAACCTCATAATGTCACATTCAGCCAACTAATTGGCATCACAATGACAAATTACGAAGCACCACAGACAAGCAATATCATAATTATAATTCGAACTGACCTAATAAAGGAATGTAATGAACGAAAGACCAAATGGACGCCATCTTATCAAGTACAAAAAAAAAAGTAAAGATATCGTTCGTAAATTAAAATATAAACGTTAAATTATTCACCCGACGACAGTTGTTGTAGTATCGATGGTAGAATAATGAAATATGCGAATGATTTAAAAGAAAATTTCGCTTTTTGTAAACGTATTTCTTATTTAACACAATGGCGGTGAAGGAGAGTTGTTATAGAGGAGTTTTTATTTGCATTCGTTGGTTTAATCATGCGTAGTAGACAAACTCATTATGTAAGTATCAAGCCTTTAGCAACTAGATCAATATATTAACGTATATATACAAGGGTAGGTTACCCTTGTTTTCTCTGAAGGTAAGTATGTAAGTATAGTTTTTATTCCTATGTTATAAAAGCAAGCTTGTTGCTATGCAATTAACTTAATTAGAAACTTCAGCAGATAATATAATTCATAACATGACGGCTTTTATCTCCGAAGACGTAGGCAGAGGTGCACATTATCTACAACACTTAATGCCACTGTACAATGTAACACCCACTTTTCACTATTTGTGTTATGAGTTCCATGTAATAGGGGTGAGCTTATCCTATGCCTATGGAGACTAGCCTATGGTCTATGTCACCTATTTAATTGACGTGTAAAAGTGCTGCCTTGTAGCCTATTTACACAATTAAATTCACTTCTTTTACTTGTTTCACCTGTTACCCATATTTGCAGTCGTGGTGAACCTAACGGGTTACCGGGGTTCCGGCTCGAAGTGCAGGAGAAGTAACGGGGTGGTTTTTAGTCAGTAAGAGTCTGACCCTCCCTCCCGTCACCTAGGCGGGAGAACTCATTTGATGAATTTCTCCCCCTTAAAAGAAAACATATTTGCAAAACAAAAAAATCTTTATCTTTATCTGTAGTTACTACCGATACTTTATTACAAACTTAGATTTTTCATAAGAGATCTTATTTTAACTAAGCCAGAGAACAAACAAAAACAAACTATTCATTTCTAAAACAAATTTCATCAAGAGTTGCTTAATAAATTATTATGTTTTCGGCTTACTCACGTAGTAATTCGACGAGGAACTCGACTAGTTTCAAGCCATGCTAGAGGCTCATATTCATGAGCAGTATTTCGCGACTTAATATTTAGTATGTCTCACGAAAGTTACAATACAAGAGTTGCTTATCTATTTTCGACGTGACAATGAATAAACAAACGAAGAAAGTAACCTTCAGCAAACCTAGTTACAACATCTATTAATTACAATACTTTAAAAGTAAAGAAGTCACAAAATGAAGCTCCACCTACAGAAGCATAAACTGAAGCAATAAACCTTATAGTATTTTATTACAATAATTCCTAAGATCGGCCATATTACTAACTTTAAAAGGTGTCATAATAGACATGGCATACAGGTGTAGTAAGCCCCACCTGTATTATTTTATAGACCATAAAAAGCTTACAAAGGGCTATCTCTGATCCGCTATGGTCGTATTAAAAAAATGTTTGAACATGACAATGATATGTGTGTTTGGGTGCGAGTGACTCCAAAAGTGCTGAACGAATTTTGATAGGACTTTGTAAGTCGTTGTCGTTATTGCTTGGTTTTAAATTTGGAGTTAATGTTTGTGTATCCTGTTGTAGTTGTTAACTACTGTTTGGATTAATTGGGGTCTGTTACTGATTAGACTGTTTTTATATTGTTTCAAGTTCATGCTTAGTACTTACCTACCCACTAATTGAAAAATTGACATAGAAGACAGCCCTATTTTCTATATTATGTGCTTTTTTATGGGATAAGCTGGTAAACGAGCAGACGGATCACCTGATGGTAAGCAATCGGCGTCGCCCATGGACACATGGAACACCAGAGGCGTTACAAGTGCGATACTGGCCTTTTGATGATTAGGTATTTATGGATTGTTCCGGATTCACAAATTGGGGAGATTTGGTACGGGGGGGGAGCAGTAATTGGGCCTTCGCTGACCTCACTCACACGACGAAAAACAACACAATCGTTGTTTCACGTCGGTTTTCTGTGAGGCCGTGGTATCACTCCTTTCTAGCCAGCTCATTCTCATGGGTCTCCCACGCTTCAACTAATATTCTAGTTACTAGGATAAAGTTTCTAGTATTAGGTACTAGGTCCCATAGTAGCTAATCCTATAGATACTTTTACGCTCAGGTTTCTTAACACATTTTAAGACCACCATTTTCGTCATCAATCCAACTCTACCTTATCCAGGTTAACCTAATCGTGGTAGCATCTAATTAATCATCACACGGCAATATATCATCAGTGCTCGAATTACGTGCACTGCATTAAATAAGTACGTTGACAAAACAAAATGCTAATCCTATCAAAAAGGTGTCGTTTACGACCACAATATGTCGAAAAACGAGATCGAATAGATAAACGTCAACAAAATTAATGTGAACTCGTTATTTTGACGGTAACATTTCGTCAAATTGACGCGGGGTTACGAATGAAAAAATGCACCGCTCCGCCATCTTTGAATTTCAAATTTGATATTGGAATGTGCATGGCAGCATTTATTGGCTCGTTACAAACGAATTGTTTATTTTTTTTTCATTGATTTTTATTCCTCTGTCGGTTCAAATCGTAATTATTTAAGTATCAGTTAACAAGGGTAAAAAATATTACACGATTCTTAGTCCATATATGTTTAATCGGCCAACTGCACACGTTACCTACCCAACCTACACGTTTTCTAAAAAAAACTAAATGATGCTTAATAATTTTTATTCGTACAACAAACAAAAGGTAGTTAGTGTCTTTCGATTAGTTTTCGACGTCTGAAAGAGCAATTTAAATATTAATTTACGCGGTAATATTTTAAGAAAATGGCGGCAGGTTAAAATGGCCGACGGTTTTGTTAATTAGCATGGCGTTGTTATTGCGTTATTGTTGTATTAACCGAGGTAGATTGCTTGCTTTGTTTCCGATTCGTAAAGTTAACTTTATATCTGAATTCAGTAACTTTTCTTTGATGAAATATTGCATTTATGTTCGTCCAACGGCTGGACATACGAGCTTTCTAAATAAAAGGGGTTAATCGACATTTTCTGTTGGAGTTAATGTTCCTGGAGTCTATGCTGGGGAGAAAATGAGTTTATGTTTCTCTATGGCTTGCATTCTGAGACATTAATGGCGTTGAAGTTGCGACGAATAATTATGTTGAAGTGTCCATAGAGTGAAGATGTATCGTGTGATTGTTTCTAAAACCTACGTCAATTTCTATTTTAATTGTGAATAGACTTTCATTTAGTAACGGGAATTGTAAGTGTGTCATGTAGTATACCTATACCCTGTGCATGATATGTAGCCGGAAAATACATCATTTCCCTCTTAATATTATCCAAAATGAACCGACTTTTAAGCCTTTGACTGCCAATAAAAACTGTTGAAGGTAAATCCTCCGCTAGCGTCGGTCACCGGTGCCCCCCATGGCGTTCAACGTGTTAATAGTGGCAATTTCTTGCGCTTCACATTATCCATATCCATCCATCCATGTGTAGCGCCCACAGTATACCCTTTGACAAAATATCTATGTATTGTAAAGGTAAGTTAACCTTGCGAAAAAGGCACCCAAGTAACTATGTTAGGTCAAAAGCAGACCATAGGAAAGTTGGGCAAATCGCAAGAAGAGTAAGAACAGACTGTTCTGAACAGCGAACATTTGGATAGATCCTGACAGAACATGGCACAGGAGACATTATACCGATTGGGTTTTTTTATAAGGGGGGAAAAATCATCGAATGACTGCTCCCGCCTTTAGTGTCAGACTCTTACTGACTAAAAACCACCCCGTTCCTACTCCTGCACTTCGAGCCGGAGCCCCGGCAACCCGTTATGTTCTCCGCGACAGATGGATTAGGTGAAATATGACTTGAGACTATGTATAGAGCGAGCAGGGAAATATTTAAAGAAGGAGGCTATGACCTACAAAGAGTGATGAGTAAAAAGAAGAAGATTATAATGATAAAATGAACGTTAAAGAGAATATGGTTCTTAGCTTGTGGAAATTGTAAAATGTTCAGTATATCGAACTACCAATACACTGAACTATTTTCGTAAAACCGACAGACAGTTTTATACATACAGCGTTTTCAAACAAACAAACCATTGAGTTCAGTTTCAGTATATGAGTGTAGATTTTTAATAAATCTATTAGAAAGCGGATGTCAGACAATAGGACAAAAACTACGTAGAATTTACAATACTTAATGTAGGAACATCTTGATAAATGGTACTAGAAAGAGTTATAACTGTATTGGAGCAAATAATTACCGCATTCATATAGAAAACAAAAGAATACTTAGGCTAAGGATTCACAGTGCGATTTGCTCCCGAGCCGCCGCGGTTGCGGGCCCGCTGTCTTTGTAGAATACAGATATGTATGTAAAAAATTAAAGTAATTTTCACGACGCGTTTTTCTGGTCTGAAACTCATCTGATTGTTTAACCACCCGCTTAGTTTGCGGGCGATAATCGCAACCGCGGTTGCAGGACCGTGAAAAACTGCGGGAGAAAATCGCGCCCTGGCGTGAGTCCTCAGCCTTAAATTAGAAACTTTCCAAGTCCGTAAGCACTTATTGTTAGGTATCTGTGAATAGTAATGTTGTGTACTGATATAGTTGTCTTGGTGAGCGGAGATCGATGGTGTAGTTGACAATATTGATGACACCTAGTTTCGAGTATTGTCTTGTGAAAACGCATAATAAACTATTTACTGTTAATTACCCCTAGTTGCGAACCATAACTAAGGTAAGGTAAGATAAACAGGACATATGCCAAGAGATAGCAGAATAAAATAGACCAAAATTGTAACACAGCGGTATACAAGGGATGTTAAAAGAAGAAGGGGAGGACAGGCAAAAAGATGGATGGACGATATAAGAAAAGTCGGAGAGGCCAAGAAAAGCTAGAGACAGAGATGAGTGGAAAAACAGGCCTATATGTTACAGGACTCGCTGATCACCCCTAGTTAACCTAATTTATTAGGTGTATAGTTCAATCATTGGTTTATTACCTACTTTTGGTAGCTACCGTTCGGTTTTTTTATGACGGGGGTAAACCTTCAAAAGGCGCCTATTGTTTTGGAGTGAACTGTGTGGGATTTATACCCTACAAAAACCACCCCGGTGGCAACCCTCAGCACCTGTATGGGGCACTGGGTTCTCTAACAGACCTGACCTGGGCCTCTACACTGTAACGCCGGTTTCGACACAACCCTAGGGAATAATAATAATAATGTAATAATATATATGCTTTATTGTACACCACACAATCGTACTACAGGACAATATTTCCTAAAACAAAAACAGTGTACAATGGGCGGTCTTATCGCACAAGGCGATTTCTTACAGACAACCTTTGGATGGAGCAGTAATAGGAGTCTGATATGGGTCGTCAAGGGTACATTAATTAATAACTGTATAAAATACTATACCTACATACATACAAGAATACTAAAAAATAAATAATATATAAAATACAATATGATACATAAATTACATAATGGTGTGTGTTGGGAATCTACTTAAGTTCCTATCTAAATATTCAATTTAAGCCTTCAGAAAATGATATCGGCTCCATTATTTTTTTGACCACAGGAATGAATCCGCGAGCGTACCTACCTAATGCTAAACCAACATCCATAAATCCGTATTACTTTGTATTAACAGGAAACATTGCGAAATAGAATGAAGATTTACTTAATTACTTGCGCGGGAACTGGGCTGGAAATATCCTCCATTTTTCATAGAAATCAGGAAGTTAGACTAGGCAGTGCTAGCAAATGCTACGTGTTTAAATTTATAGTGCCTTGGTAACTTGTTCAACGACTGACGCTTCGTGGTCGCAAGCGCATCGAGCCGCGTTGCTTTCATAATGCGTTTTTCTATTGCGAAATCCTCAATTACGGAAATTGAGGGTCTGTATGCTATAAAGTTAGGAATAATGTTCTATTGGGGTAATATACTTGTGCTCCACAGGTGATTAATTACATAACTAGGTACATACAAACACGTGTGATGTCACATTGACTGCCTCATTGGCCGAGTGGTCGGAAGCGCGACTGCCGGGCAAGGGGTGTCAGGTTCGATTTCCGGATCGGGCAAAGTATTACTGGATTTTTAATAAATCTCAGTAGTAGCACAGTGTCTGCTAATGTGCTATATGGCAATAGGCTTACCTCCTATTATATGCGACTCATAATATAAATAGTGAAAACTGAGTGTTACATTATACAGTGGCATAGTGTGCACCTCTGCCTACCCCTTCGGAGATAAGAGGCGTGATGTTATGTATGTTATGTATGTATATTGTAGAATGGCATTAAGTGGCGTAATGTGCTCCTCTGCTTACCCCTTTGGGGATAAAAGGCGCAGTGTTGCCAACCCCAAAAAATAAAAAAACAACAACTCACTTAAAAAAAAACAGTAGAAAGCAGTAGGTAAAGAAAAAAGCGCTAATTTCATATTTTTGGTAATATAATTAAGTAATGAATACCTAATTGTTTAAGTGACTAGAACTCACATTCAAATGAATAGCAATCGGTTATTTCGGATTTTGTCCTTTAATAGTTGTAGTCGATGTTCTGATACGTAGGTAATTTGGTTTTCGTAATATTTATAGCAGAAAATAACCTTTCTACGACGGCACTGCTATGTGGTCTTACTGTGGTAGGCACAAAAGCTTTTTTACTATGTAAATCATGCAACGCAAGGAACGTTTGAGAGTCTCCTCCATTCTTTAATTCTTGTCCATGTTTCAAATATCGATAGTATCGGGAATTTTGTTTTGGTATAAAGAAAACAGTAGAAAATAAGAATGAAACAGAAAACATGGACATCAAAGCAAAAACAGCAAATCTACTGTTAAAACAGTAGGGTTGGTAACAGTGAAAAGGCGTGATGTAATGTAATGTAATGTCATTTATAAATTATTCGTTAAAACAGTGAAGCTTGTCTACTCATAAAGAACTGTAAATTATCCTATTGTTAGGTACGCTGAAAAAGGGTGGACTTTGTTCAGACGAAGGACGTCTTCCTTCTAATGATAGGTACTCATCTAATGATGATTTTGAAAATTCAGAACAGGAGAATTTTTGACGAGAGTTCCTTATACATTCAAAGAGTTTTTGTAGCAAAATAGATGTCGAAGAGAATGATATCGACAGTCCATCACTGAAACCCGAATTGGTCTGGTCTGGATCTACCTCATTTGTTGGAAAACTGCAGTGTTTCTGTATCTATTGATGTGTCCCAAAAAGTTTTAATTTTTATAATAACTACCGTGAGACATACTAAATTAGGTAAAAACGCGGTCACGTCAGTGAACTGCGCGACATCGCTGCGACCGCGCACCCTGCTCATGAAGAAGAACCCCTCTGTGGTTCGAAACTAGTAGAGCTTTTCTGACTTTTATTTGATTACTCTCCAAGTTTGAATATCGAACACTAAGTAACTAGTCCAAAACCAAACCCTTCTTCAACTCCCACGCAGCTCCATTTTAGTAAATCTAAATAATAAGGAATGTAATACCTGCCGTCCATAGCTAGATATTAAGCAGACAAAAACATGGTAGCACTAAAACAAATTCAAGGAAAACCAGATAATTAAATATGTATGCGAAAACTATATAATTTACCAAGATGGACATTAAAACTAGCCAGCAACATTTAAAAGATATTGACTGTGAATGGGCCTAATTTAAGTTTGGAACATAATATATAAAATGATGTGCGCCTGGGCATACTGAACAATCTTAGGAATTTGTTCGATGACGTCACTGAGGTTAAATGTTTCGTGGTTCTGAAATTGTTCGGTTTTCTTCCGGTTGCTTGTTTTCGGATTGCGTAATATTATTTCATTCTTTTTATGAATTGATCATAGGCATGGAATTTTATGATTAGTTTACTATCTTATCATCTTTTTGTGAGTAGGTAGGTTACCTAAGTTATGATTTTACCAAGATTTGTCTCTGTTTCTTTGATGATGTTATATGTGTCCTTAATTTGATGTCATGTTCTGGTCGACACAGGGAATTTTAAATCTTTTCGCCCTAATATTGAATGCAGTCATTAAAGCTGTTAGGTAAACCATAATTATACAACAATTTGTATCTAAATAAAAATAACATCTTGACATTTGACGAGGCACCGCCCGCTGGCCCATATGTCCGACAATTTCAAATGAAATCGAAAAAACCGATCCGCATATGACGCCTTCTAAATCCAAAATTTCCTCCAAAACCGATCTCACGCTGAGAACGAATTGAAAAAAAAGAATCTCTCCGACTCGTTCTTTTTTCGAATACAAACTTTTTTTTCTAACCATTGTCACGGCTGGATGCTTCGTACGGCCTGCATTCGGCCTCCATTTCAAGAATTTAAATAAATTGTCTTGTGAATCAATCTGCGAATTTATATTTTTTCTGTGAATATGCTCAATATAATACCTACAGAGCTACGGATCATGTCGTGATGACTAATATGAAAGAGCCTTTTAACCTGAGTAAGAGGATTTCATGAATCATAAAAGCTTTTATGCATTTAACCTGGGAGTGGTAGGTAATAGTATGATAAACTGTGAAATCGATAAAGTCTAGATTAAAATTATCTATGCCAACGCAACATCTAATCGAGCGAGGTCAGAGGAGGTGAACACAAATGTCAAAAATTAAAACGATATTAGTTGAAAGCGTTTCACGTTAGCCATTTTGTAGTTCTCACATTATGGCCAGGTAAACTGAATTTGAAGTAAAAACGGACAATACGTCCTTCCACCTGTGAGCCGATGGCCCCACTGGACTCTTTATTAACAAGATTTTGAATAAATCCTATTGTCGCTAACACTTTCTACGTTTGAAATTCGAAATATCTTTTTTTTTACAATACAGTTTGGACATTTCGCTTGAGTTATCGCCGGCCAGTTCTGTTAAAAGGTTTAAGGATTTTTTTCTTTCATAAACGTCAGTGCGCGGTTCGTTTTTGACGTGGGTGAGCGTGGTTATAATTGCTGCTCGGATTGGTACGTATGATTTCTGTAATTTCTCGGATTTGTCCTGTTTTACAACTTAAAGAAGATTATTGTTACGTTGGCCTGAGATTACAAGCTGTAATCTATTGTTTAGGACTTGAGTACATTGTTCGTGTTTAGTTTACAAGCTGATTACAAATGTAAACCTACGCCATTATAAGCTGAAGGTTGATGTTTAATCATTAATTTGACAAGTCCCTACAAATCTATCAACAGCATATTTTCCCCTTAATTACTGACACTGGCTAAAAAAACATGTAAATGTTGTTGTTGTAGTTTTAGTAGAATATTTTTCTTATATCCGCCGTCACAATTGAATATGGCGGCCCTACATCCAGGTAGTTTGAGCCTTGGATTTGGAAATATATGGATAATTATAAGACGGCTTAACGTGGAATTTTTGTCAAAGTTTATCGTCATTTTGATTGAGGTTACGACTTTAGTATCAGTGTGTATATTGTGTCGGTAGCTTTATTATAGGATGGGACCAACGGTTGTTGGCGGACGATTATTATGAATATTTGGAATCAGATTTACAAGCATAATACATATTTTAAATACTTAATATTGTACACTCAACTGAGTTTGATTTTTTTTTAAGCTTTTGGAGTGTATGGGTCATTATTATCCGTACGCCTTTTGCAGGTTTGCGCATTTTGAGATTTATTCTTGTTGTTGATTACTTTAAAACTACTGCAGCGCCACCTTGATCTATTCTAGTTCTAAGTAGGCTTTAGACGCTTTGGTAATTTTGGGAATTTATTATCTACTATCTGAGACCTGCGACTTCGTCCGTGCATAATAATGGCTTCTGGCAGAATTTGAAAAGTCTTCTGCGATCCGCACGTAACCTTGGACTACACTTTTTATCTGACTCACTTTTACTGCGGATTTTAAATTATTTATTATCTATGTTTACAACTACCAAATCGTAAGCACGTTCGAAAAACAAAAAATACCTACAAAAGTAAACGAACCAATCAATTTCGAACGCACGATCGACGCATCGATTAAACGGAACCAATTTCCAAATTGAATACCTAAAGTGTTGCCCACAAAAAATATTAGTCACAGGCATTAATCGGTACACCCACCTCACGAGTGTCGTAGACCAATCGCGACACGATTTGTCTTCTCGGATTATTTAAAACTTGTCGTAAACGTGAATCGATCGTAAAATGCGTACTATACAACATTTGATTGGCCATTATTTTTAATAGCTAATATTTTATTGCATTTTTATTGTTAATCGGCTATTTTTGATACGGTTAATGTAAGCATAACTGCTTAATAAGTTGATAATCGAATGTCTAATTTCCTATTACAATTTTGAAAACTAATTAAAGATAAGAATCCCTTTAACCTTTTTAAAAATCGATGCATTTGACAGCTTGAAATACGCGCCATAAAATAGGTGTTCGATATTCGATTTTTGAATCGTTTATTTTTTATTTTTATTGTCTGTTGACAATTTAAGGTCTGAGTATTGGGTTATTGGTAATTTAAATTCTCATTTATAAATGTACCTTTTGAATATTGAGTAGCTGGGGCTTACCTACTCAAATCTACTTAAAGTAACGGTGCATCACCGTAGGAATTTGTGGAGGGTGTAGGCTGCGGATGAAGGTTCCACATTTAATCATTCAGATATGTATATCCCAATTACCTAATTCCTGTATCATTAATGATTAGTAAGAAACCTTTTTTAATAATACCCGGGTAAGCACTTGGGATTCCCGGGTTCTGGGATCAAAACCGAGTTCAGCACATATAACACTGACTGCCATTTTAGGTTTGGTACACCTCTTTTGAACCTTTAGACCCAAACCAGCATTATACTACGTACCTACCTACATAGAAGCAAGGTAGGCACGTGTATCCACGCAGTAGATCATCCATCAACATCACGGCTGCGCGGGAGCATCGCGATTACATCGCTACTTAGCTCCACCAATCATATACTGCCAGAAACCGTTGCTATTATTTTAAAATGGCTTCTGCTAGTGGCTTTACATGTAGTACCCATATCTTTAAGAGTCAGTTAAAACTTTCTTTAATCTGTCAAACACCAAGCGGTCACCGGTGACCGCGACCTATTGTTCTTTAATTGTGTCTATAAAACCGGTACTCGACGAGTTAAGAATTACTAGATCCTCTATATAAAAATTATTAGTTTTGTAGTTTTGAACTTGTAGACAGACAGAAAGACAGACGTCTTTCCTTCTTCTTCTTCTTCATTTATAGGAATCTTCTTCTTCTATAGGAACGTTCCTATGAAAGCCGAATTTACATTTGGTACAAACCTTGTGTAGGCTATAAACTAAGGGTCGATTTTTCAATCATCAGTTAAATCTCAACTGTTGAATAAAATTAACAGTTGACAGTTTTTAATTTGGAAGAATTGTCAAATATTCGAAGTTATTCCTCTGATAAAATTTATCTGGCGTTGGAGAAATTGACCCATAGTTGAATAAATTAGGTCTTTTGTTTTTTTTTTAAATATCAGTACCAGACTCGCCACATATTACGGGTTCAAACGTGTGACACATTTTAATACAAACATGCCTTTGGGCTTTGTCTTGAGCAAAACTCTTGCGACAAGTTATCACAAGTTACTCACTTATGTTTAAACAAAATCACGAGTTAATCTTTCAAAGAACGTTCCTAATGAATCACTCAGTATTTTTTACTTCAAACCGTCAACTGAAACCTTCCATCATTCAATCATGACCTCCACATCACATATAAAACAAAAAAACAATAAAATTCATACGATACCAAACGAAACTTTTAATTCAAAGATAAAGAACGGTGCCGGCGGCTGCGCGCGCGCACCTCACGCACTATCGTCGATCAGATGGTGACCTATGATCTTGGCCCCACGGTGGGTCCTAGAATTGGTATGTGGAGTAAGTACCTTAAGTTATACATGTACCTAAGCTTGTATTAAGAAACATATTTAAAAAAATATTAATTAACTGCCTCATTGGGAATCGATGCTCAGATTTCTTTCTTATTCTTTATTCCAAAGTTGTTTAAAAAAATGCACTACAGTTTTCTTTTTAATTTCAACCTCTTTGAAGCCTCTATTAAATGTAACACAGCTTAAAACTGATATATTTCCTTCATCTCTTTCTTGACTGAGTCAAAGTTGTGATTCAATCTTACCTAGGTATCTGTATTTGGTTGAATTATTAGTCTCTACAACTAAATAGTTGTGATACGGCATTCTTTAGACAAATCCTTACTTAGCTAAGTTATGTACTTACTTACCTAATAGTTAGCTACTAGGCTATACTGTAAGAAGTTAATATGAACTCTCGAAGTCCGTCCTTCATCAGCATCATCATCAACAGCCTATAAATGCCCACTGCTGATTAAAGCCTCTCCTCACACGAAGAAGGTTTGAGCATTAATCACCACGCTTGCTCAATGCGGGTTGGCGATTACAAAATTATAATTAGAAATTATAAGCCCAGGTTTCCACACGATGTTTTCCCTTCACCGTTTGTCAGTAGTGTCTAGATAATCTCAGAAAGTACATATACTTAACTAGGGAAAAGTCACCAAGCATGAGAAGTAGGCGTCTTAAACATTCGGGCTACCACGACACACCCGTGACCCGTCATTGGGCGAGATGATTCTCATAGCCAATAATATGGCGGACTGCGGTCAAATTCACTTTGTAAGTTCGAATCATTGACATCTTATAAAATAGTCTAGCAGGTTATAACATAGACTCACCTCCTATCAAATAGGGTTGTACAACTACACAGGTACGTGTAATAATAAATTTAATAGACAATTACACTACACACCTTCGTTTATTTCTCTACTGCTACAGAATAAAAAGATGAGTTCCTATAATTATGGCGATATAATATTTTAGGTCCCTGCTACTTACGTGTATAGTTCTTGTTATAATTCCATGAATATTTCAGTTGTACATATTTTTGAGTTGACATCGAATGCATGACAATCTGCCGTTTTTGGCCAGTGCTACAAATGATGCCTCGAGGCGCCATCAAGTGGCCTGCACCTGCGTTTGGGCACCTTTTCGTACGAAAATTATTTAATATAACTGAAAATGTTTAATTATTTTATTCTTTCGGCTTTTGTTATGGGTCAATGACCTATAGAAGTTCGATAATGGTAGGTAAGTACGATGACGTGGTTCAATAAATGTGTCATAAGAGTTAAAACGGATTATTATTGAAGACAAAACTCAAAACTGCAACTAGGTAATACTTCCATAGAAATTAATATTCAACGCATACCACTTAATCAACCAACAGTCTCATTTGTGGTCATTACCCGAGGCATTCAATTCACAACCGCAGTTAACTCAACAGCAATAAAGAATTCATCAAAGAATTAAAATAAAGACAGAGTCACGCAAAAACGTCAAAAAGTTACAAAAAAATATAACACAAAGTGTGAAAACTAAACGTATCTGACAGTTCATCATCAAACATCCCGCCATTTCACTTGGAGCATAGACAAAAAAACAAAATGGCTGACTCATCGCAATCAATCACCTTTCGGGACGACGATTATATTAATTTTGTAATACCATTATTTGCCTAAGCTGGACACAATGGGCCTTGAATTTTGTAAAAGGGCTTCAAGATTACATGTCAATTATATAACTATTGATTATTATTGTTATATCGCCGTAGACAGCTATCAAATGATTGTTATTTTGTAGTTAAAATTGCGGAGTTTGTGGTGAGTTGGTTTTTGATGGAACAGGTGTTACACTTAATACTCAGAATATATAGACGAGTTTCAGTTGGAGACAAAAATAATGTAGTTAGCTCGGTTGCAATTTTCAGCTGTGAATTTACGGCCTAAGTAGGTAAGTCGCCTAAACAAGGCGGGAGAAGCCATTGGATGACATTCCCGTTCAAAAAAAGTAGGTTAGTTAGACTGCGTTATTCTCTAATTAGGTACCCGACCTTTCTATTTTGTTAAAGTAGAGTTGTTATTGAAATCTATATATATAAAAGAAAGTCGTGTTAGTTACACCATTTATAACTCAAGAACGGCAGAATAGATTTGGCTGAAAATTGGTAGGGAGGTAGCTTAGAGCCAGGAGACCGACATATGATACTTTTTAACCAATTTTTTTACTCCTTATTGAAAATCACGAACGGGGACGGGAAAAAATGGGATTACGCGTACGAAGTCGCGGGCAGAAGCTAGTTTTTCATAAAGAAAATGCCATTATACATTTAGGAAAGGAACATAATCATGAGACTCCTCGTCAAGCAGTCCTATAGCGAGCATTCAACAATATTACAGACAAATAAACTAAGTAATTATTGAAATATATCATTACATTAACTAAAATACAAACACACAGCTACACAGCAGAATGTGCGTTTAACATAATTAGTAGAAAAAGCAAGAACTGGCCACAGGCGAGGCATGCAAATTGAAGGGGGCGGGGCGTGGCTCTACTTTATGCCACGTATCATTACGGCCGGGGGACCAGAGGCCATGCATATTTAGAGGTACATTTTAAAACGAATATAGTTTTTCTGAAACGAATTTTGTTGGTACATTTGTACTTTGTATTTGTAATTTGTTTGTGATGAAAGGTAATTCGTATTGAGTCTTTTAAGTTGTTTCTTGATTGCTTCATCAGCATAAATAAGAACGAGTTTAGAAGATTTTGTTGTTTATGCACTAGTGCACATATTTTTACGCAATATTTAACAGTTTCTCGTTGCCTCAGTTCAGCCTGTCTCGTTGACCGAGTGGTCGCAAGTGCGACTGCCGGGCAAGGAGTTTCGATTCTCGGCTCGGGCAAAGTATTACTGGGTTTGTTCAAAAATCTCAGTAGTAGCACGGTGTCTGGAACTGTGCCCGGTATATGGCAATAAGTTTACCCTCTATTACATGGGACTCGTAACATAATGATGAAAAGTGTGTGTTACATTGTACAGTGGCATTAACTGACGTAATGTGCACCTCTGCCTACCCCATCGGGGATAAAAGGCGTGAATTTATGTTATGTTATTTAACAGTTGCTTTATGTAAAAGTTTCATCTGGATGAGTTCACTAGTTTTTTAATAAATACAAGTCATATCTCTGAAATTTCATGTTCACCAAAGTAACAGGATAACGTTAATAAATTACAAGACACACCTTTCGATGAGACAGGTATTATAACAGTAACATGACCCTTAAAAAGAGACATTTTAAAATACCATAACTTAAAAATTTTTGAAAGAAATCGATACGGTATCGCCAAATTGCGAATACCCAAAAAAAAGAAAAAAAATACGCCGCAACCAATTCAAAAATACTAATTCCAAATTTAAATCCGTGTCATTTTAAACCAAGATGGACGCACATGTGGCAGTTTCAAGTTGAGTGAAAAGAAATATTCCGTCACTCGTCGGCGACGACTTTCGCAGTCCATGAATATGTTTACCTTTCAAAATATTGGCATAGACACCAAGAGTCGTAGGGCACGGTCGCAAAAAAAATGGCGCAAAAAGATTAGAAGTCTTAAAAAAAAACTATCGTAAGGTTCAAGAGCTTTTGGAAAACTGACTGAGATTGTCAAGGTTTTTGCTGCGCATTCTAAATAGTTATGTAAGATCCCTTAAATAAATAAAATAAGATCCGATCTAACTATCCTGTAAGGATCAGATCTTGTCGCGGAGAACCTAACGGTTTAACGGGGCTCCGGCTCGACGTGCAGGAGACGGAACGGGGAGGTTTTTAGTCAGTAAGAGTCTGACACTTCCTTCCGCCTCACTCAGGCGGGAGCAGTCATTCGATGATTTTTGCACGTTAAAAAAAATATCCGATCTAAAGACTACACGTTTCATAAAGATCGGGCATTGCCAGATAAACTTTTAAATTGCAATCTTCTAGAAGATTGGGAGGCTTTGTAGTTTAGCAGTGGCCGGTAGTCGATGATAAAGAAAGTCAAAGTCAAAATAATTAGACCAAGAAGGTACTTTTGAACGTTAACTGAAAATTTAAAAGTGAAGCTCAACTCATTCTATGGTGTAGATTCCTATGGAGAAGAACAAGCAAGAAACTCTATAGGTTGCTCTTTTTCAATCAGGTTCACAATACAATTCTCTAGTTACATAGTCTTGTTGGTTCAATTGTGAGAAGAAGAAGAAGAATTGAGTGCTGAGAACAGTGTAACACCAAAATCCAGTCAAAGAGATCGAAAAAGAAAATAACCTTAAGGACAATGATGGTTGCAACGTAGTAGATCTGCATTAGCACTTATTTAGGCCATCACAATCGATTAAACAAAAACTAATTATACCTATCGATACCAGAAGTATCAATTAACGTAAGGGACATTTTGACGAAAATAAGTTATATATATCATTGGATCCAGAATTTTGCGCTCTATCGATTGGTATTATTAAAAAAAATGTATCGTTAAAAAAAGAGCCCTTACAGTAAAAATTTTTGGCCTGCGTAAAACGATTTATGACAGAAAAATTGATGTAACAGACATTTATATATTTTTTTCTCTGAAAAATAAAGTAAGTCATAGTATTAAATAATTTACACCCTTACCTTAAACCTCAAATCAGTCGATTTAAATAACATGTCCCTTACTTTAATTCAAGATTATTGTTTTTTTCTAAATTATTCATTCATTAATTGGCATAATACCAAAAAGATTTCATGTTGAATATTTGAACCTGCCGACTAAATCGTCAGTTAAAGATACCCTCATTGAAACTGACGACGATGAACATGTGAAGACAGCTGATGACGATAACTAGATAAAATACCAAATAGAAAAAGTTATTTCAACCCTTCCGATTTCACCATTAAAAAAGTTTAATTTACTAATAGTTATCATCATAATCTGTCTGCCCATTCCTAATTATTATATATTTATTCTTGTAATAATATATATATTAGTGTTCATGTTTTATATTATTTTATTCATTTTTTTCTTCAGTCAATTCATATTTTTTCATCGTATTTCGTTTCCAGTACATTCATTCAAATACTCAATAAATAAGACTGTTGATTAAGTTTGAGAAAATATTTTTTCTTTTTTTATTATAAAACCAATGAAACGTAAATATTAAAAGTACATAGTTTGTACAACTGTTAATTAAGGCCTTAGCTTTGTTCAATCATAAGAAATCATGGAGTCAAATAAATAATTATATTTTTTTAAATTGATTAAAAGGTGTGTAAGACTGTTAATTTGAAGACTGTTAATTTTAGGACATTTATTTAAACTTATCAAAAACTGTATAGACTGATTAGTGTGTTGAATTTATAATAATTACGCAGACATAAAAGTCGAAAATAATAAAAATATTTTAACAAGAAATCGTTTTATTTTTGTATCCCTAAATTTCATTTAAATTTGTGATAGCTAAGCTCATTAATCATGCAAAGAACCTATTTCCAAAGTATCAAAATACCATAATTTTAGTAGATAATCTATAGTTACATCAAACTGCAATACTATAAAAGTTCTTTACTGTAGAATTTCGTATAATTTTCTATTTCTTTTGCTGCTTACGCTATGCTTGACGGTTTACACATAAAATATTGGTAACGTAAGGCACAACTAAACATATTTTTTTAATGTAAGGGACATGCTATATTTTAAACCGCTGGGTATTCCAGAATATTAACTTTATAGCATGAAAGAAGAAGAAATTCTAAGAAACTTTGTCCTAGACACAATTAAAATAGGAAGCACCAGTTAAAAGTTATAGAGAGATTTAAAAAAATAAAATCGTTTTTTGGCTCTCCTGAAAATACGTGTTTTGTCCCTTACATTAATTGATACTTCTGGTGTCGCTATGCCCTGTAAGATGATATCACTACATAATATAAATTGTTTGTTGTTTTTAATAGATAAAGTGATTCTTAAGAAAGGTTTATATGTACAATACATGAATATTGACCCGTGCGAAGCCGGGGCGGATCGTTATCTATATAAAATAAACCAATGTCCGTCATATCACAAATTAGTCATCAAAATGAAGTCTTTAAATATCAAAAGAGGTCCTTATCTTACCTATACACCTACGTAGTACTGTATGGTCCTTTTTCAACTAATTTCGCATGAATCTCGTTTGAATATTTATCATAATTAACCTTTAAATGAACCTCTGCAGGGAATGCGAATATGATGCTCCACGTGGGGTCTGTATTGTGAATGAATGTGTAGGATACAATATCAGTTTCTTAAAGATGTTTTTCGTTATAAGTATCATGTTTATAAAATAGCCTTGGATTGGTATATGACAAATCGAGTTTTCCCAGAACGAGTAGGTAGGCTTAACTAAAGGGATACCTTACAGGGGAGACCTTACAATGTGACGTAATTTTTGGCAGTTGTTCAATCTGGATATACTTATGTATTGAATCGATTTGGCGAATTGATTATTGAACAGTAATTTTTACCTTTTTTTTGGGATAAGCTGGTAAACGAGCAGACAGATCACCTGACGATAAGCAATCGGCGTCACCCATGGACACCTGGAACACTAGAGGCTATACAAGTGATTTACTGGCTTTTTGGGGATTAGGAATTTGAGGATTGTTCTGGATTTAGGGATTTGGGAGATTGGGGAAGGAGAGGGCAATTGGGCCTTCGGTAACCTCACTCATACGACGAAGCACAATGCAAGCGTTGTTTCACGTCGATTTTCTGCTCGGTCGTGGTATCACTCCGGTCGAGCCGGCTCATTCGTGTCGAAGCATGGCTCTCCTACACTTATCTATCTCCCTGCCTACGTCTTTCTTAGTTTAGTATATCACTTAAATTAGTTCAGTTACCAGAAAACTGAAAAAACCTTCACCGGAAATATTAAAAAGTAATTAAATATTAAATCAACTCTATAAACTATAGGTATCTATCTGTCACCATAGACCTATAAATTAATAGCTATACCTACGTATCTAACATCCAAGGTCAAATGACAAGGACTTGTGATAATTGCATTTTAATTGTCCAGTTATTATCATTATTTACCTCCCTAGGTAGTCTAGATATGGACTCGTAGATCAGTAACATTTTTATATTGATTGCCTATTCATTGGTTTTTGTAATAGGAATCTGAGTAATGAAATCAATAATTAATCTATTGGGACGTCATTCGAGAATATCTTTGCTTAAACTGTCAAACACCGCGAGGACACCGGTGACCGCAACTTATTGTTCTTTAATTGTGTCTATAATGATGGTACTCAAAGGGTTAAATGGTCGTAGGTGATTGCCTAACATAGGTAGAGCTACCCGGATTGAGTAAATGACTTAAACATTTTTTCAACAACTCAGTTGTCGGTTTAACATTGTGGTATTTCTGTTTCAGTATGCTTCTGTTATTTAGACGATACTTGAAATAATAGGTTTTATTTTCTACTAACTTTCCACTGGTGTACAATGTAACACTCACTTTTCACTATTTATGTTATGAGTCCCATGTAATAGGGGGTGAACCTATACGGCACAATTCCAGAATTCGTGCTACTACTGAATTTTGTTTTTAAACAACCCAGTAATACTTCGCCCCACCCGGGAATCAAACTCCAAACCCGTTGTCGCATTTGCGACCACTCGGACAACAAGGCAGTCAAAATCACAAACACAGAAAATTAATCCACATTTATCGTATGTTCGGTCCTTGACCTCGAAAAAAGCTCAAAAACTTTGAGCACCTCTGTTTTTACATAGTTTTCAAGTGGCACCGTCTTGAAACTGAAGAGTTCTTACAATGTTTTGGTACAAACACTCTTGAACCTCACCAGAGCAGTGCCACACGCTCAGTAGTCCCTTACAGTCAAAATAAATCAGTTCATTTCTATGAAAAATATATATTATCTGTGCCAAAAGTGAAGTTTAATTATCATCTGTGGTCGTTTTACTAAAATTTTAAACAATGTCAGCCATTTTTATTTTCTTTTTTAACATTCCAAGTGTTGTTTTGTAAAAAGTGATCATGATTATTGAAACGCAGTGTGGTGTCGTGTGGATTATTTTTTATTAGTGTTTATATCTATTTACTTACCAACTTTTACATAATATACATGGTCTTAAGAAAGATTTTTAGCAAACAAAGCTTGCTTGTCTATCCTTACGTGTTTATAACATAATTGTTTAAATACACGCTAATGTATCATTAACTCATAAAATCTTCACAATAAAGTAAAGATAAATATTAGTATTTATTTTTCACTTTACTAAAATTCATTTCCTTGTTCGTT
The DNA here is from genome assembly GCA_902850265.1 of Spodoptera littoralis. NCBI lineage: Eukaryota > Metazoa > Arthropoda > Insecta > Lepidoptera > Noctuidae > Spodoptera > Spodoptera littoralis. The sequence continues at coordinate 12,558,015 of LR824547.2, forward strand.
TGTATAGTTTTACTAGCTTTTGTTCACGACTTCGTACGCGCAATCCCCGTTATCTCCCGTTCCCGTAGGATTTTAAATATTGTTTCTGTCTGAAGAACCTTTTCCTAATAATGCCAAATACAAAAGAATTAATGAAATCAGTTCAGCCATTCACGCGTGATGCCGTGACCAAGAGAAAAAGGGATTCATTTTTATATATATAGGCATATAGATATTAACTTAATTGTAAAGTTGGTTAACCTATATAATTGGCGACTGTATTGTTACCTTTGTTATTTCTTAATACTATGTATACAGAAGTTGTTGTCATACCTATAATAATAAATAAAGTGAATAGTGTAAATAGATACTATTAACAGTGGATTAGCAATTTTTACGATTACCCAAGTGTAACATTATGATCTCAACAAAATGGATATTAGTGTATTTACAACTGTTTAATGTTCGAAGTTAACTTTAGTGGTGTTTCAACAAGATTATGGTATTAAAAGTGAGTATATAAACAGAATTTTAGTATCATTTTATAGTTTTATAATGCAATTGAGAAGCTGGTTCTACGGATACACAGGCATTGTTTGATTATCTTCAATTCCGACGCTGTATTTTATCTTGTGTATTTGAACGTGTATTTTAATTTGTATTTTATCTTGTGGTATAATTTTACTTCTTATTCTTTGCTTGTGTCTTACTTCGCAATCAACAACAGCCTATAAATACCCATTTCTGAGCAAAGCCTCTTCTGCTACGGAGAAGGTTTGAACATTAATCACCACGCTTGCTCAATGCGGGTCGGCGATTTTAAACTTATAATTAGAAATTATAAGCCCAGATTTCCTCACGATGTTTTCCTTTACCGTTTGTCAGTGGTGTCTAGATAATCTTAGAAAGTACATATAACTCGGAAAAAGTCACATTGGTACTTGCCGTTGGTAGGTTTCAAACTTCATGCATGAGAAGCAGATGTCTTAATCCTCCGGGCCGCTACGACGCAATGTTTTCGCTTGTTCGCAATGTTTTTTAGCATTTAAGTGTTAAAATTATTAGTAAGTATTCGTAGGCGTAGGCGTGCCTAAGTATACAAATAAAGTTAATATACATATCTACAAACAAAGTTAGGTAATAGGTATCTAGAGTTCTAGACACAGAAGTGTACAAAACTTGTATCTAAAATGAGTTCCTGATTTCCATTGGTCGTCTATCTTATCACACGTGAATGCGTCGACCGATTTCTCAAGTTTTCTTTTTTATGCGTGCCTACTTTTTATAATTCAAATTCAAATTATTTTATTGCATATCATGTGTACAATTGGTGTTACATGAGTTACAGTTTCAACATGAAACCCGGCTAGGGCACGGCAACATATAAAGCAAAATAATTCAAAATATAATCTAATTAAACTACTATCATATAATCAGAGGTATCTATATCGATAACCGTCGGGAAAATCAAAAATACGACCTTTTCGAACGATACCCGCCTGGCTACTGGTTGGCAATTCAAATTGAAACAAAACCTTTGGTGTATTAGTGACGCCACAGTATAATCTTTCTATTGTATCTAATCGTTATTGTCATTTAAAGTTTACCTACTGGGAAAATTCGAATTAATGAAAAATTGGTCGGGAAAGCTAAGAATTGACACCCATACAACGGCTGGATTTTAATAACTACTTAGATAATAAAAACTATCATTAATTCGGCTTTACAACACACACAAATGAGTGGCCAGTTCTTAGTTTACATTTACCAAAAAAGTTTTCTATTAATTCGTAGAAAAAAAGAGGTTTTATTACAAAAATGACAAGTGCTTCGGCCGCCATAACTAACACCGCGGCCAGTTGTAAACTTCAAGACTGACATTTACGATCCTTGTCAAAAAGATAGTTACAATTTAACAATGAACTCATTCCGTAATAATCTGGTCTACTAAAATATATTTTCAACTAAAAAAAATACGAACTAATTACAACAAAACCGATTTATGAAACCATAATACCTTTTTTTTAGAAATTATAATGTGAAATGTGGAAAGAGGATGTTACTTATTATAATTATTATTTTATGGGTGAAATAATCGTTGTTACGAGCCTAAATGAGTCACAAAATGTTTACGACTTTTTGAAATGTCTGTGGGTAATTAATGTCTCTAGATATTTATCAATCAACTTATTAATATTGATTCATTGGTACTTAACATGTAGTTCGGTGATTATCTGATTATTGGAATTGGTTGTAAAATGGCCGCTAGTCTAATTTGTAATGGAGTGATCATAAGAGCCGCTAAGTTATTTTCACGTATGCGTAGGCATTCTTAGAAGCAAATAATATTTATGTTACTTACTAAAATACCTACATAATTTGAATTAGAACATTACCCTGTAAAACTAGGAAGACAGACTTACATTTTAATACCTATATCTGTCTAATTTATACCCAAAAAAAAGAAATATAAGTCAACATCCGAAGCCCGAATCACCGCACGGCCATAATCGACTCATAACACTTCAAAAATCGTTTATTTCAAACTAAAACGAATCAAAGAGGTTAAACGGCTGAGTTTTTAATTAAAAACGAACAAAATCTGGCCATTAATAATGTGGCTTCGAATAAAAACTATAATGAGAATAACGCACGGCTTTCCGCGTAAAGATTTGTCTGTGATTTTTTGTAATGGCCGACTAGAATGGCGGGAAAATGAATACACTTAATTATATTTAGAGCTAATTTTATATTTCATTCAGTTTGAAATTTCTATCTTACCTAATAGGTATCAACTTTTTAGAAGTTTTTATAGAGCGAATTCTAGAGAAAAATCTAGATTTTCCATATATTTTTTGCTGCTAGGCCCAGTACCTACCTAACTCATACAAAACCTAGCATAGAAACGTAGATATCTAATATCTGCCTACAATTATATCTAAGGTTTAGTTACATCTATCTATTTCTGAGCCAACCCGCATTGAGCAGGCGTGGTAATTAATGCAACGAAAGTTGTTTGTGCGATCAAACCTTCTCCTTACAAGAAGATGCCTTTGGTCAGCAGTGGCTACTTAGGTAGATATATGCTGTTGTTGATGATGATGATTTCTGAGTCTAAGCCGGAGTCTGAATTAAGGACAAGTTAAAACAAAGTTCTTATTATAGATAAATACCTAGGTGCATTACTTTTCATAATTAGCAAAAATTGTAGGTACCTAAGTAAATAGCAGGCAGTCTAGGTTCAGAAATAGTGTACCTACAGCTATGGTATTAGACACATTGACATGTAATTATGACAAATATGACAGTTCGAGGTAATATAATGGATTTAGAACAACAAAGCCCCTATGTATTTCCTTTTAAACGGCAATTTGTGACGTAAATGAATTAGCACTTGCAGGGTACTTATTCTATCGTATTTTTATCTTTGTTATTCGTATAACATAACTATTAAACTAGATATAGCTAAATTAAAAAAAAAATATCAGTTTAGCACACTACCATAACTACATGTATTTAAAATTAATCATAACCATTATCATAATAAATAGTAATTTAAATATTGAAGATCCAAGAGTCAAACTATTTATTTATAGTTTTGTTGGACATGGCGTTAGATTGTAAAGCATATCATGTACCTTTATTATTAAATAAATAAATAATGAAATAATAATATCTGGTATGGAATTCTGTAGAAAAAGATGTTGATGTCCTACGCTACGAATTGTTTTTGTTCAGTATACGAGCTTCGGTAACCTGGGAATATATTCCCATCTCAGTTTTAAAACCTCTAGAAAACTTTAGATTGAAAGTAGATAGGTTCCTGTGCTGAAAATGTATGAGATATTAAGACTCAGATCAAGGCTATTATTTTGCATATACCTACCGAAAGAGAACGGAAATCAAGAATGCAAATTTAAACCCTTGATATGCAATAAATTAGGTATCAAATCCCTTAATCCTCTAGAAACAGTAAGCAATTCTAGTTGCATTGATATTAGGTTCGTAATAATTTAAACAGCATTTTAAAGTATTACTGGGTTTCAAAAAACTTCAGTAGTAGCACGATGTCTGGAATTGTGCCCGGTATATGGCAATAGGCTCACTCTCTATTTGATGGGACTCATAACATAAATAGTGAAAAGTGGGGGCTACATTGTACAGTGGCATTAAGTGCCGTAAATGTACCTCTGCCAACCTCTCTGGGGATAAAAGGCGATGTATGCATATTAAATACACCAACAAAATCTCCTAAAATCAGGGAAACAATAGCCAGGTGACGTAACTTGTATAGTACTTATAACATCGCAAATATTTTTTGTTCTACTCATACGTCTATGTACGATAGAAAATAACGATTTTAAATAACGGAAATATAAATACAGAATGCATCCTAACAATATTTTTCACCGTCGTACTTTGTTAAACAAATCTCAAAGATACGACTTATTTGTGAAACCAATAAACCGGTCAAAGTGTTCGCCAACTTCGAAATTTTCGCGATAAACAACCACGTGAGCCTAGGTTCAATGAAAACAAACATAATAAATACGTTTAAGACGATGCTTTTTCAAATACAATATATTTTTGGTGTAAAATGTTTTTTTATGTAAAACTTCATTTAAATTTCATCGGGGCTTGAGGCAAACCATGGTTCTTAGTGTCTGTTGGCTAAGTATATGTCCTAGACTGGGGCAAAGATCGTGTAATGAGAGCTGTGGTTAAAAATGTATGTGCACTAGAAACCTAAATATCGGTAGATCGATCTTAGTTTATCATAATTATCATTACTTGCAACTCAAACTTTTCTGTCGCGGAGAACCTAACGGGTAACCGGGGCTCCGGCTCGACGTGCAGGAGAAGGAACGGGGTGGTTTTTAGTCAGTAAGAGTCTGACACTCCCTTCCGCCTCACCCAGGCGGGAGCAGTCATTCGATGACATTCCCCCCTTAAAAAATAACCTAAAGGAAGTCTATAAAAATATAAAGTCGAAGTAATGAAGTGTTTTTTAGTGTGATCACTACATAACTTTGTTCTTATTTCTTTTTATTTCAACTTGGTCTCATGTTATGATGTTTTTCTATAGCGTGTCAGCTATGTGCGTTTACATAATTATTATATACCAATTAATATTCAAATTACATTGGAACCCGGTACCATAATCGTTGCATTGTTCTCACATATACGTACAGTATTGGAATATGTATTAGAGATTGTAGAACATACTTTTTTAAAAAGAGTAACGAATGGAGTTTCTTTCTCGTTTTTCTCCATTCGAATCAACATTTTGGAATGAGCACCTAGCTTCACCTAGCTTCACTGACGGACTGACTGACAGACTATTATTTATTTTGTATTTGTTAACATTTCAAAAGTATCAAATTATGGTTTAATTGAAATAAATGCTTTGACTTTTACTTTGACGTACAATTTTTTTTTATTACACAGACGATGTCATGAGTGCAAATCTAGTAGTAGGTTATCATAATAAAGAAACCCTGCTAGCTATACGCTAGGTTCCCAAAATTTGTACACTTGGTGCGGCTACTGAAAAAGACCGACAAATTACTGCAAATGTTAGGTACTTACCTCATTTTTACTGAAGAAAAATATAAATTAAAATTTCTATGAACAATTCAAAACAAACAATGGTAATCTAGGACAAGATTTCATTAAAAAAATTAGTAAACAAATTCCTTATTAATCGTATATTCCGGAAAACCTATTATTTAAATGTGTGTGCTTAGGTACTATGTGCATGTTATCTAGTGTTATTATATCCTTTAAGTAATTTATACGATTAAATACTAAAATAAAATAAATTATAAAAAAGAAACTAATAATTACAGTATCAAATTACGTTGGAAAATCCAGTTGAACTGAAAAAACAATTTTTCGCGTTCAACACAAAATTAGTTCCGCTACTGCATACTAGATGGCGTTAGTATGACGATTAGTCTACAACGCGCCTTTTAGACGCGAAGCGCGGCGTTGTGCGAAAAGAAGATTAATTTTAAGTTCGTACTTACATTTATTTATTATTTTAGCTGTAAAAATAATAGATTATTACGTATACATACTGTTTAATACGCACCGTACTTAGTAGTAGTGTTTTACGTAGTTTGTCTTGTAGCACATAGCCCGTAGTTGTCACGTTAGCAGCCGACGCAAGTTTTAAAAACCCGTCTTTTTATTTGTAAGGTTTGTTATGCGTCCAATGAATTAAAGAGTTACATGACAATATTTATCATCATTATCAAGTTACAAAATGTTGACTTTTGATCAAAGTCCGCTACAGTAACGATAATCCATTATTTGCATCCAGGTTTCTTTGCACTAATTACCTAAGACTATTAACTTCCAAAATTAGTACTCATTTTCATTTTTTCTTTTAATATTTGATGGGCTGACGTTTGAAGTAGATCTATGCAGTACCTACTTTTTAGTTTTGCCCGGACATACGATAAACGTCCCAAGTATTCTTTAAAAAAACCATTCAATGCACTTACAGTTTTGACTTTCCTACGATTATATTATATGTATAGATTGATAAGGATAAGAATAATAAGAAGGGCCAAATTAAAAGTACCCTTAACCGATGAGCATGCATGAAAAGATTGATGACTGTTGATGAAGCGAAAGAGGTATAGAGGTAGGAATTGTAGTAATTGGCGTTCCATAGTCTCTGCCTACCCCCATGGGAGACAGGCGTGAAGTTATGTATGAATTTATTTATGTATGACTAGCTACTTCCGCGCGGTTTCACTCGCTGTGCTCGGCACCTATTAACCGTAGCGTGATATTTTATAGCCTATAGCCTTCCTCGATAAATGGGCTATCCTACACAGAAAGAATTTTTCAAATCAGACCAGTAGTTTCGGAGATTAGCGCGTTCAAACAAACTAACAAAAAAACAAACTCTTCAGTTTTATAACATTAGTATAGATAAGGATCAAAGTCGTATCCATTTATTGTACCTATTGTAGCAATTTTGAGAACACGTAAAGGATTGTTCTGTGATCGAATCTACGACAAGTTGTAGAGACGCCGGTTACCCAGCCACACCACGACCCATGCAATCAGTTTTATTTGTTTTTGAAGATTTTTTCGACAAACTTAACGAGCAATGATTAAAATTATTTAAATCTTCAACAATTGACAGATAATAAATCTCAAAACGATGCAAATTGAACGCATCGTTTTATTTTATGACATTTAAATGCGAAATTGATGATTTCAACATCTATTTATAATGTTTTAACATAACTATATATATGTTATTTTTATTTGAGTTTTATTGTAATAAAAATATGTTATTTAGTCAATAGTTTTGATAAAACTTTTCTGATGTATTGAATGAGGCACCAACTTGTTAGGTAATGTAAAAATTTTACTTTGTTAATTATTGTGTTTTTCAGCTTATTCACGTAATTATTTGACGAGGAACTCGCCTTCAAGAAAAGAGCGTATTCCTTTTTAAAATGTCGGCAACGCACCTGTGACTCCTCTGATGTTGCAGGTGTCCATGGGCGGCGCTGATCGTTCACCGTCATGTGTTCCGTCTGCTCGTTTGCCTCCTATTCCATAAAAAAAACAGGAATGATAAAAATCCTAATAATTTGCCATCATGAGACCCATGTACTTACCGATATGTTACTAGCCTTTTTGTAAATACTTATTTGTTAAGAAAAAACTATATATACTACCTACACCATTACAGTTAATCAGCTAGAACACTAAAAAATAATCACCAAACGTATTTCACTAAATAAGAACAAACCTTACCTACCTCCCCTATTACTTAGGCTAGCAAAAATTAATAACAAACCCATACAAAACATGTGAGAAACTATTAAAATCTGTAAAAAATAACATGCAATGCCATTTACTGGTATTTTTAATCTGTATCGTTTCAAATACAGCCGTATTTCAGCCAATAAGACTTCAGACTTAAGTTGGCACACCCTGTATAAGCGTTGAAGGAAAAATGGGCGGGGCGCGGTGAAACATGCAACCGTGCAATAATTAACATCGTACTGTAGATACGGCCGCATTATCGACCATTTCACACAATATTTAAACATCAATTTCAGGTTTACAGCTTTTAAAGTCGGAAAAAACTCTTTCAGGATTTTTATGAGTGAGTAGAACATTGACTGCCTCGTTGGCCGAGTAGTCGCAAGTGCGACTGCCGGGCAAGGGGTTTCGGGTTCGATTCCCGGGTCGGGCAAAGTATTACTGAGTTTTAAAAAAAATCTCAGTAGTAGCACGGAGTATGGAATTGTGACCGGTATATGGCAATAGCCTCACCCCCTATTACATGGGACCCATAATATAAATAGTGAAAAGTGGATGTTACATTGTACAGTGGTATAATGTGCACCTCTGCCTACCCCATCGGGGATAAAAAGGCGTGATGTTATGTGTTATGTGTAGAACATTGGTGTATGGTTTTATAACTCAACGTTCATTACGATATAGGTTATAGACTTATGGTACTTACTGTTTTTATTAAGTGTGGGAGAGCCATGCTTCGGCACGAATGGGCCGGCTCGACCGGAGTGATACCACGGCCTCACAAAAAACCGACGTGAAACAACGCTTGCGTTGCTTATGAGTGAGTTTACCGGAGGCCCCATCCTTCCCCAATCCCTGAAATTCCAACAATCCTCAAATTCCTAATCTCAAAAGGCCGGTAACGCACTTGCAACGCCTCTGGTGTCCCAGGTGTCCATGGGCGACGCCGATTGCTTACCATCAGGTGATCCGTCTGCTCGTTTACCGGCTTATGCCATAAAAAATATTATGTTATACCTAAGTAATTTGTTTGATCTATTTCAAACATATGGTCGAGTAAGAAACACTAAACAATTCCAATTCAATTTTTTTCATCAAATTTAGGACCTTTTCCGAAACTATATTTAAGCTCATCCTATCTCTACCAACGTGTGTTCTGTCCCTTACGGTGGACATCAAAACCTATGATAATATATCTGATATAATTTACCTTGATCAAAGGTTACACCTTTTCATTCAACGTGGCAATACTGTCTTTTGAGCACCGTAGGTTACTCACGATAGCGATGAGTATAATCTTTTCGGGGCCTTAAAATCTAGTGTTTTTGTGGTATTTTTAGGTAAATATTTTAGTTTTTAGTTATATTTTATTCATATAAAATGTATTTGTTTATACATATATATATTTAAATAGAATTTAATATAATTTCAAGTTAGTCAATGAAGGAAAGTTTTTCTAAGCAACTTGAGTTTCAAAAACCTTTACTTCAACCGTGACGTGTAACTATTGTTGTGTCTAACAGCTACTTCTAACCATCAGTTAGCGGTATACTCCTGCAGTCAGCAATCCGGTACTCTTTTATAAGAACATTCTATAGCCAGATATTTTGATAAAAACCGCTTTTCTATAAAACTTCTTTAATAGCGAAGAAATTAAATTTATAGAATCTGTAAACGGAATCAATATTATTAAGTTAGAATCAAATTTTTTGTCAATTTTCCTTTGTATAACAAATTTGTTATCTGCGACTTATAAAACGACTAACTGTTGCCGGCGACTTTGTCCGCGTAGTTCATGATTCTTGTTTTATCCTATTTTTTTAAGGGAGGAATATCATCGAATGGCTGCTCCCGCCTGGGTGAGGCGGGAGGGAGTATCAGACTCTTACTGACTAAAAACCACCCCGTTCCTTCTCCTGCACGTCGAGCCGGAGCCCCGGTTACCCGTTAGGTTCTTCGCAACTGTTTTATCCGATGGGAGCATTTATTCGAGATAGGAACTATTCTATCACCTATGTAAGCTCATACCTTGCCTGTCTGTATACAAGGTTTCATCAAAATCCGTTCAGTAGTTTCAGCGTGTTTGACGGACAGACATCCAAACACAGACTCTTTCACATTTTTATAACATTAGCGTGATTTAACTTTGGTTTTTTTAAGTTATTAACAATCTATTCAGGTTTCAGTAAAATGCCTCATCGTAACCCATTCAATTTAGTTTTTTCTTTAAATTTTGACAGTTAGCGTAAGAGGGAAACGTTTTTGCACGATGCGTCGGAAAATTGAATTTAGAAATTAATAGAGCGTAGTTTTTCTTTACGTTTTTCTATTGGATCCCGCTTTTGTTGGTGTCAGTCATGTCAAAATAAAAATTAAATATCGTTGGCCGAAATTCATACCTACTTATTCATACAAATGTCAGCTCAGTCAATGTATCAGGTATAGATTTCTTATTTACAAATCAACATGAACGGAACAGAACTTATCTCCCAAGCTGGTTATGATTTTCGTTCACATTTCAAATTCACAATAATAATTCGTTGATGATTCTTATATATTAAAATAGGTACGTACGTAAATAGGTAACATCTAATTAGGTCTATAACTCCCCAATTCTCCCCAAGGAATAGGACAATGAGTAAAATACGTGGCATAGAAACCTACTCTGTCCCGTTGGGCCGAGTGGTCGCAAGTGCGACTGTCCGGGCAAGAGGTTAGATTGAAGCCAGCCAATCAGAGCGCCGTCCGCGGTCTAGTTTTACTTTAAACATTAAAATATAAACTCGTACTCAGGCCTAAGATATCTGTTAACCAACAGACGTGGTTAATCTACAATTTATTAACAAAGATCGCAGCATCTTTATGTTATCTGAAGGCGTTAACTACACACCTCGGATGTGAGTACCGTATGGAATGGAATGTCTATAGCGTAATATAGGAATAGTCAGTCGACGCTTGTAAATATAATAGTAAAGATGTTCTATCATCAACTTCATCATCAACAGCTTATAAGTGCCTATAAGTTTTTTTTTCTCCTCTTATAATATCTTCTGATTCACTTCGTTGCGGGAACCAAGACATTCTTGTCCGTGAGACGCGCTGGACAGTCTACCTACTGTAGATCCTGGCTTATAGGAGTTGTCCCATTAAAAGCCTATAAGTGCCCACAGCTGAGCAAAGCCTCTTCTCACAAGCAGAAGGATTTAGCTTAGCATTAATCACCACGCTTGCTCATTGCGGGTTAGTGATTTCTAACTTATGTATAATTAGAAATTATATGTCCAGGTTTCCTCACGATATTTTCCTTCACCGTTTGTCAGTGGTTTCTGAATAATCCTAGAAAGTATTAAAAACTCTGAAGATTTTCTATAATAAACTGTATAAGTTCAAATTTTTTTAGGGACGTTTTTCTAGTAAGTTTTAATTATTATTTACTAAGGTTTTCTCAGCAGTTGTCCAAGAGTGACAAAGTTTTTAAAATTAAATTTAAAATTTAAAAAATTTATTTAAATTCTAATTATTCTAATTTCTTAAATTCTTATGAATTAAAAAAAAACGATTTGGTTATATGCCTTAAAATATTATAGTAGGTTCGTAGGTACTATCTACGGCGAATGGAGTGGAGTCCTACCCACTATTCGGATAGTAGTTTTGCACTTTTCTCTCTTTCAACTTGGTAATTATTACCATACCTGGTGATAAGTCGGTGTTGTAAAACCTATGTCTTGTGTTGTTAGATCATCATCGTAATTTGGAAGATGCCCAACTAGTGAAAAAGGACTCCTTCTAAGCAGTACTTGCTATGGTCCCCACGTTTGAGGATAACGCTTAGTCTCCTGGAAATGTAAATGATACTTCACTTGCTTCACCCCCCTCTTGATTGCCGATTGTAGAACATACCTACTACCTAGGCAGTAGCTATGGATAAAACAGAGCTGCAATATCTATTATCTTTCATTTATTTTTACATAATAGTCTACTTGTTCGATTTAGGGTTGAAAAAAGTTTTGTAAAAATTAGTATTTGAGTGGTTAGGGAGGTCCCTACCCAAAACTATTTAGAATGAATAGGTATATTGTTATAGAGTACTTAATAACATAACATTACGCCTCTTACACCCGAAGGGATAGGCAGAGGTGCACATTAACGGCACTTACTGCCACTGTACAATGTAACATTCACTTTTCATTATTTATGTTAAAAATATTTTGGGCTCCCCATTTCCCATCTTCTTTTAAACCCTACCTTCGACTGCTTAAAAACGAAGCGTAATTATTTTAGAGCGTAAGATGAATCCTTCTACGGATTTCTAGGCGTTTAAGCAGCTAGGTCGTCATCATCATCATCAACCGCCTATAAATGCCCACAGCTGAGCAAAGCCTCTTTCTCACACGGAGAGGGTTTGAGCATTAATCACCACGCTTGCTCATTGCGGGTTGGCGATATCAAACTTATAATTAGAAATTATGTGTCCAGGTTTCCTCCCGATGTTTTCTTTTACCGTTTGTCAGTGGTGTCTACATAATCTTAAAAAGTACATATAACTCGGATAAAGTCACATTGGTACTTGCCGTTGGTACCCATAACCTCATGCATGAGAAGCGGGCGTCTTAACCTCCGAGCCACCACGACATTTTTACTTAATAACAACTAAATAACACCCAGCTAAACAACTACCTATATCTATATTCAGTCGCGGAGAACCTAACGGGTTACCGGGGCTCCGACTCGAAGCGCAGGAGAAGAAACAGGGTGGTTTTTAGTCAGTAAGAGTCTGACACTCCCTCCCGCCTCACCCAGGCGGGAGAAGTCACTCGATGATTTTCCACCCTTAAAAAAATACCTATCCAATCCAGTTTATAATTTAACCTCTAGTATGTCGGAGCACATTTCTATTCGATACACATGCGTTTTCTATTGCGTCTTAAATACCGACATACAAATCATACAATAGGTTAATGCATCAATATATGTCTGAAAGTTAAGCTTGAAGAGAGAACATACTTAAACTAAAATTAACGAGTGACTCACGTAAATATACTGGGAAAAGCTCTATTAGTTTTATATATTTTTATCATTAAGTTTAATATTATCAGAAATCAGCTAGCTAGCTTTACCAAGGAGATATAAGCAGGTACTTCATTAAACTGTCAAACACCAAGCGGTCACCGGTGACCGCGACCTATTGTTCTTTAATTGTGTCTATAAAACCGGTACTCGACGAGTTAATAATAGGGTATTTTACTAAATTTTATTTTAATGTCCGTCTGGTAGATTAATTTAAAACATTAGACTCGTATTTTTTCTTTTCTCACAAATTTCAATACTTTCGACGATATAATAATGTGAAATATCGGGTGACGTCACAATGCGCTACATTTTGACGTAACGACCTCCCACTCCTAAACTTAAACTAAAAACTCCATTTTATCTAAGTTTTGTAACTTCATACGAGAAAATAAAGAAATACGTGTCTAATATTTTTTCATTATCTAACTGACGGATTAATAAGATTTTTAATTTTCATTCCCTGGCAACTACCCTATTAACAGCCTGTTGTCATTCACTGCTGGACATAAGCCTAAGCTCCAATGGCACGCCACTGAGCTCAGTCTTCAGCTCTACGCATCCAACCACAACCAGCCACCCTGCGGATATCGTCACTCCACCTAAAGGGCGCCCTACACTACGTTTGCATAGACGCGGTTTCTACTCCGTCTTAACACGTCAAATTAAAGACAAAGATACTTTTTATTTGTGTTCCCATGAGATACAAGGGTGTTAAGATAGATACCTATATGAGCTATATGAAGATTTATCAATTAATTACTAACACAGCTTAAAAGGATTGATAGAAAATATGATTCCAATTGTAATACCTACAATGTGTAGAAAAAATTGCAGAGATAGATTGTCCAACTGTGAAATTAATATAATTTTACCATTATATTAGGTACTATGTAGGTATACCTACTCGCTCATCTTATGCTAAAGGTAAAATTCTAATTTATAACTTGTTTGAGTTTAAATTAAAATGTAGGTATATCATCTACTACTAATTTGTCAAAGTATTGAAATAAAATCTACAATGAAACCACAAGTAAATTTGTAATTAGTTAAAGAATTTTAATAAATCTACCTACCAATGGTTAAAGATTAATTTGTGATCATGTATGTTAACAGTTGCTGACTTTCAAATAAACAGTAAGGAGTATCTTACAACAATTTACCGACGTGTCGTTTTTGACTCTACGCGTCGTATCCAACAGTGTGCGTCAAGCCGGTGGGACCCCTTGTGTATTTTGTTCAAATTTTTTTATAAAATATTGTAAAGTTTTGTTTTGGTTTACTATCTGCTTGGTTAATAATTAATATACCTAACTGTTAAGTAGTCATTAATAAGTTACTAGTGTACATCCATGTCGATCGTTTGCCAAAAGATTGTAACCATTGCATGTTGCACAGTATCGTTTGAAGTTTCAGTATACAGAGATTGAATGCAAACGATGAATGGTCGCGGGTGACGGGGTGAGTGTCGCCATCACAAAGTTTTCACATTAAACACTTTTACCTACTACGTCCTAAGTCGGAGGTGACGACGCATGCGCTACACCGACCAACGACACACTTTGTTATTATTAGAAGGAAAAGGATTCTGTTAAGTATTCAGCTGGCTGCAGAGGAAAATCTTGAATAAAATTCAACATCCTTAAGATGTTTAAAATAAATAAAGATCCAAAGTCATCCCATTGGCGCGCTCCAAACATACACAAGCGAGCATAAACCGTCGAACGCCGATACCTAACTCACAACGCGTTCCGTGCGAGAGGAACTCAGCAATTTTGATTAGGTACAGAACAGAAAATCCGAACAGAGGAAAACTCTCATGTAATTGCCGCAAAAACCGTTGAAAAAACGCGCACGACCGTCTGTGTCGACGCGCGCGCGCGGTGTGGCGGGCGGGAGAGCGGCACACACGCGCAGCGCGGCGGCCCGCGCCCGGCGCGCCCGGCGCCGCCGCCCATTGGCGCGCCGCGAAGTGGGCAGTACGCCACGCCCCGGCGTCGGCCCTGCTCGCTCGTCCCGCGGCAGTGTCCGCCAGACTGCCGAGCGCGCCGGGCCTCCCGCTTCCCCGCGCCTCGCTCGGCCACGCCGCGTCCCGTGATCGAACCATACAAAACCTCTAGTTAACATCCGTCGCGAGTGCATTATGACACTAGTGAGCTAGCGGGCCGCTGTGACGGTGTCAAATAATTGATGTGTATGTGTTCACGTGCTAGTGTGTTGTGTTAGGTTGGGCCCGTGACGAAAAACGTTCGTGGTGGCCAGCGGAGCCTTGCACCCGGGCTCGGGCCGAGCTTTCATGGCTCAGCCTAGGGTACGTACACTGATGACAAGTATACAAACAACACAACACACCCACACTGCAAGTGTGACAGCCACGGTAGATGTACAGCCGATAGCCTAAGACGATAAATCCAAAATATGTAGATAATAACATAATGATATTTGATAATGATAGCAATAACAGTGACAAGTGCTCAAAACAAAATAAACTCAGATAATCACTTGTTGGTCGCGTACTAAGCGCACACGACGCTAATGAAGATAGAGAAACGAAGTAAATCAGAATTGAGACATGTGTCACGGGAGGTGAGACGTTCGTAACGACACATTAGGCCTGTTCCAACAGCAGGGAAGTTGTTATAACAAGTAACGCGGTCGGAATACATAATGCCAGTTCACAGCGCGCTCCAACTCCACCGACGCATTACCGGTGATAATGAAAACGAAATGAATGCATTATGAACGTAAAACACTTTGTGATAATGTAATCACGACGGTATCTCGCACTCTATAAAAACCTTTAACTGTGATATGAATGAGCGATTCCATTGCGGTTCAATGGGAGCATTAGTGGGCAGTGACGTCTTCGCCAGACGTGGACGCGGTCATGAGAATAAATCGGATTGATGCATAAATGAATAAGTCTCCATATTTTGGACACCTGACGGAATAGCAACGTCGGTTTGTGAATCGGGACAATAAATGGGATAAAATGGCGTACAGCGGGGAGTCTATTGTTGAATGCTCTCTTACGGGCTCTGGGGATGGGACACGGTGAAATCTGTCGAGTTACAAGCGGCTTTAAACGCACAGTTTGACACAAAAGAGTATCTCAGAAACCGACAATAAAATTCAATTGACAATGAAAAGAAAAACTTTTTTGGTGCGCGCCACAAAGATGCCCCTAACGGAATTCGTGGGGACAAACTTTCTAAAGATTTAGGGTTGTATTGTTTTTCGTGTAGGAAACGCAAAAGTAATAATCTTCTTTGTTTAGGAATAGGTATTATTATTAAATTGCGATATAAATAACTGGAAACCCATTAAAACGTCAAATAAAAATGTTTTTGTAGATATTGGAGATGTTGCTAACAAAACAGATGGTCATTTAGTATATTCCAATATTATGCATAGATCGGGCAGCGAGCCGAGCTAGGTATGCATTTGAATAAATATTTAAAAAGATCAGTGGAATATATCGAACTCTTAAAAAAGTATTGTATCTAGGTAAATAATAATTCACTGAACAGATAAATGTTGAAATTACAAATAAATATATGAAACGAATTAAGATTATAGAGAATTGTATTTATTGCGAATTTAATATTAGAAATAGCAATAAATGAACTGATTAAAAATCAAGAGCAATTAATAAAACGTAATTAAATACGACTTCTAGGCCATAAATAATGAGAACATATTAAAAACACATATAGTGAATTGTTTCCATTGATTCGCCGACGGTCGTATAACTTTTCTTAGTGCTTCTATAACTTCTAGTTCCTAGTCAAGTTAAGTTTCAAAAATAAAGTAAATTCCAAAAGTGGTCCCGGCGTGTTGACGCACATCAAATTTTAACGAAAACACCGAATTAAATATATTTTTGTTAGAAAGTCAACAAAAACCAAATCTAGTATGAAATTAATCTTAGTATTGTGGATATTTTTAAAGTTTATGTATGAAGGAACTATGAAGTTTTATAAACTTCAATAAACATTAGCTTTAGCCAAACGTAATGTCGATCAAACAAACGCTAATTTCACCCCCGTAGGCAGTATCACCCCCAAACGTAGGCGTAGTTCTGTTATCGCACTAAGATCAGTGCGTGTTGTCGAATTATTATGAATGGAACGCGCCTTTCCACGGTAGCCATTTTGGAAAAATGGGCGGCTAAATTTTCTTGGCGCCATGACAGCATTTATAGCGGGATTTTGAGATTTTTGACTGTTTTGTTTCATTTGTAATACAAGTTAAAATGAACCTATTCAGTTCACTGCCTGGCGTTTTTATAGCTCGAGAACAATCGCAAAACATTTAATGGCTCTGCCATTTTGTACACAATCCGACAAAACATAATCTTAAAGTTCTCCAACACGTTTATCAAATTCACAAAAGTCCGAAATGAGCTTCGACGTACACAAAATAATTTTAGGCGTTCACAAACATCCATTGTTTCAAACATGCTCCAATAAAAATACCTAACTTGGCCGCCATTTTCATAATGCGCAATACAAACATAACCTCAAAACTGAAACATAACCTCTTCGGTTACAGAATAAGGTCGAAAATCGGTCACCAAGATTTTTATGACGATTTGTTTATTAAAAGACATTTTTATAATCCTTATCACATCGTAATAGAGTTCAAAATGCGTGTCATACGAATGTACGATTGAGTTTATAAGTAATTATGATTTAAAGCGACTTTTACGACGCCGATTATTGTCGAGCGCTTGTAAATAGTTAGTGCAGCGATTTTGTACGGTTATATACGTTTGGTTAAGCTCGGTTGCTTAATTATAACCATTTAAATCGAGTTGATTGTCAATTCAGCGAAAAACCGTCATGGTTCTGCTTAATACTGTGCAAACATCGTGCTCTTGTAGTGTTGTCTTTACACGTCGTGTGACGTCATACTTTAGTAATTGTTGCCCGTCCATTATTGGAGGTTTCATTCATGAATTACGTACTCAGTTCAACACAAATGGCTTTTGAAAAGTCTGGAGCTAAAGATCCTTTTAGACTGTTACTTATGTATTGTATTTATAGCGTAGTTAAGTACTCAATGTATGTCCATGATAAAACACCCTCTAAGGTGTTCACCAAGGCCATAAAGGTTCATAAAGGCTTGTAGCCATAGGTACCTAACTACATCTATAATGATAATTAAAAAAAAATTAATTACCTACTGAAAAAAATCACAAAAGCATTAGGTACCTATATGTACGCAGTAATTACTAAAAGTAATAAAGTAATTAAACAAAACAATGTTGATGTCATAATTGACAGCTGTCAAGAAATGGCCTACAGTAAAAGATTGTATTTTTGATTAAGAATTTTATCAAAGAGATTATTTATTAATCTTTAGATAATGGCCATTGAATGTTGTAAAAATATCTGTGATACTAATGATATGTTATATTACTGTTATCTTGGGTTTTTTAACAAATAATCCCATGACGATTCACGCTACCGTGTTGAAGTATAAAATTGGATAATACGAATTAAAACAATTTGTGATTACTTACATATTTTCGTAGTTTTACGGATATATTCTATTCTCAGCTGTTTTAAAGTGAACAAACCAAACAGAATATACCTAACTTCCATAAACAATCGATCCGGTTTCCATTTTTAATAACTCTGACAGTTGTGTATTTGGTACCTGGCCTTTTTGCCAATCAGGTCAGCCAGATTTAGGTGAATGTATTTTAGTTAGAGAAATCGCTAGCAGAATTAATTATTGACTACGCTATCTGTCAGGTCTTCATATTCAACATAAGGTAAATAATGCATGGAAATAGTACAACAGGACAAAACAATAAGAAAATTATTATTTAGTTGGAAATAAGTAATATTCTTGGTTCTTAGAATTAATTTATTCTACGATTGGTTTGCTTACGTCGTTCATTAATAATGAAGGTTGCTAGTTGAATACGTGTGTCGGCAATAATCATTAATATTGTCATCTTCAAGAAATAAGTATCATCAAGACGAGTATTAGGAAACTTGGAAAACTATCGAGAAAAAAATCCGATGATAGAGGTATTTATTATTATTGACTTTTGAGATTTTATTGTGAATTTTATTACAAGCTTTTTTTTAATTTTTAATGAGTATCATCCTACCATACCTTGACACAGCAATAAATTACTAGATATGATTACACGTCAATAGAATATCAACGCAAATAGCGCTTCTAGAAACGATACATCGTTGGCCGTCTTCGATATTCAAAAACTTATTACGTCCCCCTCAAGCAATTTTCCATTTGAACCTCTTTAAATATGAACAACTTCACGTTCGAACCATCTTTAAAAAGTATACATTTAGGAAAACCGTTTATTCATAATAACTGGGGAATCAGACCCCATGTCGTTCCCTGGGCAATTTGTCTAATACCTAAGGTAGGGTGACGGCGCCGAGAATGCCATACTGTCCAATCTAGGCTAGGTACATCGTAAAATTACATACATGTACATTTTTAATGACTTAATGTATGCTCGGTGGTAATTACGGCTTGTAATGAGTCCTTCGACAACCAATTACGGTGAAGCGATGAGTTAGGTCGTGTTCTAGGTCTAAGAAATATAGTTTTTTATGATTTTATGACGTTAGTGTTAGTTTATGTTTGATATCTATAGAAACTGAAAAAAATGGCGGGAAAGAAATTCAAATTAAAAAGATTGCATTCGATTTTTGATTTCTTATAGTTTTGATATTCATTTGTACAAAAATTATGGTGACCAAATATTTTAGGGACATTCCCATATTCTTTTTTTGAAGAAACCTTGGGCAAATAAATGTTGATAAAAACAATGTCAGTAAAATTATTGACATATTTACGTTCTGATTGCAATACTATGACAATCACTACTTTATCTAAATAACAGTAATACATAAATAATACATTTGCCCGTATCTATGCGCTCGAGAAAATGTCAAATATTCCCACAGAGTGTATAGGGCAGGGAAAAACATGGCGTGCCAATTTCTTTGACTTACTTTATTGAGATTAATTATTGTTATTATGGTTAGTAGGCTCGTTATGTAAGGTGTATGGATAATTTATTGATGAAGCAATATACCGAAGTCTAAGATATGTCTGGGTTGATTCAGTAATTCGGTATCTATTAAGTATGGTTAGTCTAATTAGTAATATGATTCTTATTCATATTCTAAACACATGTTTCGACTACACGGTTGGTATATAAAACTGACCTTTTTCCTTTCAATATTTTTATGAAAAAAACCTACATTTCATATTCATTTTAAGGAACCTCTTTTCTAAATCAGTTAGGCAAATTGAGTCAATCAAATTGTTTTTAGACATTTTTTGTATTAGAACTTATTCCAATGCTTTGACATGATGCAGTGGCAATAGACTTATACCCTTTAGCCATGTTTAATTTACATAGTTAACTGCTAACAATACTTATTTAAAATATCAGATAACTCTTTGCCTATCCTTTCGAGGTAAACAAGCGTAATCTCATGTAATTTGGAATAAATAAAGCTTATTCTGTGCAGTTATTCATACGATCTAAATAAAAGATATGCCTGGCTTGACAATTTGGTAGCTCGTTCCGTTCACTTTGTATAATTTAGTCGTTAAAGTGCTAGATTATAAATATTTTAAGATTGACTATTGATTGGGTCTTAATAGGACAATGCTGTTAGGTTTCTATTGAAATTTTAATCAGAAAACGAATAGAAAATTCTAAAATAATACGTAATAAACGATAATTTCTGTAACACTAAAGATTTTGTACAATTTAAGAAGTAATATTGTAGTTTTTATTCGCAGAAAACAAGCGCATACCAACTTACTGTAAAACTAAAAAAAACAACAAATAATTTTAAAATAGGTACTATTTTCGCATATTTTTTCAAAAATAACGGTTTCGAACGCACCGAACCGTCAAGTACCTACCCACCTTTATAAAAGTACAGTCAACAACAAAACCGCCAGTAAAACCGATACGACGTGATCACGTGCACACAACAAAAACAATTACAATGAGCTTAACATCAGTAACGTTCTAATAAAGTGACGTATTGAATGCGCAGTAAACTCACGCAGGTACGGTTAGCAAAACAATGGGTTTTATCAGAAAATAAAGTCCTTTACTTTAATGGTGGTTATCAACATTATAAATTATGTTTGAGTACTTGTGTTGTTGGCATGTCGTCTCACTGAGCTATTTCCTTTACATTTGTATGGTTTGCAATGAAATCTAAGTTTCTTGATGTAGGCGATAATGACGTTTAATGGTGTTTGCTTGGATAGTCTAATAGTTATCGTTGTTAATGTATCGCAAAGTTCTAAGTGCAATTTTATTAATGCCTATTCGAAGTACGTTAGACTTTAATACATGTCTATATTTGGTGATATTCATAATGTCATTCATGAGGTCTCTGTAGTAATTGGAGTATTAAATAGATTGAAAACAATATAAATATTGAATTTAGAATGTTTTTTTTTTAAATTGGCTGGTGAACTTATGCTACCTACTTAACAATTTTAATTGACACAATTATGTGATACCTACTAGACAAAATAAATTAAGTAGATTACTTTTATACGATAATACCAAATCGAAGCTATTAAAAATGTTAATGTTTGATTGAAATTACCCACCCAAAACACATTAACAAGTAAATTACATAATTTCAATAATAATAAGCTTTTATAGTGAATCATTATATTAGGTAATACCTAACCTACCTGTTATGCTGTCGGTACTTTTACGTATTGTTTACTTGGCACTAAGTGTTGAGAGAAGCGGGTAACAAGACCTAGATTATATCGTACAAATACGTATTTTGTATATAAATACACACATACATACATACATACACTTTTAGTAAAACGTAAACAGGATGCTCTGCCAACGGTTTCGCAATTAGAAAATAAATTAAACTAGATTACTTTTAGTTTTTAGATATTTTTTTTAGAAAAGTATTCGGTATCCGCTTGGCATGTCGTTATATGGCGTCTCTTGAGTAAAGTGGACGCTGTTTGACATTTTACAGTTAAAAAACAAAAGAAAATAAAAGTTTTAGAGAGAAAAATAATGCAATTGTACGAAAGGAAAGGAAATTCAAATGCAAATATTTTATCTATTGACGTGCTTTTTGAATTCTTTATCGAGATGTTACTATACTTTAATAATCCCTTTATTACATAATTAGTGTCTCATCTTTAAAGACCCAAACTTAAACATCTTAATACATTTTAACTTTTACATACCAAACACCGAACCATCCTTCAATTAGTAAAAATTAAAACATTTAAAATTTCTGACAACGCGCCATTGGAGTGCTGTAAAAAAAAATAACAGGCAAAGGTGCGGTAATGACCGGCCAAGTCTATCGATCGACGCAAAACGCATCGTCACCCTATTTGATGGGTCGACAGTACAAAATGGACGATATCATGTACTATGGGTATCTAAAGAAGGTTTTGATGCATCTTTAGATTAAGGGACACGTTAGCATAATCAGCTATGGCTGGTGTTTGGGGCGTACCTAAATTTTTTCGAATAGGATTCGGGTATGGTTGTTTGTGGTATCGTAGTGAACACGTGCTAAAATAAAAACAATAGACTTCCAAAAATAAGTGCAAGTTATTGTTACTAATTTAAGGAAAAAAACAGACTCAACATTTATAGAAAGGGGTTTGAAAAATTACTTATTTTTTCCAATTGACCGCTTCTGCGTTTAATATAATATTCAAATTGTTTCTTATACGAACTTAAAATCATCTAAGAAACGTCCTATTGACTGAAATGCGGAAATAAAATAGACATTGATAACTCCTGCATACCTATAATATTGGAATGGAATGCTACTTCATTTGTTATTGTATCTAAAGATAAATATGTAAATAATAAACACCTATATAAATAAACATGGCGGATTCATACTTAATTTATTTCAAACTATTCTCAAATAGAAATCCTAATATTGACTTCATAAGAACATTCTAATTATAATTAATTATGGCACAAGTCGACCATTTTGTATTTCATATGTCAAAATAATAATTTTAATTTCATTAATTTAATATTATGGACCCGTCAAAAGCAACGAAGCTCTACTATAATTAAATTGTAATAAAATTCATATTACTTAATGGTCGAAAATATTATATTTAAATGTAATCAAGAAGAAACAAAAATAGGTACATGCAATATCTATTTTCGTGTCACAGGTCATCGAACTTATTGTTATTTTTGAAAACAAAATTTCTGCGATGCATTTAAATTTCAAAATTAATGATTGCATTATAAATTGACGAATTTATTTACCGTCTATTGCGACTGCAACCATCAAGGTGTATAACAGACAATTTTAGACAAAGAAAGCTAATACGTTATTATTTCTTAAATCAATATTAAGATAGACAACGAAACAATATCCATACAGCCAACGTATGTCTTAAGTTTAATCTGTCATTATAGAATAGTACACAAAAGAACCACAAGAGGGCCTGTCAATTTTTTTTAAACGTTCTAATCTGCTTAAAAGCACAGGCACGCATTCTAAAAGCCTATGGTGTTTAATTGAGGGTCGCCATTGATGTTAGATAGCCATCATGATGACTTAAACATTTTTAATGAATATTCAACGTTTCAAGTCGATCTTTTTTGTTTTTTAACTCCTTTGTACGTGCGTTTAATTGTTGCTTTAAGAGGAATGTGGCGTATAGGAAGTATAATGCCTGGTCTGATGCTTTTAACTGATTTTTTTTTAAGATAAAAGGAGGATGAGGTTTGTTTGTCCGTGTACGTGTAGATATAAAGGCAATTTGTCTGTGAAACTGTGCTGTAACTACATAATTATACACACACGATTCTTATTTTAAGTTAATTTTGCACTATTTCCCTGAGTACTGTTAGTTAAATGAAGGTCGGTCAGTATGCAGTTCTTTCATTATTCACTATTATCTAACTTAACTGTTTACATTACTGAGCAGATAATCAGGTATAATATTCTTAGGTACACTCTACAATACATAATAATTAAGATCTTTTACTCTGTTCTTCATCTCTTCCTATTATTCTTCTTTATTCTTTACTGCCTTTTGATTAAGTGGTTGTGTATGCAACCACATAACAATAAGTTCTGGGTTCGAACCCCAATCTGACAATACATTATTGGAACTACACATGTAAACTAGAAGAATTATTCTATTCTTAGTTCTTTTTCTTTCTTTTACAAGTCTTATTGGTTTTGTCAACATCCATCATCTTCTTTTACCCAATCTAACCACGATCTTCTCCAACAGTACGACGAAGGCCTCCACGGCGGAGGCTACATGGAGGGCGGCGCGATGTACCACGAACACAGACTGTCTCACCCCCACTTACCGCCAGTCCACTACCCCCCTCCCGCGGCCCCTGCGCACGCGCTGCCCGGCGAGCCCCTCGTCCACAAGAGAGACAAAGACGCTATTTACGGGTGAGTGGTAACGTGTGACTTTCAGATGGTATTTGGTATTAGGTTATGGTAAAATTTATAGCTGCGTCCTCCTGAATGTCCTTTGAGAGGATAGGTCAAGGTATTAGGCATTTGTCTCTTCAGAAGATGTGATTGATTTACTTGGTGATTGCCTCCTCAAGGACAAGGACAAGGACACAAGGACACAAGGACAACGGAGGTCTTCTAAGACTAAAATATCCTTTAGGAGGATAATGTCCAGATAAAGACCTTGCCTCTTCTGTACCTACAGATTGACTAACTAGTGTGATGTGATTAGTTTAGTAACCATGCCAGAATCTACATCAGGTAAGATTTACAGAAGATTGCATGCCTTGGTCCATTTTCGAAGTGCCACTCTTGATGGAACACCTGGGATATGTTTACAATCAGTACTTTACACTCAACTTCATGTAGACACAGAGACTCTTTAACATCTTAGTGTAATAGTTGCACTATAAATACTTCAAAAAGAGATATAGTCAATTTTGATTTTGACACCTACTTGCTTATTTCCAGTAATATCAAAGAGTGGATCCAACCCTTTGAAACCAACTCAGCTTCTATTTTCTCCACTATCAAAACTTCAAATCTATTTCCATCCCCCAGAGTACAGCCTCAGAATCAACCCAATGTTTGTTACCACTTTAAAACAACACCAAACTTTGGCCCAATCTTTGGCCAAAGTTTGACTATCAGTCTCAACTCGAGATGTTTGATAAAGGACATAAAGGTGCCACATTTGACGCTTAGCCATCCATTTGTGGCAATCTTAAATGTTATCTGATCAAAAGTTGTCAAGAAACTTGAGGTTAGGCGCTATTGAGAGCGAGTGGTGGGGTCCCACTGTTAGGGTTGGTGGTTACAATAGGACAGAGTTTATGCGCTCCACTTCATGTTTATAAAGGTAACAAAATGTTTAAGAATTTGTCACAATAACTTTTTAGTGGTACAATTTATGCAATGCGAAAGACAAGTTGGTTTATTCAAGTTTTATTTTTTGTTAATGTTTCTTCAAAACCCAATTTGTAGGTTAGTTTATTCCAACTATAGAGGTAAATGAGTAAGGAATTAATTTAAGTATTTCTTTGTTTATTAAAGGTTGCTTAAAAATAACTTAATACTAGATCTTCGACGTACATTAGGTACATTGGTATAACATATATGTAATGTTTTTACAAGCATTCATAATCTGTAGTTAAAGTTTAACAGGTAACAAATAAACATTCATTTATTAGCCACTATAGAAGCAATTCCATATTAAAACAACGCCTTTTTACCTATTTGAACCTTTAATGAACATACGAACTTGGTCAAGTAGAAATAAAAACGCGTTATCTATATTATAGACGTGGAAATCTATTGTTTCGCAAAGTTAAACTATAAAAAGTTTTTAAATGTTAATGAAAGGAAATTATAATGTTCTTGTTTAACATAACTGAGTCTGGCACTGGATACGCATTATTGCGAGCTTCTAATATTATTCGTTTCAGAAAACATTGTTAGAAATATGTAATTGAAAACTGTACTAATGCAATGGTAATGTAGAAACTTTTACAGTTCTTTAGTCGTTATTCTATGTTTCATTTACATATAAAATGAAGCCTAAATGCCGCAAATCTTTCAGACACAAACAAAATTCATTTCAGCATTTATTTCCTTAAAATCACTCATTTAGACAATATTGACTTTCGTTTTTATATCAATCTGTGTTATACCATGACTAATCGTTACGATAGTACAATAAAAACATTTAAAGATTCAAAAAACCTCGACAGCTATCGTAAAATTACTAATAAATACATATAAATTGCAATTTAAATGCAATAAATTTTACCGCGTTAGTTCGGTTGGACAAAAAACGCAATCTATGTCTATAGTGTTGACCTTTACATGGCGTATTTACACGGAAATTAATTAAAAAAGAAATCTTTAGGGTCTACTGACTGTTATACACGCCATTACGTTATGGTTCTACATTATTTTATTGCGTTAGTGCGCTAATGATGCAATTTTTTCTTATTAGAATACTCCATAGATGTTTATGTCTCATTTAAAGTAAATCATTTGTAAATAAGGAAATCATTTCGATAAGAAATTCCACAATAATATTAGCTAATCATTCTCTTTATCTTTTGAATTATTTTTAGCTTTATATCCAGCCTATCAATCATACATTGATAAACAGTTGTGTAAGTTTAAATAACGCTATCACTGGGACCCCACCCCGTACGGTGGCAAAACTATAAAGATTTAATCGACGTCACGTACTGAATATCAGCATCTGATCAGTCGCGTGAGAGGTCATCCGCTAGCAATTGGACCATATCTCTTTAGTTTTATTAACGTTTACCACCTTTTTTTGAAGAAACATGACATATTCCTCACTTTATTAATAACATTTAAAAGCTATTTAAAAATTAAGTCCAATTTTGAATGAATGGTTAACAACAACAATTTTGACAGTTTCGTTTTTACTGATCAAGGTATATACGAATGTAGGAATACGGTCATACAGCCACTAGTGTCAATGTCAAAATTAAATGTACTAAGTTAACAATACACCAATTTCCAGGCACCCACTGTTCCCCCTGCTGGCGCTGATCTTCGAGAAGTGCGAGTTGGCCACATGTACCCCCCGAGACCCTGGCGTGGCGGGGGGTGACGTGTGTTCATCAGAATCCTTCAATGAAGACATTGCAGTTTTCAGTAAACAGGTAAATAAATCAATACACACAATAGTCAATAATTCATTACCAAGGAGGTTCTAACTGACACAGAAGACAGAAGCATGAGCATAGAGGTTGTAAATTGAAAAAGATATAACCTTTAATAAAGATCAACAATTGAATCATAAATACACGCGAAATCATTAAGTTTGTTCAGAAGTAAGATATTATTTTGCTAATAGAATAGAGGTCTAGACTAAAATAGCGTCCCCTGAACCATTCAACACATAAAAACGATTCAAAGAACCGAACTAGAATTACTCCGTACAGGCAGCTTGAATAACTTGGAATGAAACACCTGCTGCCTTTGCCCTTCGGGAAAAAAAAGCCACCGGGGTTGCTTGATAGAAAGGAGAATGGCAGGTTTGTATGGAAGTTTTGTACCGCTATAAAATTTTGTATTAGTCATTGTTTTAACCAAGCGAATAGTCTGAACGTTAGATATTTTTGTTATGAAGTTTAGAAAAAAATTACATATTTTTAGAACTTGGGGTTCAAAAGTTATTTCACTTTGAAAATGTGCAAAAGGTATGTTAAGGTGGTACCACACTTGACATTGCGTAGTCGCTTCATTTGTTAAAATATTTGTTGACTACGTATAAATGGCGTCCAAATAGTTCCCTATATGTAATGGCGTGCAAATATAGAGCAAACAAAGAAGAATAAATCCTCCACACATGTTTTTTTTTGGCCGAACACGACTAATACGCAACGTCAAGTGTAGAGCCACCGTTAAGCAAAATATCTATTACAAATGACAGATGACAGTTAACGGAAAAATGTCAATGTGCTCTCTAGCTAGTGGTTGTTTACAAAAAACAAAATCTAAATACTGCTCGCTACTCTACTGACTATTACTTTGTATTATTAGGAATGATCCTGTTAATTCAGCAAGCATGATGTACCAATAGAGTTTTAAAGAGTATGCCTCACAATCTTTTCATTTCTTAGGTGCCTACGAAAATGCAAATTCATAATGTAAGCGACTCTCATTGGCCTGTCATCGGCCTACATTTAGCAGTGGAAGTCTTGTGGCGGATATGATAAAACTAATGTCTCACTTCACCTTGAATCTTGCGGGCAGACGCAAGATTTAATGTATAAAAACAAGATTCGAGGCAGAGGCCTGATATACAAATAGTCTTTAAGTTAATTCGATTTAAACTTAAGCTTAGCTCTTTGAGAAAGTATTTCTTCTGAAAACTGGTTGCTTAGCACGCGTGTAAGGTTTAATTTCTAATAAGTAAGTCAAATTAGTAGAATCATCAACATTTTCATCATTAAGTCTATAAGTGGCCACTGCTGACCGAAGCCTCTTCTCGCATGGAGAAGGTGTGAGCATTAATCACCATACTAGCTCAATGTGGGTGGTAATTCAAACTTATAATAAGAAATTGTAAGCCCATGTTTCCTCACAATTCGTTAGTGGTGTCTTTGTACTTTCTTAGATTATTTAATATACGAATAACTCGGAAGAAAGACACATTGGTACTTTGCTGTTGGTAGGTTTCGAACCCGCACTCATGCATGAGAAGCGGGCTTCTTAAACCTCCAGGCCACCACATCACAACTAAAGAAAATGTAAAATGAAAATGAACATTTTTGGTATAAAACTAAAGCTATCTAAATTAAATATGGCATTTATTTTATAGATTGATTCTTAAAATCACTTTTATCAAGATAGAATTTATAGTTACTTACTAGGTTAAAATAAAACAAATGTATTATTTTAAAATTCTTTTATTTCATTGTATTCAGGTTGTTTCTAGGACTATTTCATCTAAAAAGAGAACAGGCAGTGTCATAGGTACAGCAGACATCAATTGCTGTAAACAAGTAAGGTACTGTAAATAAAGTAAACAAAAGTACATTTTTTCCTTTAGTTTTATATGTTATAATAATATGTCTGATTCCCTACCTTAACTCGTCGAGTACCGTATTTATAGACACAATTAAAGAACAATAGGTTGCGGTCACCGGTGACCGCTTGGTGTTTGACAGTTTAAAATGGAAAAGATAAAAATAAATATTTGATTACATTAATTGATTTTATAACATTTATTATAGTTATTCATATATCAGATCACATTATTTGTATTACAGATCATAGGAGCTCAAACAGCATGCTAATTAATAAATTATAATTATAACATGAGTATAAACCTATTATAAACCGCTTATATACTCCACATAGATACATAATTATGTAGGTACATTATAATGAGAATGCATACTTGTTGAAGCTCTGAAAGCCGAACAACATCTTCCGGCCTCATCTGTTCTACAAATGGCAATGTTAAAATGAGGCTTAGTCCATGTTTACATAACACATTACTTCCTGATAGTGAACACTGTGAGGTGGTATGTCAGGTTGTGGTTTTATAGTTTCGACTCTTGTATGGTCTCTCAGTCAGTATGGAACATGATCTTCATCATGGGAAGTAAGCTAAAATAAGTAATATTATTAGAATATGATATTGACCTTAGATTACACTGTAAATGATAATAGTATGGTTAAATTATGCTTTATTACCTCTTGTGGCTGAATCCAATCAAATACTATATGAGCCAGTCTTTAGTCCTGTTCTTTGGCGCCTTCAATTAAAACCCTGCGTCACCTTATCCTTGCAATGAATCAGCCATATACGACACAAACATGCCGATGACCAATTTGTTTGCTGGACATACTTTCAGCAACATCCCGATACATTGCCAATTGCCAGCAAGCATTGCAAATATGGTTGGTAGGAGAGATCTAGAATAAAATGATACATTATGGGTAGATAACACTATGCGCCTTCTTTTATTCAGGCAACATGGTGACTTTCGATATGTTATCCGGGTAAACTAGGTACTTACATCTCTAGGATAAGTCCGCAATGGGATATTGTTGACCACGTCTAATCTTTACTCTCATTTCCTAGAGCATACCGTCTCATGTGCGACAAACTCTGAATGCAATTAATGCACTGTAAATTCATCATCGCGACAGATTACAACACACTATGCACAAAATAATGTAAATAAGTGTCTTTTCGCAATTGTCGCAACAATGATGCCAATAACACCAATTTGGGCTACGGAGGAACGGTTGCCAAACTCAACGTATCACCAGATGAATAAAATAACTTCAAATTCAACAAACACATCATAACATCGCATTTGAAACAAACAGCAATGCGCCGGTATTGACAAATTAATTGTCAATGTCATCAAGACAAATGCCAGTTCAACATTGCCATATTCAAGTTTGATAAAATGTTAATTATCATTAATAATCCATGTAAACGTAGATTTAGATTGGATGTAGATTTTTATATTTACTTATAAAAATGTTTGAAATGGAAAGGAAAATATTTCATTGATAGATATTAAAATAAATGAGTTTATGAAATAGCGACATTCAATATGCTCTGATTTTATCTTTACGCATGGCAACTTTGTAAACGTCAATCGCGATGTGTTTTAACGTTTGGAAACGTTTAGTGGATTGATTTTTATCATTATTGAATATCAGTTTTTCTAGGGTTTCCCATGTTTTAAAAATCTATTAAATATGCTAACATAACGTACTTAGGAGGTTCTATAACGACCCAATTTTTTAATGACAAATATTTTTTTAGGGAAGCGGTACAAAATCTGCCGTTCTCCTTTAAAATAATATTCAATAATATTTTCAAAAGGAGTTCTTGTAATTACATCGAACGATTGTAGGACTTTTATAAAACAGCAGTCCTCAATAAATAAGATATAAACTGCACCTACGTATTCCCTAAACCAGTTTGTAAATGCAAAATCCAGTCAACATTCTGGCAACTTTGCATATTCATTCGAATTTTAAAACGTCGTTCAAAATGGCGCCCAGTAAATCAGTAGCAACAATTTCTCCTGCATAATGCTTTAATAACTATAAACTTGTAATTAGTAATGGTAAATTCGAGCACGAGTAAATACGACGTAGTATCGATTACAAATTGTTTACGCACAGCGTCTCGCTATTCGGATTGTTATCGATTTTTCTAAATCGAGTTGAGAGTACTTGAATTAATGATTATAATCGATTCGATGCGTGTATTTCTTTCAATTTTCATTTACCTCCTGATAAGAAATTATTTCGTTACAGATGAATGAGTTTTTAACTTTTTAAGTTTTATTTTACTAACGTAATATAACTTCTTATAAGTTTTGAATCGATGTTTTTTTGAAATGTTTTACTTTATTTGGTTTTAAAACATTCGTGGTTCTAAAACGTCCCCTCTTCAATTCCAAACTAGATCCACAGGCCATAAAACTAACAAAGCACCTTGTAATAAGAGTGAGAAATACTGATAAAGTAACATTCAAAAGACAAGCGTGATTTACGACTCCGGCTGTAGAAACAAAAAAAGATCGTCCCTTCAACCATAATCCCTTGCCAGTACAAAAAAACTTTGTTTATTCTCAAATTGTGAACAAACTTCCTGGAAGGACACTTGTTTAAAATGGCAACATTATAAAGAAAGTGTTGCTACATTTATAAAAATGATATTTCATTACGGGAACCTATAATAACATGACGAGGCAGATCGGTTAATATGTATTATTGAAATGAAATAAAAAAAGGAAGGAAAATGGAGTCATTTTGTAACAATTCGGGGCTTCGTAAAACTGGTAATCTGTACAAACCGACAATCAAATACCGTGTAATTTGTAACAGAATTATGTTACCGCGATATCTTTGTGGGTTTTTCATTTTTTTTTCAACAATAGGCACAATAGTTGTTGACATGTTGCGGCTGATATGCAATTTAAAAAATAACTTTGATGTCTTCACATTCTCGGTTCCACCGGATGTGACTTTGTAACGACGTGCAATTTGAATTTCACTTTTAATATTTGATTGGTTTATTATTCAGTTTATATCCTTAAAGGGGTTATTTTTGCATCATTTTTAGATATTTTTATTATTGTTCATAATAGTTTCTTGTTATTTTAGTTTTGTATCATCCCGTCTATTATCGTAGTGCTGTGATAAAATATTGATAATTTATCAGTCAAAGACTTTATTGTATTATAATTATTGAAATTAAATTGTATTTATAAGTGGAAACGGCGGCGACCCGTGGGACCTCGCCGAGATAAATGATATACAGCAGTCAGTCAGTGTCATGGAACTGACCAGACTTTATTTATTTATTGACATAGGTTCCTCTCTGATAACGTGTTATTATATCAGTGCTTCTCAGAGCAAAATATTGACGTTCTAGGGAAGAACCAAAATAACTTCAGGGGTCTAGACTGTAATCTATTTCTTTATGAAGGAAATTGTTTTGGTTTGTAATGAAAGCTACATTTCTATTGTTCAAAGACATGCGGTAAAGAAACTCCTTATGAAATCACTATCTAACGTTTGGCGTCCTGGCAGTAAACATAAAAACGCTACTATCACAAACAGATTAACAGTGTAAAATGACACATTTATCAAATGTTTGGACGCGTAACACGTACGGAATCTAATCGGTCGCTTTAATTACTATAATAAAACGTTTATCGGTAGCTGTGGCACGTGAAATCGCAATAGATAGAGATAAAACGCATATCCCCTTCTCTTTCTTACGCTAAATAAGTGACGTCCATAATTCATACCACGAAATAAATCATAAACCGTAAAGTGTTTATTTTCAACGTACTTAATATGTTATAAATTTATTTAAGTGGCGTGCGGTGCGATTGTGGGCCAAATGATTGATATAGTGCCCTCCCGGTGGACGATCGGTTTAGTTGTAATACTGTCATGCCATCAGGGATACTAGCCGTCACTACCGTGTTGATGCAATGACCGAGTACGCTCGATACTCGATGCTCGAGTACCGACGATGAGTTTAGCTCTTTTTGTTGTCATTAATCGTTCTGTGAATGACAGTGAGTCAATTTTTATAGTTTGAATGGTTCGTTTGTTTATTGCTGGATTGAGATGTTTTCTAATGTCTGTCAAGAGTGACGTGGCTATTGGTAGTAAAGAGCACCCAGCGGTGGATTAATGAGGCAATTGAGACAAGGATTAAGTGTTCTTCAGCTCTGAGTGACGTCATGCACTTGATTGTTTCTTTAACCAACCTACACCACAGACTCCCTTCAAATTAGTACAAATTGTTTCTTTACTTCAATCCTCTCATGAATAAATCTGACATTCATATAAACTTTAAAGTATTCCACAAACGATTTGCCATTTACGAGACGGATTATGAAGCCATCATGTTGAAAAAACGTTAAAACAAAAATCGCGAACAACGTCTCCGCCGCTAAATAACTGATTGAAGAAATTTTTATAGAAACGGAAAGTATAATGAGATGTAATTAAAACTTAATTGCGGGAATTTTAATTGACAATTGTCGGGGAGACGATCTATCGATGTGGGAATCGATTCCGAAATGTTTTTTGTTCACATCACTAATGACAGTGAGGGGAACCTGGTATGTCGATATGTTACGTTTTTTTATTATTTTTTCCTTGATGTTATGCATTGTTACGTCATAATACAACGCTTCATTGGCCTGACAGCTGGTGTCTTAGTCTGATTAGTTCATTAGTCAATGTTAGATTGGACCTGTCTGGAACTGATTGCAGCTGTGATAAAATAAAGCTGTTAGCTTCTAGTTTATGTAAATAGCCAAACATAATTCTAATTTAATTGTAATAATAACGTTGTTTAGGAATGTTGTTAGAATTTAACATTAAATTAATCGATCAAGGCTTACATTGATTCGATTATTTTGCATTGAACCGTCTTGTTACAATATTGCAATCATGTCATTTCTTCTTTAAACGATTCCATTCGAATCTAAGCCATTAAAAGACATATTTTTTGTCAATTAACGAGTTTTCTTTCACGTTTCGATATGTTCATTGTTGTTGTGCAATGTTTGAATGGCGTGCATCGATGTCGTTACACCGATGTTCTCATTACAACGCTTTTTAGTACAGTTCACACAAAACTCCGCCGTATCGAGTTCATATTAGTTCATGCCGATTTAATTGTATATTTTTATTGGTTATTGTATGCCGTCATGGTGGTTGGTGTTGCGGGATCGTGAAGTACTCACCTGTACCGTAATCAAGTGCGTTGCTTCTGTCTTGGAACGTGTTCACCTGTTTGTTTGTTTTTTTAAAGTAAATAGATAATTGTATTGCTCTAGTAATTATAGTGCTGAGTTTCGTTTGAGCATAAAGTTAGTCAAGCGAAACCGAAATAATTGGGGGGTCTAAATGGTATAAATCATTGCTATCATAAATGCATCTCACGATAGCAGTTGTAAAATATGTGTGTTGGTGCGTTTTACTTTTGTAACATTTCGCATGCAGTCATGCAAAGTGGTCTAAAAACATATCAGTTTCATGTTTATGCCATTCATTATTAAACTTTCCCTGTTACGTCAACGGTGATTGAAAATAATTAGAAAATTACAGCATCATCAGTTTGATGGAGGTGCACTGATACGTTGGTTGCTGGCTATAAGTCGATTCTATTACAAAGCGCTATTTGGCAGACTGATCGCCGTCAATCACCTTCAACTGGCATTTTCTAAGTATTTCTCCCATTATAGCGAGTTTACTGAATATAGACAAGTAATCGATCTTGCTATGTCGGATTAAACGATAAAAGAATATACAGTTGTGCTAATAACCAGGGTTTATAATTACGAGGCAAGTAGCGCCGCAGGAAAAAACATAGTAATGGGCACACGCACGCACAGACAGATGATCTATCTGCAGATGCGAAGTTTAGACAGATTTATGCGTCATTGAATTTTTTTCACATTCACGGATTGTACTTTTTCATTGCAATCAGACGAAGTCGGGTTAGTAAAGAAGTGTTAGTACGGTACCTCGTGCAGATTTATAGTGCAGATTACATTCACAAATAATATGCCAACTTTATCTATAAACACATTAAACACGTTCATTTTCACGATGTATGCTCTCGTGTAAGGAATTTCGAAAGTGTATGAAGTGTTAGAAATGTCATAGTCGTGCAATCCCATTCATTACACTCCGTCCTGTATTGCATTACAAAAAGGATTAGCACGGAGTCTTGAACATACAAGATCAATCCCCGAGCAACCGACCCGTGAACCGCCACACTGCGCCACAGATACTGCTCGTCCGACGCATTGTGACGCGCGGCGTCAGAAGACACTGCATTGTCTGTTTGTTTACATCTGTCCGTGTTCCGTTTAACGCTATAATTGACAATTGTCATGGGATTTGGACGCGCAATTTAACCTCTTTGTCGTACTGATCCAATTCAACGTTTCGCGCCGAAATAAAATAAATAATGGAAATGGCGGATCGGTCCGCTCGCGCAGCTGCGCCCGCGCAGCGCACCACGCAGTATTCATTAGCTGCGCGCGCTAGAGTGGAACCGCGATACGATACGTTTTTTGTTATCTCGCTCGCACGCAGCACTTGCATTTTTTTTTCGACAACGCATCGGCGATTTCGTTTTATCGTCCCCATCGAGTGGTTTTTGCCGTTTGGAATTCCTTACGCATCTTGTTTCGGGTTCGTTTGTTGATAAAAATTGTTGGGTTTTAGATACACTCGACCCCAGATTCGTGGGAAACCTTCGAGCTCCGTAAGATTTCAAGTTAATTTTCGTACCTCGTTTGGCCTCGACGAGCCAAAGAAAACAACAGCAATCGCAAATCGACGATTACACTTTGTTGCATTTTTTGCGTAATCACTAGCGTGAGCGTAAAGGATATCACCTATTTAATACGCATTACCCGCGACGACGGTCGCGTAACATTGATGCGACCATTTAATTACACAGTGAGACCACGTACGTGATAAACACAAAAACCTCTTATGTAACGAATGTTTCTCAAGTCACATGCGAAAATGCGAGTAGCATACTTTTAAAATGTCGATAATAAAATTTACAGCCGCTGTTACAAGGTTATGGCACATGGCATTTTCTCTTTTATTATTGTGGCATCTCCGTGAAAGTGGTTATTACTACAATAAAACGTTTTCTTTGAAGAAATAATAATTATTTATTTGATTAGATGCGTTTGGCGCTGCATTCACAATTATTGAGGCTAATGAATTCTTGTCATGATAACGAGCGCTGTTACAATATTTATTAGATTCGCAACTATCGCTAGCCACAACAACAACACTTGTTATTGTACGGTTTGTTTCGGTAGTTCAAGTCGACATTGTTTATGTTATTCATACAGTCTTTTAAAATCTCCAATCTACTTTCCCTCTAAATAGTCCCCAACAGAGCCCTAATTTTATGCGTCTATTTTATATCATATATTAAAGAATGTAAAATGCTTTCCATTTAAAAAAGAGCTTCTTTCAAACGATATAAAAAGGCCGTTGAGTAAAAAGAGTAATTAATGTATTCTGATTACGAGCACAGATAATCTATGCAATTTTATGAAAGGCTGGTCATCGGTAGAAATAAATAAAAATATGTAATTAAGAGAATTTTCTAACCTTTGCTTACTGATTGAGGGCCGGTTGCACCATGCGATAGCGTGCGCCTCTCAATTAGTGCCTGACACGCCGCGTCGACCGACTCGCGTCGAGTTTTTGTCCGTTTAAAGCAGCATTAATATGCCGATGAACTAAACATTATGCTCTTTCATCACTCGCTATGACGTCAACTAGAAAATTAAAATAAAGAAAACACAACGACGATCCGAGGTCATTGCGGATGGTAGAGATTTTGGAAATAGAACACGAATCACGACCGCAGAAGGGACGCGTTCGAAATTTAAATTCGTCCAAGGGTTCCCGAATTTGAATACGCCAATCGTAACGCGAGCCGACGTGATTGGTCAGAGGCTTTTCGGTAATCTCAAGGGTGTTTTAATTTTACCTAAACGTTCTATGTTGGTAGGTACGAAAAATATACATTATTTATTAGATGGACCTTTAATAATATTAAACATTATATCTTGAACTCCGTGACGAATCATTCTATATAAACCCACCAACATTAACCTGAATCTGTGTAAGAACCACGCAGATGGAAAAAGACCAACATAGAGAAATGCATCACGAACTGTCTTCAAAAATCTTGCAAGACTTGACACTTGTCTGATATATTCTATCAAAAATCTCCACTGTCTATCTCCAATTTTTTTTCACAATCCATCCTATGAACAAAAGTAACAAATCCCAACAAATATAAATGATACCACAACAATGATTAGCGCACCATTTTCGGTGGAAAGCTGCAACTGAGTAAAAAACCGGTGGCGCGTCAAGCCGCGCCGTGCTAGAGGAATGAGCTTTTTGCGCATGCGCAGAGCATTCGCGATAAAAATGGATGCTAAATGAGTATTAATTCGCACCGGTTAATAATGACATAAATACACTAGGTGCAAGCTTTTGTTTAAAGGGTGCTTTAGGGAAAGAGATTGGAAATTTTTGACACTTGAACATAAATATTACAAAGTGCTTTAAGCACCTAAATGTTGAATTGAATTTTAGTGTACATAGTAGTATGAATATGTATTTTGCTTGTCTTGATTCATATAGTACAATTAATTTCCTTTTAATTATATAGCTAAGGACTTTTATTGGATTTGTTATGGATCCCATATTTTTGAAAGATCAAAACCAGTAAAAGAATAAGTAAGATAAAATATAAATCATAAAACGAAACCACCTGTATATAAAGAGGTGTGTAATTACAAAGTCTCGAGCGCATTCTTCGCGACACGTCGGCCGATTTCGTCGGCGACACTTACCGACTTCTGCCGACTCTCGACGGCTGTTCGAAGTTCGAACGTTTTGATTCCATTTTTAAATTTCAAGTACCGTACAAATACTGGTTTGGATGAATACGAGCGAATTGTTCGGTGTCATTAACCCTTCATACAGTTTTGATAAAAGGTTTTCAAGTAATTTGAGTGTTCATAATTAATTAAGTTCACTAATAACGGATGAGTTTTTTAATACTAAACTTTGGACTCCTTATTTTAGTGTCGATAAAGTTCAAAATGCTTTGTATTGTTTTTCTCTCTAGTTTTCTTACGGTTATGGTTACCTCTTGTCACAAAAACTGGCAACACCAAAACAAAATATTATTCCCAACAGAATCGATCGCTTTAACGACACTGGACTGAAATAATATAAAAAAATACACTCATTATGTATTTGACAGCTCAGCTAGGAGCCATCATAACCAGCATAACTTGACACCTCACTCAATTTATACAGTTTTAAAAAACCGTTCAGCTTATACTGGATTTAAAACCAATATAAGTTGACCTCTTGTGGGAAAGGAATTGTGAGGATGGGTGGGTCATTGTTTGTTTTGGTGTAAATAAGGGTATTTGAAGGGTAGAATGGGGAGAAGCGACCAGTCAGAAGCAGCTGACGGGGATTAGAGGGAGTTTTACCTACATAGGGTACAATGTACCTATGGTGTTGTTTAAATTCATCATTATTGTATAGGTTTTAATAAATTCATGTGTTTACTTTGATTTGTTTTTTATGGGAACGATTTAACATAATTTTAGGGGCTCGTAACAAACAGGGGCAATAAACTCTCAATATAGGATGCAAGGTTCAGTAACAGTGTAGTAAATTCTTTAATAGACATTTAATTAACACATTTAAAAAATAAAAACATTTGGCAAAAATTCTCACCATAAATACAGATCAATAAAGTTTGCAGTAAAAAAAAACGACAGAACTACTTCCGTAGTCTATGGTGTGGCATAGACAAAAGCCAGCCAACCCTCTTTTATTGAAATTAATGTTGCAGCGATGATTGGTCGTTTTTACCCCCAGACATAAAGTAGAGCGCGGTTCGTGTTGGAAATAGTAACGAAATATAATGTTGATAACAAATAAGATATTTATTGTAGAAATACTTGGGAAATACATACTAATATAGGTATAATCATTGTTAAACTCACATGCCTTTACTCAACTTTAAGTATAATAAATAAATAAAATAAAAATAAAAATAAAATAAAAATCTTTTATTTTCAGGCGTCGACGGCCCATAGAGTGTTAGTAAACAGTACAAACTTAAAAACTATGTTAGTAGTAACACACGAGTAAAAATACTAACAAAATATACAATCATACACTACAAATACGAACAGATATTATTAGAAGCATTATCAAGCCCCACGTCTGACATGCAGCTTGATAAATCTATCTATTGTAGGCCCTTCTAGCCTTTCTGCAAACACCCTCAGAACTCAGGCTATAGGCTCAGCTAATACTATATAGCTCACACATAGGACCCACTTAGTTTTTAGTCAAATTTCTGTGGTGCTTGGCGACTGGGCTTCACTCAGTTGAGTACAGTCTCTTTTGGCTTCCACCTGTGCCTTTGGCTCCCACCGGAGTGATACCACGACCGAGCAGAAAACCAACGTGAAGCAACGCTTGCGTTGTGTTTCGTCGTGTCAGTGAGGTCACCGTGGGCTCAATGATCCCCCTCTTCCCTAATCTCTCCAACCCCTGAATACTCAACAATCCTCAAATTCATAAAAGGCCGGTAACGCACTTGTAATGCCTCTGGTATTCCAGGTGTCCATGGGCGACGCCGATTGCTTACCACCAGATGATCCGTCTGCTCGTTCACCGGCTTATCCATTAAAGAACCTATTTCTCAATTCACAAAATAATTTATAATAGCTGTGTGAAGAATACGGAAAACAATGTCTACTTCTATTACACACGTCCCATTATTGTAGCTACTTAATAATAAACGTCTAAATGCATTAGATTCGACTGCTTTTTCATTGCAGGGTAAACAGCGGTACAAACATATGCATGTATGATAGGGGCTTAAAATGATGCTTAATCCTACCATGAATCAGAATGTCTTATAACAATAATATTTATAATCTCTTATGCGAACAGACTGGCAGATCAACCAATACAAAAAAATAAACCAAAACAATCAAAAATAAACCTTATCATCATACCACTTAGATCGAAAATCGTGCGTGCTTATCGCAAACGGAGATTAAATTCGATGCATCTGTTTCGTAAAAAAATACACATTTTTACAAAACTTGCAAAAAGGTTATTAATATTTTTTTGGGTTTGTCTTTTTATCCCCGTCCTCCTATCTCAGCGTCTTTGTATATTAATTCTTTAAAAAAATCTTATTTATTGTTTAATTCTTTTAATAGGTATCATCAATAATAAAATTATCTAAATCACCAATCATTGTGTTAAAAGATGTTTGTTGCTAATTAAAACGGAATTAAAAGACATATTATGAGATAATAATAATTTATCAACGTAGCCTTGGATAATAGTTATCGCATAGTATCCCACACATGAACTATAATCTTCCATTCACAAAATAATTCATCCGGCCATAAACAAACAAAAAAAAAACAAGTATCCAAGTTGCTAAATAAAAACAAAACAAAACTCTTTGAATCCCGGTTCCATTAAAAAAAGAACACCTTTCCACGTACACGAGTGAAAAATTAAATAGGTACCTATTAGTGTTATTCAGTGCCACGTTTTAACCCTCTGAATATTTCAATTTTCAAGTAATATTACGATCAAGTACTTCGTTTAAAACCCTGTAATTTCTTCGCCGTTAATTTGCCGCTGAATTTGCCCCGCCACAAATGATACACTACGCTACTGAACTTGTAATTATTTTTAATCTATTCCAATGTAATTGTAGTCTGTGGTAGCGGAAAATTCTATTTTGATGGCCATATTGTACGGGGTTCGGTGCGAAAACACGAAGCGCCATTTTTGTTATTTGATCGTTTAATTCTTTTTATTTTAACTTTGTTTATTTATAGTTATGAATAACGTGAGGTTTTTTTTATGCATAATGACATGCATTTGTCATTACGATGCACAACGTGACTCAATCAGCATTCTAAATTATAATGAGCAATATTAGCTTGGTAGGTACTCTTATTTTATTATCATTCATTTAAAGTGCACAGTTGGACGTCCTTTGTAGCGTTCTTTGTCCCCTCATTCAAAAAACCTGCTTTCAACTCGTTTCCAAAGACATTTTACCTCTACCTACGGACATTCTGTTATTTCCCAATAACTACACGACAAGAAAAGCGCATCTAACCCTCTCAGTGCAAGCCAATATTGTGAACAAAGAAAACAGAAAGGGGTCGGATACGTCACGCCGCGCGAAACCAACATTATTTGTAGCAGATCAATCAAGATTACGTCCAGTAATGCGCCTAACCCTTCGGTCTGAGACCCCGGGGGCCATGTGATTGTTTCATCAATGTGTCGATGATTAGGGGTTAACGCGGTAATGCACTTGATATTAGTTTTCTTCCTCTCTAATTTGTTCAGAGCTAATAATGGTTATAAATACGAGTTGTAAAGTATACTGGATTGACCAATATCTAAGGTTTAATGTAGAAGAAACGACTTAACCATATCTGCAGTGTGTTTTAGCGCGGAATGCACTGACTGTTACTGTAATTAACATTTAATAGTAGAAGCATTTATTTAAACATAAAACGGGCAAGCGCCATAAATTTGTTATTAAAAAGATTAAATATCTACATATGCAAGTGGCTTGTAAAATAATAAGAATGTTTTAATAGTAAACATGTTTTCTCTCCATAAAGTATTAATGAATGTTAATAGTAACGTTCAGGAGTTTCGTCCGATAATAAGTTGGTGCGGAGTGCAGTTTGCATCGATTCCCGTCCCCTTTGAAAAGTTAAACTTGAAAAATTACATTAACAAAAGCCGAAACACACAGCGAACCCGCAGATAAGTTATTAAGTACTGCACCATTACACTTTAATTTTTAGCCTGCTGGGATTTAGGAGGGGTTGATTAAAAAAAGAGGCAAACCAGGGGTGCGTATGCTTACGTATTCATAATGGCGTGCGGACTAAACGCGTTTATTTTAGTACAAACACGCGCACCGATCGCTTTTTGGGGTAACACTATTATTTCATTATATCCCGGTGTACAATGAAGGATTGTTTAAAAATATTGCCTTTTGAAAATGTATTTGTTTATTTTGAAAACCGTGCGTAGAGTGCACTTCAGCGGAAACCATGCCTCGCGTCTGTTTGTCTGTTTATTTGTTCGAAGTGAGGTCATGAGAAATCTGAAGGGTTATAAATTCAGTTTTTGTATTACTGTTTTCTTAAGCGTTCGAGCACGTAAATAATGGTGTTAGTCATACGTAAGTGAGTGGCGAACTCCGAAACTGCTGAGCATGTTTTGATGTGGCTGATATTTGAAGATGAAAGCTCTTGATGCTAATTAGATGTTTCAAATGTATTGTCAATCATGATCGCAGTGCTTGTTTGACGTTGTGGTATACAGTTTGAGATGGGAATTAATTTAGCTCGATTCCTTTGATTTTCCGAAATGTATCTTTTTTACCGTTAATGTGTTATTGAATAATTGAAGACTACTTGAAATTATAAAGAGAATGAGTAAACAAACGTAGTGCTTGATTAGCATACTAGGTAGACTTTTATTTACATTTTGTACTATAATTTACTCACCTACAAAGTAAGTAGTGTGTATAAACAAAAAATGAAACGATTAACACAAATTTACGACTAGTGTAATAGTCTGAACGAGTGAGACACCATTTAACCGACTGCCCCGAAGTGGGTAATTACCTACCACCTTTATTACTTCCCACTAATTCCACGCCAACCCTCTGATCGCGTTAATGGTCGAAAAACTGACCTTCCGGGTCCAAACGACCCTCTCGGGACCTGTTATGTAACTAACTGTAGTGTATGATACCTCCGTATGAGGACACGTGATTCGCACACAGCGCGTTATCGTTACAACGTGGACAAAATTGTAAGAAATGTCATTACCAGCCAACTAAACATTCAATATGATACAAACAAAAATTACGACTGCACTGTGTAACTAATAATTATTCGCTCGGAACAAAAATAAATCGTACAAATTGCTGCAATAAAATTTCACAGTATTTAGTATAATGTCTCAATCGGTCCAAAACAAAACACCGAGAAAAATATAAATATCATTTTGACCGCTTAAAAATTATATGTTACTGACAACTGTCAAAACCGGAACACGCCCTCTGACGAACGGTCCGTG
This sequence comes from Spodoptera littoralis, assembly GCA_902850265.1. Lineage (NCBI taxonomy): Eukaryota > Metazoa > Arthropoda > Insecta > Lepidoptera > Noctuidae > Spodoptera > Spodoptera littoralis. The sequence goes on from LR824547.2 coordinate 12,601,148, forward strand.
AATTAATAAATCAAGCTCCCAGATCCGTAGTGACAAAACTCACATCAGAAATTACAGGTCACAAATCGTCACACACCACGACCATAAATCAACTTGAATTCTTTGTGCAAGAAAAAAAGAAACTAAGCAAATACCCCGGTTCGGCCGCTTCTACCTGCCCCATGTCTTTTGAATACTTTTCTTGTATTAAAATAAAATTTTTGAACGCACGGATTTCGGGACAAAAAACGCACGAAAAACGCTCCACTGTATCCCCATCCTTGTTCCACTTCAGGCTTTGTCCTTCTCTAATGGGGATGACGCTCGGCAGGCAACGAGAAGCGTCATTTAAAAATTTTAGAGCAACAGTTTTATTTGTGAGCGTCTCGTCGCCGTGCGAAATACGCTCCAAGTGACCTCTCCACAAGTTGGGCTCTAAGGCCACTGGCACACAAACTTTTTGACAACACAAAAACAAACCGTAAAACATTTATAAATTCCAGTTAGTTATGAATAATTTCTAGATGATTTACATATATTTTATGGAAAGAAACACTACGCAAACAAAAGGTCGGGCCCGCGTCTAAGTTCTTTTAATTCCAACACAGAGCCCGAACAAAAGTTAAACAACCAAACCTCATTTTATAGAGCTACGTTTATGGCCACAATATTCAGTAGGAGCCATTTTGTTAAGAATATTTATGGCGTTTTTTGTGCTCGCCAAGGAGAAATGACTGATATTTGACGTTTACAAGTATACCATAAAGACATTTGTTCATTACGTCCGTTTATGGGCGGCAGTAAAGCGAACCAAATAAATATATTCGCACGTCGTTGTGTCAAAACAGGTGATTAAATGCGGAGCGGTCGCGGTCGCCAAAACAATCGCGGCGTGACGCGCGTTAGAGCAGTGGCACGCCCGACCCGACGTCCCAGCGACCACGGAGACGCGCGCACTATAAATAAAAATTTCGTAACAGGAACGTGTATTAATACACTATAATTTTAAAATTCGAACTACTTCAGTAGCGAGGTCGGACGAAAGACCGTTTTTTAAGTCAAAATTCGAAAAAAAAATCACCTGCCGACCGCCGGCCGTACAAGAATGTTATTAAATAGGAGGCGACTTAACTAAATTACAAAACTCGACCTCTGAACATTATAGAATAACTTAACATTGAAGCCTGCGCACGGTACGCGCGATTCTATATCGTACGTTTAACTTTGACAAGCGTCAAAATGGCTCGAAACCACTTGATTTATTAAAAAGCCCATCGAGATCGATCGCCGGGCATCTTAGGTAGCGTCTCGGTGCTTTATTTTATCTCATAAATAGATTTTTTATTACAAATTACAGGGTACCACGTTTGGTAGCGATTTTGGTGCCGCAGTTATTCCGTTACTTATCGCTGTAAATGCCTGTGGTCCATCAATTCATAATGTGCTTTAATTTGTGTCAAATAGAGTTTAATATTCATTGAGACACGTGGACGTCTCGATTGGGACCTTACGAATTTAATGATGAGTTCCGTAGTTTTTTCGTGAGTCCAGGTAGCGGGCAATCGGTGCTTAAAATCAGTGTTACTCGGACACTGCCCGATTCCAGTTTTCTGTGGAAAAAATGTTTAATCGATTAACTTGAGTGTTGTTCCAAGGTGGTTAAATGCACATGAGATCTGGTCCTTTACAGCATCACAAAGCACTCTGCGAAGGTATTTATTCAATTACACAAACAATACCATTTCGACTGAAAGTGCACAATAGGGGGTTACAATGAGACTCAGGTAAACGTCATGAATAGAGAAAACGACAATTGTCGGATCACAAAGATATTTGGGTCGAGTCAAAAGTTATTTTGTTCACAGCCTGTTTATTTTTACGGGACAAACAGATATAAAACGCTTTTGTCCTGTATTTTTTGCGAGTTAAATCGATAGAATACAGTTCGATGCATCGATTAAAATAAAAAAAATATCGATGCAATAACTCGATTCGAAAGGGATTTTTGTATCGACACCTAACAATTCGTGACATTTTTTGTTCCGATGTTAGTTGTAATGGAGGCATTAAGCGTTCCGATGCGTGCGAGTAGAGCTTTTGTTGCATTCATTATTTAATTCAAGTTTAGTATTTAAAAATTAAGAACTTTTGATCGATGTATTCACAGTGAATCATCATCACTCGTTAAAAAACCAAAAAACATTAAATGATGAGATAAAAAAGCACTTACGACCGTCCATGTATGTACTCAGCTTCATATAGATAGCTATACACAACATAAATGCTCACATTACCATCTATACCTACTATCACAGTTTGAAAACACCCATAAAATCTTCGTATAGTTACCAAAAATTGTTGTTCCAAGACTTGGGTATCAGTCGATCGTCTTATTAGCATTTAATTTGTGTCCAAAGGGGCTTTGGTCTTGCTTCATGGGTCGGTGCCCCCCTAAATGAGACACTTCCTTGCCTCGGGGCGGGGAGGGGCTATATTTACGTTTGGTATATTTTTCGATCGTGCATTCGCCATTGGTTGAATTTTGGTAACTTTGGTCTATCATTATAGTGATACGCATCGACACGATTACTCGTATAATGACATGTTTGTATGTAAAAGGCTGGCTCTGTATGTGTGCCACTTGCTTAGTGTAATGGCTGAACTAAAGTGGAAGAATGAAATGTGGTACTATGGAAGTAATCTGTAGCGGTAGAGAGTACAATGAAATTGGTGTGCTCGAAATAATTTTGTTTGGCTCGTTAGTTCAGCAGTAAGGGGTCAGCGGGTCTTGGCGATTGCCTTTTGGTATTTCTGTGTTGCATCGGTAATTAAATTGTATGAGAAGAACATAGAATACTTCTTATTGGAATTGTGTCCATGTAGGTACATTCCAAGCCATTGTTCTACTAAGTTCCTAAGTTATTTGTGTCATACTTCATTCCTTAAACCTAGCCTTTCTTCAGGTTGATTACTTAATAACACTTAAGCTTTGCAATGGTCGTTTGTTGATAGTGAAATCTAAGTTCAATTTGTAGCACGATGCGAATTATACCCAATCACGATAAAGTTTCACGACAAAAGTTCTAGCTAATATAAGCAAGGCTGCGTCATAAAATTATACGGCGTAACATTAAGTAAAAGGTGTGAATGGTTGCTGAGATTTTAACGTATGATTCATACAAAGATCAGTGACCCAAAAGATTTTAAATCAGCAAACCCACGCTTATTAGAGTATCTATCACTTTTTTTATATAAGAGGTCAAATTACAATAATTTTGTGGTCAACATTATACTGTTTGTTCGTGTTTGTTTAGTGCCTGATATAATGATCATTACTGGCTCAAATGTAAACAAAAACATTCTTAGTATTTCTATAAAAATAAATATATAGTTTTTTGTCTGCACTTGAACAGATTTTGCCCACTGTGTTCTAGCATATCCGTGGTTGACGTTGAACTAGAGGCAAATAACAATTTGTTGTGTTCAATAATGACACAAGCCGGAATGATAACCATTATGTCGTGGGCGGGATCGAACCCGCTACCCGGTGCACGGCGGTCATTACCGGGCACTATGATTTGTGTCCATGTACGGCTCAAGGTGGGATGGTATTAGCTGTATTAAAACTTTTTATATCAGTCTTTAGAACTAAGGCGATGTTTTAGAATCATATTAATGAAACACTTCTGCAATTAAACCTATGTGTTTCAGTGTGGTAACAATTAATATGCACCATCAATTAAATTTCAACTTTAACAGCGAAACGAAATGGTTGTTTTTTATTTACACAGACTTTTTCGCGAGACATAAATCTTTGAAGTATAAGTGAATCTATCAAAATACAGTTCGTGATCATTTTAATTAATAAAAACCTATTGCTACCATAGAAAAAAGAACATTTTAAAAACCGTTCCAACACGTATCATTACCGATACAACAAAAAATCTTGACTAACAATTAATAGGAATTCACATAATTATAGAAAAAAGGTTTTATGTAAAATAAAAAAGGTTATAATTAAAAGCCAATCAAAATTGCAAAGAAAACGTATCAATCATCAGTAGTCGGGTAAAAATGTATAATTTTTATACGACATTTAAGTCCCATCGTAATCGACCCATACATTTTAATAGGCATATCATAAAAGATAAGATCAAAACACAACACAAATTGCACTTTAAACCTCTTACTGTAAAGTACATTTTAATTTGACCGTGCTAAATGGTTAACTGTCATTTTTATAATTTTTGCAAAATGTCTCTCGTATCGATCTGATATTTATTGCTAAAATATAATAACCCTTTTTTTAAACAAAATCCTTACTAATATTAATGTGATAGTGAGTTTGTTTGTTTTCATTTCACGTTTCAATGAAGCGAACTTATTGATATGATTTTGGTGTGCGAAGATAGTTAGGAGGCTATTAAGTATAGTAAAATATATTTCGAAAATGTACTGTACCTATTTTTATATAAACTAAAACAAACATTTTCTTTGAATCAAGTAAAATTTTTATATAACATTTACTATTTCGTTTGATATTATGTAACAACTTTTACATACTTATTTTTATTAGTCAAGTGTTAAATTTAATTAATTAATAAATTTTAGAACATGCTATAATAATGTTACAAATAATATTTTTTCCAATACGTCCTGATGTTTGCACACTGTGCGTCATAATCTTGAAACGGCAAACGGCCATAAATTAACGCACCTGCCGTTATTTAATTCGCTTGCAAATAATATTTATTGATTAAACAAATAAAACTGATTATAAACATTAATTAAAAACATAAAAAAATATTTGTTAAACTTTACAATTTACTTTTGAAAAACGATTTGTCGATTATTAAATATTTTTTTGTAATGTCTTTTTTGAAAGAGTTCGACATTAAAAATATATAACAAAGCTTTTGTTTTAACATAACATAACATAACATCACGCCTTTTATCCTCGAAGGGGTAGGCAGAGGTGCACATTATACCATTGTACAATGTAACACCCACTTTTCACTATTTATGTTATGAGTCCCATGTAATAGGGGGTGAGCCTATTGCCATATACCGGGCACAGTTCCAGACTCCGTGCTACTACTGAGATTTTTTATTTTTTTTTAAATCCCAGTAATACTTTGCCCGACCCGGGAATCGAACCCGAGATCCCTTACCCGGCAGTCGCAATTGCGACAACGCGGCCAACGAGGCAGCTTTTGTTTTATAACAGAAATGTATTAAAAAAAGTTGCTTATCAAAACGAATTTTACAAATAGACTTTATTATAGACATAGAAAAGACCAAAAATATTATTGTAACTCCAAAAAAATAAATAAATTAATGGTCTTTTATAATTGGCTATCAATTCTTAAACCAATTAGCTAGGGTATAAAAATTTGCATAAAAAATTGTGTGTTGCGTTTTATAAAAAAATAAGGAAAACAGTAGAATCGGTTACTGTTTAATAGGACGTATAATTAAACTATTACGTAAAACTAATTATAGCCAAATAGAGAATCACAAAGAATTTGACTCATTCACTAGTTTTATTTTCATCTACCATTTCGAAGTAAAAGCACTTATTTCATTTAATCCGGTACTTTTGAAACGTCAAAATTGAATTGTCCGTCAGTCTGTCTCTCAGTGAAGCTAGGTACCCGTTCCGAAGTGCAGTTTAGAAACGACTTCTGTCAAACACCAAGCGGTCACCGGTGACCGCAACCTATTGTTCTTTAATTGTGTCTATAAATACGGTACTCGACAAGTTAACCATGCCTATGTTATGTCGTCCCTCTAATTGTATCCTCATATACCTATAGCTGTAATTTCTATATATATGACCCTCAAGAACGCTTCATCAATAGATTATGTACATCTCTGCCTATCCCTTCAGAGATTATAAGCCCTGGCATTGTTTTATAATTAAAAAATTTAATCTACGTCCAAACAAACATTCACAGCTATTGCAAAATTCAATCATTCAAACATGTCCGATTCCACCAAGAGAATTGACTTAGCAAGCAACTTAAGCAACATTTTAATCAACGTTAGAGTCTTTTAAATCATTAATACGATCATTAAAATCGATAATCGGTATTAATTCCTATTGTCTGCCTAGGTCAATTGAAGCCAAGTACTAATTAGACCCAACAATATTATTAGGCATTACGTTTAAACCTAAATGTATTGTCTAAGCATTATTTTGTTCTCTTTAAGTTAATTTGCACTAAAATAACTATAGCTGTATTGTGTTTAATTTTATTAGTTTCTAAGTCTTCGGATCTTTGTTTTGTTAGATTTTACACCTTTGTTTCTTATGATGATTATGTTTCGAAATTAATTTTCATTTACGTACTCTGTAACTTAAATCTTCTGTGGGACATACTAAAATAATTATTATGTTTTCGGCGTACTCACGAAACTGTTTGATGAGTGTCGACTGTCGCACTGCTACTCAGCAGTCTAGTCTTATCAGCGCGACAGTCGACGCGTCACAGGTCGCGGAATGCTGCTCATGAATATGAGCTTCTAGCATGGCTTGAAACTAGTCGGGCTCCTCGTCAAACAATAACGTGAATAAGCCGAAAACATAATAATTACTCTATATCTGTTGTAACATCTTACTTTTTATCAAAAAACACTGGCGTTATCGCTTCCTTCATGCACGTAAGAGCCTCTAACTTTAACGTCATACTTAATAATTAGTAATATTATCTCCAAATGTCTGCCTCGTTGGCCAAGTGGTCACAAGTGCCACTGCTATTTTTTAAATTTTCAGCAGTAGCACGGAGTCTGGAACTGCTCGATATATGACAATACGCTCACCCCCTATTACACGGGACTCATAACATAAATAGTGAAAAGTGGGTGTTACAGTGGCATTAAGCACCATAATGTGTACCCTGCCTTTATGTGCTTCAAACAATTTTCTCAAACAGTAGGCCGTTCTAAACCAAACAAGAATCAACAAAAGAATAATGAGAAAATTTAATTTTAATTACAAATCTAAGTCGGAAGCAAATTAGTAAAGTTTTGGAAATGTTATGTCATGTAAATTTAATTAGTACATAGTCATGATTTAATTATTATTGTTGGCAACTCACATATATACTGTGTTGCTAGATGTAAAAAATCGGGCCGCTTCGGTGTGCATGATAGTATCGCATTTCCGGGCAACACGGGGTTTAAATGTCGAAAAAAAGCGTTCTTAAGTATGGCCACAGATTATAAAGGAGATCGGACAGATTATTTAACCTACTAGGCTGAAAGATAAGCTAGCATTGAAATGTATGTGAAGTTAGATTGGTATCAAATTTAAAACTATGTATTTACAAAGCGCCTAGCTTTAGTGACAGACAGACGCACAGAAGATTCAATTTTTGACGTTTCAAAACTGCTTTATTAAGGATTAATTCAAATATTTGTCTTGACTTCGACAACATTGTTATAGGTAACATGCATGTTACGTTTAATTGAACATGTAAATCATTATTAAGACAATGTTACATGACATAAAAGTCTTTCCTTACTATATTTTACATCAGCTCCATGAAACACGTTCACAATTATCTGCACCATAGTCCTCCGTACAATCTCCTACAAAGTCTGGAGCTATCGAGTTATTATAATTTATAGTCCGTAAATTGTCGACTCTATATTCTTAATCTAGGGTGCGTGCGCGCGCGCAGCCAAGCGAGCGAGCATTTTATTAGCCACGTACAAGCATTACGACCCGACTGCGCCTGCCATTAATCCAGTACCCAACAACCTCATTTTACATTCATTATGATTGTGAAAATTTTCTAATAAATATGTTTCCTTCTTCCACAGATACGCCAAGAGAAACCTTACTACATAGCGGACCCTGAGGTCGACTCATTAGTAAGTATTGTCCACATTTATTACTCATACATACCTCAAAACAAATAAAACGTGGGATAACTTTAATACCCCATAAAATAGGAACATTTCAGCGTAATTTATGATTTGATTAGCTAAAGAGCTGTCCAAAATTAAGCACAGGTAAACGAGAAATATTTCTGAGAACAACAAAATAGGGAAATAAGATTAAAAAATATATTATATTGTCACTCATAAAAAGCTGAATCGCACCGTGTGCCTCCCGCGGCTAGCTGGGACAAAAAGTGAAATAATAAAAGTAAGATGGCGGCCACCCACGGCCGCGGTTCGACACGGGTACTTAACCGATTTTTAACAAATAAAATCTAAGGCATTACGAATCGCGCCGGTCGGAGGCGACGTTCATGTTATTTGACTTTGTTACCGAAAATTCGTTTTATCAACTGTCAACGTTACGCACGTACCTAGGTTGGTACAGATTGATTTGTTTGTCTAACGCATCGTGACTCATAAATTTGAGAAATTAAAAGCTGGTTGGAAACAGTAGTGTGGGGGTTATAAACTAAGCTGTCAGTGTTACCTGTGGAGCGATGATAAGCGTCATTCATCCACACGGAGGAGTTTTAACCAGGTTCGAGATAAGATGGCCAAACACGAGGCGACATCCGGGCGTAGAGCAAACTTCACTCGACGAAATAGGTGAATTATCGTGTTGTGTTTTTGTCCTGAAGCTGACATGTGGTGCCACTGGCTGACGCATCTGTTTGCCTAGTTGCACAGTTTATTTTTGAGGGGCCAGTTGTTTTTAGCTTTATCTTTGTACTTGGTTTCTTCAAAAACGAGAATTTTGAAGCGAATTTTAGTGAAACACTGTTTTTAAAGCGTCCGTTTGAACTTGTGTATAACTGAGTTTTTAGTTAAAAAACCGCAAAACGACAAAAGTCATAACAAACGCAAACTGCACAGTGGGCAATAGTTGTTGACTACTTACTGCATAATTAGTTCAAGTACGAACAGCTTAAGTATCTCGTAATATATTTTTTCCACAAAAAGTTTGCGGTTAGCCCTCTGTGCTAACTGACAATGGACACTCAACAAAATTACTTCTTTAGGGTTATTATTGACTTTTTGAAATAATTGACGTGGAGTACATTTATATGGTAATAATTACGAAGTTCTTTGTTGGGACCTCCTGAGAACCACATGACACGTCCGACTCAATGAAGTCGCCTATTTAAAAATTTTTAAAATATAATTACATCAAATGCCGCGAAGAATGTTTGTATGTTTGTAGTTTGAAGAGCCTTTGGTAGCTATGTACTACATAGTTTTGTGACTTAAATAAATAAAGTCAAGATTGTCTGTCTTACATAAACCTTCCTAAAAGCTCAGAACAAAAACACAATATTTAAAAACACTCATTTTTTCCTATCTCAGACCCCCAGTAACAAAATATCATATTTCAGAAGACTAATAATTAATTTTGTAAATAAATACTCTCCAAAACGTCACCCTAACACAAGCAAACCCGCGTCCCAAGTATGTAGTTAATAAACTAAAGACATTCACCGAGCGTACAGCCTCAGGTGGTGCTCTTTATCCACAACTGTCGTTAATACAATGCAGAGTGCACTATTGTATGTAATTGGCAACCATTTGCTGCCTGTCCCTCGCACCATGGCGTATTTATGGAATATCCCAGAGTCGGCCAAGGTCCTAACCTTAAAGTAGAGCTTTCAATAAAACCTCTTTTCAAATTAAAACGAAAAAGTTAAAAACACTGGCAGCCTATAAACTTTTGGTAAAGTTCGAATTTCAAAAAAGTAAATTCAAATATTCGAAAAAAAAGATGAACACGTGGGCTTACGTTTGTCAGTGTAGTGATGTACACACATAACTACGCGCCATATCGAAACAAAGTAGAGTCAACTAAAAACTAAAGTTGACTAAAACCAACAGAGAATCGACTGTTTTATTGACCCATTTGGTTAGAGAGGCGATTGGTTACGACCCGTGGAGGTTGTTTGCCCACGTCACATCTGTGTTTGGTCTGTCACAGCCTTTTGAGGCTTTAAGCTTCCTCAAACATAGTTGAACTGCAGTAGCGTCGGTAAACAGAACCGAATAGTTTTGTATTTTACGACTCATTAGTAAACGATATCGTGTTAACACTCACTGGTATGACGTCGCTCTAATCCCTTGAATTTTTTATATATAGAAACGCGGCCTTAACGTTTTTATTGCTTATTATTATTAACAATAAACTTATAAAATGGGGTTAATTGTGTAATTTCTTTTTATTAATTGAGTTGTTGATAGTTTCAGTTTTTCTCGTTAAATGAGTTTTTAGTGCAACTTTTAGGAATATGAGCGTTATAACTTAATTAAGTGTTAAGTTCGTTTTAACACTAAAAATATAATAAAAAGTCAAATGCAACATAAAGTTATGTTTAGTGTTAAACAGCTGTTAATTATTTTTATCGACATATTTAATAGATTATTTTCGCACTTCTAGCTATTTCAATAAGTATAAAAAATTCAAACATACTGCCTACCAATAAGAAAATGAGTTTAAAATTTTAAAATCCGATTCCCTTAACCGAAATGTGGGTTTCCAAGCAAAAGGGATTACATTGGTACACTCAGAGTCTCCCCTTTCCAAACAAACTCGTCTCAGTGGCAAGACAGAAACAAGTCAAACACATTTTTATCTGTTGGTGTCGCCTGTGTCAACGGAACGTCTGAACAAACAGCCAAGGGTGGCGCTTTGGACTGTTTAATTGATATTGCAGCCACGAGCGTCACAGATGTTCCCACTACTTGTGGGATCACTTTTAACTACACAGCGACGGATTTAAAACAAAATAACCCATAAAAATCAGCCATAAATTAGCACAAAATGTAACACAAATTACAAAATACCTTCTCATAGTTATAAAACCATTCATTTCACTATTAATCTAATCGTAAGTGAGCAGTAATCATTAGATTAATGTTATACAAAAATAGTTTTTACAACTATTACCAATTTTCCACACATGATAGTCTCATCTCGACCGGAAATACAACAATTTCATCCGTAATAACATGTAATAGTAGCTCAGTATCAACTTAATATACAGCCATGTTGTTCAATGCACAAAATTAAAACTCGAAGTCGGTGTAAAATCATCAATCAAAAACGAAATAAGCCAAGATCGCTTTTAGAATGCAGCTAGCGTCCTCAAGTGGCAATCAGAAACAAATCAAGACGCTATTAAAACGGCATTAACTGCTTTTTTAGATAGATATCGATTTGAAAAAAGTTACCGATTAGATCTCCAAACACTATCAAACAATAGTCGATAGGATCTTAGTACGAATGGCATTCGTATTGAGGCCCGTGATCATGTTCTTTTATTATTATATGTGTGTATTATGTAAATTCAAGGGAATACGTTAACTTTGAACTTTTGAAATTGATCGAGAGATTACGTAGTTATGAAATGAAATATGTGTGTAGAAATAATAGCAAGATTAATTTTAAGATAAATTATTTGCAAGCTGTGTTATAATATCATAACTATCGATAACTAACGCAAATATGATCACTTCACTACACAGCGAGAGCCCGCCATACATTGTCTGTCCATTGTTGCTCCGTTCGCTTTGTGAGATGTCCGATAGACAATATTATGTGTATCATGTTTCAACCTAAAGGTACAGGTATAAACAGAAATATTCGGCCCCAACTATACAACCAGCAATTTCGATATTATTAATATACATAAATAAACAAAATATCCTAAGATTGCAGAGTTTTTGCCAGATTATTATCATCAACATATTCTAAAATTATTACTAGAAGCCACATTTTCATTCAGAGGACGAAACAAAGTCGTTTTTCGAATTGGTGACATCACTAATTATCACAAAAAAAGTACAGTAACATGTGACATTTAATATTGAGGATACAATTTATAATTATAAATAATAATCCAAACACTCCCACGACATGTTAGAAATGGAACAAACTACTCCAATATTAATACTATGAGATTAAAACGATGTTTTTCTTTCCAGATGGTGCAAGCGATACAAGTTCTACGGTTTCATCTATTAGAATTAGAAAAAGTAAGTATAATATACTATCTTATTGGAATACATTTGGAATCGAAACTCGAACCGGTTTTGAAAAAATAACACCTTTCGATTATCTTTAGGCACGATTTTAAATCGAGATATCGTATCGATCTCCGGGCACGCAACGACTGCACGCACTGTCCGTTCGATGTTTAAATTAATCAAATTCACGTTTCGAATAGTTTAAAAATATGTTTGTAATTAAGAATTCACGCAACAGTTATGATGTGGAATACATTAGGAACATACTACGCGTGTATTGTGTCTCCGAGTAGCTACATACATAGCATTTTGTTTGATTGTTCAACATTTGAAGTCACATTGAAACTACATAGGGATCCTTGACATTTGATAAACGTCTTCAAGAACAGTCTAAGGGCATAGTTCATACTGCCTTCTCGTTAGAATGAATTGTTCTCGGTCTAAAAATAGGACAGTCAATGCTACGGGCAGATCCACCTCCAGTATTAAATGGAAAGTTTATTTGAGACATAAGGCCATGTCCAAGCCTAATTTGGAGTTAGCAAAACTAAACGTCGGCTAGTGCGCGAGGTGTCGTCGGCGCGCGAGTGAATGGGATCGGCGTTCGCATTTCGAATGTTGTTTGTTTTTCCCTTATCTCCCATTTGGGCGCGTTCCGTTCGGACCGGTTCGGCTTCTTGCGTGTGTCGCATCGCCAATTCTCGCCATTATACTCTCCAACGTAACGGTAACGCGACGGGACGCGAGCTTTTTGCTATTCGCAATCAGATCGAACAATTTGCGCTCGGTCGCATTAATTAGGAGCATAAAATTCAAATCTCCGGTATGTTTTTACGACGCGCGGTGTCGCCCGGCGAGGAATTAATTTAGCTTGTCAATATTATGGTCACGTTTCAACGAAACTAGTTTGACTAACGTCTATATCAAGACGAACGATCTCGAGAAACGAGATACCTCAAGCGGCCGCTCTCACAGCGGATTCCATAAAATATCGGGCGCCGCACCGCGTCTAAGTCGCGCTGTGTTTGGGGATACGTCCGACCGAACCGTACGCACTAATACGGGCCGCTGTAACGAGATAACGTGTAATGCGATACCGCTGTACGGAACTGGCTGGCCGGAGGCCGGAGGGCGAGATAAAGGCCGTTTTGGAAAAAAATAAAATAAAAAATAATGCCTTGTTCGAAATTCAAAATAGCGAGGGACGCGCGGAGATTGAAGAAAATCGTTCAATTCATCGAGACGGATGATCGATTTTTAAATTCGTGTCCGCGAGTTTGCTCTTTTTCGTGAGAAAGAAGTGAAGTGGTTTTTCAAAGTATCGAGCTCTTTAAACCAGTCAGAATATTTTCGTGTTTGTTTATCTCTTTGACAAGGAGGTGCAGAGTTCGCGACATCTGAGGACCAGTTATCACTGGCGACCCGATATCTAGCTTGCATAGAAAGTATGCTTCGACACCGAGCAATGAAAGCCGAGCTCAGCTTAGCGGAAGTCAGTTAGATGCAGACAGACACGTTTACCTGTCTCTGTGATCTGAAAAGCTATTTTTTTCCTCTGTCCATATCCCATACATGTCGGCTCCCATCTCGTCCATGGTTTTTGTCGAATAAAATTTAAAAAAAGATGCCGTTAGTTCGATCCGTTTCCGCTTCACTACACACCGTTCACAGGTGATGTGGTTTTTTTGAGCTTTTATAATAATTAAAAATAAAAAAGCCTCCACGGCCCAACTCGCGTACAATGAGATCTCGTTAAGTGCACTGTTTTTTACAACCTTTTTACTATAATTGCTCAGTTTTTTACCTCTTTTTCGGTAAAAAGATCAAGTTTATAAAGATCTTTTGAATGCAGTCGAGTATTTTTTGACAGAACATCTATGGTCGGTAATGAGGTGTAATGTTATTGCGTTAGACAAAAAACGACACTTTAAAAATTCCTGAACCTGGCCATCTCTTTAACGAACTCCCCGAAATTATATTTACATTGAAAATATCGTATAACGTTTTTGATTTATGTTTTAATATTTTAAATATGGCCGCCGGCGACATTGCTCGATGTTGAGTCCTTTTCGGTCGATCGGCTCTGCGATTGGTCGTCGTTACGAGCGTTTTTTTAGTCGCGCCGTCTGACTGTGCCCTAATTACGTTATGTGATGTAGCTCGGTAATGTCAGCCTTTTATTAGACTCGTTCTTTTTTCGAATTTTCGAATATCGAAATTGGTCGATTACGGCATTTCTTGGCTGTTCATTCGTCCAAATCCAACCAGTAATTTTAAAATGAGAACCTTTTGTTTTTGTTTTTTTATTTGTTTAAGATTCGTTATGACCATAGACTAATCAGTTGTTATACATCCTCTTCATAGCTTTAACATCAATGAGCAACAATTTTATTGAAAATAGATTTCTAAACTAGTTTTAAATGGACGATATGACAAAAACTGACTGCAATACTTAAGTGTTATTAATTGATATACTAAAAGTAATATAGAAAATCACTTGAACCTCACCTGACCACCTACCGACCAAATTTTAAAGCATTTTTTCATATTTCGTTTGCGTATCGTAAAACCTTATCTGTAACGCGCTTAACTGATTTACGAGGGGTCAGATTTGTTGGTTTACAGGACTCGAACCCTGCACGTTTTACTGCCGACCCGTTTTTACAACCGTTATACTGGTGGATTACTATATGACACCGGGGCGACTTGTATTTCTTTTACTGTTAGTTTTTCACACGTTAAATTGGTATTTTAATTAGTAGTTTGATTAAGTGTGTTTTGTTTATGGGATATACAGTTTTGTAACTTTGAATATGTGATTGAGTTATATGCAAACGTACATGATGTAGATTCTTCTTAATTTCTGGAAAAAGTAGGACTTTCAACAATCGCATACTACAAAGCTTTCACTAAAGTAACATTTGAACAAATTGCTTGTAATAACATCAGAATTATCTAGTAAATACAAGTAATAATCGTTCGTACACAATAAAATAAAGGAAGGAGCCGTCAAAACTCTTCATTTGACATAATAACGTTCGAATTACAAGAGAAAAAATATATAAACAGCAAATAAAAATAAAAGCCGCCATTATTAAAAATAAATTCGATAATGTGACATTTGGAGAGCGATGGCGGCCGCGCATTCAGCCTGTCAAACGCACAGATTAAATAAAAATAAAAGCATAGATTATAAAAATGTTTGGTTTTTTATTAGTGATTGCGCCCACGTGTTTTAGAAGCACCTAGCTGTTAGTGGAATGGATAGTTATTGAAGAATTTGACCGACTTGGCAAATAATAATGTAGTACGGAAGATATTTAGGGTGAAGTTGTTTTTTAATGATGTTATTCGAATTGATGTAATCATTTCTTTATTTAAACTGTAGGAAGACGTGGAAGCAATTATAGTTATTTGCCCTCCGGAACAAAGTACAGAGATACTTGTTTATGCTCGAATCACCCATAAAACCTCACCCTCTGTACCAGTTGTTTTGCCCACTCGTACGACCGTGGCCCACTTCTGGTTCCAGCCCACACTTCTGGCAGTCGCCGGGACATTTCAACATTTTACATGTCACCTGCCTAACTACCTGACACGATTCAAATACTAAATCATGTTACCTAAGACCAAAAAGGCTTATTCTCCAAAGAAAACAAAATAAGAAAATTAAAATTGACAATATTCAGTCTTTAAATAATCCCGCGTAATTCCTATTTCAAAAGGAAATAAAGTTCGGTTTAAAAAAAACATCTGAGTTCTACATTCAAAATCCCTTATTATTCCAAATGTCACGAGCCGTTATGTATCACCTTTCGTTTCAGTCCAATTTTAAAAAGTATCGGTGAGACGCCGTTTCTTAATCCTGAGTTCCAAATTTAAAATTTTCTGGAAAGAGTTTTGGGTGCGACAGGATAAGCTGACGTTATGTCATTTTTAATTTAAATTATTTCTGAAGAGAGACTTAACAGCTCCAGTGCTGATCGTGTAATGAATTTTAAGCCAATACAAAAAGAAAAAATATCAATAAATTTATTATTGATGCGCAATTTTACGGACTACTTAGCTTTTTATACAGTTACAGATATAGATATAGACAGTCATAAAATAAAGTTGTAAATTATGATGCCCGTTATGAACTTGCACTAATTTATATACAAAATCTTATTAGAAAGAAAGAAAATATAGTTACTGTTTTGTCTACTGCCAGATGTGGCTCCTATGTTTTTCACGTCTCGTCAGTTGTCGAGTAATTTAGAAAAACCTGTCGATTAGGAAATTACTATCCCGAAACATAATTAACTGTCAACGGGGAGCATCGTTTCCGTTTCCGTCGTACTGTTCTATTTTCAAATTCTCTGACGTTTCTTCCCTAGTTTCGATGATAAAAATTAATATTATGAGTTATGGCTAAGGTTGTGCAATAAATTACATTTGAAACAGTTAAAAACTTTTTAGTATTTTTGCAACACTGTTGGTGGTTTCTATGACAGTAAATGTCAAAATTAAAAAAAGATGAAAGATTGTCTTCCTATGTTTTTACATTGTTTTTAGTTTTGATGTGTATTATATTTATATAAAAGTTGTATTAACGATGTCTAAATCAAGGGGGTGGACAGCTCTTAATTCTATCATCGCTAGAATTATGATCCCCCGCATACTAATGCATCATATTAGTGTTGACATGTTAATTACTCCAAAATTATTTGATGATGAATATTAGATATTATTACAACATGTTTTAGTGACGTCCCTTACGTACACAGTATGGTGGTCACGCATGCGCTGTAAAGGGATAAAAAAGATAAGTCTATGATACAATTCACAGATAATTAAAACTTGACAGACGTCAAAAAAAGAAGGGTGGAATTAGGCACTATGGCCTGTTGTGCGACATCAAGTAAATACATTAACTAAATAAAAAATATATAGTATTGCATGTGTTTTAATATGGTAAAATGTATCTGAATTATTCCAAATCTTTAACCGAAATATAGGACGTAAAGCTTAGTACACAATAGCGGTCGTACGACAAAATTGTAAAGTAAAATTACAATTTCAAATGCCCCTTACACCTGCCGATATTTTATTGCCGACCATGTTAACGCTATCTAAAAGTTTCGTTACCCATTTTATAGCTCTATGTTAATTTCTAAGTTAATTATAGCTATGAAAATTTATAAGGCCAACGCACAAAATTAATAATCAGCCCTCCAGGGTGCCTTCGGAGGTAGGAATGGTAAAAAATCGTGTTTCTTTTCCGTTTTACGATTCATTTTAGAGTTTTTACACGCGTGTGACAGTTGGTCGGTTCCAAATGTATTCCATTTTTGTTGTTTTTTTTTTACTTTTTAGTTTTGTATCCTGATGTTAGTTTAAAGGTTAAGTTTAGGCGAGCGGAACGACGATGGTTTAGTGTCGTAGTAACTAATAAATTAGCCTGTATAAACGGTTGTAATAATGTTTTAACTAGTACTAGACTGAGTTTTATTAGCTACAGAAATATTGACTCAGGTCGTTAGGAAAATTTATGTCCAATATAGAGAATGATTGATATTACGACGATTGCCAGCGACACTAGGCTCCATGCAACTTAGCAGCAAGCAGCTTGTAACGGTTCTCCTCTTCGCAGGTACACGAGCTGTGTGACAACTTCTGCCACCGCTACATCAGCTGCCTGAAGGGCAAGATGCCAATAGACCTGGTGATCGACGAGCGGGAGTCAACGCGCCCGCCCGACACCAACGGAGAGCCGCGCTCCGCCCCCGACAGCAGCCACGACGGAGCCTCCACCCCCGATGTCGTGAGTACCCCCTACACCAAGTCCCATCTGATTCAGAGGCGTGATCCCCAGCTTGCACCCAACTCTACCACGAGCTATCTCGTGCACCCCTGCTCTTAGTTTGGCCATTGCAAAAACGAAGTATAAAAAGGGGGTGCTCGCAAAATAGTTTTAAATTCCCGCCTCCCTCGTTGTAATGCTGCGTCCGCCGATACTGTGACCTGAGCACCAGTTCTTTCCGCTTCTCGATGGTCTCAGGCCAGGTCACAGTGTCTGCGGGCGCCGCACGCTCACGGCCGCTCCGACACCCTCAGGCTCGCGCCTGTCGGTCAAGGATCGCCCGCTAGTTTAAGTTCCTTTAGAACAAATCTTCGTTTTTGCAATTGGCCAACCTCTTAACACTGTACGATTCAATTAAAGTAAATAAAGCAAACATAAAAATGAACGAAAATTTCCAAATTATTTTTCATATCACAACGTTACAGTGAAGGGGTGTAATCGGGTGCGATACAACACTATGACTAATGATGATATTTTATTGATGTCGCGGACTGCCGCACACCACGTTTCGATTTGTTTCTACTTTAGTGTTACGCTGACTGGACATACGCGCCTGTGTCCGTCTTACTATTATTTTGCACTGGAATTTATGTATACGATTGAAAAAAACATACGTATAACGTTGATTGTAATATGTGTATACTAATAACTACTTTTAAGTAAATAATACATTCAAGGTATGAGTTGGAGAGCCGTTGTTCTTGTCTTGAGGCAGTAAATACAATGCCATACAAATATTAGCATCGCGTTTCGGAGCTTAGATTTAAAACGTAATTAGATGTATTAAAAAACCTATTGGAAAACGAAGTATACGTAAAAATACAACTTTAACTTGCCTAAGTGAGATAATAAGGATTAATTAAGAGTTTTAAATTATTGTAATTGATTTAACGGTGGTAGTTGCTAGAGTGTTATTGTTTTTGGCTAGTAAATACAAACATGATACGTAAATAGTTGATATTTTACGTTTACTATGGGATAGCACGATTAACTACATCTTAGTTAGTGAAAAAAGGTAAAAAAATACGTACACAGTATACGCTAGTTGTAAAGAATGTCCATGTGATTTGCTCGACTCGTGTACATCTCATTGTAATTCGGCGTCTGCTTATTACAAATGTACAGATTAGAGCAATTATCATGTACGGATAATATATGTATGTGCGTTAATGAATAGAGAACTAGATGCTTATACAGAATAAATTAAATTTAATCGTGGCGTTCATTGTGTTGCCGATATTAAAACGTTAATGTGTACATTTATCCCCATTCTCCTCTCGATTTTAATATTAAAGTATAAATAAATGATAAGTTTCGCTGTATTTTTATACAATGCGTGAAAATTTTACAGTTCTTTTTGTTCAATGAAATGTTTCCGAAGTTTTGCTTTGGTTCGAGTCGACCGCGGCAGTTTGACGCTGCCGCTTATTTGTTTAATATTTTAAGAAATATTTTGGGCGTTGAGACTGAATTGTTTTGTTTGTGTTATATGATTATTATTTTCCACAATTGTTAACATTGGAAGCCATACTTAACTAATGTAAGAGCGCGGCTTCGCGCGCACATGTTAACTTGGGGACGATTAATTCTATCTAAAACAATTATTAGTTATTTTTGTCTGTATATGAGTTCTTTTTAACATTTAAAATTTTTCTGTAGTTGTTTGTCTAAGTTAGGTTTTTAGAATATGATACGGTAGTACTCCGGGTTTCGGGTGCTATATTTTTTTCTTAAAATCTAACTCTTAATGTATTAAATGCTAATTGGTGTACGTTACATCTTGTATGTCAATGTGATTATAATTTTATAGTTTTATTTTCTGAACGGATTAAACAATAAAATGTTCTGTTTGAAATTAATGCGAGTTTATTTTCATGACGGTTACCATTCCACGGGGTTTTATGGGGTAGGTTTGTCTTTAGATAACCTCACGCCTTTTATCCCCGAAGGGGTAGGCAGAGGTGCACATCACAGCACTTAATGCCACTGTGCAATATAGTACCCACTTTTCACTATTTATGTTATGCGTCTCATGTAATAAGGGATGAGTCTTTAGATAAAGGATATTATAACATACTTTTCTGATTGTTTCAAAATTAATAAGCAGGTTTATAATAAAAACAAGAACAATGCACAAATTAACAGAAACATTAGCAAACATTCATACAAAGACAGCTAATCCCAAACCACCACTAGACAATAACACAAAAAAGAGAAAGACAAAAAAGGGGAAAAATCCAGTAAAAATCATCACGACGACCCACAAAATTCTCATAGAATATAAAGGAAAATATTCTGTGTGAAAATTCGCAACAATATCGCATTTTTATCATGTACTCTGGGTACTTCTTAAGCGAGTGGGATCCCCTGGAGCGGGAGGAAAGCCGGAAAATTGTTTCTTTACAACACTCCCGTCTCTAATCTTGAAGGGGAAACGGCCATTAAAAAAATACCCAAAGTATTGACAATCTGATGTTTTATTACGAACCTCCTTTGATGTTTGAGGGTGTTAAACCAAGAACAGCAGGACAATTTGCTTTATTTTACGAGGTTTTAAAATAACAGATTTAGAAGTTGTTAAGGTGGAATTGAGTGGGGTATTTGCAAATGTAGAAAAAAGGGATGTTGAATTAACTAGACATATTCAGTATATTGTTGATAGTATTCAAATTGACGATATAGCTTTAGTTTATGGATTCCAATTAGATACACATTTTAAAGTAACTACTAGAGATGGAGAAGAAAATTGAAATAGAAAATTGTTCGTAGCGTGATATCAATTTGGCTATAGTCGTCTAAACAAATAACAGTCTGGATGATAAAAAAGCAAAAATCAATAAAGAGAGACAAGATGACATCACAAGTACTAAACATCATCACGAAGCTTTCCTTCCAGATGAACTGACACCAATTATAGCCAAAGAAAAATGGCCAGACGAACCAATCAGTGTAACTATCTACAAAATTAGTCCAACTTGCTATTCATGACGGTTACCCAGATATAACAATAATTCGACACAGCAATATGGGTATCTCCCATGAATTATGTATGGGGTATAAGCAGAAATAATAAAATAGTAAGATAGGGGGACATAGCAGGGATTTTGGATGGAGACGATTCGTCACGGGTCCGTCACGGATTCGTAGAGCTGGTGTTTTTTGGTAAGGAATTTGTATGCGATGGAGGACTTGCTAATCAATAGGAAAGAAAATTTAATCTTAGTAAATCTTTTGGATAAAGATTATCTTTTTCTGTATATTTTGTTCCATATGATCATGTTACGTACACTTGGTAGAGGATTAGTTAGAAAGAAAGAACAAAATATTTATTTCGCCACGACACACACGTAGACAAGAATACAGGTATACATAAAAAACCCATGGTGCGTGGCAGCGCAAAAGGCCGGAGCTCAGCTTAATACCGTGGCCCGGGCTCGAAGGCTCGACTCCACGGCGCTGGTTTTCAGTACCGGCGCGCTGATTCAAACGTTTAACTTTCTTGTTGAATAGAATACATATGTGCAATTTCCAAATCTCCATCATTTAGATAAAAAATAGCATGTAATAAAAAAGCAATATCATTGTGTTTCAAGTAAATCTCAAAGTTCACACACAGCATGTTAATCACTGTTTACTTCGAACATAAACCTGAGGACATTCCCAACAAACACCAATAAAATCGTTTCTATTAATAATTAATACCACGCCGGCCGCTTGTGATGCACATAGGCTGCGCAAGCGCATACTCATTAGTCTGACTGCTTTACAACATTATATATCAGCATCACTTTGCATGACATGGACGCTGTGTAAATACAGTCAAGCTTTTTAATTAATGGAGACAGTCGCTTGTAGGGATTCATTCAGATTTATTTTGTGTTTACTGGGAAGTGGGAACTGAGGGCTTAAATTAACTATGCTGAGATCAACGTTAAATCTTTCAAGTTATTAGCTAACACCAAGCCAAATATAAAGTCACAGAAATATCAATGATTGATGCCCAACAGGTCTTCAAGCTAGATGCAGTTTTGGCAACACCAACTAACATTATTACAAATGAGGATCCTGACATTGAGTCAAGTATTATTTTAGCTCACAAATGGTCCTGAAATCGTGCCCAATCACCCGCGGACCCGGTTAACTAATTAACTGTAAAATGCATCCCGACCAAACTCACCTATAACTCGAATTTAAAGACTGAGCTGTCAATTTTGGCGCCAAAACAGCAAAAAGACGCCGCCTGCCGGTCGTAAACCGTCGCTTTCAAATCTGGAACGTGCTTTTATTGGCCAAGAGCTGACCAATCGCGTCGCGCGAGCAAATTTTACGGCCACCCATTGGTCGTCCGGCATTTTCTTATTTACGACTGTCCTAAGGATCGCTCGCAAAATTTCTATTAATAAATTAGTCGTAAACTGTTTGAAATTTATTATCATTGCGTTTCAACGTAATTATTTCCTTTATAAGAATAACATTATTCCTTGTTTGCAAGGAGAGACGTGACTTTTATAATTCTTCTTAAACTTCTCAAAGTTTATCTTAATTTTTGGATATCTCCTTTGTACTGAAAGGTAATGAATCTCAAATGCCATCAGAACATTTGGTGTCCTCACCATTTTTAGAACACGAAAATTGTCATCACATGCCTTTAAATGTCATCCCAGACTAATGTGTTGAAACAAATGTCACAAATCACCAGCACTTAATATGGAAGAAAAAAATAGTAATGTTATTACTGTCTTGTGATAGAAATCAAGCCCATAGTCATACACTAGACATAATCCTAGTTTTTGTGTACAGGTTACTGAATCTAATGTACCCGTACATTCCTGTGCCACTGTGTGGTCAATAGTTCATGTAACGTAAAGTATGCTTTGATCAGTTTAGTCTTTATTGGTACTACCCATTGCAACCTGCTATCGACTAATCCCAGTTCAACCTGCAGGCATCTATCATAGTTAGACACCTCAATATTTTTTCCTCATGATGTTTTTCAACAAAATATTCCACCAATTCGTTCCGAATGCTCAATTATTTCAATATAATCAAAATATAGGTTACAAAAGGGATCGTTTTAGGTATTTTTTTCGCAGTAATAAGTGTTCCCGCTGTGTTTTGATGTGGTTCGGTACATTTGATGGCCACGGGGCGTCGACGTCTTAATCTGTCTTTGAAAAATGTGCTCCACAGATGATGGAAGCGTTTTGGATGAGTCTTGCTGTCGGACGATTATTAATCTGATTATATTTGGAATCTTTTGACGATATTTTTTACACAGTTATATCACTTAGAACTTATGAGATGAAGGTATTAAAAGTAGTGCGAAAAAGACTGTTAAAATCAGCTCCTTGTCTAAAAAAGGGTTCGGATACAGAACATCATTACAATACAATACATAGGCAATTTCCCTGCAGTTTTTTCGTCCATGCATATATTACGATTACGAATAAATTATACTGTTTCACAACAAAAGAAACTTTACATTAAGGTCGTACATAAATAACCATATATTCGTGTATGTACAATCATCTCAATATGTATGTAGGTACTTGTGTCACAGTTGTTGCATGTAGGACTCATCAATTGCTCCAAAAAGGTCGGATGATGTCACTGCGCAGTGCCCACGCTTCCCCTGTAGGGCAAATCTTGCAGCCGAGCAGCCTCAATACACATTACTTTATGGCATATCATAAAATATTGGGCAAATTTAAAAATATAAATTACTGTACGAACATTTTGAGTAGGTTGTCTGCGATAAGTGAAGATAAAGATGGAGAGAAATGGTTGTGTGTGTTCTTACTAGAAAGAATATGATATTGCTCTGAATTTCGGGTGTAGATTAATGTTCTTCAGCCTTAGTTGTATTGTGGACAGCGTAACAAACCAAAACAGTTCAAGCCTTAAAGAAAATGTTGAATTTTCTTGAATTAAAATTATTATGAAATAAATCTATAAGCACCTTCATCAGTTCTTCTAAAACCAAATAAAAAAGAATTTCCGCTTAACAAAATATGACAACGGAAAATTTTACAATACCACAATAGTACACCATGCGCGCAATGTTTGCGAACCGTCACAGCCAATCAGCGTCGCCCGTCACACGCAGACCAAGTTCTCCACACCGTAAAACTCAAGTGCACGATAACTAAACACAAGAAATACCCCGGATATGGTGCCTAAATATCCCTTGTACTTCCCCTCAACCTGACCATCACGCCGTGACTGAAGGGAGCTACCAGAGACCCCGCTGTGCTATTTGTAACAAACCGCTTGGATTTCCGCCCTCATTCTTAGGGTGGGGTTTTTGTGTATGTATGTGTGTTTGGAAGAATATGTGTAGTTGTGTGTATGTATGTTATTAATGGGTTATGGATGGAAAATGAATAATATACTGGTGTGCACCAGTCACAAATCCTATATAGTCATTTTATAGTTATAGTGCCTGCAATGTCTTCGACTAGAATATTGTATAATATATGATCTCATCTTAGTCTTGATTACTCTTACAGTCACTAGATTACTGTAGTTTGCTCAATTTAAGACTAGATCAAAATTATCTTTAAAACAAAATTATGTACTATTAAATAGTGGAAACTAAAACCTTCCAATCTCTATTTTTTTACCTCTGAACTGTTGAGACGTCTAAGTCAGCCTTCACTAAACCATCAATTTTCTACTTTGCCATCCTGCAACAAAGTTTTAATTCCTTTGCAGAGATTTCATACTGGTATACCTTAATATGCTGCTAGTATAAATAAACTTATATGCTGATCTTATCACTGTATCATATTTATTGGCTAGATAAAAATACACACGTTACGAACTGACAGATTAATCTTAACATCTAGATTTTGTCGTGAGACTAGACAAATGTTACTTAGTTAATGACAAAAACTGATGAATTGATTTTGATGAAGTTTTGGCTTAGGGATGAGATGGTGGCTTAATATGGACTTGATGATGATTTTTGTGCTTCTAATATGATAAGCTTTTGTTCGAAATCAGTGACAATTTTAAGCTTTGTTCTTCAAATGAGGATTTTTAATTCAATATCAGTATATTGAATTAAAAATCCTACGCAATCTTAGTAATATGAATATAAGCAGGTATTAAAAGTCTAATAAGATATCATAAAATGGTTTTACAGTTTTATTATTGAAGTAGGTAGCAACCTTTCCAAAATACATACATATATAACCTCACGCCTGTCTCCGATGAGGGTACGCAGAGACTATGGAACGCCAATAGCTACGATTCTTACATACCTCTTTCGCTTCATCAACAAAATACCTTTCCAAAATACTAGACCGAAACAGGCCATCAATAAAAAACAAGAAATACAATCAGAGACAAAATATCCAAAAAAAAAACTAGTCCAACATCGTAACAGAGATTTTTAACACAAAAATTATGATTTACACTTTGATAGATTACAAGAAAAAGTGACATAAATGTCTTACGAATAATTTTCACAAGTTATGTGTGAGAATACTGTGGGAATGTTCTAATCAATTTTATTTTGAATCCAATGTTGTACCGTTAGCACTCAAATTGACTTCGTTCTCATATATTTTACGTTCTGTACTTGGTTGTAAGAATCATTCATTCTGGTTGTATGTTTGTACGGTACCTTCACACCAGTGCTGTGTAAGAAGACTGGAAAATCTGTCTGTATGGATCTCAATTGGACAGTTATAACTTAGGTATCCTCATTTTCTTATTGACCTAAGGTTTCTACATTTCAATTCAATTACAAGTATCCCTGACTCAGAAACTCGGCATAGCCTGGATCGTCAGTCAATTTTATTGAATCCTTTATTATTTATCACTCTTTGAAGACAATGTTATCAGTAGCCTTTTATGGCACGCCACTGAGTTCAATCTTCAGCACTTCTCATGCAACCATTTCATATTATCAGCCACTTTACATGATACAATGTAAACCAATAAAATTAATAGTAATTAGTCTCCACGCTGTAGACCATGAAATTATGATCAATCCGTCTATCAGTAGTTCTATTGTTTCTGTTCATTTATTTCTATACGAGTGAATCCGCAAACTGACGGTAGTTTCTCAAATATATCCCAGAGCCATAAAAGCCGACACAGTAACACCAGAAGTGGAAATAGCATCGGTGTAATCAAGAATTTCGAAATTTAAAAGTTCAATTATAGAACCGATCGGCTTCCGAACACATCCGAGCACATTTCCTAATTAGCGATTGGTCACGCGCTCGGCGGCCGCTCTTCGGGCCTCTTCGGGCAATTTGAATTCGGAACGGTTGCATACAATGTGATATACTAAAAAATCAGTTATAAATGTGGACAACTGGATTAGTTTTCATTAAAATGCATCGTTAGACTTAATTGTGAATGATCGTTCCGTGATTAAATGGCGGCCGGCTTCGGCTGATCACCGATTACGAAGCCATTTTTAATTTGAGAATAATGAAAGACCATTTCCTCATACCTTTCTACCATTTGTTGCTACTGTTCAGCCCATTTCTTACTCGCCTCTCCAAGACAACTGCACCAAGGTGAGATAAAATATGAAGGAATGCAGTCAGTCAAAACCCAACCAGCTATGATATCCTTGTACAAAGTGAAACAGACGGAGTTAGAACGGCTGCACAAAAAGATATCATTACTTGAAAGTCTCTATCAATGATAATGAGCAAAAAAAATATAAACAAAGTCAATCAAGATGTCGGGAAAGGAATTCTAAATCAAACGCTGTCCTGCACATAAATGGTCAACATCGCTAAACAGAGTGATGTCGTCATATCAATTAAGATAATTATACCCCCTTAATAAGTGTCAATTCTTAACGAATGCGCGTACGTACGATTTTTATTCACACGTTTCTCAGTGCGGTATTGAATTTATTACTAGAAACAGACGAAAACCAACCCTATCCAGCGGCCACACGGTCCATAATCAACGAAAGACTTGAAAATTTTACGACTATTTTTATTGACGGTTAGTCTCGACACTCATATGTAGCGATTTTAAACGAAGAACATCACACGAGTGGGACGTGTCAATCAAAATTGAACCCTATAAAATGTTGAATAAGGTCTCATTTGAGGATGGTATGCGAATAAGTTCGGGGGCGCAGAGGCAGTTAATACGAAGCAAGTCGAAGATGAACGAAGTGGAAGCCATCAAATTTTAATTGTCCGTTAAAATAATAATCAATGAGGCGACTACCACTCGCAAATAGAACTAATAATGTGAGCATATCTGTAGTATATTGTAATAGGGTTGGTGCAATAACTACTGAAATCTATTTTCTTCCATAAGTTGGGACTTTACTGAAACAACTAAAGAATTACCGAAAGCGCACAGCATGGATTATACGCACAGAAAACGAAGAAGTTGGCATATTTTGCTGCAATTCTTTTCTTGGATAGAGCATTCTATCAAAATTATTGTTGGACTAAGTAGTATATGAAATACTAGAAATACGCATATTATTCCTTCTATAGACAAATCGACCACATTTTCAACCCTCTCATATCAAAAATAGTAACAAAATAACATATTACACAGTAGGTACCCTCATTCCTGTACTACCCGCAGTAGCTCCCTCTGTCTCCATTTCAATTTGAGAATTGTTCGTAACAGCAATAACGTTTTATGATTGATGTGTTTAGCCACGGTTCTTATGGCATTAACCAGCAAAACGACGTAAAACGCGTGTTCCAGCCTTTTAATTACACTTAAAATACTATTGATGACTAATTAAGTAGTAATAAACGAAGGAATTTGTGGTTTATCAAAGCAGTAGCTTTGTATAAAACTTTTGATATTAACACACCGTACGACACGGGTGTTACAACACAAGTTATGACAGCAGGTAACTTGGCATTAGATTAGACAGCAGATGCCAACTGTGCATATCAATTGCAAACAAATGACACGCACAATTGGCGAAACCAACTGGACATTGGCTTAAATCAGCAAAATCTCTCGTATTTTGTCAACATCATCGGAAAGAGGTCGGTAGCGCGGTCAGACACAAAAAAGTCGTATATCAAAAAGATACTTTCATTCTAAAACTAGTTTCCGATGTGATTGATATCCGAACCAATCATAAAAACAGCTAGTAAATTAGAAATGTATATTTAGAATCGTTATTTTCCCACATTTCGGCGTGAAATTGGACGAAGCCGTGGGGTTATCTCAAAGACTTTGGTTTTGGCAAAAGATGCTACTTTTCTCACATTGAAATAACTGTTATCCCCTGTTTGATAATCACATGAGGCGTTTTCTACGTCACGGGTGATTTTAGTCGTCATCTTCACGTTTTTACGTGTGTACTGACGCAGAATTATCAGTTCTGTACGTATTAGCGGGGCTAGTAGACGTTACTGTTTATTTCAGTTCGTTATAAGCTGCCAGTTTCGTCTCAAGAATGTCCCCGCACGTGCCCATGCTATGATAATAATAAAATGTTGGCGCATTATTTATTTATAGTCCGTCTCGCGGCTGTCGCTCGTCCGTCTGTCTTGCTTGTACGCTTATGTTATTATATATAAAGTGTTGGCTGAGCGAACGGAGACTAGCGTTTCTTTGTCTCGATTCCTCTTCGAAATATAAGAGGAATATTTCTTATTTGCTGCTTTCGATTTTGTCTCTCTTATCAAGAGTATCTTTGATATTCTTGTTTATGGCTGTGATTGCGTCATTATCTTCAAATCTTCCCTTAACATCACTGAGATATCTTTCAGCGAGTATGACGTCACGGTCACAGTTATCCGCATACCACTCGAGATTCTTAAAACCGCACAAATCTCGCAGTGCGTACTGTAGCATAATATCATACCGGTATTGTTTTGCTCTGCAGAGATGGTCGCTATTTGCGGACGTCTTCCCCCCTCCCCCCGCGAGCCCCGGCCGCCGGTGCCGTCCCCCTCTACGGTACCGTCTGTACATGAGCTATATTTTATCCCTGGCTTGGGCCGCAACGTAAACTGTCAGAATCATTCCGATGAATCTGCAGGACGTTCAACTTTTAGTTTGAAATTTTAAGAGGATGGAATTTGTCTGGTTGTCTGTCTTTGGAGTTTGATTTGGGACTATTTTTACACTGATTGTTTACAGTAGAGGATCGCTGCAGTTTTCATCGATAGTAGTTCTAACGTAAGTTAGGCATCTAAAATCGAGGTGAATCATAATAGTGTATCTACAAAATTAATGTAGTGTATCTGCTTTATTACTAAGTTTACATTTATTTTGCACAATCCACCAAATCAATCATAATACACCTTTTGACATCTGCCAAATTTTCGGAGACAAAATCTTCGCAACAGAAAAACTAAACAGCTAACAAGACTTGAAAATATTATAAAGATCTTTCACTGATACTTAACAAGACAAAGTGAACGGCGAACATTAATACATCAAGAGCAACCATCTGTATCCCTTGAACAATAGCAGAAACAATAAGATAATTTAATTAAACAAATGGTTCCGAAGACACGGGAGAATGTGCCGTGAAAATGTCATTAACAACACTAATAATTAGATATATATCATCGGAATCAGTGCGACGATGCATTGATAAAACGGCTGTATATATCTCAAACGTGCTTGAAATATGGCGGCCACGTCGCACCCGACAGCCAGTTGGCGCGTTCCAAAACTCCCGCTAATATGCGCATGATTGATTTTCGAAATAACTGCTCAGGAACCTGGCGCTGCCGTCGCATTCGAGCAAATGACTGACTATTCTAATTATGAAAAAAGAACATGGAGTTTGTATAAAATGAGTTTCGAAATTAGAACGCTCAATCCAAATATAAATTGAGTTAAATATGAGGGTACTTTGAGAAACCGTGAGCGCGTTTCAGATTCTTTATTTCGCCTCGTTATCTAAGTATGAAGTGGCTTGTTACAGTCGTAAGTGACGTCCGCTGTACAAACACTATAAATTATTGCTCAAATCACATCTGATGCGCATTTCCCTGTCGCCCACAAAAAGCTCATGTATCTCTCTCGATCTTCACGGAACGACAAATGTGTAACAAATAAATTATGAAATCAACGGCCACAGTTTTTATTCTCACGTGTTATGAACTATCCCTTTCTTGCCAGTTGATTTATCATATCTTACGTCCCTCTCGCACGCAGGTTGTCACCGCCACAACCGCAGTATATCATCAACCGTCGTCTAATGATGACGTGTCTATTTATCTGTTAGGATTTAGAACATTTCACACAAATTGCAATTTGAAGTATGACAGTTCAACGCACTTTTTATTGTTATGTTTAATTATTAATTATCGTCAACAGTATATCACGAGGTAACAAAATAACAAATTAAAATCGTCATAATTCTTTTAAAATGTCGTCCGGCGTCGAGAGCGGACGATAAAAACATGAAATATCAGTAAAGGAAGTAATATGTTTGGATTATTACACAAACTTGTTCACTGAAGACTATCAATCTGAATATTACACAAGATGTGAGGGCGAAAATCTAAAAAATGTCTTCGTATATTTCTGTGGAGATTGAAGCTGTCAGCTGTAAATGAGAGCGTTGCTAATTAAATATGATCAGGGTGGTCTACTGGAGAGGGTTATATATTGTTTCCTTTCTGAAGAGCTTCCTCTACTACACTTTAACATAATGTAGTGACATTCTCAATATTTCTAAGCCAGTCTTGGTATTCCACGTGTCGCCATATCGCAAGCTCTAGCAACCTGTTCGACAGACACCTGTTGAATCGACTGTCTTGTTAGGAGAAAGCCACTAGTAATTCATTCGAAATTCTTCGTCCACTTAGCTCGCGATCTACACATGACGATACAAGTCATTCCACTTGGAATTTTCTCTTTAATCCAAATATTTATTGCTGTGCAAAAAAGGTGGAGTGCATTTGGGAAATTTCAGGACAGTCGCCAAAATGTTTTCGAAAAACGTCCATGAGCAGCCATCTCCCAATTAATTAGCATGGCGGCTATAATTAGCGGCGCACGCGCAGTCGGTAGGTGTAGCTGTGACGTGTGACAGATGGGGACACTGCGCTGGCGCACTCACAGCGCTTCTTTGAACCGAGATGCTTGAGGAAACTTAGAGTTAATTAGATACGAAATTTATATCACAAGAATCTATCATGGGGAAGGTGCTTGTTAGTAAAGTTTTTGTAGCGGAATTACAAGATGGTGGAGTTTTAAATTAATGTACACATCAAAATACTTATAAAGATCTTTACGTCTAGTTTCTGGAAAAGTTTTAAGTCACTTAGTAGCCAATGGTGCTGATTTCAATCTCTCTACACGTATGATACGTTCTTCACCATTTCTGTAAGATAAACATGGAAGTTCTATACCACTACAATAAAAGTCATTCGAAACACAATTGAATATATTTTGCATACATTACGGTACTGCGGTTGATGACAACCAAGATGAAGCTATAAAAATAATGACTGAAACAATCCCAGACAAACAAACAGTAAAAACTCCACAATTATCTGACACGTGTGAGTGTCATAAAAATGTGATCTTCTTTACAAAAACTATTAAAACTAAGATTCACTCCACGATACGGTATACTCGATATCTTCATTGACAAATTTATCAAGTCATCAATCAAAGTTACTGCTATCGAAAATCTATCTTATGCCCCCGATAATAGAAGTCCATTCAAATACTTTTGGGGTTCTGCAAAGGCAAATTGTAAATTTGTATTTTAATTATATGCCTGTCTCGTACGCGAAGCTGCGATTTAAACCTGTTTAGTGGCTATTGTTTGTCCGTATGTCCCCAAATAAGTCAGTAACACGATTAGTGTGGATCTTTGGACCAAGTTTTTTAAATGTATAATTAATTTTTTTGTTACGTCAGTGGTGGACGTTGATGTCCTATGTATTATTTCCTTCATGTACTGTTGTTATTTATGCTCGAATAAATTATGTTCGATTAGTAACTTGTAGGAAAAAATTGTTTTGAATATTTGTGTTCAATTAAATAATAACTTTGTCGGTATATTTAATTCAAACGCGTGTAGTGCTCATTATAGAAATTTTACAAACGTAAAACTGTTTGCTAAATTTGTGAGAATATGTAAAAAAATACCTCGTTGACACTTTCATTAGTGAAATATTCAAGAAACGACATGAGAATGGAGGCGAATGCGGTTCAAAGTAAAATTTATCCATTATGTATTTAGTATAGGTGAGGTGCGCGCACGCAGCATGTTGCGGTTAGGGCTGGCGTGAGGAGAAAATATGATGAGACACTTTAACAAAACAACAAATTAATCAAACATTTAAATTTGGAAAATTAACTGAATGAAACTGAGAAATCACAAAGACGAAAGGGAAAAATTAAAGACATTCTTTTTTATTGCAACGTACTAAAAGTAAACAATGTTTTACTAAACCCATTTGACTTACAAATCCATGCTATAACTCCCAATAACCTAAACCCAGATCAATAACCTAAAGACGTCGGTGTCAACCCTACCTGTGCCCGAATGCTGCGCACGATTCGATCGAAATCTCGCGCGGAACAGACGCGGCGCGCATGCGCAACCTATCTGCTTAACTAAGCTGCACGTGGTAAATAAACTTAATCCGTACGGAACCACTCGTGTGAATTTTTAGGGTACCTCCGTGAGAAATGCTGAGGTCCACTTTATGTTCTTAGGAATCGATGACGCGGAATTTTTTGAAGCTGTTCGGGGAAGTTGGGCAGTTCCCATAGGTGACACCTCGTGCTTATGTTACATGAGTATAGCAGATTGATTGTGATGATTACTTTCATTAGACTTATTAGATTATTTGGTAATTCTGATAATTTAACGTTCTGCAGTATACAATAGAGATAACTTGTACAGCTTCATACAAAATCCTTTTGTATGAACTTACTATTTTTTTAATTAATAAAGCAGCCTACACGCGTAGTTTCCTCGAACCCCTCTGTGGTTCGAAACTAGTAGAGCTTTTTTCAGTATATTTACATGAGTAACTCGCGATTTTTAATTAATTTAGTATGTCTCACGATAGTTATTGTTAAAAATTTTGTTTAACTGCATCAACTTTTCTGCTTCCATTTTGATAACACACATTTTTCTATATTCTCCTGTAAATGTTCTAATGAAATAAAGACTAACCCAGTGTCCATTTCTAAAGAACTCACTCACGACAAACTTAAATCATAAAATATATCTAGGAACATTATCTAAGCACTAAAAGATATTATCCTTGATTCAGTACTGAAAGGAGGTTGGATTAAGACAATGTACTTGTTGATTCAGACTAAGTTTAGCTAACGAAATGGAATTCTGATTGAAGGAATATAAAGAATTAGTGGACAATTAGGATAAAGAGAAAGGGCTGCTTGTAGATGATCATATAGGTGTTATAGACGAAAGATACAGAGCTACGGTCTATGAAAGTGTAATCTGAAAATTCCCAAGCAAAGATTTTGAAAGTGAGTTCAAGACAAGAGATGGCTGATGGAATTTGGTAAGCTGGCAACTGTCAAATGACGTCATAATGGAACAGATAATCCATTTATTTGTACGTCAAGTAGCCGGACCACCGCGGCACGTCACGCCCACCCAATACCAATCTGATCTGATGATATCTCGGCGCGTGATTTTTTTTAATTCGACTACTTATGCCGCTAGTCCATAGGAATGCGATAACTTGGAGTTGCCAATTCAAATATATTCCTATTGACACTGACTACTTTATTGGTACATACATGTAAAGGAGGTCTCAGTTCTTGAATGTTAAAATTGAAAATTATTCCGGATTTTTGCTCGAACAGATTTATACTAACTATCCCTTGTAAATATTGATGGCCAAGTTAACATACCGGATCGATCCTTGGTTTTTCCTAAATAGCAACACCTGATCTGTTAGGTGGGCATTATCCAGTTCATATTTAAATTGGCCGAGTCAGCCGCTGCAATTTCGAAGTGCACCTTTTCCAAGCTTATTCCGAACCCAGCCAATGGCGTTGCCGCCTCCACGCAACATACAGTTTTAAGGCGCCAAGCCTCAAGCGCGTAATTCAAAATGCAAATATTGTGCACTTATAATGTATTTTGTATTCAAGCGGCAACGATGCAGCAGACCGGCCACGTCTCTCGTCAGTTTTACTGGAGAATCATGTAAAAATCGGCCATTTTTATTCTGTTCGCGCACACCTGATTGGCGGTTCCCATGAGGTTAATTTTCGCGGATTTCTTAAAAAGCGATATTTGTCTATGGTCGTGAGGTATTTACGTGCGGCGACGAGAGTGTCACCCCGAGTGGGGTTCGATATTCAAATCGATTTATTGTTTTCCTGTAATATTGGCAAGCAGCAGGTTGTGTGGCTTGCATCACGAGTGGATTTGTTACTTGTCTGACTGTTCGTAAATCCCTGAACGGTTGCGGATGTGATTATGCGTCGGTCTTCCTTTATAAATATTTGGATACGCTGATCTGCTGAAACATTGTAATAATCAAAATATTCAAAAGCAGTATGAATAATAATTTGTTTTGGAATGAACTCATCTGGAATCCCGCTCCAGTAAGAGATCGACCCAAACATTTGACGAGAACACTAGCTATTTTTAATTTACCAACGATAATTGATCACAACACTGGCTCGGCGAAGCGCGAAACCAAACATCTTGCGTTTGAAAAAAAATCTAACTACCTCGTTAGCGTGATACGTCATTTGACTGAGTCACAGAGTAGGAAAGTTCAGAAGGTGGAGTCAATCCTTATAACAGACTGTCAGATGATGGACGATACAAGTATGGTTGATGTTTGCTGTTAGGATGTGAAGTCGCAGTGAGGAGTGGGTCTTCTGTGAACATATTGTGTGACTACTCTGTGTATACCAGACAGTGGTTCTGTAGGAGCTTCTATAAAAAGGTGCTTCGCCCCTCCTCGTCCCCCGGAGCCCCTCGCCGCCGTTCGTCTAATTTTAACCCGAAGACGAACCAGCACGTGTGCACTTAGTACTCGGCAACTTGAATAAATTTTCCTTTAAGAGTTCGAGTTTTTTTGGAAGAAAATATTTTTGGTTTTTATTTGAAAGTTCTGAGATAATTGGAGACTTCATTAATTTTGGAGATGTGCCTCAGCTTTCTTCCGTATTTCCTTTAGACTAATTGCTGTTTTAGTCTCTTCTAAGAATTGGAAACTTATTAAATATTTTATTTGACGGATCCTTTAAAAGTCCTTTTTATGTTTGATGTGAATTTGCTGTAATCAACACTTGGAACCATTCTACAAAAAACTGACTTATACCTGATTTGAAGAGGTATCATAATAAAACAAACATTGCTAAGTCGATCAGACAAAACGGGTCAGTTCCAACCGCGACACAAGTACCAGACCACCACAGTACCGAAGAGCCGTTATATAAAAAGATAAAATTTCACCAAAAAAGCTGCATCGATAAAAACAATCGACGAATTCATTCGGACACCGGACCGAAGGCCAACGCTGATATAAAATTAAAAAGTATAAGCGAACGAGTCGAGAGTTTATTAAATTTCAAATATTTACCGGTTGAAATTACAATTTCAAATTTTTCGGACTTGCCGCGACATAGTTGCGGGATCGGGTCATCTCTACGCAGACAGATGGGACGCTGGTCTCATTGTACAGTCGAATGATGTCTTTGAACTTATTATGTCGAATTATGGATCAGGGATTCGGTGGTGCATTTGTTTAGCATTAAACAGGAATTAACAAGATCAACGGTGTCGATTCTATATCTACGTTGGCAACAAAGAATCTTCTTAGTACTAGACATATCTGGCTTTATTACTTGATAGATAAAATCAAGATTGCTTTCCCTGAAATGAATGAAGTGTTATAGAAATTATCTCTTCGTATAGTATCACTCTTATCTAGCAAAAATATACATATTATCAGTTTCTTTCAAACACCTACTTCTGTTTGTAGATGTGTCTAACCGTTAAGATTAGGAGAATCATCTATAGCTTCCATTTTATATTAATACACATCATCGGACATCTTCGTTAAGTATGTAATATTGATAACTTCAAGAACTACTGTTTAAACTCTGGATACTGGTGCAGTGAGTTCTAAGTCTTTCACTTTTATACATTTATTGAATATAGGCAATGTTGTTCTCTCAAGTAAACATTGTTTTTTTTTAAATCTTGAGTGTAATTGCAATAAATGTTTTCTGCCTTTTGTGTCACTTGTCAGTGCTAGTGTGAAAATAAGCAAAACGCATATTTATTGTGTTTTTGTTTTTATTATCTGTGCACTTATATTTGGATAGGTTCGTTCTGTGTTGTAGTTTCTATAATATCTCTGACGTAGTGCTTAAAATCTTTCACAAAATCAAACTTTCAAATAAAACTAATGTCTCAAATTCTAGTTTTAACTAGTTTTAGGATTAACGTAATCAAAAACCAACAGTTCTTAGTTGATTTAATTTAAACCTTAAAGCTAGAGATTTTGGTCTCAAAATAGCATCACCAATAAACCTCTTTCAGACACTTTTTGTCATATTCCGTGACATTTATAGATAGAATAAAAATATCTTTACATGTTAATAAATCATGACCAACTTCCATCTTGTAATTTTGAATTAATCCAAGAATGAACTATGGGATTTGACATCGACTGTACATAACCTGTGTTACTACTTTTGGTTTTGATTTGACGCAACTGGCTACTTTCTATTCGGGATACCGTTCAGCACGATTGTACAAGAACCACAGATCAAGCTATGCAAAACCAGTATAAACTGACCGTAGAATTTGCAAAATGGTGATATAAAGCAAGACCTTGATAAATTGGTTTAGTATAAGCTCGATGTGTAGCGTCGTGTCGTCCATAGTATTGTGTATAGACAAAATCTTTTTTATTCAGTCAGGTATAAGGATGATATTAAGTGATGTCAGCGAAATGTTATCCTATCGGTGATAAAAGGATATTTTGTTATGATGGCTTTGAAATTGTTGATGCTAAATTTATCAGAGATAATGGAGGATGGGTATGTGCTTATACATGTTCTAAGTTCAAATACTTGGAGCCCATAACTCATCTGGCGAAGACGCTGAGATGAAGACCATACATCAGATTTTGAAGAACTACTAACTCTTGAAAGGGTAGCCATTGATAAAGGCTCTAAAATTATATTAATATGATATTTGATTTTGATTCAGCAAGATTCAAATCTGATGATATACTAAAAGTCTTCAAAAAACTAAATAAAACAAAACAAGATCAATGCAAGCCTCATTAAAAGAATTGCTCTTCGAAAATATCGATAAGTACCTCACAGAATTGTGATAAGAATCAGGAACATGTATTAATATTATTCTCAGAACAGTGTTATATTTTTTTAAATACGCATACAGATCTTAACGTTAAAATTTCATCTTTGTCTTAATGGGTTTCAAATCACATTTACAAAAAACAATCTTTGAATTCATCTTGAAACACTCCAGCTAGAAGTTATCGAAGATCTTAAGTCCAACCTCGAAAAAATAGAATTGGAGACTTCAATGTTCAGCTTAAGGTTTAAATTAGTCTGGCTGTGAATGTTTATTAAGACATTTTGGCTGTCCGAAAGTGAGAAATCTGTATAAAGATAAAGCTGAGATTTTCAAAATACGGCGAGTGAAATTCGGATGCCAAATAGTTTTTGCTGTAGTCTTTCGAATAACGTCTTGCGTTTAATTATTTCGGGTGCTAATTAGCTCTTTGGGTACCGTA
Source organism: Spodoptera littoralis (assembly GCA_902850265.1). Taxonomy (NCBI): domain Eukaryota; kingdom Metazoa; phylum Arthropoda; class Insecta; order Lepidoptera; family Noctuidae; genus Spodoptera; species Spodoptera littoralis. The sequence goes on from LR824547.2 coordinate 12,638,648, forward strand.
GTGATATCAACAATCAAAATCTTGTTTGTTTCTTCCTTTTCTTTTGCATTTCTGAAATTCTTATCTTTGTCGTCTTTATTTTGGTCAAACAGTCTTTTAAGACTTGTTTTGAATTTGTGTCTAAGTTAGTTATTTATTTGGCAACAGATTATTAGAAAAATGTACGAATATCAATTTATTTATTGTTTTCCAAAAGATTAACTATCGATATCCTCTTGGTCATATCATCATCAATTATCATCATTATTTAATGTTATTGCTTCAAAAATATCAGAATGAAATTCACCTCTATCATGCTCTTTTTTACTTTATTTAAAGATCTTTGAAATACAATACGGAACCAACTCCGTCAACCCTGCAACGCGCTTGTCACTTAGTTTTAACTAAAAACATCAGCAAGGAGTTAGGTGACATTTTATGGCTTGTTCCAAGCATCAGATGGAAGTAAAAAATCCAATTTTAACATGAAGACGAGACTCCAACATTCTTCAGCTTTAGGTGTCGTGAATAACTCAATGGACGTAATGTCGCTCCTGTTTTTACTGCGGGTTTTATTAACAACATTCCCACCCATGACAGTATTAATGAATATTAGGTTTTAATCGTGGTTTTAGTTGATTAATCTCAACTTTATACAATAGCAAACTTAAAATTTATGAACACCACATCTAAGATATCTTTCGTTCAACCAAGAGATAAGGTCAATAAAATAAATCTAAACGAAACACGACCAAAGTCAGACACAAAAGCTTGTATAATAAACAACAAAGTTTTCGTATTAAAATTTATAACATTTTATTAAGAGTACGGTACTAGGCGGCCCGAACAGGCGAGGAGGTTTAATGAACGTATCGGTTACGGAGTCGAGTTACACTCGTTAGTGGGTGACGTCGTGGCTGCTACCCGTTCATTGTCTCCTGGTACTCTTACGATGATGTTTTGTTTTAGTGGCTCGTATAACCTGCATTTTGGCGAGACTTAGGGATGTTTTTGGGCATTGGAATCAAAACGATCCACATGCTGTAGTTAGTTCCTTTTCAATTGGCAAGCACTGTCTCCAAATCGTCCGGCCGTAGTTGATTGAACGCTTACAAATGGCTGTCACGTCCACCAGTACAGTAACATAGCATAAATCGTTCGGCCATCCTTGATTGACGTTAGATTTAATTCTAACCGACAGCAATAGATCCCGTATAATCTACCCACACTCCCAAACAAAAACAAACAGAGTGTACACTCAAAACAGTTCCCTGCACGCGTCAACAAAGCGACGACTGAATAGAAGTTGCCTCTGACGCGGTGTTGACGAACCGTCAATTTGTCAGGCCACCAACACCCAGACAGTTTCGAGCTCTCCCAACCACCCGAAGAATGGGCACCGATGACGGCGCACGAGATATATTGGAGCCCCGACGTCCGACGATTAGGCCCCATGCCAACCCGAACACGCCCGATGATTCACGAACGGGTTGAACGAACGCACCCGAACGCGATTGTGTCAATTGTTTTTCTTAAACGGACGAACATTAATTTGTACATGCGGGTTTGAATTTCGAATGTCGCACATTCTATTTAAGGTTAACTGTTTTGGAGATAATAGTCGGTTTTCTAGTTGAGGTTAATTACTAAAATCTACAGTAAGTAGGTTAGTTTTTGCGTGATTAACGACACAAACGAGTTAGTTGTTGGCAACAGTTCCGCGGTATCGTTGTCGCCTCATTGGGCCGATGCGATGAACACTGAAAATTGATGACAATTCTTAGCAATGATGTGTGAATTTTATGACCGTTGCCTTGTCTTCAATCAACTTCGAGTTATTTGAGAAGAGATGTCCGTCTTAATGACCTGGTGGACTCTAGTAAACGTATAGCAGCCGAAGCCTCGACGCGTATAAAAGACCAGCAGGTCGATTTACACCTATGTCTAGAACCTTATTTGCAACTGACAATAACCACCACGAAGTAACAGAGAAAACGTTCGCATCTCAAATTAGATATAAATTGCGAAATATTGTAACTGGCAACACTTGGACCGCGTTGACATCGGGTGTGTCAATTATTTGGCAGAGCCGCGGCGCATTCTGGGCCATGACGACCAAGACCACTCTTTTGTCATCAATATGATAATCAAGGCATTTCTGACCCTACCACCTCGGATTTAGGGCTGAATATTCAGTGTTACAAATTAATACTGAATGGATACTTGTTCGTTTTTTAGTTTGTTTCAAAATTAATGTTATTCTTAAATTAATATGTAGATTAGTTATGTTCGGTGGCGGATATTAATTAACGCGATTCCAAAACACTCCTTTTCCTTGTTAGAATGCTTTTTGATACAAATAATGTAAGCACACATCCTGCTCGCTAAGACAAGACTATCGAAAAAAAAAAATGACTATTAGAGATTGGAACAAAAAAGTCGGTAACTATTTATATCGATTAAAGTACAAATCGAATAGAATACTAATAACGAGTCGGTATGACCATTTATCATTAATACGTTAATGAGATCGATGTTCGCGGATCGGTCGCTACAATTGGTTTTGAATCGATTCAACGTTTGAGAGAGACAATGGCCTCTGGGTGTCCGTATGATTTACGTCCGCTCGTTACGACCGCCGTAATGAGCTGCGCCCGCGCTGCTTAGTTTACATCTCTTCGATTATAAATAGTGATGACTAGATGCGGATACTATATTTTATCCTTCGGATATTTTTGAAAATTATTATTAATTATTATTTTATTATGATAAAATGTGATTAAAATAAGTTATTTATGTTTTAACTTATCTTATTATGTGTATTATTGTTTGTTTACCAGTTTATGCAATTTTTACTATCCTGTTATGCTAGAATTAATCATTAGAAATAAAATGTATGTATTTCATTTGGCGTTTATTTGATCACACCCTAAATAACAAAAAAACCTAAAAGTCTAAAATAAATAAAAAACAACACCCCGTCATTGAAACAAAATCGATACAAAATATCCGAAATATCGGACAGACGAACACAATTCGGATATCACGTCACATCACTAGCGTCGGCCATTTTTGTATTAACAATAGTGATGTTAATAATGATGGTGGAGAACGCTCTCTGATTGGATTTTAAATTTTATTTCCTTTTTCTTTTATTTAAATTATTTTAAAATATTGTTTCAGGTAAGTAACATTTTGTGTTTTAGCTGAAATATGTTGCTGAGACTAAAGGAAGGTATTTGTATTGCATGAGTTATGTTACTACAAAACATCCCTAGTTTCAAAATATAAGTACTACTTTTTGAAAATTAAATATATATCCTTGATCTATGATACTAAACGATCACAACGAAATCTTAATAACTGCAATTCTGTAACGGCTTCATAAGATATTTCCAAGGCTTCAATTGCTAAAGCAAGCAAGAAGTAAACAGGTTTTTCAAAATCGAAACCCAACCCAACTATAAAACAATATTATAAACTAAAAATTCGTTTAATACAAATTAGAGGAGAAGTAGATAAAACTGTACTAAAACACTATTAGTATATTTTTACAGCTAAACAATTTTTTTATATGTTTTTCTTTTCCTAAATCAACATGGACTAACCTGAATAAAAGAGATTTAGTTATAAATTCCAATAACATCAAATAAAAGGTACTCAAGAATGTAAAATATGTTGATTCTTAAGCTGAACAGACATCTTACATATTTATTACATCACAAGTATTTATTTCCTCATAAAATAAAGCGGTTGCTTCAATAAAAGACATGTCCCAAGAAATAGGATTTTTGTAATCAAATAAAATGGAGATATAAAATATAAATAGCTTTAGACAGATGTAAATATAGATAGAGATATGTCAAAATAATGGATTAATCATAAGCATACTGATATAGAAGTCTTTTAATATTACATAGATGCTGTAGAACTTGACACTAAAAGTGTTAATAAATCTAAACTTCCTAATTTCATTAATCAGTGCCATCATGTTGTGACAGAAACAAAAGAAGGGAACAATTTCAATTAAATAAAATTCCTTCTTTAAAAACATAATTTATCGAAAGTATTTTAATATGAACTAAAGGATAGCCATCTTATTACAAATATAAACAAAACGAAGAATTTAAAAACATTCTCAACGTCAGAACTAAATAGAAATACTTATACACACTTCCTTCGACAGTATCGATAAAATAAGAAATAGGAGAGAAGTCACGGCCATAACAGACTACAGTGAAGGAGTCCCACAGGGATCTATTCTCGGCCCCCTTCCTTGAATCTCGAAAATATTTTTTTCAACCATCTCTTAGCGTGATATTAATAGAATGTTGCGTTCCTGCGTTTGATTTAGTTTTCGTTTACTATAAATACAACGGATTTTTCACTAGAAATGAGGATTTGAATAATGTTATAGAAGATTATACTACTAAAGACGAATATGATTTGATTAGGTATTTAGTTAAGAGTGTTGATGTTTCATGATCAATTTATGGCGGTTGTAAAAATTTTAGATGCAATTCAGTAGTGGTTAGTGTTGAAAATATTATTAGTTCATAAAACTAAGACAATGGCTGATTCAGTTCATTTAAATATTATGGCTGGTCATTATTTGAATAACAAAGTGTTTAATGTAGTCGTTAAAAAGTAGAATATTGATTAAAATTGTCTTAATAAACTAAGATAACCAAGGCAATAACTATTCATCCAGTAAGTACATTGAATACAGCCATAATCTTAACAAGCATTTCCCTACAGTTTTACGCAAAAATTATGGGTTTCCAATAATAATAAATAATGAGAAAAGAGATAATGAATGAAATAACGTAATACGCCGTAAAAGCTTTTAATTCAACACTAAAAATCATAAATAAGATTTACAACGCAACGTCCATTTGCAATAAAAACAATCCCATTACCACCGCACATTATAATAACGAAAATTCATTAAGGTACCGACCATTAATTTCATTCCGCATCCGATGCAATGCCATTACTCTCATTCCTTACCAAAACAAACAAATCCTACAATTATTCTAACCCCACAAAGTCATCTATGTAACCCTGGCGATCCATTCTAACCTCTACACCTTTAGAAATATGGTTCACACCAACCGCTTTCGTATTACCATCTGTGAATTCCTCTACCGTTATATCACTAAGAGTATTTTCAACGATTTCAACAAAAATAGTATCTATATCCATTACGTTAAGGTTGGTAACTAGGATATTGGTGTCTGGTAGAATCTGATCCCCGAGTCTTGTCCCGAAATTCTCAAGATATTGAAAGATTAGCAGTGGGTTGCGTTTTGGATGTCCCCATAAATAATACATCGGCTGGGGTGTCTCGTGATGGATCGTGTCTGTCTATCCACTTTCTATTAGTCGGGAATTCTTAAAGGGGCGTAGGGTAGCTGTTATTATGAGCAGCGACCAATGTTAGCTTAGCAAGTGATATGGTGGACTCATTAATTCCATGGACGATTCTAGGAGGGTATTACAGTTGTCATGTAAACAGATTTGCTATAAATCTTTCGAAAGCTTTTGTTGGCCGACAATTGTGCTTACTCCTTGTAGATGAAGAAGGGTTGTAGTGTTATTGTTACTTGTTTGCTTTTTATGACGTCACTTCTTGGTGGTTCTTGCGACTGGTTTTAGTGTGTGAAGGGAATACATTTATTGATGATGGCATGTTTTTAAAAAGTAGTGGTAGGTAGGTCTTTATTCCTTTTTCTTTGGCCAAAATAAATATTTAGTGTGGAATCTTTGCCTTATAATTACGTTGAAAGAGATACCAATAAAATTGTGTTTATGTCTACTGATGAGTCCTATGAACCACCTCAACGCTAAGTTAGTGAACCCTGTAAATTCCTAATTACAACCACTGATGACTACAAATACATATGTCTACGTGACTTAGTAAGAAAATCGCCAAATACTTCACACGCCACTTGAAACTAAATAAAATCAGTACAGTTGTAAATCAATCCGTATTTTAAATATTTGCTGATGACAACATTCCTGTACGCAACATGGGAACCCTTATCTACATGATATCAACCGATAATGAGAATTTGGGTGACCGATAACAGATTGAGGAAAAAAATTAAGTCAACATTGGATTATTTTTAACTCCTATCTAGGGCTAGGTTGACCTACGAACAACATGAAAACATGCTTGTTATTCTCTGATTTAAAGCCAGTTGTGTTACTTCTCGTTTATCATATTAGTCGGTCAGGTGAGGAACTGATGAATGTTATTCTATTTCAAAACTTTTTCCATTTAAAATCTGTTATTTGAATTATGATTTCAAAATTGAAGATTCCGTGTTTTTCTCCACACCGCCATCTATGTACGATAATCACACCTCTATCAATTTTCCTATATCTTTTCGTAACGACTTTCCAAAAATTTTCCTTAAAAAAATGACATAACATTTCGTCCATAAAATAGGATAGGAATACTTTGACAGACCCACAATAAAATGTTCACCTGTTTATTCGATTTATTCGATTCGAAACGATGTTTTTATTATTCATCCTGTGTCCTTCCCGCAAAAGTTGTGAACTTATCGAGTATCGTCCCCGCACTTGTTATTTTACAATAACTTTTACGAGACTTGACATCTTTTTGAATTTCGAATCAGTGAACGGTTGGGATTGACGCATTCTTTGTTATGTGGTTTCGTTTCGAATAATTTTGAATAATTGTTTCGATCGATAGCTTGATGATGTTCTTTTTTTATTATGTTTGATCGCATCACTATTTTTTTATTATGTTGTGACTAGCTAGTTGATAAAAAACTAGAACTACATTATTTACTCACCTGTCTAGTTTTTCACAAATTATTAGATTGTCATAATTATTATCAGTTCACCAATACCAAGATATAGTTTGTTTCAATCTAAAACATATTCAAAGTTAACTTGATGTAGGTATTTACTAAATCTACATTATAATGTTAAGTATAATTATTTTAACTCGTCGAGTACCGGTTTTATAGACAAAATTAAAGAACAATAGGTCGCGGTCACCGGTGACCGCTTGGTGTTTGACAGTTTAATTGTGTCCCGATGTACTTAAATATTTCCAAGAGAACACGTTTGTAATATTATGGATGTGGTATAATTTGTGAGAAAAAGCGATTTTAACACTTTTAGCAAATTAAATAGAATTTTAATAATTAATGATTCTATGGACTACATAATAACTGACTTGTTAGTTGAATCGCTACAAGTGCAACTGTTTAGTTTCGGGTCTTGAGTTTCATTATCTCGTATGTGGTCTCTAAATAAGAAAACAGAGATCGGTTAGGTCTTATCTATTATAATTCCCAGTTCATTATAAGCAGACGTTATCTCAAAAACACATTCTTACATAAGGGATTTTGATAATAACAAACAAAACAAAAGAGCAGCGTCATCACAAACTTTTGTTTTACAAAAAACCGTATATCGAACATATTTTTTCATTCTATCAGCAGTACTTTTAACAGTACAATAGAAACTCCTGAAACTTTCCAATCTCCTTTCAATTACATTGAAAAAACTTGATACAAAATAAACTTTTTATTATTGAAAGTATTTATATTATGTCTTTTCGCCCCCTTTTACTGAAACTTTTTCAGGTTTAATACACTTAGTGGGACAACTTCAGCCGTGTTTGTTTCAATCATATTTCCCTCACTTTCAGGGACTTTTTAAAAGTTAGTTTTTCTTTCTTTTCTCTTTTTATTATTTGGAAAGTACACTATGCTTTTAGCAAGGCGATGTCTCGGGATTTCGAAGATGGCGTCCGGATAATGTGACATCGTCCTTTGTGTCAATTTTTATGTTAAAAAGGAAAGTTTTTCTTGCCATTTTTTTGTTTTGTATGTCTCAAATTGTTTCGTGTGTGGAATTTTGTTTATATCTTTTTTTTTGTTATATTTTTCTAAAGAAAATGGTGTAAGTCTTTGGAAAACCTTTGATAAAGTCTATTAAAAAATTTGATTCAGCACTTTTATTTTCAATTTTCAAACGAACGAACGTCACATTCATCTCTAAATAGAAGAAAAACCCATGATTCAATAACTACAAATTACAATTAAATAATCGTCATCACATTACGTTTCCCAGTAAAGCCATATAGTTTTAATCACTGTAACTGTTCCACGTCAAACATAATCTTTCTTGTTTTCAGTCATAAAATATTTCTCAAAACTAGTAATTTCTAAGGTTGAAACAAATACAGGTTGTTTATATTTTTACTCCATTATCAGAAAGTAAACCGCAAGAAGATATAGATAGACTTGTGACGTCGATTTTCTCATGAAAAGGTGACGACAAATTATTTCTAAGAAGATGCTAATTATACGGATGCTGGCACTTACAGCACTGTTGACGGTTCAAAATAGTATTATGTATGGACGTTGTAAACTGAAGATAACATTACAGATACAGATAAATTAGATTATGATCTAGATTTCATTAAGGTTCTTCAGTGCAGTTGTACTAAGTAAGATAAGGAAAGGCAGTCAGAAATCTTAATTGGTAATAAATATTTTCTCGACAATTAAGATTATTGGAAGACCATTGTTAACGTAATTGTGATGGCAATAACCTTAATCCTATTAAAATAAGTAATAAAACTGCTGAACATAATCACATAATAAATAGTAAATAGAGTATGCAGTATAAAACTGTTAATGAATAATCATAATACATAGGCACAAGGAGAAATAAATAAATAATGTACCGTAAAATAATGAATTCAAAATCAAACATAATAAATATCAATGCAGAAAGAGGCACGGCTGTAGACAATGCGATTGAGGCGGGGGAGGGCGAGGGTAAGACAAAGGGACTCAAATCTATCGCGGTTTAGAATTACACACAAAAACATAAACAGACGTATGAAACTGAATAGCTTTGGATGCTAGAAGACTTGATGTGGCAAGAAAATTAGGAACGAAGTTAAAAAAATTGTTTAAAAGTAGTAAATGAGGTTTGTATGGACGTGGAAGTTGTTTTAAAACACATCTGACTGTTTATAATGAAGGAGACATCATTGTCAATGATTTTGTTAGGGAAATTCTGGTGATTAGAAACAATCTTGATAACAACATAATAAACCGGATGATACCATTTTACTAATTATCGTCTGAGCAGTAGATAAGTGAGTTATCGTAATATTTCTACTACAAAACATATCTGGAAGGCGCATCACGGCTGAAACCACTATATTAGCCGACACATCTCAAAAACCACTAAACATTTATTGAAAGTGTAAATCAAACAAACATCTAGCCCCACATCAAACGCTCTCTGACAGACGACAGCAGTAATCTCGGCTCTATTGTCGAACCCGCTACCCTCCGGCAGGCAGCCAACTACTGCACAATCAACCGACAATACTCCACCACTCAGGTCCCCGTGTTTTCCTTTGTAATCATCCCCTAACGCTCACCCCTAATGATTTTTCTCCGTTATTTGTTTTTGTTCTGTAATTACTGTTTGGTTTTCCTGTGAATTGCCCTGCGGTTGTAAATATGCAGCCGTGGTTTAGCTTAGTGGTAGATTTGTAGTTTTCAGTTTAATAAGAAAAACTTTTAATACATTGTCATTAAGAAATAAATGAAGTATAACTACCTACATATACATCTACAACTTAAAATTAACTGCAACTAAACCTATGAACATAACATAACATCACGCCTTTTATCCCCGAAGGGGTAGACAGAGGTGCACATTATGACACTGTACAATAAAAAAAATAAATAAAAAACCCTTAATCACGCGTCAAAGTACTCGTCTTTTAATTATGTCTACAATTTTACAGTAGTGCTAACAGATCAGATAAGTTCGCGGTTTTTCTGTTACGAAATTGTGATTAAAATCGAAACTGGAAAATTTATTAACGTGATAAGCTATCAAACCAAAGTACTTAGTACACATAGTTTTGAGTAATAATGTTCGATATCACCGGTTACATTATCTGATTGTATTAGAACGATGCGCACACTAACAAAATTCACGACTACAAACTGTATATAGGACATAGGAAATGAATACAGAACGATCACGAATCTAAACGAAATAATCACAAAACCAAATGAAAAGCAACGACAACAAACCTCACGCAAGCATAAAAACTAATCAAACTTAATGAAAAAGCTAATAACCAGACGCAAATCCCATTAAAATGCGACCACAATCCTAAAAAACATAGCAAGGAGAAATTTCAATATCAATTGTGAAGCGGTCCCAGCATAGCGCCCTGCGGAACTCCGACACGTGTAGCAAAGGCTTAGCTGCTCTAACAATTAAGCATTAAGCTCCGGTTAATTTAACCGAGTGAGTATTGTCGCCAGAACCCTTTGAGCTCACAATATGAACGCTTCGTGAAAAAAGGCTATTTAATACTCGCAGTTTGTATTGACGGACGGTATTGAATGCTTTAATATAGACATTCGCATGAATGAGGCCTTTAGTCGTTTCGATTATTGAATTTCCGGATTTGGGTTAGTTTTGTGGGATATTTGAATTGATTTAGGTTTTATTGCGTTGCGTTCCTACTTCGTACTATATGTGTATACGAGTTATGATTTGTATTTTATTATGCAATTCAAACATTACATCAAGGTAGATGATATTTTCAGAAACGAACGTTTTCCAAGTAAGACTTATCTAATACTAGGTGTATTCTAATTAAATGATGCCCGTAGCTACTTACGCATGAAACACCCGACAGAATTTATTGCATAACTTAGACAAGTCTACGAAGCATACATATATAAATAATAATTAATCAGTCAACGTCTGGCATTAAAAATTGCTCCGTCAAAAAAGTCATGTACACAAATTAATTTAATATACTTCCTAAACAAATGACTGCTGAGGATAATAAAAGCAGCGATTTAAATAGAAACAATTGTTAAATCAATTAGCAGAGGCCGGAAGTGACATAGGAAGAAGCATACGCCGATAGCTGACCAGAGAACGATCCCTGAATTATTTATGCCCCCCTGTTCCGTTACATTGCATATCTAATGAGCTGTGCCTAGGAATATTTACTTTGAATTTAATATTAATGCCTGTATGCCGTGGACTGACTGCCGATACCAGTCTGCGATGCGTCTGAATCCAGTGATGAATTCGATCTATATATCTTTTAGTTTTTATTTATAATCTGGGTTTTGTAAAGCAATTCTTGGGATAAAGTAGGTGTAGCGTCTGTATGTTTCTTTGATTGACTATTTGTTTGAATTTGTTTTGAAGTAGAAACGTATTTTTGGCATAATGGGATAGGTAATGTATGCATAAGCGATGGCGATGAAAGGAGCATTACAAACATTAGTGGAACTGTCTGTATTGATGATGGTTGTAATCTGGAGATCTAATGTCTAAACTATGCTAACTCTAAATAGTGCATTAGAATTAGTTGCAAAAAAGTAGGAGGAAAATATTTGCTAGTAAAAACAGTATTATTTGCGTAACAGAATGGGAAGCGGCCTACAAATATACCAGTCCAAAACAAACCCCAATTTAACACAAACTAGAGCAAAGTCAACACGTTTTCTCCGCGCATTTCCCACAAGCCGTTGTTAAGGGGACGCACGGCGCGCGCGCCGGCTCCGGTTACATCCTAAACAATGGTACATGACCCTCCTAGACCCATTATTACAACACAATCACTCTTGATTAGCTATTGACCCATTTTCAAATGTATATTTTCAATACAATTTCATTTTATTTTGAAACGAACTAATTTTGTTTGGCCATCGTTGAGTATGAAAACTATTGTACTTACTGTGTGTAGGGTTAATCATAACTAGGAGATCATTTGACAGCCTCACGCAACAGTTAAAAGAAATGATTTCAGTTACAATTACAATACACAATATTGTTCTATAAATTTCAAATGTAATCCACGCTGATATAGATGTAAAATAAAAACATAAAAATGCAATCTTATCGCTGTACGTAAGTACAGTTGTAAAATAAGATTGAAGAGAAAATATTATTACTAAAGTTTGTATTTCACCAGCTACATTTGATACAATAAAACATTTCTAAACTAAACTTTTTCACTCAATTACTCACAAAAATAGATAAACAAATACTGTTAATGATATCGTGCTGCAATAAATCTATGTACCAGGGCGGCATAAGAGGGCAGGAGTAAGATCGCACAGAGATAGCGAGCCTAAAGGACACATTGATTGAACGGAGCGGACAACGCAGATAAGAGCCGGCTACACTATTTGCATATTAAATGAGTGGATATTAATTTTACCGGGACTGGTCTAGCTTTGTTAGGAAGAAAGGTAAAGATGCCAGTACTTAATACTTAGTAGAGGGCCTATTAAAATAGATATGCTAAAAGTTGTCGCCAATCAAGCGAGGCGCGTGTTTTGTTGTTGGAAAATAGTTTGTTAATAAAATTACTTTATTTCTACCGCAGTTCCATCATTGTCAGCGTTGAACATTTTAATTTTGAAACCAAATTGCAAAAGATAAACGTTATTTTTAATTTTAAGTTTTTTTTAAGCAAAGGCTGAGTAACATGCCTTTTCACGCCTAAAGCACAGGCTATTAATTAAAAATGCATAGCTCTTATAATCTATAGTCGTTAACGAGCTCCTTTTATTTTCTGCGCTCCTGGTACATGCGGTGTTTATTTTGCATAGAGAAACGTTTTATACCTATAGCATTTATTAGGTTTTAATTAAGAGACCTGAGTATCGTCGTAATAGGGTTTTTATGTCTGAAGTCTTGGTTACGCCACAGACTAGAATCTACTCGGTAAACTAGCAATGTTTTTCTAACTCACCTTGTGGTTGAAGATATAAAAATCTAGATAAAGCAATTACAATCGTATTGTTTAATGTTAGAGATTTAGTTTCTTTAGTACTAAATTCCAATCTTTCTTTACTTAACCTTTTAACTAAACATAATTCATAATGTAATACCCTATTGAGCAAAGTTACTATGCTGTTGTAAATATTGTTAACAGTATAAAAATGCATTCCTTACAATTATTAGTCAGTTATGAGCCATTATCATCATCTCGTTCTTAAATAGTTTCAATACAATCTTCGTCATCATCTTCAGTTATCTACTTATCATCATCATCATCATCATCATCATCATCAGCCCATAACATATGTGCCTACTGCTGAGCAAAGCCTCTTCTCACACGGAGAAGGTTTGAGCATTAATCACTACCATTGCTTAATGTGGGTTGACGCTTACAAACTTATAATTAGAAATTATAAGCCCAGGTTTCCTCACGATGTTTTCTTTCACCGTTTGTCAGTGGTGTCTAGATCTTAGAAAGTGCATATAACTCGGAAAAAGTCACATTGGTACTTGCCGTTGGTAGGTTTCGAACCCGCATCCTCATGCATGAGAAGAGGGCGTCTTAAACCTCCAGGCCACCACGACTTTTTTATAGTTATCTACTAAAACAGTCAAGATCTTCATCAATGAGTTGAGTTAACAATAAAACAGTCGGTATATCAAGGGATATCACGTAAGTATGGTGTCCAGTTCCCATGGTGGTCAGTGACTTATGGCGTCAAATTTTTCATTAAATCATTTTGTTTATGTTGTTAACTAGCCAGCGCCGCGGACTCACTCGACCATTTTTGTATCTAATCATAAGTGTTTTTCTTTTTGACGATGGTCGTGGGATTTGGTTATCTTGTAAGTGTTCGTGATAAATACATACATATATAAAAAGCCTATAATATAATATAATATGATATAGGTATCATAACAAACATTCATTAATTTTTATATCAAATATGTTCACAAACTTTTTAAAATCTACCAAAAAACTCACTAATTAATTCTAAGTTTATTGTTTTCATAGTATATTCCTTGCAAATATACAACGAACAAAAAGACAGACACATCAATTATAAATACTTAGCCAGACACAATAGTGATCAAATACAATGTGCAAGCGCCATCATCAATATTTCGGTCACGATCTTCGTAAAGCGGCGACATAAATAGCATAGATTAAATACACATAAAACTTGCCCTTGAAGTAGTACATTGTTTAATTATATATAATTTAGTAAGGAACCGATTTTGGTTAGTATTAATGTAAAGAATATTAAGTGTTGAAGCGCGATATAAAATGTATGGTAATGGTCGCGACTGTTTTATTGTGTCTGGTCATAATAAGGAAAATGGTGTTGATGTCCAAGTTAAGGAAATGCTAGTAAGTATTTACATAACATAACATTACGCCTTTTACCCCCGAAGGGATAGCCAGAGGTGCACATTATGCCACTGTGGCACTGTACAATGTAACACACACTTTTCACTGTTTATGTTATGGCACAATTCCAGACTTCGTGCTACTACTGAGATGTTTTTTAAATAACTTAGTAATACTTTAGTTACCAAATAAATTACTGGATCATTTGCATACCAGGGCCGCATGAAACAGTAGGAGTATTTAAGCCACCCCTAAGCAGACATGGTTTCCTGATTAACAAAATACTTAGAGCATACTTCAAAATGTCAATCAAGTCAAAATTCCAAGATGGCTGCCACGACATCTGTTGAACACATTACTTGAAACGTTTTTGTCCCATCTTACTGGCGGTATCGCAAAAAACTTTCACTTCCAGGAATCGAACCTGGGTCGGTATTGAACAGCCCTCCTGTTCAGTGAAATGGATATTTAGAAAAAGTATCCTAATTTTGAGGGCGGGATTCTGTTCAATTTGAAATTGTAAAATGATACAGTAATTATGTGGTTAATATACTTAAGTTAGTCAGTCAGTCAGTCAGTAGGTAAGTGTTGTCTTGATCCTTCAAGTAATCGCCTGTGCGACTGCCAGGCAAGGGGTCTTGGGTTCGATGCCGGGTCCGGCAAAGTATTACTGGGTTGTTAAAAATCTCAGTAGTAGCACGGAGTCTGGAAATGTGCCCGGTATATAGCAATAGGCTCACTCCCTATTACATGGGACTCATAACATAAATAGTAAAAAAGTGGGTGTTACATTGTACAGTGGCATAATGTGCACCTCTGCCTACCCCTTCGGTCATAAAAGGCGTGATGTTATGTTAACTATTGAGATTTTATTAGATTGAAATTGTCTGGCTAACTATAAGTCTGAGTGAGATTCAAATTAAAACAAACAATGTTAAAATCCTAAAGCCATTTAAATTAAATAAAACATTAACTACATCACTGTGATTATACAATATCCGAAACTTTGCCACCCAAAGTAATTACCAATACATTCATGTTCTCCTGGTACCCCATACTCAAAATGATTATAATTTCGCGCTTACCGTCACAGCCAGATACACAAACATTTGTCCTTACATTGTGTTGCGTTTGCGCAGACACGTGTCCAGTGTCGGGTGACGTGGGAACTGTGAGCGTTTGCCAATTTATTGGGATCTAGGGGGTGAGCAGGGTTGTAGGATCCTCTAGAGATTATAGCTGGTAGATGTGGTTTTTGGCTTTTATTCGTTTTTGTATGTATGTTTGTAATTGTTTGGTTGATTACTTCGGTTTTTGAGATTCCGTCTGATTAGGTAACCTGAAAAAAGAAAACATGAAAATTTTAAGCTGTATTTTGTAGAAAGAATGTTTTCAAAAATACCAAACAGTATAATTTGAGAGTTGTCGTCTAAATCGAGGACTTCAGTTAATCTGAAAAGGCTGTTTTCATTTCTGCTGAATGCTTAAAGTAATATGTACGTGATTTTTATGCCAACTGTGAAATCGAATAATACTTAAATCCTACCTCCTTATTATTTTTTACTATTCTAGGACAATTTTATTCATGCAACGAAATGTCTTTTTTAAGATTATTTAGACTCCACTGACAAACGGTGAAGGAAACCTCTGGACTTATAATTTCGCCAATCATTTCTGAAATCGCCAACACGTAATGAGCGAGCGTAATTATTAATGTTCAAACCTCCTCCGTGTGAGAAGAGGCGTTTCTCAACTGGGCACTTATAGGCAGTTGATGATGATGATGAATGTCGTACTATTACGCATACATCTTTGAAACCATAACCAGATTTGTTAGCTATTACTTACCGTATACATTTTTGGTCATCTCATCAATGTTATCTAGTACCACCGATTTACTTAAAACATGTATGCTCCTTGATAAAGACGGAGAATAGTTAACCGTCCGCTGCCCTTAGGGTGACAATAGTACCCGACTTTTCCATTACCATTAATCCAACCAAATGAAAGTTTACTATGGTGTCATCTAGCCGCGCCATACATCTTAATGTAACGTCTTTTGTTTTTCTTTTTTTTTCGTACGTAGGTAGATACTGCTAAAGTGGGTGACTGGAGTGCTCGATATGTTTGTGAAGATTGTGAATCGTCTTTTAATGACAGTTTCCTACCTACTACTACAGTTAGATTTCCTTCTCGATAGTTTTTAGGAATTCTTAGGTAAGGTGCGGAATCTGGAGCTGTCTAATGAGTTGCGAAAGACTCGTGTATTATATCGAATAAAATCACATTCAAATCACACATAAAATATCATTTTATTTCATGTATGATCCATTTATTACAACAAAAACAATAATTATGCTGCAGGCATTTACATTTAAATAAAAAATCCAATTGAACCACAACCAAAAAAATTTAAAACCACAAGAATACAAATCACATTACAGACCTCAATATAAAAACAATGAAACGTATCACATTACTCTCTTTTAACCGACTTCATTGAGGCACACCCCCACCTGGCTTGCGCGTGCGTCGCCGATTCCAAATTCAAACTGGAAGTTTTGTTCCAACCCTTCTATTGTTCTTTTTACGAATTGTTTTCGATTTAATTCATCGACTGCGTGCGTTTGACGGGTTGATTCAAGGGTCCGTGTTAGGGCTGGCTCTGCTGACGTACTTGAGGACTTGAGGTAAATAAATAAATAAATATGTGTGATTTTTATTATGAAAATATGTTATACTAGCGGCCCGTCCCGGCTTCGCACGGGGGGACTTAAGATTTTTTACATAGTTTTACGTTTTATTTATATTTATTCTCAGTTTTTTTTTAGCGACCTGCCCTCCGTTGTCGATGTCGCATCTTAAGGTAACCGATTGAACAATTCAAAAGTTATCTAGAGCAAACTTTTATAAGGATTGAACCATTCATTAAAACGATTGTTATGGGTAAACTATAAAAGGTAGACATATGCTCTCGCGGACTTTTTTAAAAATAATGTTAAGATAAACAATTCATCTATAGAACATTTTTGTATAACTTTAACTATATGCTCAGCGCACGCCACGGAAGGCCTCAGAAACGATACTTTTCCCCCGTTTTTAAAACATTTTTGGTTACTGCTCCACAACTATAGGACCTAGCGTGATATTATATAGCCTATGTTACTTCTGAATAATGCAGCTTTCGAATGGTGAAAAAATTATTGCAATCGGTTCAGTAGTTTTTGAGTTTATTCATTACAAACATACAAAAATACAAAAATACAAAAATACAAATCTTTCCTCTTTATAATATTAGTATAGATAGGGGTTATATGGTAGCATAGAAGTCGGTATATTTTGAAAACATTTCCATAAGGTACTGAGTATATTTGTAGAAAATTGATGACTTTACACTTTGTTATCCACATATTATTATTGTTACAATATCTAACGTAAACTCCATATATTTCTCCAGTTGTGTTATAAGCGAGTTCCTATAATAGGGAGTGAGTCTATTGCCATAATTATATCAGACACAATTCCTATTAGATACCTAATTGCTAAGATCTTCCTAATGACCAAAAACATCTAATCATACTTCATTTTAAAGCTGGCCTAATAACTTTACAGTCAGTTTTCCATTTTCAGCCGTTGTCAAAATGCGCAGGCACAACCCTGCCACAACTCGGTATTGTTTTCTTAACTAAAGTTAACCCTGGCGGCGTAGTGTATTGATTTGTTTAAAAATAATTGTGGCTCTATAGACCGAAGTGACTTGTAGTACTCAGCGTACTTACGGTTAAATATCAAGCTATATAAACCCACTTTATCTTGACCTCGCTTTGTGTGATGTTTTCTCACATTTGAAGGTCAGTTTATACTGGTTTCTTATCCTGGGACGTATATAAACCAGTTAATCATGATCTTGTTTTGTATGATCCTGCCGTACTTTGGACGGTCAATTTATACTGGTTTTGCATCACTTGATGTGTCGCTGTGTACTTATTTGTTATTCTTTTGTTAATGTAATGGCGTGTGTAATTATATTTTTATGATTTAAGGGTTAAGTAAAAGGGTATTTGTTTGTTTTTCTATTTAATTTTGAGTGGTTGGTGAGTGTCTTTTGAGTAAAGGGTTTCAAATTATTGAATTTAATTCCTGAATCCCCAACGATCCTCAAACTCCTAATCCCCAAAAAGCCGGTAACGCACTTGTAACGCCTCTGGTGTTCCAGGTGTCCATGGGCGACGCCGATTGCTTACCATCAGGTGATCCGTCTGCTAGTTTACCGGCTTATGCCATAAAAAAAACATGTATTTGTGGTATGCACTTATGAAACATGCGTAGTAATTTTACCATAGGTAACTGTTAGATACTGTTCCTAGTCAAATCGTATCGCAACGAATAAAAATACCCTTTATTCACACCCTAACATTCAAATTTACTAAAAGACCTTTGTAACACCCCAAAATACAAAAATAATGATATAAAAACAACATCGATTCCCTAATCGATTTCCGCCGCATACTTTATTCGAGTTGTTATAATTTTGCTAACGATCCAACATGGCGGCCTTAAGGTAAACATTACTATTACAATAACATGTACGGTAATGATGCATTTGTCCCATATGGTGTGAAACCGTCGGTGTTGCCATAAAAAATGTATTAGAGGTGTAAACCAATTAGTGTTGTTAGCGTTCGAATTTGGAACGTAATTGAATTTAGTTGTTTTTTGTGGATTAGTATTGTTTTAGTTGTCTATGAAATATGTTGTGATTGTGAGGTTAACTTGTATAAGAATGATAATATACCCACCCTTAACCGACGAGCATGCATGAAAAGAATGATGACTGTTGATGAAGCGAAAGAAATATGTAAGAATCGTAGCTATTGGCGTTTCACAGTCTCTGCCTACATCCCTGGGAGACAGGCGTGAGATTATGTAGTAAGGTAGTTAAATGATAAATACCATAAACACAACACCATAATCAAAATCCTATATTTTTAACAGAGATCATCAGAATCTAAAGTTAATTTTCATGAGGAGACGTAATACATTATACACACATCCACTCAAACACAATCTAGTTAGTCAGATAACTAGACAATAGACACGTATAAATCACATATAATCTCAATTATATCAATAGATAACTCTTATTACATACAGCTAATCGACTAATCAATAACCAATTATATGTTAATTCCTCTAACAGTAGTAATACAATCTAATTATTACGGACTATCATTACAAATTGTCAAATTTAATTCATACGTCAAATGCTTGACATTACTCAAAATAATGGCGCACTATTCGTACGATTTGAATTTGGAACGTCAAAAGCCAAATGGCGTTCGATTAATTTGAAAAGAATACGATAACGGATAAAGGGTTGTTTGAATACGAATTTGTATTTGGAACAGGTGTGTGAATTGTATTCTTGGCAGTTGTAAAATTAGGTTAGTTTGGTTGCTGTGTGGTGATTAGCTGAATTGGGCATTAATATATTAAAGAACTTTTTTATGTGTGCGCTTGAAAAGAAGCATTTACTTCAATTAAATCCATACAAGCAGTTTTGAAATAAAAAATAAACTTTTCCGTCAGTGAAGCTATAGAATGCATTTCAAAATCTGGATTAATCTATAAATATGAAACTCCATCTTTACCTATTTTGCATGGCATAACATCACGCCTTTTATCCCCGAAGGGGTAGGCAGAGGTGCACATTACAGCACTTAATGCCACTGTACAAAGTAACACCCAAATTTCACTATTTATGTTATGAGTCCCATGTAATAGGAGGTGAGCCTATTGCCATATACCGGGCACATTTCCAGACTCCGTGTTACTACTGAGGTTTTTACAAACCCAGTAATACTTTGCCCGACCCGGGAATCGAACCCGAGACCCCTTGCCCGGCAGTCGCACTTTCGACCACTCGGCCAATGAGGCAGCCAATTTACCTATTTTCTCGGATTTGATACTCATATCAAATAAATATACCACATCAAATTGCCATTGATTTAATAATAAAAAGATTCAATTATGAAATAGACATGTTGGACAAAACTATCGCACTATATGTCGAGTAGTGTTCAGCAGAATACTAACTAATGATTACTGAAATCTTCAGCACCGCGGGCTATTTTTGTTTTGGAATTCTAAACGTTTGAGATTTGCCTGTACACGTGAGTTCGAAGATAATTTGTTACTAGCATTATCTGTATACGAAGGTATGTTCTATCTAGATCATAAACATTACGCTTTTTGTCTCACGAAGGGTTTTCAGACATGGACATTGGTGGACATGACAAATGTAGCATCCACTTACCGGTTTTCTGAGGTCCAATTACCCCCTCTCCACAGTCTTCACTATCCTCAAATTCTTATTTCACAAAAGGGCGGTAAAGCACTTGTAACATCTCTGGTGTTTCAAGTGTCCATAGGCGGCGCCGATTGCTTACCATCAGGTGATCCGTCGTTTACCGGCTTATCCCATAAAACTAGCTATGTTATGAGGTCCATGTAATAAACACTTAACATCACACCTTTTATCCCCGACGGGGTAGAGCAGAGGTGCTCATTACGACACTTAATGCCACTGTACAATGTAACACACACTGTTTACTATTTATGTTATGAGTCCCATGTAATGGGGGTGAGCCTATTGCCATATACCGGGCACAATTCCAGTCTCCTTGCTACTACTGAGAGTAGTACTTCGCCTGACCCGGGAGACACCCTTGCCTAGCAGTCATACTTTTTTTTAAGATGGGAAAATCATCGAATGGCTGCTCCCGCCTGGGTGAGGCGGGAGGGAGTGTCAGACTCTTACTGACTAAAAACCACCCCGTTCCTTCTCCTGCACGTCGAGCCGGAGCCCCGGTTACCCGTTAGGTTCTCTGGCAGTCACATTTGAGACTACTCAGCCAACGAACAAAGGGGCATGTGATACATAACACAAAAATCATTAAATCCATTACACCAAGTCATTAAGTTAAATGCAAGTTATACATCAGTTAAGTCGTAACGATCGTTAGTTACCTATCACACACACAATTAAATCTAAGTTTTTTCGGTAATTACTGGTAAGCCGAATGGCTGACTATTTATCATTTGTATGGTAATTAGAATTATGGTACGTACATACATGAATAAGAAAAAGGTTTTATTATATTTTGTAACTTTAGTTGTAGAACAGAGTGCAATAAGTTTTTTTTAAAAAACATTGCTCCACATTAGGATTTTCTCCTGTGTCGTGGGTGCGTTTACAAACATACAAGATTACATATACAATGACACCCAGACCCGAAACAACAATTTGTGGATCACACAGTGTTATTCCGTGGGGAATCGAACCCGTGACACGTTGCACGGCAGCCGGTTGCCCAGCCACCGCACCAACCGTGCAGTCAGTTTTGTAGTCTACAATAATTTAAAAATTAAGTCAAAACTTGTCAGTTTACCTTGAGAAAGCGTGGTGATCATTGCTCATACCTTTTCCGGGAAGAGGACTTTGGCCATCAAGGGGAATAGTTTGCAGGCTGCAAAGAAAACAAAAGGAAACTAGGAAAAGTCGCAAGCAAATCAACCCACACGATTTTGTCAATTTTATTCATTGGACTTTCACCTTTATATCAACAGAATAAAGAGGAAAATGTGTAACAGAAATGGACAGTTTGACCTGCTGGTGACTATAATTCCAACTAGATACATAGGTGATATTGATAGTACTTAGTTTCATGTGAATTGAAATTTTATTTATTTATTTATCACCACACTTACATCTATCATTACCGGTTTAACCTAATGTGGACAGAAGCTACTTACATTAAACAATACATGTAAACAAAGTTAATAATAGCAATAGCAATACCTTTAGACAAAACATACATACAAGCAATAATTCATCATCATCATTATCATCAACAGCCTATAAATGCCCATTGCTGAGCAAAGCCTCTTCTCACACGGAGAAGGTTTGAACATTAATCACTACGCTTGCTCAATGCGGGTTGGCGATTACAAACTTATAATTAGAAATTATAAGCCCAGGTTTCCTCACGAAGTTTTCCTTCACCGTTTGTCAGTGGTGTCTGAATAATCTTAGAAAGTACATATAACTCTGAAAAAGTCACATTGGTACTTGCCGTTGGTAGGTTTCGAACCCGCACCCTCGTGCATGAGAAGCGGGCGTCTTAACTCGTCGAGTACCGGTTTTATAGACACAATTAAAGAACAATAGGTCGCGGTCACCGGTGACCGCTTGGTGTTTGACAGTTTAATCCTCCGGGCCACCACGACATTACAAGCAATAATCAATAAAATATAATTAAAAAGAAACTACAATACTAAATTATCCTAATACGAGGTAATTTGATTAGCAGTAAGTAACGAACTTCATTGGCATATTAGAAGATATAAAAAGGCTAAATTCTGAGCAATGGAAAGCTTATTATTGTTTGAGTGTAGAAAGAAACAGTTGCACTCATGTTCAATTTTTTTTATTGTGACAAGCCTTTCACAGCCCCCCAATACCGCTGCAACTCCTGCATGCCAGGAGCCACAGTAGATAACATAACATAACACAATATCACGCCTTTTATTCCCGAAGGGGTAGGAAGTGATGCACATATGGTACTTAATGCCACTGTGCAAGGTGACTCCTACTTTTCACTATTTATGTTATGAGTGCTATGTAATAGGGGGTGAACCTATTGCCATATACCGAGCACATTTCCAGACTCCGTGCTACTACTGAGATTTGTTTACAAAACCTAGAAATCCTTTGCTCGACTCGGGAATCGAACCTGAGACCCCTTGCCCAGCAGTCGCACTTGCGACCACTCAGCCAATGAGGCAGTCTTCAGTAGATACAACCATGAAAATACTGGACTACTGAAGTCCGGTGCGTCCCAGTGACATGACATTAAACAAATAATATCAAAATAATTTCGCATATATTTTACCAATAGCCATAAATAAGTCTCCTTACTATTAGCATACTTCCTTATTGCATAACCTGACCATTATTGCCAATGGAAGGCAGGTGTTGCTCATATGCTGTCTAATGGCGAAGTGGCGTGCGCGCCGCCTCATTACCCGATCGCTTCCGAAGTATTACGACAATACCCGAAGTGTTACGACAACTGCCGAACGCTTTAATTTTAACGTGTTTACGAAGTATATTTTTAATTGAGGGTGGGATAAGAAATAGTTATTGGTTATGATTTGCAAAGTATTACACAGTGGTGTAAAAGGATTTCAATAAGAAAGTTATCAGTTTGTGATAGTGTCAGATATTATTTAAACTAGAAGATGGATGTAAGTACAATACAATTATTTTAGCAGTGATAGAATAGAATATTCATTTACATATGTGGTGTGTGTGGATTTTACTATGTCATATTCTTTACTCGTCAGTTGTTTGACTCCAAAGCTAAGAATTCTAAATTGGGTTGATGATAGGATATGAAAATTAAAATATAATTAGTCCGTAAGTGAGGTAATGAAAAAATATTAGACACGTTTTTTTTTTATTTTGTCGTGTTTATAAAACGAATTAAAGTTTAGGAGTGGGGGCTAAAACGTCATTTCTACGTATAAAATGTACATAGAAGTGATGTCACGCGACATTTCAAATCAATATATCGTCGAAAGTATTCGTTTCTGTAAGAAAATAAAAAATACGTGTCTAATGATTTAAAATAATCTACCAGACAACATCAAAATAAAAATTAGGCATCTACCCTATTGTCATGTATAACAATCAAAAACAGTGATTACAAACCAATTCTGTAACAATTTAAAGCCCAATTTCCAAAAATATGAACACACATTAATTTCCAAGCTCAACCCAATAGTTTTCTAACTCTAAACAAAATAAATATGTCGTTTTTTTCTATTTCAACCATTTAGTCTCGGCTGAATAGTCACTGTTAGCCGCCTCGCCTCATTGACCTCACTGAATCGATTGTCAGGGGTCCAAAATTATGTTTAATACAATAATTGATATAAATATACCATAGTTGCTGTTTAGATACGGGTGTAAGCAGTGGACGTGAGTTTTTGAATAGAAAAAGTGAATATGTCTACTAATCTTCCTCGATTTCGGGACAATGTATGGCCAAAATATCTATGTAGGAGTAGCTAACTGATTTTGATTTAATGCAATACATTTTCAAAGTCAAAGTCAAAATCGTTTATTTAAATTAGACCAGGAAGCCACTTTTGATCGTCAACAACAAAAATTTAGAAGTGAAGCTAGTTGCTCATTCCAATATGTAGATATAGGAGAAGAACGAGCAAGAAACTCCATAGGTTTCAATCTGCATATCTGTTCAACAACTTGAGATATAATTCAGTGTATGGACTTAGTAAAGAAAATCTAAGGGAAAATGTACACTTGTCAATAGGTATCTAGGTTCTTTGATTATAAAAACTTTCCAAGTCAACACAACGTAAGTCTTAAGTCAATGACCCAAGGTCCATAGTCAACATTCTATCAAGGCTAATATCTTTATCTCTTTCTTATTTACAGAGACCGCCATCGTCGTCCTTGTCATACGGAGGAGCGGTGAACGATGACGTTCGTTCTCCTGGCTCTGGAGGCACTCCTGGACCTCTCAGCCAGCCCCCGCCGCAGACACTCGACGCGACAGATCCAGGTAAGCTTCCTTATATTTATGTTATCCTGGTACCTTGGACTATGAAATTGATGTTTTGTTTTATGATGTAGCAAATTTTTTTATTGATTTATTTGTATTTCGTAACAAAGTTAGACTCGTATTTCTAACGCTCATGATATCCTGGTAGCCTGAACATGAAATTAATATTTTTTAAGTTAAAGAAGAATCACCTATGATAGATGCTGTACTTAAGAGGTCTAATTGACCTGCAAACAAGGTCGTCAATTCGATTGTTAGTACGTGGAAAGGTTTTGATATTCGTTATTAATCTTGTAAAGGTACTATCAAAATACAGCTGATTATAAATTCGTTAAACTCATGTAGGAAAGGAACTAAAATACAATTGATTATGAAGATCCTTCAAATAAAATAATTTATGGCAGGTTTCATTTTGATCCGAAAATGTTGCAATAGATGTGCAAAAAGCAAAGAAAAAAAGTAAAAGGAATTCGAAACTTAGTCAAAATTGATGACCAATAAACATTTTAATTGCGATGTTTAAGAATTTCCGTAATTAGACAGTAAAAGGATGAAATAATCATTCGTGTCCGGCTTTGAATGTTAATTTAACACCTCAACCGGGCAATAACATTCATTTGGTTAAATGCTCATTATTTGAACATAAATTATTTTTTTCTTTTCGCCGTCTTGTTGCAACATTACGTTGGTAGTATTAGGGGTCGTGTACAAGTGTGGATTGGCGTTACAATATTCAGACAACAGTGTTAAATGGACTTTATGATTGTCAAGTATAGACTCTGCTTAAATTTTGGTCTTACGAAGTAAAAGTTTTCTAAATTCAAATTTGAAAAAACCGTGGCCAGTATTTGGCGATAGGGTTTTTAGTCTTCATTTAAAACGCATAGCTCATGTAAAATTGATAAAGAAAGGGCCTTCTGCGACAACCTTGATTGTACATTTGTTCATAAGATGAATTCTATATCCCAATGAAGGTTGCACATGTAATTTGAGTTGTTACAAAATGTATCAACCTATGATGATAATTATTGCAAAAGCTAGAGTAATCTCAACAGGAATCCATCACTAAAACACTAAAATAACTTAAACCTCGTGATTAGTCCGTATCTCATCATAATATGTAAATTTTAACGATCATGGCATATTTTCTTGCTGCAACAGAAACTATCTTTTACGAGCTATCGCCTCGCTTCACTGCATATCATACCTAATGATGTTTACTATTGCAACTTAGTAAACTACTTGTATCCGTTTTAGTAATCGATTCTCATCGGAATATACGATTATCTATATCGATTAACGAACAGCGATCAAGTTTCATAGGCCGCGTAGGTTCCGTATTCTAAAAACTGATATCGGATTACACGCAAATACGTTTAGAAAGCGAATAAACGTCAGGGGTGTGTTTATGTGACTCCTACGCTTCGTCCATAACAATTAACATGTCCGCACTTGGATCTAGATCCGACTCGGCACGTCAACACCCTTTGAGAGCCAATTGAAAACTGACAGGTCCACATCGTCACGTCACTATCACACGTCAAAGTTCTTCTGCTTAAATTTTGTAAAAAGAAGTCGCCGGCCGCGCTAGCCACACGTTTGTCAACGTTCAGATATCCGTCACGAGTTGGAGAATCCGTCGTCACTCAGCGGGGACATGTTACCTTACGTATCTCGATCGATTGTCATGTATTCATTCGTAAATGACTGATGGGTGTCCGTAGAACGGGACGTTACGACGTTACAACACTAGCGCCGACCTCACAATAGGTATTGAAATGAGACAGGATTGTGTGCACGTATCGCCGATGCATCTCGGTTTATCGCTTTCATATTCCTATGCGCTGGTAATTTGTGTGGGATTACATTGTGCTATTCATATTTACGATTCAAAATATTCAGGCGCGGTGACGTTTTGATTTTTCCACGTAAAAAACGTGTCTCAAAAAAGGTGCGACTACAAAAGACGCAATCACTAGCGCAGCGTTTGACAGCTGTCAAAAATGGCCGACGCGTTGGCGCGAAAAACTAACAAAGCGTCAGCGAGTGTGTTTTTTTCACATTTCCACGTAGTTTTTGTGGAAAAATTATGCTTTCGACACACGTATGTGTAATTGTTTGGTTTGTCGCACGGCGCGCGGCGGGAGAACCGAAATGCTGGCCAAATTGAATTTTGTGAAGCCGCAGCGTCCGTACTGATCTGTAACTAGGAACCATTTTGTTTTCAACGTTTTTCTGTTCTATTCACCGGGAGTCAGTAATTGCGTAATATATCAGTGTTTTGCGGATTGCGAACCGTCTCGTGTCAGCTAGCGACGTCTCTTACGAGTGGAAAAAATAATATGATTCAGTTACGCCTATCTAAGGTTAAGAAGTTAACAGTTATTGTGCTTTTAACATATTGATATAATAAATCATTAGTTATTAGGTCACAGTTATTACTTGTCAGAAAAAGCTGCCATAAATATTGTATCACTATTATCTAACGTACCTACAACTATAATAAATACAATTATTATGTCAGATAGAACGTCTTTATTATTTATATGAATGCAATTAAATCTTTATCGCTCCAACACTATTAAACAAAAAGATGCCAAAAACAATTAGGACCACAAAACCCATTTCCACCCAAAACAATAAGCAGACTAATTAAACCAAAAATTCACTCGTCCTCCTCCCGCGTGCCATAAAGGGCTAACTCACTCCCGTGAATTATTCAAAATTCAAAATTTGCCTATAATTCAATCAGTCCATGCCCCCTGTGTCCCCGGGGAGGGGGTGTAGGGGAGAGCGGGCCGATTATTTCAGAATTTAATATTAATTAACTGACGCTCTCGGCGTTCATAATTGCGTTTTTCAATTACCGAATGACAATTATGCGAAAATTTTGGATCAGACAGGACGATGCTGCTAATTGTCAATCGTTGACACTTGTGCAGATGATTTTTTTTGTGCCGCCATGTTTATTGACATGGACGAAAATTATTCTGCCAGCCTTTCAAAAATATTCCTGATTGGTAGACGAAATGTGACAGACGAATGTGATTCATCCTTAATTGTCAGGCTATTTAAATGATATGAATACTTTGGTCCTGTGTTACCTACTACAGGGAATAATGTCGTTAAAATAAATTGTTTCATGTGTTCACTTATTCGGGCAACTGGCTATTTCCTAGGCCCTGGCGTAGGGCCAGAAAAACCATAGAATTTTAAGAACCTGCTAGGGTTTTCACGTGTGAATTAATCTAGTTGGTCGTAATGCTAATGGCGTCGTGTGAGCCAGCAGTTTTATGTTGATTACTTATTTAAATAAAGCATATTGTTTGCCAGGTGTTCCTTTAATGGGTTTCTTGCTCTTTTCATCGTGTCCTATTGGTTTATTTGGGTAATTACTGCTTGTTAGGATCGGAGTTAATGTTAGGCGTAGGATTTAAATAGAATGATACCTATGTGAAGTTTAAGACATCTTTGTCATAAGTTATTGAAGACCAACCCTAATTCTAAAGGAGTGTAAACAATATAAAATTCAACCCTAAAATGCAAGTGCCTGCAACAGTAAATTAGAAAGTAATTCTTAACCAAAAGACGTTGAAGTGTAACTCGTACAAAATATGACGATTATTGTATTACAGCCCCCTTGAGGAGGTTGGGGGTAAATATGAACGTGGAACACAATTACGGCCTGTGGCTGTTCGCTTCTATTTTCGTCAGAATTCTGTCGGTAACTTGGTATTCAATCCACGAGTAAAATGACCGCTGACTGGACGTCTATGTGTTTGGAATATTCTGTTCTAGAGCTATCCGGGTGTCGGCGAAGTCAAGTCGCGTTGCCTACATGTTTTTTGCGTGCTAATAACAAGCTTTACGCATTGTCGTATGCTAAACAGGCTCGCGTCGTTTTTGATGGGTTTTTTCTATATGACTTTGTAAGTTATAAGTTATTTGTTAGTGTGAATGTAATTTGATTAGGTGTTTATGTTCGTTTGACGTAGTTTAGGACTAGTTTTATAGGCATTGTGTGCTAATGTTTAGACACTTTTGATTAGCACTTAAATCTAGTGTTACATTAAATATGCATGGTTTTTAAGACTCCCTCTTGAATCGTAACAAATGGAAAAGTACTTGGTGTGTGCATTAAGTGCCGCAATGTTGGAAACTGCAAATCATCTTCAAGTGATCCAATAAACTGAACACCGGGGACTTCGGCTTATCAATATTTCAGGCACAAAATTGAAAATTACCGGAACCCCCAGCTGACTTACATAACTCAAACCTATCGAAACCAATAAAATATTAACTGGCAACGTTTTCCCGCCATTTTTCACCGGCCATTCGACTTTCGTATCACGTCCCGCCCGCACTTACACTCAATGCTAAATGTAATCATAAAATTGTTGTTAATAATTCATGTGAGAGCGAGACAGACGTGTTCGAGTGAAAGGGAGGTGTGTATAGGTGTGGGAGCGGGATTATTAAATTCTGTGAATGCTCACTTTGTATCTAATATCCGAATGTGTTTAATATTAGATTAGCGGAGGGTCGGTGTTTGCCCGACTTCCCCGGGGCGTGGTGGCTCGTGATAGATTCGCGTTAAGTTACGTTTTCCCCGAATTATGATTGGTTGATGGTTTCTCCTCATTTGGAAATGGAAAATTCGCCCTTTGAACGTGTAAGTAAGTAGTAGGATATCGACAATAATTAGGAATATTCTGATGCATTGACACGGAAATGCGTTGTTGTAATTTACTTCGTTTTGCTTTAAAGAATTTCCTTATAAGGTCCATTTTAGATAAATTTTTTAGTAGATACATTACAGGACTACAGGTTTAGCGTATTTGTTGACTAAAAGTCACAAAAGAGCACACTTGTTGCCTTGTCAAACTACACAATTTCTGCCTTCGAAGTAGACTGAAAACCACAAATCCAAACTTTATACAATCACATTACTCAAAACTGTTAATGAGACTTTAGCAGATCAGCATTCACACCACATATCTACTTACTCCTTCAGGGCATAACAGGTGTGATGACACCATGTTGTAAGACCAACAGATATACGATACGATGTTGATCAAAAAGTACAAACAAAAAAAAACAATGAGTTCACTGAGCTTTAGCGGTGTCCAACAAATTTCGGGTAACCTGACCCCATAGCCATGGCTTCCACGTTTCCCGTATTTGATCTGTGGTTTTGGACCTCAGGAGTCATGTATCTTACAAAACGAAAGGTAATAACTCGGTTCCAATTACCTATCACGTTGAATTTAAAACCATTTTGAGTTTCGGATGCCATTTTGTCCGTGGAGACTGGAGATTTGTTTTAAAGCGTGGCCATTGTTTAGAAGGTGTTAGATTATTGTTTAAATGTGTTAGTCTCTTTTGTTTAGAAATATCCTGGTGGAATGCGGAAGCTGGGGTTTTTTAACCGACTTCAGAAAAGTTCAGTTTGACCTGTTTGTGAGTGATTATCTCGTTTGTTACACTTAGGAGAAAATTTTAGGAATTGATAATAGTAATTAACCGACTTCAAACAAAAATTAGGGGATACAAGTCGGGTTTTTAAACGTAGTTTATAAAAGAATTATATTGGTCTAGGAATTTAAGTTGTAATACAATGGGTACACGTCTGATTTCACGTTCACGGACATTGTTCAGAAAAACAACGTTTTTGTTGATCAATTTTGTATCGGTTGTTTGATTTTAATCACCATTATCTAAAGCCTTCCTGTGTAGATATTTTAGATATAATATGTCTACATTTTCTTCATTGATACGAACACTTTTTACCGATGAATCAAATGAAATATCCAAAATGATAATTTCAAAAAATGTCACAACATTTTACATCGCTTACCATTATCAACAGCGCCATCTTTGACAGTTCTAGAACGTTCGTCTCCAAATAAATAATTTTGACAGATAAAATATCAATATGGCGGCGACTGCAGTTGTCAAAATGTCCCCTGTGATGTAATCCGTAACATTACAAGGGTTTACGTGTAACCAAAAGGGTTGTGTACAATGCAATCACACAGAATATAATTCTATTGTATTGTACGTTTGTATGTCATGGCATGGAGTTATGTTTCCAGCTTTGGGACACAGTGGATATTTGAGATTCGTGTTTTTAAATTTTTTGGTTAGTGCTGTTTTTTACTTCTTCGCAGTTTGGTAATTGGTATCATATTCTATACGTAAACATGTGTCGTAGTAATTTGGAAAATCAAGAAAAATAGCTTTCTTATAGTGATGCTAATATTTCTTTTAAAATTATATGCCCTTGAGTTAATCAACCTGCAATTAATTCATCTGGGGTATAAAACTTATTTAGTTTCTTGCTAAATCAACTACTTAGATTTGTGTTATTTTGCAAGGAACTACAAACAAATTTAACTCAACACAACTATATCTATAATTATATTCATCTAAATCAGAATAACAAAACAAAATTTCGTTTACACCACCATTACTTTCCTCCCTTGCACCGTACCATAGAAAGATACCATTTTAATAAAATTAACACCAACCCCACGGGACCCTAAAAAGCGAAAGCACACATTATCATCACGACTGCGCATCAAAAGGGTGAGGAGAAGCGTCCAAACTGACACAATGACAAAGTGATTCGTCACACATGACAGCTGCGCGTGCGACTGAGACAGAACACAACAAACAACCGAGTGTGAAAGGGACAGAACAAACAAATCAACAATTAGAGCGATATGCGCATACGCATTTTTGTCATGTTTAGATTATTGTTAATTTTTGACCTGATTTTTTTGACGTGGATCTGAATGGGACATTTGTATGAGTTTTATTGTGCCAGTTGTTATGTCTGTCAGTGATGAGGAGAATGCATTTCTGCGAATGAAATGGAAGCAGGTGGTGGCTTTCACATTTATAGTTTTAATAATAATACTATTATGGAAAGAAGTTCATAGCTCTGTTGGTCTAGAGATGCTTGGTTTACTTATGGAGATCTCTGCAAGGTATTTATAACATCCCAGTGCAAACAATGCCCAGTACACTCCAACCCATTAGATATTATATGAAGTAAAGCCTGTTAAAGGCTCACAACCGATAACGTCTAGGTCTTTCAATATGTTCTGACTAATAGGACTCTCGTGGTATGGTGCTGTCGAAGCGTCAGAGACCTCAGATGTCAAAAATTGTCGTAGGTATAATTTGATAAGTTATAAAGAAAAAACAACCAAATATTTTAACTATCTTGAAACTTTAGTGACTAATTTCAATTAATAGGTGTGCTCCGAATACCTGCCGATTAATATGACATAATAATATTTCCTTATCAAACACAATTACAATGATAATATGCTTAAAAACAATGGATTAGTTGCAAACGAGACATTATCTTTGAATTGGACTTTCCCAATAGATAATTTTTAAAGGCAAGACAGCTTATCATGTTTATCTACGTGTGGGAAATTTGATGTTCTCATTATTACAGGTGGTAGCTTGTAATTCATTAGTTTAATTATTTGATTGTTATTTCATTGTAATGGCGATTGTGTATGTTATATATTATGTTCAATGTTCCAGTTTAGTCATTGTTCTTAGAATTTATTAAATCATTTAGAGACTGCAGTGAACGCTTTTTGACGTGTCATGTCCATTTTTGGCAGTTATCCCTTTTTCAATTGGCTGCATATCTAGACTTTGTACAGTTTCTTTTCTCAATCGTCAATCGAACGAGACTCAGCAGTGATGCTGGACAGTACGAAATAAAGTTCTATCTGTAAAGAAATTTCATGCTCATCACAAATACTCCAGCTACCCGTTACTGTTATGTTAGTATTGTCAAATTTATTCATGATCGACAATGTGGACGCATTTGTCTCAACCCAGCTTGTGACGCTAACTGCGTCCAGCTCTCATTGCACTCCGCTACCGGTCATTCTTCTTTAATAGAAATTCCTACCTACAATCACCAGCCCAACAAGACCCCTCATCGCTTTGACTCCACAAAACACCATACATTTTAACCTAACCAAAAATTTTCGACAGCTCATGATTATCTGGACAAGTATTAACATTTTTTAACATTGAAATATTTATTTAAGTAGCCTATTTGTGTGTTTGCCTGTCTCTCGGAAAGGGCACGGAATGGTAGCAATCCGTCATTCGACATTTCTTTGTGAAAGTAATCGTTTGGTTTACATTTTTTTTTAAACTTGGTAGCTGGTTTGCATAAAAGTGTTAATTTTGCATATTATTATCTGCTGTGAAGGTTCATAAATATTTAAATACTTTAGTTTTCGTATAAATGGAAGTTCTTTTTTAATACAATTACGGGTATATGAGTCACCTGTGCATTGTCAGTGGGATGAGTACGCATCCGCGACGTTACTTGCACCGCCAATGCACGAGTGACGTCATCATATTTATTACCATACTTTCTGATATAAACTCTGTGGACTTTCAAATTTTGAATATTTGGTAACTTCACTCCAAAAATTACAATGAAACCTCATTTCACATTTAAATTCAAAATGAGAACATAATGCAATTCCATCTTAATATCGTATGCAGTGACTTTGTCATGTGGGCAGGTGCATGTGGAATGCAACTGGGAACTGCTCTAAATGTCTCAAATGCCTACAATGTTTGTGAAAATTAGATTTCTGCTAAACTAAAGTGTAACAAGTATGCAGTGTGGAACACTAGAGGAATTCCAAATGGAAATTATTTCATTCCAAAATTTTGGTTTGCGTGACGGAAGAACATTTTCTTAGCTAGGAGCTTGAGTCGGGAATTTGAACTCTTTATGGAAGGGAATTGCTTTGTTAACCGTAAGTTTACAATATTCGATGAAATGCCTTCTTAAGTAACTTTTACTAATAATGAAAATAATATAAACATATCACTAGAACTTAATACAAAGTATACCAAAATCTTCCATCGGAATATACAAAAAGGAATTAGCAAATCGAAAGACTTAGCAAAGACAAACGAAAAAAGAAACTCAAGCAACCAAATCGCTAATGTTTAAAACATAATTACACATAAATATTTGCATGAGCAACAGCTAAATAACAATTACAAATAATAGGAGAGAAACTCAGCCACATTTAGACAAAGATATACCAATCACAAATACTAAAAATCTAGTACAAAGCTATGTAAATGTGTTCACTGTGTTCAGCACTAATTTCTAACTTAAACTGTCATAAAAATACATCATTTTAAAACAATGTGTTCTTGCAATACTGGGACAAAGATCGTCTCGGTTGGTAACAAAAGTTCGGACGAAAATTTCAACAATTCACTCATTAATATTTTTAGATTTTTACACTACGCCCGGACAACCGAGTCGAATCAACTCAAATCGCCTTGTACTTGCCTTGTAAAATATGCGTGGAGTACCTATGTACATAATTTTACGGGTTTTTGAGCATGTATCTTCGACATTGGCGACTTTTAACTTGACGTTATTTCGTCTTAATGTTATTCTTTCTCATTGTTTCGGGTTTTTGGAATTAATCGTTGTTCTGTTGTTCATTGTTTAGTTTTGCTCAAGATTTTCTTGTTCTTTATTGTTTTTTAGTTTTTAGGTTTAAATGGTTTTAGGTCGGGTGTGAAGTGGCTTGGGAATTATTTATTGTTGTATTTTTGGGTATTGATATCCGGACAAGAAATCTAATTTTTATACAATCTTTTCACCCCTTTATGATCGTCTTCTTTGGTGAATGAAATCGATTCGAGGGTCATTTTATAATTTATAGCATTTTTCAAAACATTCCTTGCAATTAAAAATGGCTTATATACACTAGATAGCTAATTTTCACATTAAAATTCTGCACGCATTAGCGACGTCGATAATTGGCATGTACCAGGATAGCATAAAAACAAGAAAATATCGTCAACAAACTTTTATACCACACTTTCACTTGTTATAAACAGATATTTTTTGTATAAAATTGCAAGAAAAATGTAACTGTTGCACTTCTGTCTACTTATGTCACCTTGGTACGAAGAATATAATTATTGTGAATTATGACGATTGTTTGAATGAGTTTCTGTTCTAAGTTGATGTAATTATCTAAGTTACTTAGTTTTTTGTACTTATCAATTCGATATCGGCAATAATAAATAATAATTTAACATGGGCAAAGACCTCCCTACCCTCCTTCCACTCGTCTCTTCTTTGCCCTACAGAGGGACGACCATGGCTAAAAATAAATAAAATAAATTTAACATGAATCTGCTACCGCCTACTCTAGAGTTAAAAACGAGAATCAAAATAATATTTATAAATAGCCACGTAACAATTGCGCAAAATCCACACAATGACGCCATGACAGTGACGTCAATGGTTCCCGCCATTACTTATCATAGACAAACAAATAATTTATTCATATGTAAGTCAAGCACACCCATCGTTACTTAACTTATGTCAGTCACCAAACAATATAGAAATTATCATAGTCTCTTGTTGGGGGAACGCAAAAATATTTTGATTAAAAATTTATTCGACCAGCCAACAGAATGTAGGGTAGATTTTTACACCAACCGGACCCCGACCGGATCCTGACAGATGTCAATCTGTGAAGGGATGCTTGTTTTTTTTTGGTGAAGGGTGCTGGTGATAATGTTGGGGAATTCGGATGGTGAACGTTTGAATGAGGTTCGGTTCTAAGCTGATGTAATTTGTTTAAATTTTATTTGTTAGACAGTTTAGATAAGTTGTTGACTTTTTCGGTTAAATGGGTCCAGAATGATTATAATAACATTACAAATTGGCTACACGGAGAAGACCACTTACATGTATGTGTGTTTGTTACTCAATTACACCAAAACTACTGAACTGATCTCGATGGAACTTAGCACAGATATAGTTTACATTCTAAGAAATTACATACAACACTCATCATATCTCACACAATCTCGCTTAACATGACGTTTCGCTTTAACCGACTTAAAAAAGGAGGAAAGTTCTCAATTTGACCATTTTTTTATTGTATAAGCCGGTAAACGAGCAGACGGATCACCTGATGGTAAGCAATCGGCGTCACCCATGGACACCTGGAACATCAGAGGCATTACAAGTGCGTTACCGGCCTTTTGGGGATTAGAAGTTTGAGGATCGTTGGGGATTCAGGAATTGGGGAGATTGGAGAAGGGGAGGGTAATTGGGCCTCCGTTAACCTCACTCACACGACGAAACATAACACAAGCGTTGCTTCACGTCGGTTTTCTGTGAGGCCGGCCCTTTCGTGACGAAGCATAGCTCTCCCACACTTGAATATTGTGTGAAAAACTTGAATACAAATGAAATTGCTGGGTAAAACTAATAAGTATATAATAAAATGGTTACTCATAGCCCTTTGTGGTCATTGGCCATACTGGCCGGGGAGCTGAGTACGTGTCTCAGTAATTGTATGAGACATGCACATAAATATTAATGTGTCTGTCTGTCTGTCTGTTAATGTGGCTGTTAACTACTGAGGGTAGGATTGCAGTTTTTGATTTGGTGCATGAAAAGAAAGTGTGATTGTAGCTACTGTTACAATATACTTAATGGTTATAAAATAATGCGCTTTATGTTAACAATTTTAATTGCTAGTTTTGTACATAGCATCTATAATTTAAAAATAACTTGCACTTGCACTTAAAAACTAAGATGTCTAACATTTTTTTTCTTTTTTTGTCCCAACCCGAATACGTAACCTCCTTCGACCATAAATCTAAATTCATAAACCCAAACATGCACATCACTATTCTAGTTATCGAAACACTTTTAGGGTTCCACACATAACGTACATAAGAACCTTTACCGTGATATTTTTCTCCAAAATTATAGTGTATGATTTTGTACATAGGCCCTCTGGGAGGGCTGAGAGAGGTATTCGACGAGATTCGCCGGCCCTCCGGCCCTCCCCGTTCGCAGCCAAACCTCTTATTAGGAATAGGCTATATCGCTGTTTGTATAATACTCACAAAAAAGTATGTAAGTAAGTGAAACCACTTCGTCCAATAAGCAAACGTTTTTTTAAACACGACGTTCTAATTGGTGTAATATGATTTTCATTTTCTCTTAGCAGAAAATAATTTTCTCATTCCCCGACAATGTTGTTTACGATACAAGAAAAATATACTGGAATTATCCCAGCTTGTTACTTCGGGAGCGAAAGCTTCATAAATAAGAAGCAAATACCTAGTTACAGCCACAAATAAGTATTATCCTGGAAGAAAATATCTTGTTAAAGAAACACCGGATAAATTACAAGCACCTGAATAACAAATATGGCGGCTTTTAAGGCACGTAACTCGGGGGCCGACAATAGTTTTGCTGACCGACCAAAATATCTACAGAAAAAACTTGATATTTATTTAGCGGAATTCGCGGTCATTCTTCGCAAAATATATAGAGCAATAGTTCCCCCGGCCATTGTGTCCGTCCGTCCGTCCGGCCAAACATCGGCCCTTTCATTAGCCCCCGTGTAATTTATTTGAAAAAATATTTACGAATTTTCTTGTATGTACGCCGTTTTGTTACGATATATGGATACAGTAATTTGGGGGTATTTCGTTCACATTTTGCATGTTATGTCGCCCTAGTAGTTTTGTTTTGTATCTACTTCTTGTTTACTCAAATTTTTGTCCTTTTTTTGCAGGTAAGCGAGACTTTTATCCTATTAGATAACTGATGTCGGTAAGTTTGTTTTGAAAGTTAAATGATGACATAATTTGAATATCTTGATTTGTTTGCTTGGGGAGAATTAAGCGCATTCCTCAGAGGCTTAAAGTTAACGAAATGTCCCTCAACATAAGCAGAGAAAGTAAAGAATCCGATTTACAACGATTATTTTAATTTATCCGTTAAATCCATTACTTACTGTTCTAAGTTTAATGTCAGTAATACCTACTTAATTCTCATCACGTGCACTCCGTCTGCCGGTCCCCTCGGAGGCCTAGCGACATTTTATTTAATCAAGAACACTTTTTAACATTCTTTGGACGTACTCACAATATTTTCTAAACGTGGACATGAAAAAAAAATATAAAAATAACTGACGACACTTCTTGTTTTCATTAACGGCACAGGGCGTCACTTGTAACGTACAAATTAAAACATTTAGAAACATATATTTTTCCTTTTAACCATAATTTTCTTTATTGAAAATCATAAAGTTATACTTTACAGCTTCTAAACGTTCCCAAATATCATAAAGCCAAGGATGCGAACGAGCAATAGCGTCTTAAACGGTGATTACTAGAAAATATTAATGAAACCATTATTTATAATTTTCATCGCGATCACCATAAAAATATGTTAATTAAAATGGATTTTTCCCGAATTATCCAGCGTCCAGGGCCGCATTCTAACCAGGTTTACGGCGTCGTAAAATAATCTTTTTTTACTTGTGTGTCCTGCGTTCGCGAGCATAAATTTAAGATTTTGTCAGATTTATTAAGTAGGTCTTGTGTGAATTTGTCGTAAACGTCCGATAGTATTTTACTGCCGTTGGATTATTACATTTTTTCAAGTTAAAAAAAAGCAAGAACATCTTGTCGCGACTCGGGGCGATTTTAATTTCATTTTTTTTGTAACTTTTTTCGATCGTTAAACCCAAGGCTTAAAAATCTTGGGGTCAATTAGACCTATTTCAACAAAGCCCATAAGATTTTTTCATTTACAATTTTTATTGGCCCATAAAATTTTTAATTGTAATAAATATTTTTGAAGTTAATGTCTTTACTTTTGATGACGCGCGGGACATCGTAAAATGTAGTAGAAAATAAACTAGTTCACCCATTGAAATGGACCGAAATTAACGAATTCCTAATTATGGTTGATCACATAAATATTAAAATAAAAGTTCATTTGAGGTTGTTAATTACGTTTTCTCAGTAAAAGTGAAATACTGCAGTATCTACGTTGGAATATGACATTAAGTGTGCACGCTATCAAAGTCCCCCACGAAGGAGTTCGGAACTCGAACAAAGTTATCATTCGGAAAAGAAAAATATTAAAAATGCATTTGGCTGCATTTCCTTACAATTTTCTTGCTTTTTCTTCGGCGCACTCCCTTAATGACTAGGAGCATTAGTTATCTTTAAATTACGATAGGTACTCGTCTGGGGGGTGGAAAAGAAAAAAGGTAGAGATTGAAGGGTGAAAGCGATGATAACGAGGATTCAAATAGGGCTCTTATCTCCCGTTTTTTTAAGATAACCAGCAAAAAGTAATTAAGTCTTTTTTTGTTTTGTCAAAAAAGAAATTAGATTTGAAACGGCCTTTAGGTTTGAGTTAATGTATTTGTGATGTTCTTAATTAGAAGATTGTGCATCTTCGGCGAATGCTTAGTTTTATTTTCAATGTTTAATCGTTCCGCCATATTTCATTTGTTGTTTATTGGCGTCCCGTGAGATATTGTTAATGACGCTTCAGTGGCTGTGAATGGGTAGTTAGAACTTTTCTTTTTACTCTTTGTGGCTACAATTCAATAGCAAAAAGGTATTTAAATCGTTAGAGTCGGGGATATTTATATATAGGAATGATTGTTATAGTTTAACAGCGCTTATCTAGATTGCCTGGTTGTAAAGAAAAGAAACTATCATTAACCGTTGTTAAGATAGGTGTTATAATGAATTCTGTATGACTTGTGCACATGTTAAATGCCACAACAATGCACAATTGTATTAAACCTTTCCTCTGTTATTATTATTATCATAACGCCTAAGAAACTGCCTAATACTACTGTTCATTATTTTAATTGTAACGCATTTGAAGCGATAAAAATTTGAAAGAAGAAACAAAAGAAAAATTATCAAAAATAAATGTCAATTCCGACCCCTCTTTCTTCTAATTAAAGCGAGACGCTAAATAGGGAAATGCAAGTGTTAAAAAGAGACAGATATAGTTCAGGGGTGAAAGCGACGAAGAAAAAAGCAGGTATTGTTTTAAAGACAGTTTTAATTTCCCGAAGGTAATTTATCACGACGCGGTGTTTTGGCGCGCGGCAGGAGTGTGTGTCCGATCGATATTTGTTGGATGGAGTGTTAGAATTCCGTTACTATTGAATGAGTACTACCATAATGGCTGTAATAAAATCTTGATAGTTGCATTACGCTGCATAATCACATAAGATGACATAGTTTAAATAAGGTAATATTATTTTTAATAAAAGTACGGTAGTGGTGATGAACGAAAATAACAAATGCCGAAGAAAATGCCATTCCTTTTATTTTCAAATTCTTTTCATAGAATTTTAAGAAAAGTATAGAAAATCTTAATGACGGAACCCATTTCCAGTAAAAACCTCTCGGGCTGGCCGCTTTTTTTCCCGCGCGGCGAGGGGGAGTGTTCCCGCGACGAATTCAAATATAGAACGCAACTTATGTTTTCGAAATAAGAATAATATTTTTGAATACGGAATGCCTTTGCGGGTGATCGGTTTAAATTCGGCAATTTAGAGAAAATATTTTGTTTTTGTAGCGGTTTTTAAGTGAAAGGGGCGTAGTGAACATACGGATTTAAAAAATAAACATAATCTAGCTACTAAAAGAGACTAAGCAGAATTGATAGATAATATCTTTATTATAGTGAAGATTTTCATATTACTTCGATTTGGCTTGCGTGCTCACCGCCCATAATAAAGGTACCTACCGAATTTGACCCAGATGACAATAGCATAAAGAGCCTGCGAATCAAATCCATAACCTGCTTACACGGCCATCTTACAGCCACGTGGGCAGCGATCAGCATACAATGACCTGTCACCAGTCAACTGTTTGCAAATCAACCATTGTGGTACATTAGCTGGTTTCAATCGCCTCCCAAATTCGAACGTTGGTGGTCTCCGCTTGTGTTATGCCGCCCTGGTACTTTTCAATTGAAATCTTGATGATAGGTGATGACGATTGGTGATTATGATTTGTTTTTATGATGTCATATGTTTTATAACATTTTAATTCACGAAGCCATTGGTGATATGCATACATCAAAAGTTACACGAAGTTTCTTCAAGATTCCCATACAA
Source organism: Spodoptera littoralis (assembly GCA_902850265.1). NCBI lineage: Eukaryota > Metazoa > Arthropoda > Insecta > Lepidoptera > Noctuidae > Spodoptera > Spodoptera littoralis. Next base: position 12,679,501 of record LR824547.2, read on the forward strand.
GCCCACTGATCAAAAATCGAACTCATACATACAATATTTTCAAATCAAAATTACCCTGAAATTACTTAATTCTTCCACATTTTCATCTACATTTAAGACAATGAAATCTGTATGAATAAAAAAGAATTTCCGTTTGTTTGTCTCGATAAAACTCGAGAACGGCTGAACTGAGCACATTTTCGTCTTAAAATATATATGGGAGTTCAGTAAGGGTTTAAAAGGCGAGAAAATAGTTGCGAAGCTGTACGTAGTTTGCCTGTTTAGATAGTCAATTAGAAGCCACTGAAACACAACCCACATATTACCAACACCAAGTTACATTCAACCATAATAACTAAAAATGATTCCGTTATCATTTATCGCAAGTAAGCATAGAACTTACTGGTAACTTTACGTAGCTTTTAAAGTAAGCTGCTTTTCTTGCATAGCTTAATATTGACGTCGGGTTTACTTAGCATTGATGCGTGAATATCAAACAAACTTTTGTTAAACGATGGGGCGCCATACTGGATTGTCGTTTTGGAAAATTTTAGATAGCTATAACTAAGTATATGTATAGGTAAGTAAATATTGATAAAGTAATTGATGAATTGATAAAAAAATGATCAAGTAGTCTTTGTGGTGGACCAAAGAAGGGAATATGATTTAAAAATTCTCATAAGTATCTTTAAATACTTTATAATTCAAATCAATTAAGAAACTAAAGGTCGCGGATTGCTGCTCATGAATATGAGCCTCTAGCATAGCTTGAAACTAGTCGAGTTCCTCGTCAAATAATTACGTGAGTAAGCCGAAAAACATGATAATTGAACTAAGCAAGTTTTGTAATCTTGGAGTTCTAGATTCCATCTTCATGTCGATCATGAATAAAGATAATGATAATTTTCCACCTTTACTACATTAATACATAGTATAAAACAAAGTCGCTATCCGCCGTCTGTATGTCCCTATGTATGCTTATATCTTTAAAACTACGCAACGGATTTTGATGCGTTTTTTCAATAGATAGAGTGATTTTTAAGGAAGGTAAATATGTATAAAACATGCATATTGCACCCGTGCGAAGCCGGGGCGGGTCGCTAGTCTAATATATCAATAAAGACTATTTCTTTGTGCAACCTTCCAATGAAGTTAAAGTTCTAAGCCACAATAAATCCATATAATCTAAGCCCAGATTACCAGGAGAGCATAAAACAATACAGCACAGAACCGAGAAAGTACTATCGTGATACGAGTCCATTTGACAAGAATGGCAGGTTTTTTGTTAAAAAGTAGTTTCAATAGCTAACAGAAAATTTATGAGCTGGAAAAAACGGCAGCTACTTAGATGATTACTGAAATAGTGTAATTGAAAAGAGGAATTGATATTGGAACTTTCAATTTCAATTTCGTCTGATGCAGTCTGAGTGGATTTAGATTAATGTTTCTGATTAAGTCCCTAGTTACCTGTACAGGGGCGACGGATGCTAATTTGTAGAATAAGCTTTCACTGAGGTTACCTTCGATATTTTGTTCTGTAGTCAGTACAATGTTTGATGATATAGACAGATGGCGGGCTAGTAAAAATGCATAATGAGTGAAAATAGACTATGAAATTGATGATTGAGTGATTTCTAAACCTGTATCATCCTCATTTGTAAGTTGGACACTCACAAACGATAGGTAGCAGCCTCTTTATCTCAGATTCTTTTACAAATTGTGTCGTATTTTCTTCAGTATTTTCTAAATTTCGTTAACAACAGCTACAATGGGGACGTCCATTGTCCACAGAGGTAACTCCGGTAGCCAGGAGACAAAAAAAATGTCTTCCCATTTCCACCTAGCGATTGTTTACCAGGCTAACATAAGCGTACAGGTGGTACTTGAACATCATTTGCATACGTAATGGACGAAACAAAGGCTCTGCCTCGACCGGCCGTGCGCGCTCATGCTACCCCGGTTAGCATTGTAATAAATGCTAATGAACATTAGGAATGTTAAAACAAATAACTCGAAAAAATAATATAACTCCTTGAGGTTACGAGCGCCGGCTGTTAAACTCCCATTGCAGTCAGGTGAACCGAGTTTAGTTGCAATATTTCTATTAAACAAACAACTAGTCTATTGAAACAAAAACACTAACATTGCACGAGTTTAATAAAAACGTGGGTTCCGTTGTGAAAAAGGAGAAACAAGTAACGCAGCCCATTCAGGAAACTAATAATGCGAACGTATAAAATTATTAAGCCAACTATCGGCATAAACACAACAAACATCTCATTAACATGTAAATTAGTTACAACCCACAACAATAACGTAACCTAACCAGGGTGGGAGCAACAAAAAGAGCTTTAAAGGATGAAAATGAATACCACAGAAAACGTAGCGATTTTAATTAGAACGGTCCGCGCCTCGGGCGCGACCGCAGCCCGTAAACCGAACTACCGAGCGGCGAACGTTAAAAAATTAACTTCTATTTTTGAATTTCATCTTTAATGCTGACAATTTTTAATATCCGTCCGTCTATGCTGGCCTGGTAATTAAGATCGGCTCGTCTTAACGCCTTTCAGACCCACAAAACGATCAAAACAACGAGGAAATATTGCTCTTGGATCTTTTTACATTTCTTATAAGTCATGTGAAGGAGATATTTTGCAAGGAGCGACCGTCATGCAAATTATCCCTGGTTATCATACAATTGTTCTGTACTTGAGACTTTCGTCAATATCTGTCATAGACAGGAGGAAAACTATCCGTTCATTACGCTATTTAGTGGCAGTAACCACATCGAGAGAATACGGTTGTCATATCAACTGTATTTATGACGTAATCACGTCTTTGACATGGACTTTTTTGTCAAATAAAAGGGAGGTTACGAGCAACGTAAATTCCACCAAATTATACGTTTGTACTATAAGAAATGCTGACACAAAAAATGTATAATACGCGGTTGTCTCCCGGATATCCGCATACGAACGACAATATTTGACCGTATTATGATCCGGACGCGTATTTCTTTCCGTTTGTACGATATTTTTCGCAAAAGGAAAATCCAGCGGGGCCGCGGCCCATCCGTATATCATCCCCCGTGCACAGATTTAACCCCAGAAACAAGACCGAAATCTCCATAGGAATTGTTTGCGGGCAAATATCACTGGTTCAATTTTATCATACGAATGGCCGGACCTAAATAATACCACCCCTTATTATCATATATTTTGGTATAACAACGGTGCCATGCGGCGACGCGTACCTCGCTCCGATGTGTTCCGCTCACGAAAAAACCCACCAAAGAATTTGTCGATCGTTATTAAAAGTTCAATGCGAGCCGTCTTTTACATAATGTAAGCTCATCCAATAGAGAGAAAGTAAATAGACGACGGCCCGAGAGGGGTTGAAACCGAAAAACCGCAAGACAATCCCGAAATTCATTACACGCACTAGGAGAACATCGTCGGAATTCACAATATTGAAATCGTGGAGCCCCCTCTCGGGCGGGCCGCGCTGATATTACAAAACCCGAATGTACGTCGCTATTGCAAACTAACACGAATAAGTAAATCGCTCAGTTAACATGCGGCCGCCCGCGGCCCGGCGCGCGCTCTATATCCCTTCATGTAACGACATACTTCGTGGGCAACGTCACCGATCAAATATACTATCACAAAAACATTACACTCTTAAACAATGAAAACATATCATAAAACAATTTAGCCAGTAATCCCGGCTATAATTTATAGCCAGTAATATCGGGGAGAATCAGTGTTAAATCATAAAAAGAGCACTTAAGTCTTGTATTAGGTAACACGGGCAGCCGGTATAATAACTATTATTAAAACTCTTGACGAAATTCCCCAATAATAAAGCTGAAGAGCGCGCGGGCTTCCGATACCTCCTTTACTTTATGGTTTTTAACACATCTATGATTTTATGATGTTCTGGTAATGTGTCGAGTTATTTACGCCTGGTAATTCACTCCTGGTTAGCGAGGTAGGTACCCCACGATTACACTTACCTATGTGGCATGTCTAATAGAAATTGCGGGACATATAGTTAACAGTGAGCACCGTTTAGGTATTCATGGTCCAGTAAACATTTTGCGGTTTATTTTGATGGCGTGATATACTCTTATGGGAGATAAAATGTATCATTCGCGTAACATTTTAGTGCGCGCCAATCGTAAAGAGTGCATCACTTGGACTGGGTCGCACCAGGCTAACATGTGTCGTAAAGAGACCTCTTCGGCTAACAATTTCCTGATGGTCTGTAAATAGTAAGTTTATTGTCTTTTTATGAGGTACTCGGACCGTAAAAAGGAAATAAAAGAGCACCGCCGATGGTGATAATAAAAAAAATAATTTTCGACTCATCTTCGTGATTATCTCTTTCGGTTTTACGAGTAAGTAACGTGCGGGAGCGAGACAGGAACGTTTTTACAGCGTGTCGTACCGATGTGACCCTTTCGACTCGATGGGGGTAAAGGTCGTAAAATGGGAGCATAAGGATAATGTTTTGGGTTTCCTATACTGCGCTTCATTCATGATTTCGTTTTAGTACGGCGTCGGTAGACATGTAAATCCGATTGCTTTCACAACGTCGATACTCGTATTGAGATACGTTTTCCCCCATTATTTGCTGTATTACATCCGTAATAGAAAGAAAAATCTTGTTTCCCGTCCCTGTTACTTCGCACAAACAAAAACTTTGGATTCCATCGCGTGCCACGGCGAGTTATTAAAAACTTTTTAATCTGAATTCACAACGAAGGCCCGATTATAACAAAACCACCGAAATCAGTACACGCAAATTCAAATTTGGAACAACGTGATAACGGCCGGTTTAATTGCGAATAGGGATGGGACAGTGCAATCCCGCGCGGACGTATTCGCAGTCGGCCTAAGTTCCGACACTCCATTTGTTCGGCTCGAGTGAGCCTAACGCCCGGCCACGGGACGCATCCTAATTCTTAAAGGGCCCATCAGCAGACCTTTATGCGTTAATAAAGTTGCGATATAAAAAGAATGGAGGCGTCCGAGGGTGAAAGACGGAAAGGGTACGAGTTAAGTGCGCGTTTAAGGCAATGTCGGGGGCGTGCGAATTTGTCAAGCCATAGAACGGGACGATTCAATTGTACGATGATTAAATAAAGACAAGAGATCTCTTGTTCGCCTATTGTCACCAAGTTTTCCCTTTTATGGCTTACCTCTAATTTGTCTCAAACAATAACTGCAATGTTTTATTGGCGAAATGATTAATTGTAATTTCGATAACATAATTGGTAGCAGTAGTTCTGTTCAATGGACTGCACGTTTCATGTGTTGAGAAACGCGCATAATTGCATCACGCCATGCTACATAAAGCAGCGGTAATCATAGAAAATGGCCGATTTTCTTCACTTGAATCATTATCTATTGCTACGTTATGTATCTTCACTGTCTAGTTTATTAAGTAATTACTTGTATCTTACATTTTTACGTTATTCGATCGTCTTGGTCCGTTGTTCGGTGGATAAGCATCAACAACAAATTTCCTTAATCCTACGCTCGTCGAAGCCTGCATAATATCTGGAAGGCCATCAAACAGCCCTATAAAATCCTTAACTCAAAACTTTACGACATTGCCAATACTTTTACGCAAACAATACACAACAAAAATACAAAGATGGGCCTTAATCGAGATAGCTCGCTAGTTGGCCCTAAACAAAGATGAGGGCCCGTAAAGGAAGCCAGAGTGTTTTATGGCCCATTTCGGCTTTATTTAACGCTCTCTCATACAGATTTTATACATCGGCGTCTCGACGTCTGACGGGGTATGGCATCATGGGCTCTTAAGGTGCCGTATACCTCGTATCAGATGTGGGGGACGTAGGGCTGGTGAGCTGGGAAACCAGACCGAATTATACCGAGACTCTTGGCAAACTTTTATGTAGCGATAGCGATTTCAGTTGTAAAATTGTCTCCATCTGTTTTATCAGTGTTATTACTCTTGTTAATATAATGGACAGAGTTTCTATGTGCTTTCAATTCTTTTGTACTTTTACCATTTTTTTTTATAAATTTGCTCTTAAATATCAACCTCATACAAAGGGATCTTGACCACTTCCCATATCTTCTATTTCTTCTATAACTATTTCTTTGTTTATTCCTTTTCCATAAAGGGCTATATCAGATTGAAGGGTAAATGTCAGCCCTAAGTGTAACATGGAGTAGAGTATGGATATTTCTATGGTGTTCGCGTCCCGTCTTGCCAGACAGTCTGTAATTATACAGGGGGAGTCTAAACATAAGTTTGTAGTTACAAGTTTGATTTTGATAATACTGGTGTGTGGGGGCGAAGGGTTTTAATTTTTGGATCTATTAGTTACTATTTGCGGGTATTGTATTTAGTTCTGTTGTTTCTTTAATAATTTAGTTGCCTTATTATTGTACCCTTGACGACCCATATCAGACTCCTATTACAGCTCCATCCAAAGGTTATCTGTAAGAAATCGCCTAGTGCGATGAGACCGCCCATTGTACACTATTTTTGTTAATATTATCCCATAATGCGATTGTGTGGTGTACAATAAAGCATATATTTTTTTTATTACCCCATAGTGAATTTTAGAGCATCATTTACATAACTAATATTTTATAGTTTTAATACTAATTCTGTCAGTTTAAATCAGACATAAAAATATGTCAGAAATTCCATTCTAATTTCCAAACATCTCCATTCAGTAGCCACGCAGTATAAAAAGTAATAAAATGCTAAACAGCATGAATACAAATGTCATCGACGATACAAATATAATCACCGTGTTACACTACACCTGCAGATATAAATACT